>CM076571.1:944643287-945243287 GCA_034641835.2 Pinus albicaulis | reverse complement strand
CTGCTGAAGATCTCAAAACCTTCAGGCTGCTCTATGTACACTTCTTCCTCAATAACTCCATTGAGGAACGCAGCCTTCACATCCATCTGATGAATGTGCCACCCCATCTGCGCTGAGAGAGCAAGGATCGTCCGTATGGAAGAGTACCTTGCGACAGGTGCAAAAGTCTCCTCATAGTCAATCCTCTCGATCTGTGAGAAGCCACGGGCGACAAATCTCGCCTTGTACTTCTCCACACTCCCGTCAGCCGCCTGCTTCACCTTGTAGATCCATCGCGAACCTACAACTGATTTCCCAACCGGTCTTGGGACAATCTCCTATGCACTGTTCCTGATGATCGAATCATATTCTTCGATCATGGCATCAACCCATGCGGGTTCCTCCACAGCTTCCTCAAAAGAGGATGGCTCTGTCACAACACATTGACTCATAAGAGCCATGTATCCAGTGTACCGATCCGGTGACTGTCTCTGTCTGCGCTGTGCCGTAGGTGGTCCTACAACCTTCTCTGCATCCCGAGCCAGTCGCTCAGCTTCTGTAGTGCGCATGCGCCCTCTGATGGTTGGCGCTGCCTGGGTGGTTTCTTCCACCTCCCGAACCTCCTCTTGTGGCTGATCCACATCCGGAAGCTCCTCCTTAGGAACTAACAGCTCCTCATCTGCATGCAAGTGTAGCTCCCTCTCAAGCGAACACTGCATGGCTTTCTCCTCCCGGAATTTTATATCCCGTCGCACAACAGTCTTGCGACTGTCTGGCACATACACCCGATAGTTGTGAGGTGTATCAGTGTACCCCACAAATATTCCAACTTCAGCAGTTGGATCCAGCTTCCTTCTTGCATCCTTCGTCACATGCATGTAGACAGAAGATCCGAAAATCCGCAAATGGGAAATATCAGGCCTCTTGCCAGAATAAGCCTCCTCTGGTGTACTCATGCCAAGAACCTTGTGAGGACAACGGTTCTGCACATACACTGCTGTATTGCATGCCTCAGCCCACAAGTGAAGGGGTAGGCCCCGATCATGCAACATCGCCCGTGCAGCACCCACGATCGTTCTGTTCTTCCGCTCAGCCACCCCGTTCTGCTGTGGGTTATGGGGTGCGATGAGCTCTCTCCGAATCCCTTCTGCGCTGCATAACTCCTTGAATTCAGCCGAGATGAATTCACCACCGTTATCACTCCTTAGAGCAATCACCTTCTTCCCCGACTCCTTCTCGACCAGTGCTTTAAACTCACATAACTTCGCGAATGTATCGCTCTTCTTCTGCATGAAGAAGATCCAGCACTTTCGAGAGAAATCATCAACAAAGATCACATAATACCCGTGCTTTGTTGTCGAAGCAACTGAGAAAGGACCACACACGTCTGTGTGAACTCTCTCAAGGATCGTCGTGGCGCGACTATCCTTCTCGTGAAAGGTGGCTTTCACATACTTCCCTAAAGTACACCCCTTGCACTGATCTGACTGCGCAAGAGTGCCCTTAGGAAGTCCAGTAGAAATCTGCTGCAGAATCTTCAAAGCTCTATGGTGAAGATGGCCCAATCTCCTGTGCCATAGTTCGCCCTCATCATCCCGGCTCACCACATCTCCAGCCTTGCATGCCATAGCTGCGCAGTCATCTACCTGCAACTGATAAAGGTTCTGAGTTCGAACCCCTATCTTCCGGTTCTCTCCAGTAGTCTTACTGCGCAGGAAAGCTTTTCCTTCGCTGAAGACAACATCATAACCCTTATCCTCCAACATCGCTACTGAAATCAGGTTCTTCTTCAATCCGGGTCCATGCATGACATCCTTTAAGACAAAGGGTTTACCAGACTCCCTCTGAAAGGATACGGTACCGATACCAGTCGCACTGTATCTACCGTCATCGCCCATCTCGATGTGCATACCCAAATCCTTTTCCTCCAGATCTGAGAACAACTCCCGATCTCCCGTCATATGAAATGACGCACCGCTGTCCAAGAACCACACCGATCCCATCACACTTGAAACCAAGCATGCAATCAGTGAAAAGTCAAGCTCGAACCGTGAAGCCAAAGCTTCTCCATCTGCAGATCTTCCCGCTTGCTTGTTCTTCTTCTTCTTTGGACAATTGGTAGCATAATGTCCGTGATCATGGCAGTGAAAACATTTCACTTTCGCCATATCCTGCTTCTTGCCCTTAGCTCCAGAATGAGAGGTTTTCTTACCCTTTCCTTTCTTAGCTTTGGACACCAAAGCGCAGTTTTCTTCATCAGCTCCCTTTGATGAAGATCCATCTCGAGTAGTCCTCCTTATCTCCTCCTGCATGAGATCCGCCCAAAGGCGCTCCCATCCCGGCAGCTTCTCCCGACCATTGACACTATCTTGATATGAGTGCCAAGCCTTCGAAAGACCAAGGAGAGCCAGGTCAACCATATCCTCTTCATCGACAGTAACTCCCACACTTCCCAGTTCATCTCTGCATTGAGTGAACTTCGTGAGGTATTTAGCGATACTGTCGCCCTTCTCCATCTCGATGTTCCTGAGCTTGTCTTTGAGCGCCAGCTTCCTTTGGTCACTCTTACTCTGGAATAGATCCGTCAAAGCTTTCCACATTAAATATGGAGTAGCCTTTCCATGCAGGCTGGATACAATATGATCCTCGACGCCCTCCAACAGGATCCTTCGACACTTCGCCATCTTCTTTTTCTTCTTTGCCATGCATCGACCGTAGCTGCATCACAATATTTTGGGACATCCGCATCCACGAACTCCTTCGCACCATTATCTCTAACACTCGCTTCCATTCGATCTTTCCATAACATACCGAATCGCTTTCAAGAGCATATTCGAGTCGTAAACCACGAAAGAAGACATCTTTCAACACCTAAGACCAAGAAGAACAACCTTCTCGCAATTCGAATTCCAAACCTGCACCCATCGTCTCGATCTACACTTGAGAACAAATTATTTCCAAATCACAGATTGACTGCATGGGCTTTTACCAGACCTTTCACTTTCCAAAGAAAGATGAATCCGGAGGCTATCTGGCCCGTATGCAGGCTCTGTCCGAGGAAATAAGTTTGCAATCACCGTAATAGATCTCGACAATTAATATTGCTCCGATACCATGTAGAAATTAGATGAATAAATCACTTATTCACCGAAGATTAACCTGGTCATATATCAATTTCGAATTGCATACATAACACATAACCTTCTTCTACAATTAATTGTCACATGCGGAAATAACAGAAGCAATCTCACATCAATTCAATCACACATTAACTCAGTATGTATGGGGAAAGCCTATATCTGAAAACCCCGCAGCTATTGTGTATATTATAATGGAGAAATCAAGTAACCAAACAAGTACAATACTCCTCACAAGTACTCAGTACTCTCTCATGAAGTTACTCACAATCTGACTCAGTTTTGAACAAGTCTGAGGTTCAAAACTCCCGCCAATTGCCTTGCCTCTATTGCGCAATCATGGCCTGTATATGAAGAGGTTCAAGGTTCGAATCCCCTTCCCTTGATTGCGTAATTGTCATGGACAATTCCTCCAAGTGTAATGCAAATCTCATGCAAAACAAATCTACCAACCGATAGCTTTACTCACCCTTTCATCTACCTCTTCCACTGGTCTCCACTGAACTGATCATGCACTGTAGTGAACTGAAGTGTTCTTGAGTTGACTAATGAGTTAATATTTAGTAAATTAAATATTATTTAATTTACTCCACTCATATCTAGTTGATTAGTTAGTTAACTAATCCCAATTAGTTCAACTAAAACAAACAGAACACAACTCCACTACTTGTCCCGTTAACTCCTCCAAAACTCCTGCCACTGAAGTCTAACTGAAGCCAACCATGCAAGATGCCATCAAACCCTAGGAACCACGTGATTCCTTGTGTCATTTGCATGAGCCACCTCCATGACTCAAACTAAGTGCGCCAAGAGAGTAAACTGCTGTTTATAGTCAAAATATTATTAAGGGTAAATAATATTTGACTTCCATATTTTTAGGAGATCAGTCTAAAAATAGCCTGGGTCCTAAAAAATAGGGTCTCATCTATTTTTACCGACATGTCGCATCCATCAAGAATCTCCAAGTAGAATTCCCAAATTATGCTTCGTATGTTTAAAAATAGACATAGTCTAAAAATAGACTTTGCGCCAGAATTTGCCTGCGGGCCCACTTAGTGAAGGCGACTTCATTTCACTAAGCTCCATCATCTTGCTGCATTCTCAACAAAATTTACCAGCAATTTTGAGCCAGGAGTATCCCCAGGCTTGGATCCTGGTCTTGAATTTTTCAAGTTGTGGAAGCCAGTCTTTACTTACAGATATTTTATGATAAACAGGGAGGCCCAAGTATTTGAAAGAGGTCCAAGAGGAGGAGGCTGCAAAGCCCAAACATCTAGAAATAGCAGAGAGCAATCTGGGCGATGTGTTCCAGCTATAGATGTGACATTTGTTCTTATTTAAGGCACTGCCTGAAGCCTCACATAAATCATCCAGAACTACTTTAAATTTGATGGCTGAGGAAAGAGTGGCAGCTCCCAATAACAGGGTATCATCCGCAAATAGGGCATGATTTATGTTTTTGACCCCTCTTGCTATACACAGTCCATTAATATCTTGATCTTGCATCTTTTTGTCTAATAGAAAAATAAGAACAGGGGCTTGGATGACAAAGAGAAAGGGGGAGAGTGGGCACCCCTGCCTAAGCCCTCTCAAAGATTTAAAAAATTCAGTGGCTCTGCCATTTACTAGAGGTGCAATCCATGGCTCCGAGATGCATGCGCGGGGCCATTTAATGAAGTTTACTCCAAAACCAAACTTGCTCATGACTTTTAACAGAAAGCTATGATTTACTCGGTCAAAAGCATTTGCTAAGTCAAGTTTGATAACCATACCTTGTTCATTTCGATGCAGACTTGAGTGAATTGCCTCTTGTACAAGGGTGAAGTTGTCCACGATCTGCCTGCCTTGGATGAAGCCTCCTTGATTCTCCAGAATGATTTTGGGAAGGATGAGCTTCAGTCTATTTGCAATTACTTTGGTGATTAGCTTGTACCCTGTATTGCATAAGGAGATCGGTCGAAATATGTTGAAGTTTTTGGCACCTTTCTCCTTGGGGATGAGGGCTAAGAAAGCTGAGTTTGTGCTGCCTCCGATTTTTTGACAATCTTGAGATTTTTGGACCATTTTGAAGAGGTCCTTTTCAACTATCAGCCAACAAACTTGGAGGAATCTGGCAGAAAAGCCATCCGGGCCAGGGGTCTTATCCGGATCCATGGAAAAAGGGCATTTTTAACTTCTTTTTTGGAGACTTTGGCCTCAATGATCTCATTCATACGAGGAGAGATTGTAGATGGAAAAATGTCTAACAGATCTGAATATTGGTTCGGATCTGTGTCCTCACTATACAAGTTTTGAAAATGAGAAAAGGCTGATTTCTTGATGTCCTCAAAATCCTTGTGGGTGACGTTATCCTCCTTGATCTCAGATATAGTGTTGAAGCATTTCCTGGCCTGGGCTTGTTTATGGAAGAAAGAAGAGTTCCTGTCCCCTGCTTTGAGCCAAAGATTTCGAGATTTTAATCTCCAGTATTCTTCTTCAGCTAAACAGGCCTTATGAAAACTCTGCTGCAGCTGAGCCTCTTTATCTAACAGCTCCTCTGTGACTATAGCGTTCTCCACTTGAAGTTGATGAGAGGCTAGAGAAGCTTTAATGGTTTTCCTTTCTGTAGCAGGATTGGGCAAGGTTTTAGCCCATCGTTTTAGAGCTCCTTTCACCCTTCTAAGCTTTTCCTCCTAGAAAAAGAAAGGGGATCCTTTGAGTGGCCGTCTCCAACAATCCTTGACTAAATGCATGAAATCTGGCTCCTTGACCCAGAGGGGACTAAATCTGAAAGGAATAGGGCCCAGATCTAGATGGGACAGGAGTACTAGATTTATGGGCTTATGTTCCGAGATGCTGTTTGTGAGAATATGCATTCTAGGTTCTAATCCTAGTAACAGAAAGGAGCTTTGGATGAAAAATCTATCTAATCTGGCAGCAATATGCACCAGCTCTTTTGTTAGACCAAGAGTACTTACCGGAGGAAGGTTTGATATCCAGCAAATCCCAGTCCTGCATAAGATCCTGCGCCCATTCCCTTGCCGGATCTCGGACTGCGCTACCTCCTCTTTTTTCAGACGAGTGAAGAGTGAGGTTGAGATCTCCAACAATGATTATATTTTCCAGGTTTTCTAGGTCTGCTTGATGCCTTATAGATTCCCAACAGTCCTTTTTTTCCCCAATATTGACTGGAGAGTATACATTGAAAAGGAAAAAAATTTCTTTGGTGTCCATATTCTGCATTTTAAGCAGCAACCAATGAGTGTTGCTAGCCTCATAGATGACTGAAAATTTTCTGGCATTCCATAGAGTGCCAAGCCCTCCCGAGGCTCCCCGGGCAGAGATTGCTCTTGCTTCGATTTTGATCCAAAGTCTCTTACTTGCATGCAGAAAGACTACGTCTTCCAGCTTGGTCTCCTGGACGAGAAGTATGTCTGGAGATTCTAATCTTATTAAGCTTCTAATGGCTTCTTCCTTAATTTTGCTCCCCATACCTCTACAATTCCAGGAGATGACCTTCATTATTTATGTTTCTGATGGGATCCCTTGGAGCCTTGAGGCTGATTTTCATCGTCCTTGGCTTTGAGGCTAGCAGTTTTTCCAGAGTTGGCTGGCTGCCCTATAGCTTGTCTTTGTAAGTTTCCTGCTCTCTTTTTTCCCTGTCAGTTTTGCGACCTCTTGTGGATCTCCGTACCGAGGTTTGAGACTCTCCTATTTCTCCTTCCTCCTCTGACTCGTCCGATTCCTGTTCTTCTTCCTCATATTCTATAGTCATGCCTTTGGGATCTACAACACTTTTTCCTTTAAGGGAGGAAGAGGGAGTGCCTATGCTTGGAGAGACTGGATTTTGGATCTCGATCTCCTGAGTTGCTTCTGTTTGCTGGCTTAGAGTATCGAACTTATTTTCTTGTGCCTTTTTGGGAGGGGGGCGCTGAGCATTGGCTTGAAGAGGGCCTTTTCCATTGGGGCCTCCCGGTTTTTGACCTTTGTGATTGATATTTGTGCGCTTAACTTGATTCCATCCCTCTTCATTTTTTTTCTCTGGCTCAGCATTGGATGGGCAGTTTCTAGCAAAGTGTCCATGAACATGGCATTTCCTGCATTTAAATGGCAGCTGCTCATAGTCCAAGATCTGCACATGAGACTAGCTGCCAACATTGATTTTGATTGCCTCTGGGAGACCCACCTCTAGATCTACTTCTATGCAGATTCTAGCACAATCATACTGGTCCTTATTGTTTGCCCGATCTATGAATTTCCCAAGAGCGTTGCCGATGTGTTTCAAGGAGTCCCAGTTCCAGTAATGAATTGGGAGATTCGGGAGCCGAACCCACACCGGGACTGCCTTGGGAACATCAACTGCCGCATCAAAATCCGGAGTCCATTTGTTCAGATAGAGGCCCTGAGGGCCCATGAAATAGAGCCCATTTTGGAAGATCAATCTTTGTCTTCTTTGGAAGAGAATTCGAAGAGGAAGAACCCTCGCCCAAGAAAGTAAGATGTAACACTTTTCTTGATCAGAGGAGCCCAGTTCCTGTTAACCCATTGCTCAGTAGTTTTCGGAGATGGCCAAAGTCCCGTGAATTGGCCAATGAGACCACGATCAGCCAGAGACAAAGCTACTTAGATGGGGGTCTCTGGAGGCAAAGAGATCTCCGGGATATCTTCGAGCTTCTTAACAAATTTAGTTGCTTCACTTTTTTTCTTCTAGGGCAAACCAGCCAGAAGATGATTGAATGCATCAACAGCAGGGGAAGAAGGCGGCAGTGGGGGCTCCTTGGGAGAGCCCTGCGTCTCCATGGGATCGGGCCTTAGGCAGGCCGCCGCAGGGGGCAGCCACGCTGCTCAGAATCATGACCTAGCAGCGCAGCTCAGAAACCAGTTTTTTTAAACCTGCAACCATAGTTTTGCATCATTAAAAACACACTCAACCCATTTTTTTTGTTAGGGCTGTTTGTTATGCACATCTAAAGTGGTATTTTTTCGTACACTTGCGATTAAGATTCATACTAACACACCATAGTCTCCTAGATTAGGATAATGTCATGTTTATATGTGTATAATGGATGCTTGAGGGCTATATTTTTTGAGGGCACCTGAGCCCATGAGCATTTAAGGTGAGAATAATAAATTGATAATAGATTTGGGGGTCTTCCATGTTCTAAGAGCCTTTGAAATGGTCACTTGTTTTCCTTTTTAAATGTCTAGGAAAATTTTTTGTTGGGATTTGAGGAGAATGGGTTTCCTGCCCATTAGATTAGTGAGGATGAGATTAAGCTAAACTTCCATGCAAGGAGAAGGCATATTTTGGGTGGGCATGTAGACGAAGGGAACAAGGATTCTATGGAGGCGAAAAATAGGTGCGGGGAGTGATGGATGGAAGGGGACACTGGAGGATAAATAGGAGTGAAAATGGGGGAAGAAAAAGGATAATAGGGCTTTTCACCTAGAGGAGGAATATTCAAGGGGGAATGTGGGGGGTATTGGGTCTTCGTAGGCTCAAGAGGATTAGGCGATGCTTCCCTAGAAAACAAAATAGGTGTCTTTGAAGTATATGTAGAGTGCAGGAAGTAATAAAAGGGAAAGAAGAGAGCTTAGAGGAAAAAAAACATAACTGAATCATGTTGTTGAAGAGCATATAAATAAAATTTATTAGTCGATCAAATTTTGTTACATATGTGGAGTAAATGGTGAAGACTTTGGCTAAGGAGCAATGTATTCCTTGGGGGTAGTAGGTCCAAATTTTCTCTTCCACCATATTATGAATCACTTGTTTTTTTGGGGGGGAGGATTTTCCCACAATGTGCTTATAGATCCCTGATCTTGTGGACAGTATAGAAATAGAAGGCGAGGCACCGATAATCCACATTTTGAGACCATATGAAAGTACCAAGATTTATTTCAATGTACCTCACTATGCACTCAGTGATTTTGACCTCGACTTGCATCCAAAGCCACCTCTGATCCATTTTTCCACATATATTGGATTCAATTGGATAAAATGTCATATTTTCTTTCCCAGTGCCACAAGAATTGATTTATAATTTTTTTTTGTATATTTCACTGGAAATTTTGTCACAATAGATCTGATAAAATTATACTTAAAATCTAAAATATACACTATGATGGTACACTAATTTCTCCTTATATTATGGATTCATGAATTATTATGTTATGTTTAAGCATGCAATAGATAAAATATTCATAAAATATAAAATATTGAAATAAAATTCACAAACCTCAAATTAACAGAAGATATAACTTTGAAAAACCCTTTTGGGAAAAAACCCAATTGGAAGGTGAGGCTTCACTACTCTCTTTCTCTAAATGGAAATGGATGTCAATACAAAGAAGTGAGTCTTGTGGCCCATGTATTGCTATAGTGCAAACATATATATTTTTTTCTCACTCCCTATCCACTCTTGGCTACTCTTCTCATCTATTGAACAAAATATACTCGAATATAATGGAAACAATTTTTCTCCTAGATTCCTAGTTATAATACATCCTGATAGCCTACTAGTGGTTAAGTTTGACTCTTTCAACTCTTAACTAGAGTTACAATATTGATTCTTTTAGATTTCTTCATTATGATCACATGTCTAGTCCATTTTCCATGAATAATTTGGGATGTCGTGGTATCCTCTTCAAGCATGGTGGTCAAAATAAGAATGTCAACTCTTAGGTGGCATACAATTTTCCATATGAACTATTATTGAGGTGATTTTTGTCCCATTGGAAAGATATATGTGTGTAGCATGGCATTACGAGTGAAATTATTAAGCATCAAATTTTTATCCCCAAAAAATTACATTTAATGCCTCAAATTATTTTGAAAGGTTTCTGACCCCAAATCGCCAAATTGAGGCTTGCTGGTAAAAATGGTCTTGAGATAATTCCTCCACTTTTTCCACTATAAAAGAATAAATATGGTTAGAAAATAATACAATGATCCATTCTAGATGAATAATTTATTCTTCCTAGAAAATAAGGGGGATATGTTAGGTCCCTATATTACTAGTGAAATTCCTACAGGTTAAAAAAAACTCTACAAGTACAAATCTTTGAACCTCATATTACATAGCTAAACTTACATTATTATTGTTAGGTCAACAGATCGGATTAGTATCTCCCACTAGGATTAGCATTGTGGTTCCTATGTAACCTATATATAGTGTGCTATATTTTCTTTCATTTGTATCATCCAAGAATTGTTCATTCATGTAATGTATTGAAGGTTTCCCCCTCGAAGTGGCTTATTTCTAAGGCGTTGATATCTCTTTTCTTCTATTTTTGGAGCTGGTTTCACAACATTTGGTATCAGAGCTTTGGATTCTAGGGTTTCGCTGCTCCAAACAGGTCATCATGGAATTTTCACTATAACTATTTTTCTACGAAGGTTCAGAAGCTGAAATTTTTAGAGTGCGAAGCTGAAATCCCGAGGAACATTTTTGCAAAATTTTAGAGCTTGGATCGCAATATTTTCGGAGATATGGTCTGAGGAATTTAGATCTTTTTGCAGGCTCTTGAATTTAACATAAACAGGTAATTGTGGCATGTTCACTATAAATTTGTTTCTGCGAAGGTGCAGAAGCTGAAATTGTTAGGGTGCGAAGTAGAAATACTGAGGAATATCGTCGCAAAATTTCAGAGCTTGGTTCGCAACATTTTCGGAGATATGGTCTCTGGAAGTTAGGTCTTTTTCAGGCTCCCGAATTTCATCTCAAAGAGGTGATCATGGGAAAATATTCATAACTCTCTCTCTGAGCATCGGATTGGAATGCTGTAAAAGGTGGCTGCAAGTACACAGATTGTAGTTTCTTTTCTATCAATTTTAGAGCCAAAGGAGGAAACAATGACACCTAGAAAGTCGTACAAGTTTTCTCTACTGAACCAATCCATAATTAAGTCATTGTGGGAGATTGGACATAACTTTGTCTTGAAGAATCCAAATCAGGACAGACCTATGGCATTTGAAAGAGGATTCAGAGAGCTACCTCATGGAAAATTTTTAGATATTGATGATCTGAAATCATAGAGAGAATTCAGTTTCAATATATAGATACTCAAAAGCAAGAAAAAGGTGTGTACTTGTTATTTAAAATTTCATAACGTTTGTTTGAAAAAGGAGTTTGAAGTGATTGCATGAAGATGAATAATTGCAGTATGAGATATCAAAATTACGGTACCAAGTGCAACAAATTTCGATCTTATGAAGAACAACTGAAGATGACATAGATGGTTTAAAAGCAGAAATGGAAGCTAAGTTGGATTGTTTGAAGGATCAAATAAAATCTATAATGGATGATAAAGTAGTGGAATATCACATTGAGCATCAAGTTCTCCAACTCTCAAAGGATAACCTAACTTTGGTGCAAAATCAAATGAAACAACCAGAAGATCAACATCACATTGAAAGAAGTTCTGGAGCAGTCATAGAAACAAGAACTCGACAGGTAAAATCAATTTCAGATTATCTCAGCAAGTGGAAGAACTTTCCTGTAGAATATTCCAGATGGGAGGATGGAAATTTTATACAAAGCATCAAGAAATAATCAAGCATTGAGGACAACACTTGTTTGAAGGAGAGGGGCATGTTTGGTCCCTATATTGCTAGTGTAGTCCCTTATTATGTTAGTGTAGACCCCCTTATTGTTATTGTTGTACCCCTTTAACCCCCATATTTTTATTATTGTGCCCTTAGATTATTATTGTTAGGTCGGCTAGGATTACATTGTGTCCCCACTAGGATTACAATGTGGCCCCATGGAATCCTATATATAGAAAGGAGGTTTTTTCATTTGTATCATCCAAGAATTGTTCATTCATGTAATGTATTGAAGGTTTCCCCCTCGAAGTGGCTTATTTCTAAGGCGTTGATATCTCTTTTATTCTATTTTTGGAGCTGATTTCACAACATTTGGTATCAGAGCTTTGGATTCTAGGGTTTCGCTGCTCCAGACAGGTAATTGTGTAATTTTTGCTATAGCTATTTTCTATGAAGGTTCAGAAGCTGAAATTTTTAGAGTGTGAAGCTGAAATCCTGAGGAACATTGTCGCAAAATTTCAGAGCTTGGCTCGTAATATTTTCGGAGATATGGTCTGTGGAAGTTAGGTCTTTTTGCAGGCTCTTGAATTTAACCTAAACAGGTCATCGTGGAATGTTCACTATAACTTTGTTTCTGCGAAGGTGCAGAAGCTGAGATTTTTAGGGTGTGAAGTAGAGATACTGAGGAATATCGTAGAAAAATTTCAGAGCTTGGTTCGCAATGTTTTTAGAGATATGGTCTTTGGAAGTTAGGTCATTTTCATGCTCCTGAATTTCATCTCAAATAGGTGATCGTGGGAAAATCTTCATAACTCTCTCTCTGAGCATCGGATTGGAATGCTGTAAAAGGTGGCCACAATTACACAGACTATAGTTTCTTGTCTATCAATTTGAGAGCCGAAGGAGGAAATAGTGACATGTGGCAAGTCGTACAGGTTCGCTCTACTGAACCAGTCCATAATTAGGTCATTGTGGGAGATTGGACATAACTTTGTCTTGAAGAATCCAAATCAGGTCAGAACCGTGGCATTAAAAAGAGGATTCAGAGGCCTACTTGAGGGAAAAATTTCAGATATTGAAGATCTGAAATCATAGAGAGAATTCAGTTTCAATATATAGATACTCAAAAGCAAGAAAAAGGTGTGTACTTGTTATTTAAAATTGCATAACGTTTGTTTGAAAAAGCAATTTGAAGTGATTCCAAGGGCATATTGAAGAATTTTTATTAGTAATAGGTTCTATAATGCCTGCAAAAAATAATTCCATATCCATTAAGCCCTCAGAAATCTATACTATGACGCATGAAGAGGAAGAATTGCAGTATGAGATATCAAAATTACTGTACCAAGTGCAACAAATTTTAATCTTATGAAGAGCAAATGAAGATGACATAGATGGTTTAAAATCAGAAATGGACGCTAAGTTGGATTGTTTGAAGGATCAAATAAAATCTATAATGGATGATAAAGTAGTGGAATATCACATCGAGCATCAAACTCTCCAACTCTCAAAGGACAACCTAGCTTTGGTGCAAAATAAAATGAAACAACCAGAAGATCAACATCACATTGAAAGAAGTTCTGGAGTAGTCACAGAAACAAGAACTCGACAAGTAAAATCAATTTTAGATTATCTCAGCAAGTGGAAGAACTTTCCTGTAGAATATTCCAGATGGGAGGATGAAAATTTTATACAGAAGCATCAAGAAATAATCAAGCGTTGAGGACAACACTTGTTTGAAGGAGAGGGGCATGTTAGGTCCCTATATTACTAGTGTAGTCCCTTATTATGTTAGTGTAGACCCCCTTATTGTTATTGTTGTACCCCTTTAACCCACATATTTTTATTATTGTGCCCTTACATTATTATTGTTAGGTCGGCTAGGATTTCATTGTGGCCCCATGGAATCCTATATATAGTAAGGAGGTTTTGTCATTTGTATCATCCAAGAATTGTTCATTCATGTAATGTATTGGAGGTTTCCCCCTCGAAGTGGCTTATTTCTAAGGCGTTGATATCTCTTTTCTTCTATTTTTGGAGCTGGTTTCACAATAGGATATTAGGGAGTATAGTTGATTTTTTTTTGTAGATAACAACTCCTTGGAAGTGTCAAAATCGACAAAACAAGGCTTCTGGAGAAGCCCTTCATGAACCCAATTCTAGTTTAATTGAATAATACTACTATAGCCACCTTTGGATGAAAATAATAAATATATTTATCTACGAGCTAACAAGTGAAAGGATTAGAAATTACCAATAACCAATTTATAGGAGGATGAGGGCCATTTAGATAGGGATTTTCCTCCCATATCCTTTCCATAAAACCTATTGGACGTGAGGAATTTATCGAAAATTTGGGGGATAGTCTCCATGCCAATATACCAACCCACCAATGTGGAGACTTTCGATGGCTTAGGGTGAATTCCAAAAAAAATTTGATGTGTCCTTGTAACTAAGTCCAACAAGACTTGAGTGGAGCAATCAAAAGAAGAATGGAAGGAATATTGCAGGGGAGAAAGAGGCGAGGGGAAGAGTCTAGTGCATGTTACGTGGGGGAGAGGAGTAGTTTATTCTTGAATGTTGTGCAAAAATGTGATTTGTGATATGTGCTAGTGACCGGGGGGGGGTGATTCAAGGAATGAGCTGATCCATATTTTCCATCCACCAAGACTTCGAGAGTGTGTCGAGATTTGTTGTCACAGGAAAGTGTGAAGTCTGAGAGGGCTACTATGGGAGAAACATGGAGGTAGTGATATTGAGCCCGGAACATCATGTCATGACTGGGGCATGCAAAGTAATCTACCAAAAAATAATCCATGATGAGTTGATGACTAAAGAGGAGGGTTTTCAAGGCTAGGGGAGTATAGAAACATTTCCAAAAAAGGATGAGGTATTGGCCAGTCTAGGAAGGTCGATATTGTTGGAAAATGTGGAGACTTACATATTATATCTTTTTTTACTTAGATTGATAATTACTTGTGATGTTAGATTCTATTTTATTACTTCTTAAATTATTTTCATCAAGAAATTACCAAAAACAAGAAGATCATAAAGAGATAGAGTACACAAGATATAGGCTCCAAGGATGGGCAAAACCCCTCCAAGGGGAAAGCCCGAAAAATGCTTCTCTTCTTATTTAGAATATAATTACAAAAGATATTTCCAAGACCCAAAGACTCAAGCCAACAAACCCTCCAAGACCCAAGTAATCCCCCAACAAGATCTTCCTTAAGATAATTTCTAGTGCTTCGATACTGCTACAGTGCTACTGCAACTTTGACCCCAACTACAAATTTTCAGCCCTGCAACTTCGACCCCCTACAAATGATTCAAAATTTTGGCTTCTTATAGCTGGAAGATTCTTGTAGAGAGAGAAAGATAACCCTTTACAAACTTTAACTTCTACTTCTCTTCTTCATCCTCCAACTACTCTTCTTCACCTTTGCGATTGCAAATAAAACTAGCTTGAGATGAGTGTACAAATGAGGTCGATATCTTTTCTATTTATAGCCTTTTTTGATGGTTGAATAACAATCCTTTAGGATGAATTGTACTTTGTCTTGGGCCGACTTGGTATTGTGTTTTTCGATGGTTTTACGAGATAAAATACACATTTTTCTCCAACACAATGTGTCATATGGGACTATGACACATGGCCAATGTTATTCTTTATCCTAGAAAGACCTAGAAAGACCTAGAAGACCTAAAAGCACAAAGAACGTGATTTTGATTCAAACTTGAGTATGAAACCCATACTCTAAAAATAAAATATAATTTCTCTTTCTTTCATTTTTCTTTATTTATAAAGAATATACAATATCACGATTACAATTACATCATAATAAAGACCAAACCTAGTTATAATGTTCAACACTCCCTCTTAACTAGGGAGATATTCATGGTACAAGGAATCTCAATATTGAAGCATTCTCATAAGAAGAGTTAGATTGATAAGCCATATTTTTTTAAGCATCTTTATATCATAAACAAAATTGTCCCTGAAGGCCTTAACTGGATAAGCTCATATTTAATTATGAACATTATGATGGGAGGCTTTACATGAGTTTCCACACTACCTCTCAAGGTACATACACCATCCAGATGTCCACACGGTATATCCTTTTATGACTATTATTATCTTGGATTCCCAAACTTGGATCCTCAAATAATATTGGTCCTCTTTGACTACTCTTATCTTGGATTCCCTTTCTCATCCTTAAAGAGTATCGATCACCAACTTGTTTCCCTGGATTATAAAATCCATAAGAAGTTTCAATCTACATGCTTATATAATCCTTCGAACTTCATTCTTTATTTATGGCCTTCATTAAGAATTACAACTATTAGTCCTAGTCTAGTGTTTGACCCATAAAGAAAAGAACTATATGATATCACTCCCTCTCAACTAGGGAAAAGATATTCACGAAACCAATATTTCCTCTCAAGTGTTCAAGCTTCTTGTTTGGTAACACTTTAGTCAATATGTCAACTAACTGTTCATTTGTAGGTAGATAGTGAAACTCTACGACCCCATCTTGTACCAAGGTTATGATGTAGTGGTACTTTTTGTTTATATGTTTCGCCTTTGCATGAAACACCAAGTATTCCATCAATATTATACAAATCTTATTATCAAAATGGATCTATGTAGGGCTAAACAATACTTCAAACAAGTTTGATAGTAACTTACCGAGCCAAATTGCTTCCCGATAGACCTCGCTTGCAACAACATATTTCACTTCACCACTACTCAAAGAAACTGTATCGAACTTTCTTCTCATCCATGAAACCATGGAAGATCCAAGGCTGAAACATCCTCCTGTTGTGCTCCTTCTGTCTATCTCACTGCCACCCCAATCTGAATCTGTATATCCTGTAAGTTGGATTTCATTTCCAATATACATGAGGCAGTGATATATAGTCCCATGCAAGTAACTTAGGATATGCTTAGCTGCAATCCAATGATCATGTTTTGGATCCATATGAAACTGACTAAGGACATTTACTGCAAAACAAATGTTCGACTTGGTATTCAATAAGTACATCAAGGACCTAATCAATTGTATATAGCAAGTCGGATCTACCGAAATAGATTATGAACTCCTCAAAAATTTCAGATTTTACATCATACGAGTCATCATGGGCTTGAAATCCATCATGCCATATTTCTGAATCATCTTGATCACATGCTTACCTTGACCAAGATATCTCTCCTGGCTTTTTCCATACTTCTAGTCCCAAATAATAATGCATAATCCCAATATCCTTCATATTGAATTCTTCTTCTAATTTCTTCTTGCATTCCTGAATCCGATGCTCTACACCTGTAATTAGTAGATCATCCACATAAAAGAGTATTATAACTGGCTCATCCTAGACCACCCTAATATATAGGTTAGAATCTGTAACACTCTTGATAAAACCAAGTCTTAGGAGGCATGCATCCATTCTTTCATACCATGCTCTCGTAGTTTGACATAAGCCATATAAAGCCTTATTCAACCTGCATACATGATTTTCCCTATGATTTATTTCAAATTCTTGAGGTTGCTTAATGTAGACCTCCTCGTCAATGGTTCCATTCAGGAAAGCCATATTCACATCCATTTTATGAATGTTCCAACCCATAGAAGCAACCAACGAAACAAGTGATCTTATTTTTGTATACTGTATTAGGGGAATTTTGAGGTCTAAAATGGGCCTCTTAAGGAAATTATAAAATAATAGTGGAAATAATAAAATAAGATTTGATTACATCGTCAAATTTTAGAGGGAAAAAAAAAAAAAAAACTATTTTTTCAACTCGTATATTGAACTTATCTCCCTAAGGTTTTACTCAAATTTCGAGCAGGAATACTCATTTGATGAAAAATTTAATCCCCCATCCAAGGAGTACCCATGTTGCATACTTTTTATGGACTTTGCTACACGAAAAATGAGAAATACATGAAAAGCGTGATTGCAATTCATGTATTTCTCATTTTTCGTGTAGCAAGGTCCATCAAAAGTATGCAACATGGGGACTCCTTGGATGAGGAATTAAATTTTGCATCCAACGAATACTCTCACTCGAAATTTGAGTAAACCCTTAGGGATATAAGTTGAAAATACAGGTTGAAAAAGTGGTTTTATTATTTTATTATTTTTTAATCTTTTTACTTTTTTACTCCATAAATGGTGAATCATCCCCCATGGTTGACATCATCATCTTGAATCCTATTGGTTCTCATAAAATTTATTTTGGTTGTACATTTTTCGTAGGAGGCCCATTTTAGACCTCAAAATTCCCCTAATATAGCTATGGGAGAAAATTTTTCCTCATAATCAATCCCTTCTTTCTATTAGAATCCCCTCGCTAAAAACCTTTCTTTGTATTTGTCTATGCTCCCATATGTAGCGTGCTTTATTTTATAAATCCATTTTGAAGTGACTATAAATTTGTCACTAGGCCTAGGGTCAATCTCCAATACATCATTCATCATTATGGAATGGTATTCTTCATGCATTACATTCCTCCATTCTTGATGCTTAGCTGCATCCTCATATGAGGAAGGTTCTGCCTCAATCAACCTTGTCATGTATGCAACATATCCAAAATACCTCTCCGATCTCCTACTTTCACTGGATGTCCTTGATGTTGTATGTCTTTCTTCCTCTTGAAGAGTAGTTTTCAACCAAACATTCCTCTTATGATTTTCTAGAACAATTACTTGTTGGATACTAGCTCATAAGGACCTTCAACATATTCTTTAGTAGGTCCCGGTTCTTGACCATCATTGTCCCTAGAGATGTCCTAAAAGATAGGAACTTCTTCTTCATCAAAGTCAACTGGAACATCCTTCAATTTCTTATAAGCTATAATTTCATCAAAGATGACATCTATGCTTACCTCAATTCGACGATTCCCCTTAATATAGATTCTTTATGCTTTAGATGAAGCAATATACCTAACAAAGATGCCCCTTAAATTGGTAGGATCCAACTTATTCCTTTTATCCTTGGGTACATGAATATAAAAAAGACACCCAAATATACGAAGATGATCCACATTTTGATTCTTTCCTATAAATTCTTCTTCCAAAGTCATGTTATTGAGGATCCCGTGAGGAGTTTGGTTCTAAAAGTAAACAACTTTCATACATGCCTCACCCCATAGGAATTGAGGAATAACTTGATCATGAAACATAATTGTGACACATTCTTCAATAGTACAATTATTCCTTTTTTCCACACCATTATGTTCATGATTATAGGGAACAATGAGCTCCCTCTTGATCCATGTTTCCTTGCAGAAAGCTATTAATTCTTTGGAGGTGTATTCTCCACCATTGTCTGACATTAGAATTTTGATCTTTCTCTCGGTTAGATTTTCCACTTCATTCTTCAACTCTTGAAACTTATCGAATACCTTATCCTTGTTCTTGAGAAGGTATAACCAATTATTTCTTAAGAAATCATCAATGAAGGTTACATAATACTGATGCCCACTAAGAGCCTTAACTGCCATAGATCCACATGCATTTGAGTTCATGAGATCCAAAATTTCTTTAGATATGGTTTCACTAATTTCAAATGGTTTCTTTACATTCTTTCCTAGAGCACATCCCTTAAATGGAAAAATATTAGAATTAAGGTTCCCATACCTTCTATGCCATAATATGGAAGGACTCACTTCTAAGTGAACTAGGGCTTGAGTTAGAGGTGTATAGAGTCTATATAATGTTCCCTCACAAACCCCAATCACCCTTGCTTTATTAATACTAGAGCCCGTATCCAAAACCAAAAACTTTCCATCAACAAAAGAAAATATATTACCCTTATCCTCTAGAAAAGAAATAGAAAGTATATTTTTCTTCAAACCTGAAATATATAAGATGTTCATGAGGTGAATTTTTCCACATGACTCGAGCTCCAGTGATGTAGACCTATTTCCTTTCACTGGATAGCACTTGTTATCTCCAAGTCACTATAGAGTGATATGAGATCCCCTTAGATAGAGTTTGTGTAAATTTTTGTAGATGTTCTATGCTTGATGCAACTTTACTTTTTATCCCAATATCAGTCAGCAATCACATAAACAAGAAAGTAAAATTTTGATAGAACATACCAGTAGATCGACATAAGACAAACCAAAAATATATAAGTGTGTTGGTGCGTTACGACGATCAACAGGATGCTTCAACCAAAAAAGTCTCAATACGGTCAGCCAACCAAAAGTGTCACACAACCCTCTAGGACAACCAGATCATTCAACCCAAAAGTCAACACTGTCACAGTCAACGGTCAACAAAAACAACAACAGCGAGAAATTCAATACAACCAAGTCAAAGTCAACGTCCAGCCTCGGTTTTTGTGCCAAAAAATGCGGATTGATGAGATTGAAGTTTAGGGAGAGTTTCGGGTCAATTTGACCAAGCGTTGACCAAATTCAACGCTGGTCAATTTCTGCGCTGGAAACCCTAGCTGCTGCTTTTTCCCACGTGTGAGTGAAGAAGAGACTCCAATAGATGATCGAACCAATCACATGAGGAGAGAGGATGTGATGTGATGGATGAGTGAAAATGACCTCCAACATTGACCTATTTATATCCATCAATGAGGGTGTGTGACACAACTGCTGGGGCTTCAAGCCTACATTTCATTTCAGGCTGACCTGCACATATTTTGAATAAATTCAAAATAAATGTTCTGCTCATTGGATAAAGATGATATTTAGATCGATCTTTCACCTCTCCGAAAGAGGAATCCAATAAAAATATTGGCATCTTCATCTGAGCATCACAACATGGATTTTGGACCTAGTCGTCCAAAATTAACACTCCTTCTCAACTAGGGAGAGCTCCATCCACTTGTGCCATCCAAACATTGTGCGTCATCCCGTCGTAACTTGCTTTTTTGCCTTCTTTATTTCAGAACAAAAGTGAGTCAGTCACAAAGACATCATTCCCGACTGAGAAATTCAACCCAGAGGTTCGAAACCTCTATAGGACTCAGAGTCACATACCAACCTGAAATTGGTTTATCTGACCCGAAGTCAGTAGGAGGTCCGAAACCTCACTAGACTTGATCCTAGATCAAGTGGTTGGACATGTGCCATCCTAGAAATAGAGAGTACGACAATATTTTATGTGTCCATCAGGCTTTGCTACTAGTCTCTAGATTTTCCCACCTCACTCACCAAATGAGAGGTAATTCCCACGAGTCCGGGACTCAATGGGTAGGATGCATACGGGGCATAGATCGTGAGAGGTGAACCATCTCAACATCATAATGGTGGGGCAGAAGCACCAAAATATTTGGGAAGCCTAGCCCTGTGTGTGCTTATAGCTCCGAGAAGCTATCCCCAAAGCCCCCCAGGGCTCCCAGAGCTCATCGTCCAACAGGACCCTCAGAATAGGGTCGTTCCACGATTCCAAGATTCTCATGGAAGGTTAGGAACTTGAACTTCCCTAGGGGCTTTGTGAGAATATCCACGACCTTCTCATCAGTTCCTATATGATCAAAGCCTTATGGCACCTCACTGTTACTTATCCCGGATAAAGTGGTACTTGATATCAATATGATTGGTTCGATTGTTGAACACGGGATTATTGGACAACCGAATCCCACTCTACTTATCATAGAGTATCATGATGGTATCTAACACATGCCCAAACATCTCACTGAAGAGCTTTCGCAACCAAACTGCTTCACAACAGGCCATAATCGCTGCAATGTATTTGGCCTCCACAGTGCTCAAAGCCATTGACTTCTGCTTCCTTCTCATCCATGATATCGAAGCAGAACCAAGTGTGAAGCAACATCCCGATGTGCTCTTACAATCCACCACACTGCCAACCCAATCGAAATCAATATATCCATGGAGTGTCACGCTCCCGACAGTGTATCTCAGTCCATGGTTTACCGTGCCTTGAAGATATCTCAACTAATTATTGGCACCAACCCAGTGAAAGTGATGAGGCTCAACCATATGTTGACTCAAGGTGTTCACTGCAAAACATGCATCCGGACGGGTGTTCACTAAGAACATCAAGGCCCCTATGAGTTGACGATACTCAGTAGGATTTGCTAGCATAGGCCCAGTAGCGCTGCCACTCAACTTATTAAAGTTGAGCTCCATCGGTGTCGACACGGACTTACAGTCCACCATACCAAATCTTTCCAGAAGCTTCACAGTATATTTTCCTTGAGAAAGGAAAATCTCGCCATGTCTCTGCCAGAACTCCAGGCCTAGGTCCTTCATATCGAACTCAACAACGAGCTCCCTCTTGCACTGATGAATGAGAGGGTCAGTGCATGTCAGGAAGAGATCATCCACATACATCACCAGAATGAGAGGCTTTTCTCTATCAACCTTGAAGTAAAGGTTCAGATCAACATTACTACGAGTGAAGCCCAACTTCATTAGGTAGCTATCTATCCTCTTGTACCAAGCCCTGGGGGCTTGCTTCAACCCATAGAGGGATTTCTTCAACTTGTAGACATGGGTGTCCCGATCCTGGACTTCGAACCCCAGAGGTTGCTCCACATACACCTCTTCCTTTATCGCACCATGCAGAAATGCGGTCTTCACATCCATCTGATGAAGATTCCATCCTTGCGTCTTAGTAAGGGCTATGATATATCGGATGGTGGTATATCGGGCCACAACTGCAAATATGTCATCATAGTCTATGCCTTCTTTTTGAGAGAAGCCACAGGCAACAAATATTGCCTTGAACTTTTCAGCACTACCATTAGATCCATGCTTGATCTTATAGAGCCATTTCGAGGTGACAACTGCTTTGTCCTCCGATCTTGGAACCACATCCTAGACATCATTCTTCATAATGGACTCATATTATTTGTGCATAACATCCTTCCAGACTTGATTCTTTATGACTTCTTCAAAAGATCCAAGCTCAGATTGTATGATAGTACTCATGGCTGCTACATACCCTTGGTATCTATTCGGCTTCTTGCTTTCATGGAATGTCCCCCTTGGGGCCATATGATTCTCGACATCCTCAAGAGTGTCCCTGAGCCATGATGGTATTTTCCTCATTGAAGGAGGTGGATCAATAGGGTCCATCGGTCCTTCAACATCGAGCATCGTCTCATCCCTTGGTTCTTCTTGATTTCTAGGCCTTGCTTCATGATATTCCTCAGATCTCGGAAATTTGACTACTTTCCTCAGGGAAGCATCTTTGTCAAAGGTAACATCGTGGCATATCTCCACTTCCCTTTGACCAGGCACATAAAATCTATAGTCTTTCAAAGTTTCGCTATAGCCCAAAACATTCCCTTCTTTCCAGAAGCATCCAGCTTGCTCCTGTTCTCCTTCGGTACATGAAAATAAATAGGACATACAAAAACTCTAAAATGTGAGACATCAGGTTTCTTAGAGAAAACCTCTTCAGGAGTTTTGGAGTCCAGATCGGAATGCAGGCATTGGTTTTTTACGTACACAAAAATGTTCGCAGCTTCTCCCCACATAAACTTCGAAAGACCTTGGTCACATAGCATGGCACATACAACTTCCACAATGGTCCTGTTATTTCTTTCAGCAACGCCATTTTGCTCAGGAGTATAGACAGTTATGGTATCCCTTTTGATGCCAGCTTATCTACAAAAGTTCTTGAACTCATTCATCTCATATTCAGTGCCATTATTGGTCCTCAATATCTTGATCTT
Source organism: Pinus albicaulis (assembly GCA_034641835.2). NCBI lineage: Eukaryota > Viridiplantae > Streptophyta > Pinopsida > Pinales > Pinaceae > Pinus > Pinus albicaulis. The sequence goes on along the minus strand of CM076571.1, from coordinate 945,219,971 downwards.
CTTCCATGTTAGATTTCCACCATGGCTTTGAAGGTACAGAAGCACATGAAAGCCTCATCCTTCTTTTTCAAGAAGTGTATCCAGGTTTTGCGAGAGAAGTCATCTATGTACGTCATATAATAATAACATCCTCCCAAGGATGTCACATGCAGCATACCAGACATATCATAATGTACTAATTGCAATACATTAGATGTATTTGTGATGCTTGAGGGGAAAGTTCCCCTTGTATGTTTTCCTTCGGCACAACCTTGACATACACCTTCATGATCATTTGTGAACTCGGGCATCCCCATCACCACCTTCCTTGCTTAGGGAAGGGATTTGTAGTGGAGGCGTCCAAACCTACGGAGCCATAGTTCAGTTTGTTGGATAGTATCACATGTCATATCTTCCAATGGAATTCCTCCAACTTGGTAGTGTGTATCAACTCTAAACCCAATCGTGATAGCTTCCTTGAAACTCTTCTTCCAGATACACACCTTCCCATCAATGAATATCACATTGAAACCTTTGTCTTCCATGGCTGAAATAAACACAAGGTTCTTATTTAAATCAGGTACATATAGTACATCTTGCAAGCGGAGGACTTGACCTTGAGACAAGTGGAGGGTCACAGTCCTTGTCCCTTTCACGGGATACGTGGCATTATCTCCAATGATAATTTTCAGATTAACATCCTTCTTAGCCATGTCAGAAAGTGATTCCTTGAACCTAGTGATATGCCTTGAGGCACCACTATCTATCAACCAGACATCCATAGTGTCGGGTGGAGATGCAGCAGAGAGGGCAGATACAAGAATGAATTCATTTCTTTTATCATCAACAATATTTGATTCCTCATACCTGGAATTTCTCGACCTTTTGGAAGGTTGCCCATTTCCGTCGGAGGGAGCCTTCCTCTTCCCTTTGAACCTGTTGTTCCTTTGATTGCCATTCCTCTAGTTGTTGTTTTTTTCATCATCATCAGGAGAATCCTTCTTGAAAGGGCATTCTCTAGCATAGTGGCCGATATTTTGAAATGTGTAACATTTTCATTTCTTCCCTTAGGTCCCTGCTCTTCCTTTGTTCCTTGGACCACCAAATTTTTTCTTCTTAGCATGAGCAATGAAGGCAACATTTCCTTCATTTTCATATTCCTTCATCCTTGTCTCTTCTTGTGTGCATCTCGATAATACTTCGTCAAAGTCAGGTATGAAATTGTTATTGAGAATGGTAGTGTTGAATACATGCCATTTGGATGAGAGACCTTCAAGTGCGGTGAGAACCATCTATCGATCAACTATTGTCTCCCCAATAGCCAGAATATTATTCTTGATTTTGGTCAGCTTTAGAAAATATGTTTGAATGGATTCATCCTTGCCTTTCTTCAGATTCTTCAATTGGTTCTTGAAGAATATGACTTGATTTACATTGTCGGCCTTGAACATGTTGACCAACTTATCATACATCTCCTTGGATTTTCCCAGCTCAAAGATGTAGGCAACCAGACTCTTATGAATTAAGTCCTTGATCATTAGCTTTGCTTTGATTTCCCCCTTCTTATATTTTGACTTGGTGGCAGCAGGTGCAGTGGCTGGAGGCACTTGAATTTTTCCCTGCACATAGTCCATGACATCTTGGTCTTTCAACATGAGATCCAATGTCATCTTCTAGGCATGGAAGTCTTCCTTTTGAGTCAATTTGTCATCATCTTTAAATCCATTGTAGTTTGAGGTACCCATGCTCTTCTTCAATGATTGCTACAAAATTGGGCTTTGTCTTCACCTCAGATCTGATTCCATGTAAATTTTTGTAGATGTTCTATGCTTGATGCAACTTTAATTTTTATCCCAATATCAGTCAAAAATCACATAAACAAGAAAGTAAAATGCTGATAGAACATATCAGTAGATCGACAGAAGACAAGCCAAAAATATATAAGTGTGTTGGTGTGTTATGGCGGTCAACAGGATGCTTCAACCCAGAAAGTCTCAATACGGTCAGCCAACCAGAAGTGTCACACAACCCTCTAGGACAACCAGATTAGTCAACCCAAAAGTTAATGAAATTCAATGCTGTCACAGTCAACAGTCAACGCAAACAACAACAAGAAAGTCAACACATCCAAGTCAAAGTCAATGTCCAGCCTTGATTTTTGTGCCAAAAAATGTAGATTGATGAGATCGAAGTTTAGGGAGAGTTTCGGGTCAATTTGACCAAGCGTTGACCAAAGTCAATGCTAGTAAATATCTGCGTTGGAAACCCTAGCTGTTGCTCTTTCCCACGTGTGAGTGAAGAAGAGACTCCAATCGATGATCGAACCAATCAAATGAGGAGACATGATGTGATGTGATGGATGAGTGAAAATGACCTCCAACGTTGACCTATATATATCCATCAATGAGGGTGTGTGACACAACTGCTAGGGCTTCAAGCCTACATTTCATTTCAGGTCGACCCGCACATATTTTGAATAAATTCAAAATAAATGTTCTTCTCATCAGATCAAGATGATTTTTAGATCGATCGTGCACCTCTTTGAAAGAGGAATCCAATAAAAATATTAGCATCTTCATTTGAACATCACAACATGGAGTTTGGACCTAGTTGTCCAAAATTGATAGTTTGGAGTTGACTACATTCTCCCGTCATATGTGAGGAGGCACCATTGTCAATAACCCATACATTCTCATCCTTGAATGTGCCAGATAAAGCAGAGAACAAGATTTCATCAACTACTTCCTTTGCAAGTTTGGAGATGATCTTCAATATGTTGTTATTTATAGAGATAGTGACATTTCCAAGAATCTTGAAACCCCTCCTTATAACCCTTGCCATAGTACCAACAAAGTTGTGATCTTCAGTCTCCTTCTTGCACCTTATATCTGATACCATGTTGGAAAATATGGATACTTTCATATTATATCTTATTTTCCTTAGCTTGATAATTACTTGTGATGTTAGATGTTCTTTTATTTACTTATTTAGTTATGTTCATCTAGAAATTACCGAAAAAAACAAGATCACAAAGAGACATAGTACATAATATGTAGGCTCCAAGCCTGGGAAAAACCCCTCCAAGGGAAAAACCAGGAAAATTATTCTCTTCTTCTTTAGAATCTTCTTACAAAAGAGACTTACAAGACCTAAAGACTCAAGCCAAAAAGCCCTCCAAGTCCCAAGTCAGCCCCCAACAAGATCTTCCTTGAGATACCTTCCAGTACTTCAATACTGCTATACTGCTATTGCAACTTCAACCCCAACTACAAAATTTTAGCGCCAAAACATTGGCCCCTTGCAGTTGCTGCAAAATTTTAGCTTCTTGTAGTTGGTAGCTTCACAAACCCTAATAAGACACAAAGAGAAATATAACCCTTGGAAAACTTCGACTTTTTGTCCTCTTATTCTCCCTCTAGCTACTCTTCTTCACCTTCGCTATTGCAGATCAAACTAGCTTGAGATGAATGTCCAAATGAGGTCGAGCTATTTTCTATTTATAGCCTTTCTTGAGGGTCAATAGCTGTCCTTTAGGCCGACTTGTCCTTTCCCTTGGGCACTTGGTCTTGGGTTTTTCCATGGCTTTTACATGATAAAATACATATTTTTCTCCATTATAATAAGTCAAATGGGAGTATGGCACATGACCAATATTATTCTTTATCCTAGAAAGACCTAGAAAGACTAGAAGACTCAAAAACACGGAGAACATGCTTTTGACTCAAACTTGAGTATGAAATCCATACTCCAAAAATAAAATATAATCTCTCTTTATTTCATTTTTATTTCTTTATAAAGAATATACAATGTCATGATTACAATTACATCATAATGAAGATCGAACCCAGTTACAATTTTCAACAGATATATCGTATGACAAAAACCTAAATGAACTCTGTGTGCGTGTGTATAGAATAAACATTGAAAGGAATTATGGATACAAAAATTCATTTATAGAAACAATTGACCCTTTTTTACAAACTCTAATAACACATTTCCTTTTGTGCTTGAAGTTAAAAGATGACACATAATTGTGAAGAGCACAAATTTGATATGAAGGAAAAACATTATAGCAAAAGTAGAAATTATGGAGAAAATGGTTGGGCACATTAGATTGAATGTTGCATTAGAGCACTAGTCTTGAAACTTGACTCATATTGCCGAGTTTCTTGGCATTACTTAAAATCAAGTTCTAGAGTCTTGAGGCTTGACTCATATTACCAAGTTTATTGGCATTACTTAAAATCAAGTTCTAGGTTGGAGAACCTTCCAAGTTTGATTTAAAACATGACATTTTAATGTGATATTATGTCATACTATTTGATTTATCTATGGTAATAAGCTTGGTAAATTTTTTATACTTGGAACTGGGGTATGGAGTACTATTCAAAACTTAAGCCAAGTAGTGTACATTGTTTTTGTTAAACTATTGACTCACACATGTTCAAAAGTTGATACATGGAAATAAATTGGAATTTGTCCTTACATTGTTAAATTGCTAAAGCTTAGATTTTGAAAAGGAAAATTTTCCAATTTATTTGTATGGAAGTTGAGTTTGAGAGAATTTGGAGGTGAGAGGCAAGAGTTATTAGAGTATAATGGAGCATTTTTATTTAAATTGAATTAGGGTTGCCCCAAACCTTTCACAAAAATGTGTTTCATTTTCTTCATTGTTGTTCTATTTGTTGTATCTTTTTTTCTTCTTAATTGATTTAGCAACAAATTAGCCAGGTATACATTCTTTTATTTATTTTCCCTTTCTATTCTTAATGTCATTATCAAGTCCTTGGAACTTTTAACTCATTAATTTAATATTAATTCTTTTGATTTTTAGGTTATAACATAACTTCCCAAAAATTGAATATCAATTTCATTACAACTCACTTTTTAACCATGACTTTTAAAGTTGGTAGTATTTGATAAAGTGATTCCCACATGTGATCATTAACTTATAAAACTACTACACCACACTTGTATTTTCATACAAAATTTGGATGATCACTTGCTCATCGAGTAACAAATGATTTTGTAAACACCTATGGGAAGGTTCAACATGTTAATGCCAACAAAATAATTTGAATGTAGTAACAAGAACGATGATAAAAATTCAAGGGAAGAAAAGGTTGGAAATTTAAGTCTGGAAATTAAGGAAGATATATTCACTAGACATAATATTATATCAGGAAAAAAACAAATCAAAATTTATTTCGTTCCTTTCTGTGATCATTAGATAAGTAACATAATGTAACACACAACCCTTGAATTTACATTAGGAACAACATGATATGTACCTTTTAAAACTTAGCCATTTTTTATTTCTATCATTTTGTTATTAGTTGATATATGATCTATATATTATTATGTATCAAATATCTCATAAACCTTCATTGACTTGGATAATTATGTTTAATATGTTTAAAACCACTTTTTAAGAATTAGCACTTACTATTTTATCTCTTTCGTTTTGTTATTGGTTGATATGATCTATATAATATTATTTATTAAATATCGCATAAACCTTCATTGAATTGGATTAGTGATATAAAATATGTATAAAACCACAATTTGAAGACGCTTTAAAATAAGAAAGTTAAATTAAAATTAAATAACTTTTTCAATAATTTTTTTGAAGGATTGAAATAAAATAACTTTAGAGGAAAACCAAGTGAAATCCTAAATTGATTTGAATGAAGAAGTTAATATATTTAAATAAATTAACTAAGGAGAATGAAAAAGTTAATATATTTAAATAAATTAAAAGAAGAGAATGTTATAAAATACATACTATATGAAATGAATTCTCTTATGAAATGTGTATGGTGTGAGAATTCTAAGGAAATTGGGTTATGTGATGGTTGTATTTTCAACTATCCCTATAAATTAATTAAGTAGAATGGATTTGAATAAATGAATAAATACAATGAATTTGAATAAATGAATAAATACAAGTAAATTTTATATAATTTAATTTAAATAATTAATTTTAATAAAGAAATGATCATCATAATTAAGAAATTTGTTATATGAATGATATGAAATGGTTTGTTTTTTTTTTCAATAATTGATTTTATCTTTTAGAATATTCTTAAATGCACAAATATGCCAAGTAGTTATATTAATTATCACATTCAAATTAGAAGGAAACAAATGAATTTTCTTTTGCCACCTCCATGTATTTAACGAGATACAATTCAAAAAATGTGGGCATCTCTTTTATGTTGGATAAAAGCACCAATTGTAGTTTAGAAAACAATGTTATTATTGATACTAAATTATTAGATTATGAGAGATTAGGAGGAACTATTTGGTTATTTGTGAAGCTTATAAATGCATCCTATGGTAAGTAAAAAACAATTTGAAGTGGTACATCATTATTGTGCAATGAAATTATGGCTACTAGATGGTAGCAAACTTATAAGAAGAGGTGGGAACATTGTGATTCATGTTTAGACCAAGCCTCATATATTAAGCCATAAAAAATGGGCACGGGTAGTAAAAGAGAAACAAAAGAAATAGGGAAAGTGGTCACATGACTAACAAGAGTAGTGGTGGAAGAAAGTGTGGGAAAGACACCTTGTGTAGAAATTATATAACATATGCATGTATATATCTAGATTCTCCTAATCTAACAATATTTATCTTCTTTCTAAATACAGAATCCTTCCATTGTTAATCTTTTACAGAAATTTAAAACTCAATTACAAACACATGAAGCAATAAAAACAATCACACATAACACAATTGTTTAACGGGAAAAGCTTGAAGCTAAAAACCCCAACTATCATATTATGTATATCATGGAGATCATGTCACAATCTCATACAAAGCTTAGTACGTTAAGCTCTCAGTACAATCAATCGTCACACACTAACAAGAAAAAATCTGCAAATCCATGCACTGATTTCTTGCCACCTGATAGCCTGCCTCCACTGTGCAATCCTTGCTGACGAAGACCCTTGAATGAATTCGAATTGGCCTTGCCTTGACTGCAAAATCCTCATTGGAAACTCCAATGTGTGTATGGTGCAATCAATGCATCACTATCGTCACAACGAATAGTCCATCTTGCCCTTTCACCTATCTCTCCACTGGGTCTCCACTGGAACTGACATGCACTGTAGTTAACTACTATTTCTGTTCAGTTGTTAGTGAGTTATTAGTTTTGAATTAATTAACTAATAAATTCACTTAACTCTCACTAGTGTATCTTTTAGTTAGAATAGATACAATTAGCTCAACTGAGTTTAACTCCATTAACTGAGTTAAACTAAATGACAACTCCTGTAACTACTCTTCCAACTCTGTCATAACTTTTCCACTTCAGTTCTAACTGAGTCCTCATGCATGAGCCACCAATAAACCCTAGGAATTGCATAATTCCTTTAGCCCATTGATTTTCCAAATCTGTTCACTGAAATAAAGTGCTCCAAGAGAATAAGTTGATATTTAGAGTCTGATTATTATTAAGAGCTAATAATAATAGACATGCATCTATTTTTAGATTGACGATATATAAATAGACTTCGCCCAATATTCTAAAAATAGAATTTCATCTATTTTTCCAACTTGACCAACCATCCACAAATAACATCCTGCAACTTTTGAAATATGATCATCATGTCTAAAAATAGACATAGTCTAAAAATAGACTTGCACCTAAAAATAGCCTGTGGGCCCACTTAGTGAAGGCCACTGATTTTCACTAAGCTTCATCATCTTGTTGAATCTCAACACTCCCTCTCAACAAGATAGGGATTATCCTTCACCCCGATTCTGCCTCTATGGTATTCAAATTTGCTCCTGTTGAGCACCTTCGTCAGAATATCTGCATCCTGCTCTTCCGTAGGAATGTACTGAAGCAACATGATCTTACCTACACACAATCTCTGATATGATGATATTGAATATCAATATGTTTAGATCTATCATGAAACACAAGATTAATCAAGAGTTTAATGAAACTCTGATTATCACAATGTATCACTGTAGGATCTAAATGTGAACCAAACAAACCAACCAGGATCTTCCTCATCCAGATAGCCTCACATGCAACTTGACTTGCTACCATGTATTTTGCTTCTGCTGAACTGAGTGCCATGGATCTTTGTTTCCTGCTGTACCAAGAAATTGTTGTAGATCCGATACTGAAAACCACTCCTGATGTGCTCTTTTTGTCCATTGGGCTGCCTGCCCAATTTGCATCCGTGAAGCCATGCAACTTCACTTCATTCGTCTGTCTATACCATAAGCCATACTCAGATGTGCCCCTGAGATACCTCAGGACATGCTTTCTTGCCTTCCAAAAGAGTTTGGTAGGCTTAACCATTGCTTGTGAAAGTTGTTTCACCGCATAGCATATGTCCGATCTTGTATTAACTAAATACATGAGCGAACCCACCAACTGTCAATAAACAGTGGCATCCACTACCTCTTCCGATGTAGCATCCTCTTTCCTCCAATTTCCTGGAAGAGGAGTGTCGATAGGCTTGCAACCTTGCATGTGAAACTTCTCAAGTATCTCCCGGGCATACTTGCCTTGAGACACAAACAGTTCACCTTCCTGCTGCCATATTTCCAATCCAAGGAAATAATGAAGGAGGCCCAAATCCTTCATCTCAAACTCCTTTGAAAGATCTTCCTTGCATGAGTGTATCAACTGCTCATCACCTCTTAGTATTAAATCATCAACATAGAGAACAATGATTAAAATCTTACCCTCCACCACAATTTGGTACAGGTTTGCATCCGCCTCACTCTTGGTGAAGCCAAGTCCAGTGAAATAGCTGTCGATCCGTGTGTACCAAGCACGTGGTGCTTGCTTCAGCCCATACAACGCTCTTTTGAGCCTGCACACATGCGACTCACTGCTGAAGATCTCAAATCCTTCAGGCTTCTTAATGTACACCTCTTTCTCAATGATTCCATTAAGGAACACAGTCTTCACATCCATCTGAGGAATGTGTTAACCCATCTGCGCTAAGAGAGCAAGGATGGTCCTTATGGAAGAATACTGTGCGACACGTGCAAACGTTTCTTCATAATCAATCCCCTCAATCTGTGAGAAGCCCTGGGCAACAAATATTTCCTTATACTTCTTGACGCTCCCATAAACAACTTGCTTTACCTTGTAGATCCATTTCGAATCTACCACTGATTTACGCACCAGCCTTGGAAAAATCTCCCAAGCACTGTTTCTAACAATGGAGTCATACTCCTCCACCATGACATCTACCCATGTGGGCTCCTGCGCTACTTCTTTAAAAGAAGATGGCTCTGCCACGATACACTTTCTCATAAGAGCCATGTATCTAGTAAATCATTCAGGTGACTGTCTCTGTTTGCGCTGTGATGTAGGGACTCCTACATTCTGTGCCACATCAAGCTTCAATCTCTCAACTTCTGTGGTATGCTTTCTGCTAGTTCTGATGTTTAGTTCCGTATGAGTGGACTCCTCCACTCCATGAACTTCCTCCTGTGGCTGATCCACAGCTGGAGATTCATCTTTCGGAACAGGCAGTTCCTCCACTGCTTGCAAGTCTAGCTCCCTCTCAAGCATAGTGCGTGCAACACCCACGATCATTTTATTATTCCTCTCTGCGACCCCATTCTGCTGTGGGTTATGAGGCGTTATGAGTTCTCTTCGGATTCCTTCTTTTCTACAGAAGTATTTGAATTCTCCCAAGATATATTCACCACCATTATCGCTCCGTAGAGCTTTCACTTGCTTCCCTGACTCCTCCACCGATGCTTTAAACTCACAGAACTTTGAGAATGTTTTGCTCTTCTTCTGCATGAAGAAGATCTAGCATATACGAGAATAGTCATCAACAAATATAACATAATACCTGTGTTTTGTTTTTGAAGCAACTGAGAAAGGTCCACACACGTCTGTGTGAATTCTCTCTAGGATCATTAAAGCACGATTCTCCTTCTCATGAAAGGTGTTCTTCACAAACTTACCCATAGTACATCCCTTGCACTGATCTAACTGCGCAAGAGTACCCTTGGGAAGTCCAGTAGAAATCTGCTGCAAAATCTTCAAGGTGCCATGGTGAAGATAACCAAATCTCTTGTGCCATAATTCGCCCTCATCCCGACTCACCACTTCTTCTTCTTTTCCCATCATTGCAGCGTAGCCATCTACCTCCAGCTTGTAGATATTCTTAACTCGAATCCCTATCCTCTTGGTTTGACCCATTGTTATATGTTGAAGTAAGGCTTTTCCCTCACTGAAAACAACGTCATAACCTCTGTCTTCCAACATTGCGACCGAGACCAAGTTCTTCTTCAGACCTGGAACATGCATAACATCCTTCAACAAAAATGGATTACCTGACTCCCTCTCAAAGGTAATGGTACTAATGCCGGTCACACTGTATCGACCATCTTCGCCCATCTCTATATGCATTTGGAGATCCTTCTCCTCCAAGTCACTAAACAACTCTTTGTCTCCCGTCATATGGAAAGACACACCACTATCAAGATACCACACCGATCCCATTGAGATTGAAACCAAACATGCGATCAAAGAGAAATCAAGTTCAAATTGCAAGGCTAAGGCCTCTCCAACTGCAGCTCCAGTAGCCTTCTTATTCTTCTTTTTCTGTGGGCAGTTAGTGGTGAAATGCCCATGTTCATGATAGTGAAAACACTTCACCTTGGACAAATCCTTCTTCTTGCCTTTAGCTTCAGATTTTGGATGGGATTTCTTCCCCTTCCCCTTCCTTGCTTTGGCAGCCAAAGCACAATTCTCTTCATCACCATTCTTCGATGAAGAGCCATCCCTGGTACTTCACCTTATCTCCTCCTGCACAAGATCCGACCAAAGTCGTTCCCATCCCGACAGTTTCTCCTATCCATTGAAAGAGACTTTGTAGATATGCCAACTCTTTAGAAGCCCAAGGAGAGCCAAGCTCACCAAGTCATCATCATCATCAACAGTAATCCCCAAACTTCCCAGTTCATCCCTACAGTGGACAAACTTCGTGAGATATTTTGGAATACTGTCGCCCTTCTCCATTTTTATTTTTCTGAGCTTATCTTTCAGTGCCAACTTCCTCTAGTCGCTGCTGCTTTGGAACAAATATATTAAAGCCTTCCACATTGCAAATGGAGTGGCTTTCCTGTGAAGGCTGGACACAGTATGGCCCTTCACACCTTCCAACAGAATTCTCCTTGTCTTTGCTACCTTCTTTTGCTATGCGTCAAGTAATGCTGCATCGCTAGAACCCGGCTTAGGAACATTGCTATCGATGAACTCCTTCAGTCCATTATCCTCCAGCACCGCCTCCATCCTATCCTTCTAGGTTATGTAATTTGAGCTGCCCTCAAGGGCATACTCCAATCGCAACCCATTGAAAGACATTTCAATGAATACTCAACTGTCGCACCAATAAATTTCTGCAGTAAATTTGAATTGTCCACCAGCACAAAATCAGCAATTCTTCACAATTGCAATCTTCAAGAATTAACACTGCTCCGATACCATGTAGAAATTATATAACATATGCATGTATATATCCAGATTCTCCTGTTCTAAAAATATTTATCTTCTTGCTAAATACAGAATCCTTCCACTGTTAATCTTTTGCGGAAATTTAAAACTCAATTGAAAACACATGAAGCAATAAAAATAATCGCACATAACATAGTTGTTTAACGGGAAAGCCTGAAGCTAAAAACCCCAACTATCATATTATGTATATCATGGAGATCATGTCACAATCTCATACAAAGCTTAGTACATCAAGCTCTTAGTACAATCAATTGTCACACACTAACAAGAAGAAATCTACAAATCCATGTACTGATTTCTTGCCACTTGATAGCCTGCCTCCACTGCGCAATCCCTGCTGAAGAAGACCCCTGAATGAATTCGATTTGGCCTTGCCTTGACTGTGCAATCCTCATTGGAAACTCCAATATGTGTGTGGTGCAATCAATGCATCACTATAGTGACAATGGATAGTCCATCTTTCCCTTTCACCTATCTCTCGACTGGGTATCCACTGGAACTGACATGCACTGTAGTTAACTGCTGTTTCTGTTCAGTTGTTAGTGAGTTATTAGTTGTGAATTAATTAACTAATTAATTCACTTAACTCTCAGTAGTGTATCTTTCAGTTAGACTAGATACAACTAGCTCAACTGAGTTTAACTCCATTAACCGAGTTAAACTAAATAACAACTCCTATAACTACTCTTCCAACTCTATCATAACTTTGCCACTTTAGTTCTAACTGAGTCCTCATGCATGAGCCACCAATAAACCCTAAGAATTGCATAATTCCTTCAGCCCATTGATTTTCCAAATCTGTTCACTGAAATAAAGTGCTCCAAGAGAATAATTTGATATTTAGAGTCTGATTATTATTAAGAGCTAATAATAATCGACATGCATCTATTTTTAGATTGACGATCTATAAATAGACTTTGCCCAATATTGTAGAAATAGAATTTCATATATTTTTCCAACGTGACCAACCATCCACAAATAGCATCCTGCAACTTCTGAAATATGATCATCATGTCTAAAATATACATAGTCTAAAAATAGACTTGCACCTAAAAATAGCTTGCGGGCCCACTTAGTGAAGGTGACTAATTTTCACTAAGCTTCATCGTCTTGTTGAATCTCAACACCTTGGCTCAGCGCGAGGTGAGGGGAAAGGGGGGTGGAGGGAAGCCTAATTTTATTCTACTAAATAAAATGACCCAAAGATGTAGAGGAATATATTTCTATTTATTGTACATGAAAACATATGACTCGGTGATGGAAATAGTGCTACCTTCCTTTGATCCCACCATAGCGGTGTCAAACATCCATCCGACACATAGCCTCATTGCATCCCCATAGGAAAGAATTCTTAGCTCTACAATTAAAGATCAAGTGATGCTTCTTTAGTAAAGTAAAACACTTAATTCCTTGATGCTATAACTACAGAAGAAACTCTAGTCCCAAGCAACTGAGGATAGAACACCATCACCACCATAGACGATGACTATGCCTTGACCCCTACTATGAACTAGAGTATTGATTATTCCATGTTGACTTATCTAAGGCACCACAATATTTATTCCTATACCAAAAAAATTAGAAGATTTAGATTCAACAACATTTGGAATAGGTGAGCATGAACCTAGAGAATATATATCACTTCTAACACTAGGTTTATCAACCTATTGTAGAAGGAGTCATAGTTAGAGTCTATCTATGTAGGAGTAATGATTGAAGATGTTCTAATTGAGATTCCACTACCCTTTTAGATAAAAATGAAAGTAATGGTTACACACTTGATGGGTAGATGGTTATTGATTAGGAATAGCTATATTAACCATGGAGAACAAAGGAAATAGTGAAAGTGTAATTTGAAATAAAAAAAATTAATAACTATTTTGTAGATAATGGTTCTTCTATGACTGAAAATAAAAATGGATTTATTAATTTATCAAAGAAATACATGTCAAATTTTGTGTTTTCATTGCATTTCTTATCACGAGGTATTAGTAACATTAGATGTTTCACAAGTAATATTCAAGTTGTTGTTTGTTGATAATTGACAAACAAAATATATTTTGAGTGTAACATTCAACTAAAAGAAATAATGAATTTATTGAACTATAATAAATGTTGGAGTTTGAATAAGCTTTGCTCTGTAGATTGGGTGAAGTGTGTGACTTGCAAATCTGAATCTATAATAGAATTTCAACCCTCCACCACAGGCGCTCGAATTTGACCAACGCCTAAAGCCCAACACGAATTGGATTGGCCGGAGGAGATCCAATTTTCTTGACGCTTGGTAGGTAGGTTGGGATGTCAAATGCCTTGAGTGGCTTAGGATATCACCCACCACCCACCTCACCAGAGATTGAATATTTCAACCTTCTAATCTCAAATGCACCTAGATATCAGAGATCAATCCCTCTCAATTTGTTAAGAAATTGGATGAGATCTTGAAAAAATAAGTATTTGATGTATAGGCCATATCAAGGGCCTTACAACTTGTAGAGTGAATTTTAGTTGGATAATTCATGTGCCTTTAGCCATTTCCATGCCCAGTTCATTAGTGGGTGGAGAAAAATGGGAAAACCTTAATAAATGGGATATCTCTTCCTCCTTGGCAAAGGATATTTTACCTTCTTCATTGAAAATAAAGCAGATCGAGACCTGATATTATGAAATGTGACTTACTTTATGGGGGATCAAGAAATATACCAGGATCATTGGAGCCAATACCTCTGTTGGCCCAAAAGTCACACTAAGAGGGGGCAGGGGTGGTGAATCAATGCGAAGTTACCTTTATAATTTCTCAATATTAATTAATCACACATTCATTTAGTAGTGATAATAAACATTATATCATCATTTATCATAATGCATCATCACATAAGCAACATAACTAGAAAAAACACAAGAAGGCATCAAAACACAAGGAAACACAATTTTTTAGGTGGAAACCCAAATGAGAGAAAACCAATTTTTTTCTTCTCTACTGTATCTTTAATTATTTACATCAATTTGCAGGCTTAGAATTTCTGGAAGCAACTACCCCCAAAATATGCAAGTTTCCACTTACGATAGGCTATAGCCTGATTGAGGCACCAACCTCGGAAGATGCAAGCAGTTTCTCATTGAAGGCTACGACTTGATTGAGGCACCAACCTCGTGAATGAGTAGGCTCCAACATACTCTAGGATCAGGAAAATTTTTAGGGGCTGATATTTGCAAGTGGGCTAATTTTCCGTGCTTTTTCCAAAAAAAAAAGATTCCTTAATTCTCAATCTTTCTAAAAATTATTCTCCCAAATTTTATTATATAAAGTTATTTTACTTTAGAAATCGCCAAAAATTTAATATATAGAATATATATAATATTCTTAGAAGTTTGAATATTTGTACAAAAATATCACCAAACACTTTAGATATTGCATATTATGGAATTGTGATATTCACCAAGGTTTCTAAACTTTAAGAAAAAAATTCATCCTGAAAATGTTCCTTGTTTAGGATCCAACTTGATTGAGGCTCCAATATTAGTGCAGGCATCGATCTCCTTCTTAACCTTTCTTGTGGACATATATTTCATCTCATTTTCAAACTGGATCCACTCTCATCATATATTACTGAATTATAAGAAATATCATAATTTGCAAAGCTCTATCACCATCACAACTTGTACCATCAATTTAACCTGCATAAAATATCACTGCGACAATTACTATCACTGTAACTTGAAAACAATGCCACTATCAATATCACTGAAAAAATAACTATCATTGACTGTCATACTGCTTTCCATACTCTTCATCAACCAATTCCCCAATTTGGTCATTCAAACCCCTTCTAGGAACTTGTTCACCTAATATATCCAAAACACCTACAACATGCTCATAGTATTTCAAAACGAACATAGGGGATTCTTATCATAAAATAAGAGTCAAATGAGTGTCATACCCTTCTAGTTGCATCCACATTTCAACCATGATCGTTCAGTTTCTTATGAAATAAATTTTGGATCAATATTGACCCCATAAATCCAAAATAACCATATAGAACTTTAAATTCATATAAATGTCCTAAAAACATCCCTTTTATGTACACATTTGAATAGTCCACCAAATTCTAGAATAGGCCACCAGAAGTTGTAAATTATGCTACATAAAGGTAGAATGTATATAAAAAAAAATACCAATCTATTAACCACCGTGGGTCAAACTCGCTACCACCCATATAATATGCCAACAACTTACCAAATTTGCTCCTAGTGTGACTTAGGACACTATGAAACACACCTTTATTTATGGTGGTATCACTATATTAAAATATCCACATCGATCCTCCAATCCTTCATGGATTAAATACAGTCATGCTCATCCACTATTACTTGAGGATTAGGGCCACCATGTATTAATTGTACTTGGGCTCGTCCACTGTGGCATGTGTAATAAAGAATGAGAGAGTTATGGATCATGACCTTTGTGGCATATCCCTCATTTATATCAACATTTAGAAACTAGGGGTAGGTACGTTACACAATATATAGTGAGAGTGTCGTTTCATAACTACTTTATGTTATGCAGTAATATGCCCACATCAGATCCAATATTCGTTACCCAACATACAATGGGAGGCATGTCATGGCACACCCTCTCAAATCCAACAAAAAAAATGAGTTTCAAAAACAAGATGTGAACCATAACTATAAAAATATCCCATGTACTAAACCATAAACAAATTCTCGATGAATGAAAAGAAAAATCATTTCTGCTCCAATAGACTGTTCATGCAAAAAAAAAGGACTTTAATAATTTGGGACAAAACTAGTCTGAACTCAACTAAAGAACATAACACTTCAATGATCCCATTCACCTCTTGGTTTCACCATATATATATAAGTTTTAGGTGGACCTAGGGATGGTCGAGCTGACCAAAACCTATGTTAAATTGGGAATACAACTTGAAACATATGACCCTTTGCAAACATTCCATCTAACCATCCTTCAAGCCAACTCCCCTTTTTTTATTTTAATTTGATTTGGCCCTCTCAAAATACCATGAGGCCACCCCATGTGACCTAGGGGTAAATGGTACTATGCATGGTGATTTCAACATTATTTCATCGTGCCACATGGTCATCTGAGAACAAGCCATGTGTCACATTTTTTTTAAGAATTTATGCCAATCAAAAAGTTCCAAATCACATGGCGACATGGTAGCCTCTAGTGGTGCCACATCAAAATGATAATGTCAACAGGATCCACAACATCATGCAATAGAATGATGCCAGATGTCAACTTATGGTTGGTCCTTTAAACATCATGGTACTTTTCTTCTATTTTACTGTTGATTTATTGAATATATAGTTGATATATCCAAAATATGCATTCCCTTTAACACTGTTAACTAGTGTGTGTGTTTGATCGATCATGCTTGTTGATCTGTTTTATCTATGGCGGACCTGTATGAAACTTTCCCATTGTTTAACCCTTTAATAATTTGGGTTTGGCCCTAAAGTTTTCCCTTACAATTTTACCTAATCTAATGTTGATTTTCAACTGGCCATAAATTCTCATCCAGGAGGAGTATTTATGAGCAAGATATACCTTTAGAAAGGAATAAACAAAATCTACACAACAATGCTATCTGAAGGATATTTTGATTATGATAGATTCATCAAAAAATTAAATAACTTCAAGAACCCATACCTTCATGTAAAGGTATCTTGCGAAAGGTAAATCTTTCACATTGCTTCACAAAGAGCCCTATTGCTTTTTTGATCATCTATGATGGTCCTGATACTGCTGTCCCATACACCCCTTTAACATGATGACATATTGTTTTCATTAATGACAACACTATGTGCAACAATATACCCCTTTTTCATTGATGAAAACACCACTATACATTGATGTTCATTGGATGTCAAAACAAATCAAGAGCTCCTCTTAAAGTGTTGCAATTTCGCCCTGCTCTAGTAAACGTTTATGCAATATTTCCCTGTCAATGTCAATATTTGTATCAATGTCTGCAATCTCTCCCCTTTGACATCAATGAAAAATGGTCATATATGTGTTGGGAAAAGTAATGAGAGAGTGGGGGGGGGGGGAGGGGTGGGGTGAACCAGTATTTAAAACTCAAACAAACTTTTCTTTTTCTTTACTGAATTTTGTACGCAACTTTAATGAAGCCAACTAGAGTATGTATGCAACTGTTATTAAAGAAACTAGCGCATGCCCAATAAACTTATAATTTAGATAGATCTTCAATTACTTGACTTAAACTAGAGTATCATTTATTCATCAGACATTAATAAGTGGTAAACACGTGCAGTAAGAACAGAGTAAACCATCACACATAAGCAACACACATGAACACCGATATTTAAGGGGGAAACCCAATGTGGGAGAAAACCATCGCTGATGTCGTCTTTGTCTTCAATATTTATTATATAGAAAATTGCTTAAAATCTTGTACTGGTGCAGACTCATACCAACACGCAGGCACCCACCTGTAGAAGGCTGCACCCTTCACTCATTCTCCAAAACCCACTAGAAGGGAGCTCCAACCCCCTGATCTCATTTACCAACACCCACTAAAAGGGAGCTACGACCCCTTGATCTTGTTTACCAACACCCACTAGAAGGGAGCTACGAACTCCTCACTGAAGGCTCCAACCCTCAGCACCACCACGAACCTCGTTTCATAAATTTTCACACTAGATCCATTGACTTCAATACATCGCAACTTGTAGGCCTCTTTTCATTAGATTTTTAGACTGCACCCTGTTGTACTATACAACACCCCCCATTTAATTTCAATAAATGGGGACCCTTTAAAAAATAAATAGAAATTTATGAGCTTGATTTTATGTTAGCCCAAAATATAAAACTTTAGGAAACAAAGCTTTTTCCCTTTTCACTTTGATTTTAAATCGCATGAATTACAAAGCCGAAAAAGTTAAAACATATATAAGTGTTGCAAACTGCAATGCGCACTACAAAATTTTTCAAGTAATATAGAATTCCCGTTTCAAATGCTTTAAACCCCCTTTAAAAATAAATTGCATCGCGCCTTTTAAAAACAACCAAATTATGGCAATTAGGTAAATATTGTGATGGACCAGACTCGACAAATCAATAAAAGAAACAATTATAAGACTTCAAAGATCTGATAAAGCGCATTAACATGATTCCATACCACACTTTTCATTTCGCAGCGAATAACCAAATGTAAAGTTTATTACTGCATGAAAATTGCGATCTGCGATTTGCGCAGATCGCATTTTGCGAAATTCATCGGTGACAAAAAACATAACTAATGATAAGAGTTTAGAGTTGTGCTATGCGATATTGATACTTATTACTCAAGTGCGTGAAATTATTCATATCTAATCAACTGGATATAATATATAACGTATTAAATTGATAGATTAGACATATTACGTAAATGTGTGTAAGAGATTTGATAGGTAGAATTATGGGTGATTAACGACATTTAATGGGAGTAAGGTTCAAAATATTGATATCTACTTCGAGCGTGTTTTTAATAATTGAGCGCCAGATTTTTTATTATATTTTTTTAACTCTATACTTATCTCCATTTATCTTATATCTAAGTTTTCTCTGTTCACTTGAATTCAGGAAACCGTCTAACGGAGTGAGGATAACTGGAATGACAAATAAAGGCAGGGAAATTTCCCAAACATTAGTTGCTGAAGACTCAGACATGTCTCCATTGTTCTTAGATATGACCTACAACAAGGATTGCGACAACTCCTCATGGGAAGCAATGTAGCAACTCTTCAAGGATGAACAAATAAGGGTAATAGTCAAAATAGCTACAACAGATGCGTCAGTTTCCTTGAACCCATCCTAATTTGATGTTGCATGATCATTTCTTCACAAATTAGCAACGAGTTTGAAGATTCTTCCCTACACAGATATGGTAAAGTGGGTAATTGACCACCTTAACATAGCAGATAGGACATTTAAGAATTCAAAGTTGGAGAATATTGTTTCATTCATTGTAGAAGATTTGGGGACAATGTACCACTTACCCATACCTCAACAGAATTATGACAAAGCTTTTGTCCAAATATTTACAAAGAGACATACATACCTGATGAAAGTTATAAAGGGATGGACGGATGACCAAGGCAAGCTGAAACGTGACAAACTCTGTATGTACCCGATATCACAATTACCCTCCCATTATTGCTATGCTGCTGGAATGTTTTGTAGATTTCTTGCAAAGCCCGATACTACTAGGTTTTCTGTAGACTGGGTCTCGTTATTTGACGCAATCATCAATTCTTCAATTATGAATTGTGCGAATATCTTGTCTGATAATATGGCCAGAAATATCATGGATTATAGAAGTAAAAGAAGTGTTTCCTCTAGGGAAATACCCCCCTTTCACATGAGTGCTTATGTTATGGACGCTATTTTATTTTGTTCAAGTTTTCCTACCATGGGATGGAAATGGACAACCCAAGACCCCAATCCAATCCATATTTACCACAAATCCCTTTGGGAGTCAGATATTCATTTACACTTTTATAAAATTTTTAATGGAGTCATGTTACCTATGAATTAAATTATATTTAATGAGAAAGCCCCTAGGATTTCTAAATAGGCTAGTACAAACATTTTTCTCATTTCTAGATGGTTTTCCGAAGAAAATTTCACCTATATCAGAGTTTTCAGGAGTCATGCTTCTCCCCATGTTTTTCCCTATTATGTTCCTGATAAGCTACTAGCTAAGGAAATCGCTTACCAACTTGTGGTAAGTGGTATTTCTAAGCAACTCAAAGATGCGAAGAAGGCCATTTGGCCTAATTTCCCTTTGCAGTGCGGTACTTTTGCACTTTTTGATATTGGTCATACATTCAAGGAAGTTTCAAATGTTACTTTATTAAATTTGGCTGTAATGCCAAACAGGCCATACGAACCCAATGATGTGATTAAGAATTTCACCACTGAGCTTAAATTGAAACATTTCTTAAATGAGATAGATATATTTGATGATTTATTTCAAGGCATGGAGAAGTTCACATATGTACTAAAAATGCATCCCATCAGCTTAGTCAAAATGAATTTGAAGCTTTCCAAACATATAGAAATAAGAGGTTGGAAAGAATTACTATGGATTTATTGTTTATTGAAGATGTTAACAAACCGAATCCAAGAATTAGCCTGGACAATGAAGCCGAAGACATGTCTGAAGATGAATCCCAAGAGAAATCTAATCATGAGTCAGGGAAATCACACCATAATTCTCATAATTTGGATCACTGATAATGAATCCGAAAACATGAATGAGAGGCCCGATAAAATAATTGATAAAGTAATCAAAGGGATTGAAATGAAAACAGAGGGACAAATTAATGGAGCTGAATCATCTTCCCAAGAAATTCAGCATATCTAGAATACACCTGATTAGGCAGAGAAATCTTAGCCAAAAGATTTGAAGAATGAATGGGAAAAGATTTCCAAGGCACTACAAACACCACAACCAAAGCCTAATATTGGTGAATCCACAAGTTTTCAAACGCCAGAGCATTCTTAGAAATTAGTGGAAACTGTAATTCCAGTACAACAGGTACCTAAAATTCATGATCAAGAGATCATTCTGGCATACCCTAAAGAAAATATTGTTTTACAGATTGAAGAAATTCCCTCACTTGATGTCTTTTATAGTCCTAGTCATAAGGTTGTAGTTAAGAGAAGAAAAAGGAGAAGAATGGATGAAACAATTTGTAATCTTATGAATGAATCTGTTGACGTTCTATGGAAATACCCTTTGGCTGATCCTACAGAACATCTAACTAATTTATCACAATACACAGGAGCATATGCTACTGCCACCATTGATAAAGCCACTTAGGTAAAACTTATAATGAAGCAAAAAGAAGACAAATTACAAGAGTTAGAGAGACTATTAGAGCATGAAAAGTCTAACTCCAACAGGCAGATGGAATTAAAGATGTCTCAATTTCAAAAGGAAGAATTTACAACACTAGGTGCAAATTACCAAGAAAGAAACACAGCTTGAAGCAGCAATGGACAAGTTAAAAAGCCAACCTCAAGTAGAACTGTTCATAAGAGAAGCACTGGAAATGAATGGCAAGCTAAAGCAGCGACAAGAAATATTTTTTCAACAAGCTTCAATTACCAGCTCTTACTGTAATACAAGAAAAATCCTGATCCAACAAGTGGCTAACATGAGGATTGAGTGTGAGAAAATTTATAAGAATATTAATGAGTTCATTCAGTGGCAAGGATCTGACTCAGGAAATAAATATGACCTACCTCGGATAGAAAAATTTCACAAGGAAATTTTATTTAAAGTTTGGGAAGTACAACTGAGACAAGCAGAAAAAGCATCAAGGTTAACAAATGAAATTACTAAATTTGTTAATGAACAACTTTTTAAAGTTGAGCTTATTAAAGAATACACAACTGAAGTGCTCTGAGAACTCAAGCCATTAGAAGCACATTGGAAACAAAGGACAAAGATGCAGGAAGAAATGATTAAAAAGGTAAATAATTTTGATCAAGAAAATTACTGGAATTTTCTGATCAAACCTTATCATCAGTGCCTAACCCTGCAGTCATTAAATGATTCAACAAAGAAGTCATAGCCAACACTTTCAAATGCAGTATTCAAGGGCTAGATCAGATCATGAATTTCGCAGCCAGATCAGCTAAAGCCAATGGTGGATATTTGTCAGCTTCGAGATGAAATGCACAAGGAGGATCGAGACTAATAGCTATGTTGTTACTTTATTTTCCTAGATTATAGTTTAAGTTTGCTTCTTACGAGGATGATTGTTTGAAACCTCCTCTATTTTTTATGTAATAATCTATTTTTAAAAATATTTTAATTTAGTATTTAAACCCTTCTCATGCATTTAGAGAAGGGTCCAGAAATTTGTCAAAAAAATTTGTAAAGAATTCATTTCTGTAAGTTTGTAAATGCTTTGATGGATTAATGGAACGAAATATGTTATCTTTTGACATTTGAAGCTATTTAACTGATGTTGCACTATTGTACTCTTTAAATTTCTTGAAAGTGAAGAGGATCAGAAAACTACTGTCAGTTTATATGAGTAGGACTTCATATATATGGTACTTCTACACGTTATATTAATTTTTGCTTTTTAGATTGACAATTATCCTTTTATTTGCATTATATATTTGAACTGTTATCATAAATGAATGTTAAATGCACTTCTATACTGATATTTGTTTATGATCTCTTATTCTATATATAATCACACATATAAATGCGATATACATTTCACAATTCCTGTATTGAAACTATTTTGTTAAAATAATTATCTTTACATAATTTTCATCTCTTTCAACCATTAAATAATATTCATTACTAATTGTTGGAAGATATATTTTTAGATATCATAAAGGAAGAAACACCCCGGGTGTATAGTAAAATATATATTTTTAGATAAATGCATATGATAGATTAAAATCATTTTCCATTTGCATGTTAATAAACAAAACACACCCCAAAATCCTCCTTATTGGGAAACTGGTCCCTTTATCCCCAGTCGGAGCCACCACACCAAAGGGAAAAGGACTTGCTCTAAGGTCCGGACTGGGTGGTTTTCCCCCATTTTGTTGCAACAGAATTCTGAGGCCTCAACATTTTGGCTCTAGAAGGAGGGCCAATTGTGAATGACAAGAGGATCTGATCAATCTAAAATTCAATCTAAGAGTCCCTCTCCCTCTAGATCCCCTTCAACTTCTAGAACATTAGCTAGATCTAAATCTTTAAGATCTGAAGTTGAGCATCCTTCTCCTAAGTCCCCTAGTGAAACTCAACCCATACTGTCTATGGATTTTCATCAAAATTCCTCAGAAGTTCAGTCTTTGATAGAAAAGTTAGAGAGAGTATCCATTTCTGCTAAAAAGTATGGAACTTCTCAATCATCCGAGATTAGTGTTTCATCTTCTTTACAACCCATAAGAAAATCAACTCAACTAGAAACTCAAAAGACATGAATTCCTCCTTCTGAATTTCCCATCGATAATTCTCGAAAGAAGATAAAGAAGACTGAATAAGAGTCAATCACCAGTGAGGTCTTATCTAATAATCCACCCCATTCACCTCCATTACCTCCACTCACCTCCACAACTTCTATTCCAACAATCAGTGTTACTTTAATTATTTTCAGTACTCAAAATACTATTTCTTCAACTAGTTCTAGCACTCAGCCTGCCTCTACTTCAACTCAAACTCAATCCATTGCCTCCACCCAAGGTCCAATGGTAGGCCAAGTATTTCCACAAAATGTACAACCATGGAACAATCCTGGGGCTGTAAAAATGCCTGCTCCTCTTCATCCTCTCCCAAAATACCATGAAAGATGGTTACCAAATTTAATCCTGATGATGGTCTTCTAGCTGAAGAACACGTTCATAATTACATATTAGCCATCAATTTAAAGGAGGTGGTTGAAGAAGATTGTGTCGTAAGATTATGTCCATATACTCTCAGGATCTGCAAGATCCTGGTATTTTTCATTACCTGTCTGCTCTATAACTAGTTGGAATATGTTCGAAGAACAATTTTTAGCTAATTTTGGAGATGACAGAACCACTACATCGCTCATCAATGATTTATCAAATCTAAACGCTAAAACAGGGGAGAAAAAAATATATTTTAATTCAATATTTAAAAATTTACTCAACAAAATTCCTGCTACATTAGTTCCTAGTGCAGAAATTCAAATTGAGTGGTATATTTCATCTCTCCCATCTAATATAGCCAATTTTGTTGATAGAGAAAAATTGTCTACATTAGCGGAAAATATGAAGGAATATTTTTCTGTAGAGAAATGCATAATCACTCTTGAAAAGAATAATTCCCAAGAATATAGGAAATCAAAGAAAGTATCCTTTAAAGATGATTAAAAAAAGAAGCCATCCAAAGACCATTTCGATGTAGAAGGTCTCCAGAAATTTTTAAAGACTATGACAAATGAAATGGCAGATATCAAGAAGCAAGTTGCTGAAAGTTCTAGTTCAAAAAAGACTTTCAGATCCTTCAAGAAAAACTAGTCTTCTAATTATCAACCACCCAATATCATATCTAATGCTGAGTCTGATCAAGATACATATGAAGAGCAAATAGAAGAAGAAGAAACTGAAGTAGAAGAAGAAGTTGAACTAAATGGAATGTGGGATTTTATCCTACCAAATGAGGAAGAACAAGAAGCTTTACTTGTAAGTAAAAGGAGAAACAATACCACTTAAGCAACACAGCCAAATCAAAAATAGAAGAATTCAACGCCTGCTAAAGATAAAACAATAAGTAAAAAGTCTACATATAAGGCTACACAAATGAACCCTGCTACTTCAGATGTTCCACCTACATCAAAGACAATGGTAGTCTCTGACACCATTGAGTATAATGTAGTTGAGGTTATGAAAAAGACCAGGGCCAACATTTCAATTCATGAACTTACTAAGTTAAAAGAACAACATAAAATCTTACTCAAGGACTTAAATGTAGTTCCTGCTTCAACCTTACCTCCTCCAATAGTAGTCCAAGGTGCTAATCAAATGGGTAAACATCCTTCTCCTTCAAATGAAATAGATGCTACATATTTGATTATGATAGGTGATTGATCCATCTCTCATACTCCATTTATTTTAACCTATGAGATCTATAATAAAAATTTCCACAATTGTTTAATAGACTCAGGGGCTTCCTCTAATATCATGCCAAAATCAGTATGTGCGAAATTGAACATAACTCCTCAGAGTTCTCTTGTTCATATAGTACAACTTGTTAGAACTAAAGTAGAGGTTGTTGGAGAAATAAATTTCATCTTTATCAGAGTGTCATCAAATCTTAAGGTTTCCTAGAAAATTGATATATTGGTGGCTGATATTCCTGAGTTTTATGGTTTAGTGTTAAGTAGAGACTGGTCTGAAAAGCTTCATGGATATTTCGCAACAGACTGGTCACATATGTGGCTACCACACAATGGAAAGCCAAATCAAATTCGGGTAGACCGAGAGAAATTCATGAAGCATACAGTCACTTATATTGAAGGGATAAACGAGCCAGTAGCATTCAATAATAATATTATTGGAAATTACTCGGCAAAATCATTTCTTGGAAATTTTAACGCTCAACCATCACCCTTTTTCGATAATGCAGTTATCTCTCAAATCAAAAATTTTCTCGAGACAGACACTTCTAAATGTAAAAATTTTGTAGATAAACCAGTATTTAATTCTTTATTTTAGTGGCTCTAAATTCGAAGATGGTGCAGGAGCTGGCTGTATTTTAATAAGCCCAGAAGTAGAAAAAACCATGTTATCCTGCAAACTTGAATTCTATTGCACAAACAATATAGCAGAATACGAAGAATTAATCCAAGATTTGTACAAAGTAATTGATCTTGACATCAAATATCTGAAAGTCCTAGGAGATTCAGAAATCATTGTCAAACAAGTAATAAATACCATCCATTGTCATTCTGGACATCTAAAGCATTACCAATCATTAGTCTAGGAATTGACTACTTATTTCTTAGATTTCAATATTTCTTCTATACCCATAATGAAAAATGCAAGTGCAGATTTATTGGCTAATGTAGCATCGAAATTAATTCCATCTCAAGAATTTAGTCTCGATAGATTTTCCATTGAATTGATTTTTAGACCATCTATTCCTGACAATATTACTAATTGGAGAGTATTTAATAATGATTCTGATATCATAGATTTCCTTACATCTGAAGGATCTTATGATCATCAAATTCTAGATGAAAATGAACATGACACTCAGATAAAGAATGAACAAGATGAAAATCCAATTCCTAAGTCAGTTGTCAAATTAGAAGACCTTTATGATCTAGAAGATAGGTTTAAAAGAGTTACTAATTCTAAAACTCAAAATTCAACTTTAATATTTGAGTTAGTAAATCTCTAAATTGATGATAAACCACAAAATGTCAATTTAGGTCTTGGTCTATCTTTTGATGAAGGATTATCATTTGTCAAGTTATTAAGAACTTACAAAAGAATTTTTTCTTGGGATTACACTGATCTTAAAACATATGACACTTATGTTATTCAAAACACTATTCTTATGATTTCAAATGAGAAATCAATACAACAAAAGTTGAGGAAAATTCACCCGAATATTGAAAATCAAATCAAAACAAAGTTGAATAAACTCCTCAAAGAAAAAATCATCTTTCCAGTTAGACATTGTAAATGGATTTCAAATTTGGTTCCCGTCAGAAAGAAAAATGGTGATATTAGGATTTGTATCGATTTTAGAAATTTGAACAAAGCATGTCAAAATGACAATTTTCCATTACCAACCATGGAACAAGTACTGCAAATAGTAGCTGGTTTTGAACTTATGTCTTTTCTAGATGGATTTTCAGGATATAACCAAATCCTCGTACATCCGGAGGACATATTAAAGACCACATTCAGGACTAAGTGGGGAACTTATGCCTATCAAAAGATTCCATTTGGGTTAATCAATGCAGGTGCCACTTTTCAAAGAGCCATGGACACAACTTTTAGAGGACTCATAAAAAAATCAGTGGTTATTTATCTAGATAACATTACAATCTTTTCTAGACAAGCAACCAATCATGTGAATGACCTAAAGCACGTCTTTGAGCGATGTAAAAAGTATGGAATTTCATTAAACCCAAATAAGTCATATTTTGCTTTAGATGAAGGAAAAATTTTAGGATTCATTTTGTCTAAGAGAGGTATCTATATTGATCCCGAAAGAATCAAAGAGATTAAAAGAATTCCTTTCCCTCATAACAAGAAAACTATGCAGTCATTTCTTGGACAGATAAATTTTGTAAAAATATTTGTCCGTGACTTTTTGAAAATAGTTTTACCTTTGCAAACCATGATTAAGAAAAAAACAGTCTTTAAGTGGGACATAACGAAAGAGAAGCATTTGATTTAATGAAACAATCCATTATCAATGCTCCATTTTTTACTACCCCCAATTTTCTTAATCCTTTACTTTATATACCTTCTCATAAGATACATCTTATGTCGTTGTTCTTACACATCTTAATGACCAACAAATTGAAGCACCGATATCATTTTTCAGTTCTAATTTTCAAGGCACAAAACTCAATTATTAATCTATTGAGAAAAAAACATTTGTTGTCTTTAAAGCTATAAAGAATTTTACGCCATTTCTCCTAAAAAATCACACCGAAATAATAGTTCCATTCTCTGTAGTGAGAAAACTATTGATGCAAAGAGAATTAGGAGAGAAAAGGGGCTAACTAGGTTACTGCTTTAAAAGAATATGATGTATAAATTAGACCTTATAAAATTGTTAGAGGTCAAGGTTTTTCTAGAATGCTAACAGGAGCACCCCATTTATTATCAGACGCAGATTTAGGTAATAATGTGCAAATATCAGAGGTAAGCCTCAACGATGTGCATTCTCAATATGTTGATTTCAAGTTTTATTTGAAAAATGGATATGCCCCAACTCAACTCAATTATAAAACAAAAAATGATTTGAGATTAAAGGCCAAGCAATATGAAATAATCAATGACGTATTGTTTAGAAGAAACTTTGATTCTGTGTTATTAATATGCTTAGAGGACACTGAAGTAGAGAAAGTTTTGCAGGAACTCCATGATGGACCAGTTGGAAGAAATTTTGGAGGAAATACAACATCACATAAAATCCTCCATGCATGTTACTATTGGCCTAAATTTTTTAAAGATGCTCATGAATATGCAATAAAATGCAAAGTTTGTCAAAATGCATCCGAAAGACAAAGGAAACTAGCTTTCCCATTACATCCAGTTAATATTGAACAACCATTTGAACAATGGGGATTAGATATAATCGGTGAGATCGTTCCTAACTCTTAAAAACAATATAAATATATTCTCACAACTACATTTTTTTTAATAAATGGGTGGAGGCAATTCCACTAAAGGTAGCCAACTCTGAGAATATTATTGAATTAATTGATCAATTTATCATAACTAGGTTTGGTTTACCCACTGCTTTAATGTTCGATAATGCATCTTATTTCTCAGGAGCTCTATGATAGAATTTGCAATAAAAAAAGGTTTTAAACTTAAGTGTTCTACTAATTAGTATCTGCAAGGAAATGTTTTAGAAGAATCCACAAATAGAAACCGTATTAGAATCATCAAATGAACTGTTGATCAAAACCAACGAAATTGGAACAAGTCATTAACATTTGCTCTTTGGGTAGACCAAATAACTCAAAATTCTTCCATTGGCACTTCTCCATTCAATCTTGTTTATGGAAAAGAAGCTTTTCTTCCTACCAATGTAGTTATTCCTTCTCCTTCCTTAGTTCAATTTATTGATGAATCCCCTTCTTCTTCCATGAAAGTAAGACAATTTCAAATTCTTAAGCTTGAAGAAGAAAGAGAAAAATCTAAAGCTACACATGGACATCATCAACAGATAGTTAAAGCTTCATTTGATACAACTTCTGTCACTCCAAAAATCTTTCAAATTGGTGTTCTGGTATTGAAATGGGACATAGCACATGAGGAAAAAGGTATACACACCAAATTTCAAAGATTGTGGCTAGGTCCATTTCAAATCATTGAAGAAATAGGCCCATCAACATTTTTATTGCAAGATATATTAGGAAAAATGGATTCTTTGCATGTTAATGGGAAGATTTTAAAGAAATAATTTCCATAGGAGGTAACCCCTTCTATTCCCTGTATATTACTGTATTTTATTTTCCTTAGGAAAATAAAAGTTGCATAGTATTTATTTTTGGCTTTTCAGGTAAACATCTCAGAAAACCTTTTTGATTTATCACTTATAGAAATAAGAATTGTTAAGGAAACAATCAAAATATTCAAATATAAAATAGATTCTATTTTACTGAAAGATACAATTTCACTGAAATTATTTATTCTCTGATGAACTCTCATCTTTATAAAGCATGGTTACTATGTTATCAATCAAGAAAAATATCTTTAACATAGTAAAGACCCTTTTATAGATAAGCAATCTTAAAACTCTAAAAAATTATCATCCAGAATCCTCAAAAGGACCAATGATTCACCCCATCCAGGAAACTTATTAATTTTTAGAAATAAATTAAAAAATATACTAAAAATGTTAGAAGATAATAAGTCTCATCAAGAGCTTGTTTACCATGTTCATAGGAAAATAGTTGAACTAACATTACCAATACTCCCTACCAAAACAAGGTAATGACTTGAGATTATATCAAGAGGACAAGAGGTCTCATCAAGAGCTAGCTTGATCAGTTTAATTACAACCAGTAAATGGCATTGTTAATATTTGGTTACCAAGCCAACACAATGGCTTTTAAGTAATTAAGAAATACAACAAAAAATATCTACAGAAAAGAAAAAAAGTTCCAAAAGAGATCAAGTATATAAAGTTGAATTTATTTTTGAAGATTGTAAGAAAGACTAGATGAGACAATGAATCATTGCTGGGTAATAGGTAACCCTGCCAAAAGCTTAATTTCCTATTGGATCAGAGGCTCTACCTGTTATAAAAGATTATATATTTATAAAGCTAATTTGAAAGAGCCACCTGCTTCATCTTTTTGAACTTAGTAAAGACTGATATAGGTATTCATACTTTTATTTTTAAAAGAGGAATTCATATGAATTATAATTAAGAGAGATTTTAGTGCTTAGTGAAATGTTATTTATTGAAATTCATTTATGAAACTATTTTTATTTCGAAAAAGTTTTTAGAAATTTCAAAAAACTAATCAGAGATAGCTGGTTCTCCCAAGTGAATCACCAATTGTTGTACTATACAACACCCCCCATTTACTTTCAATAAATGGGGACCCTTTAAGAAATAAATAGAAATTTATGAGCTTGATTTTATTTAGCCCAAAGTCTAAAACTTTAGGAAACAAAGCTTTTTCCCTTTTCGCTTTGATTTTAAAAAACGCTAATCGCAAATTGCATGAATTAAAAAGCCGAAAAAATTAAAATATATATAAGTGTTGCAAACTGTGATACGCGCTACAACCTTTTTCGAGTCATATATAATTCCCGTTTCAAACGCTTTAAACCCCCTTTAAAAAGAAATCACAGCGCGCCTTTTAAAAACAACCAACTTATGGAAATTCGGTAAAGATTGCGATGGACTAGACCCGACGAATCAATAAAAGAAAAAATTATAAAACTTCAAAGATCTGATAAAGCACATCAACATGATTCCCTAGCACACTTCGCATTTCACAGCGAATAACCAAATGTAAAGTTTATTATCGCATGAAAATCGCGATCTGCGATTTGCGTAGATCACATTTCGCGAAATTCATCAGTGACAAAAAACATAACTAAACGGTTTAGAGTTTCGATATGCGATATTCATACTTATTACTCAAGTGCGCGAAATGATTCATATCTAATCAACCGGATATATGATATAACATTTTAAATTGATAGATTAGACATATTACGTAAAGGTCTGTAATAGATTTGATAGGTAGAATTATGGGTGATTAACGACATTTAATGGGAGTAAGGTTCAAAAGATTGATATCTACATCGAGCCTGTTTTGAATAATTAAGCACCAGATTTTTGATTATATTGTTTTAACTCTATCCTTCTCTCCATTTATCTTAGATCTAAGTTTTCTCTGTTCACTTGAATTTAGGAAACTGTCTAATGGAGTGAGGATAGCTGGAATGACAAAGAAAGGCAAGGAAATTGCCCAAACATCAACTGTTGAAGACTCAGACATGTCTCCATTATTCTTAGATACGACCTACAACAAAGATTGCAGAAGTTCCTCATGGGAATCAATGTACCAACTCTTTTAGGATGAACAACCAAGGGTAATAGTCAAAATAGCTACAACAGATGTGTCAGTTTCCTCGGACCCATCCTACTTCGACGTTTCATGCTCATTTCTTCACAAAGTAGCAATGAGGCCAGAGATTCTCCCCTACACAGATATGGTAGAGTGGGTAATTTACCACCTTAACATAGTAGATAGGACATTTAAGAATTCAAAGTTGGATAATATTGGTTCATTCACTGCAGAATATTTGAGGACAATGTATCACTTAACCATACTGCAACAGAATTATGACAAAGTTTTACAAAGAAACATACAGACCTGATGAAAGTTATAAAGGGATGGAAGGATGACCAAGGAAAGCTGAAACGAGACAAACTCAATATGTACCTGATAGCAAAAATTACCCTCCCCTTATTGCTATGCTGCTGGAATGTTATGTAGATTGTTTGCAAAGCCAAATAATACAAGGTTTTTGGTAGACCGGGTCCCTTTAATTGAAGAAATCATCAATTCTTCAATTATGAATTGGACGAATATATTGTCTGATAATATGGCCATAAATATCATGGATTATAGAAGTAAAAGAAGTGTTTCCTCTAGGGTAATACCCCCCTTTTACATGAGTGCTTATGTTATGGACGCTATTTTATTTTGTTCAAGTTTTCCTACCATGGGATGGAAATGGAAAACCCAATACCCCACTCCAATCCATATTTACCACAGAGCCCTTTGGGAGTCATATTTTCTTTTACACTTTTATAAAATTTGTAATGGAGTCATGTTACCTATGCATCAAATTATCTTTAATGAGAAAGCCCCTAGGATTTCTAAAGAGGCTAGTAAAAACATTTTTCTCATTGCCAGATGGTTTTCCGAAGAAAATTTCACCTATATCAGATTTTCGGGAGTCATGCTTCTCCCCACGATTTTCCCCATTATGTTCCTGATAAGCTACTAGCTAGGGAAATTTCTTACCAACTTGTGGTAAGTGGTATTTTTAAGCAACTCAAAGATGCGAAGAAGGCCATTTGGCCTAATTTCCCTTTGCAGTGCGGTACTTTTGCACTTTTTGATATTGGTCATACATTCAAGGAAGTTTCAAATGTTACTTTATTAAATTTGGCTGTAATGCCAAAGAGGCCATACGACCCCAATAATGTGATTAAGAATTTCACCACTGAGCTTAAATTGAAACCTTTCTTAAATGAGATAGATATATTTGATGATTTCTTTTAAGGCATGGAGAAGCTCACATATGTACTAAAAAATGCATCCTGTTAGCTTAGTCAAAATGAATTTGAAGTTTTCCAAACATATAGAAATAAGAGGCTGGAAATATTTCCTTTGGATTTATTGTTTATTGAAGACGTTAACAAACCGAATCCAAGCATTAGCCTGGACAATGAAGCCAAAGACATGTCTCAAGATGAATCCCAAGAGAAATCTAATCATGAGTCAGGGCAATCACAACATAATTCTCATAAGTCGGATCACTCTGATAATGAATCCAAAAACAGGAATGAGAGCCCCGATAAAATAATTGATAAATTAATCAAAGGGATTGAAATGCAAATAGAAGGAGGAATTAATGGAGCTGGATCATCTTCCCAAGAAATTCATCATATCCAAAATACACTCAATCAGGCAGAGAAATCTCAGCCAAAAGATTTGAATAATGAATGGGAAATTTTTTCCAAGGCACTACAAACACCACAATCAAAGCCTAATATTGGTGAATCCATAAGTTTTCAAACGCCAGATCATTCTCAAAAATTAGTGCAAACTGCATTTATGCTATAATAGGTACCTAAAATTCAGAATCAAGAGATCATTCTGGCATATCCTACTATTGAGATTCAACAAGATGATGAGCTTAGTGAAAAGTAAGCACCTTCACTAAGTGGGCCCGCGGGTTATTTTTAGGTGCAAGTCTTTTTTTAGACTATGTCTATTCTTAGACATGATGATCATATTTCAGAAGTTGCAGGATGCTATTTGTGGATGGTTGGTCAAGTTGGAAAAATAGATGAAATTCTATTTTTAGAAGATTGGGCGAAGTCTATTTATAGATCGTCGATCTAAAAATAGATGCATGTCAATTATTATTAGCTCTTAATAATAATCCGACAATAAACATCAACTTATTCTCTTGGAGCACTTTATTTCAATATACAGATTTGGAAAATGAGTGGGTTGAAGTAATTACGCAATTCCTAGGATTTATTGGTGGCTCATGGATGAGTACTGCCAGGGAACTAAAGGGCAGTTATGACAGAGTTGAAGAGAAGTTACATTGAGTTGTTATTCAGCTTAACTCAAGCACAGCAACTCGCTGAGCTAGTTGTATCTAGTCTAACCGAAAGATACACTAGTGAGAGTTAAGTGAATTAATTAGTTAATTAATTCAAAACTATTAACTCACTAATAACGAGATAAACAACAAGCACCACAACAGGATGTCAGTTCCAAAGGAGACCCAAAGGAGAGATAGGTGAAAGGGTGAGATGGACTTATCCGTTGTGACTATAGTGATGCATTCAATGCATCCGACACACATTGGCTGCTAATGAGGATTTCTACCAGCAGAAGCACCACCTATTCAGGTCTTCTTCAACAGGGATTGCGTAGTGGAGGCAGTTTTCAGGAGGCAAGAAATTGGTGCATGGAGATGCAAATGTTTGCATGACAGTGTGTAATGAATCTACATTGTATAGAGAGCTTGATGTACTAAGATTTGTATGAGATTATTACATGATTCCATTGATATACATAATATTATAGTTGGGGTTTTTAGCTTTAAGCCTTCTCGTTAAACAACTGTGTTATGTGCGATTGAATTTATGCACATGTGTTTGCAATTGAGTTTTTAAATTTCCGCAAAAGATTAACAGTGGAAGGATTCTGTATTTAACAAGAAGATAAATATTGTCGATCAGGAGAATCTGGATATATACATGCATATGTTATATAATTTCTACATGGTATCGGAGCAGTGTTAATTCTTGAAGATTGCAATTGTGAAGAATTGTTGAGTTTGTGTTGGTGGAAAATTCGAATTTGCTACAGAAATTTCTTGGTGCGACAATTGAGTATTCATTGAAATATCTTTCAATGGGTTGCGATTGGAGTATGCCCTTGAGGGAAAATTGAATTAAATATCTTGGAAGGATAGGATGGAGGCGGTGCTGGAAGATAATGGATTGAAGGAGTTCATCGATAGCGATGTTCCTAAGCCTGGTTCTAGCGATGCTGCATTAATGGATGCATGGAAAAAGAAGGTAGCGAAGACAAGAAGAATTTTGTTGGAAGGTGTAAAGGACCATATTGTGTCAAGCGTTTGTTGAGCCTCAAATTTGTGCTTTCCTTCACCTCATTTTACCTCATTTTTCCCTTGTCCATTTCCATTTTAAACCCAATTGATCAATAAAAATAGTTAGAATTACTTCTAGAATGGTTTACATAACTGACTTGTTGAATTTTGTGATTGTTGCCATTGATAAGCATTTTGACCGGAACTAGCTGCAGAATGCATGCATTCCGTAGCTAACCGGCGATTCTGCAGCTACCTTTATGTTTGAGCATGTTCCAGGTGGCCTCTTGAGGAAAAACGCATATGGGCATGATCCACGTCGTGCCTACATGGTGTGTTTCTCGTCATGGAAGAGGAAATGAAGTCTGTGTACGGTTATGCACGTGGGAACACATTTTGTGAAAGAAGACTCCTACTAGGACT
The DNA here is from genome assembly GCA_034641835.2 of Pinus albicaulis. Classification (NCBI taxonomy): domain Eukaryota; kingdom Viridiplantae; phylum Streptophyta; class Pinopsida; order Pinales; family Pinaceae; genus Pinus; species Pinus albicaulis. Next base: position 945,184,920 of record CM076571.1, on the reverse strand, counting down.
GTTACAGTCCAGGTGTCTTTTCTCTTTTACGCAGCCACTTTAAAAGACTCCTAAAATGATTTGGATTAGGAAGACATCATTCCTAAATTATTGTAATTATTGTTACTTGCATTTACTTTAAAAACTCTTGAGTAGGCCGAGAGCTTAGTTAGAAATTTTGTGTAGATTTGCTGCTAGATTTTGGTGTAAAACTCTGTGTTACATCTTTTAAGACACAGAGCATTATGTTCAGACTATTGCATTGTTAATGGAGCAGACAAAATTATCTTGAAGGCGTGATTTAATTGTGAAGTTGAATGCCGTCAAGTGGTAGAGGGCCCCTCCCCCTTGAACGGATTTCCTTAGCGTAAACTAGATAAGTTTTTCCTAGCTGTCTTTACGTTTTGCATATTGAATTAGTAGTTGCTGTGTTTTATATACTGTGGTCGTATTCGTTCCAGTTCTTCCACAAGAAGACACTTTGCCAATAAATCAAAACGATGAATGTTTAATGACTATGGTATTGTAGGATATCAGTTAGATTTGTATTTGTTTTAGCTAGCTACTGTAGCCATAATTCGTTCCAGTTCTTCCACAAGAAGACACTTTGCCAATAAATCACAACGATGAATGTTTAATGACTATGGTACTGTAGGATAGGATTTGTATTTGTTTTAGCTAGCTACTGTAGCCATAATTCGTTCCAGTTCTTCCACAAGAAGACACTTTGCCAATAAATCAAAACGATGAATGTTTAATGACTATGGTACTGTAGGATAGGATTTGTATTTGTTTTAGCTACCTACTGTAGCCATAATTCGTTCCAGTTCTTCCACAAGAAGACACTTTGCCAATAAATCAAAACAATGAATGTTTAATGACTATGGTACTGTAGGATAGGAGTTGTATCTGTTTTTAACTAGAGACTGTAGTTATATTCATCATAGTTCTTTCACAAGAAGACATTTTTCCAATAAATCTTAACAATGAATGATGAATAGCTATAGTGTCATAGGAATTAGTTGTAGTTTTTAGTCCTCACTATCATAGTTGCACTTGTCCTAATCACTCTTCCATAAGAAGAAATTCTTCCAAGACATCCTTAAGAAGTTCAAGATATGACTGTGATGTGACAACTTAGTTTCATTTGCTTTCAGTTCATTTTCTTTCAATTGCATACAAGTCCACAGTCAAAATTGTTCTACCTCTTCCACAAGAAGGAACTCTTCCAAAATATCACTCATGATGAACAAATCGATTGTGTAACTTCATAGGATAGTGCATGTTAATTAGAATGCTCCGGAGTTTCATTTTGCATTTAATTCATGTCCAGCTACTTCATTTCAAAGTTTGATGATGGCTTATGGTTTAACATTGTTCTAGTTTAGAAGCATCTTATGCTCATGTTTAAATCAATTCATTGCATTCATATCTCATAGTCACACTGTCACCCTTTGCACAGTAGATCATTTTAGTTGATAGGATTCCTAAGACAACCTTCATTATTTACAAATATCTTTTTGTTCTGAAAACTATCAGTGATCCATAACTTTAGGAACAAAAGATAAAATCATTACAAGGTCTGAAATATCTCTGCAAATTCCTCACTATAAACAGAGCTTTTCCTCAACAGAACTACCCTGAAAAGAAACCAATAACTCTTGAAGAATAGACTCTGACCTTCAATTGAAATTGCAGAATAGAACTAGCAATTAGTCATGAATAGATGAGTTTAGAATAGAATGTTGCATCATGATTAGTGTCTGATTGTCTAGTTAGAAAATTTGCATATTTAAGTGATCATTTCTCAAAGTCTAGTTTGTGTCATTTGTTTAAGAAGTCATCATCAAGCTCTTGTTTCTATTCAGTCATAGTTTAGATGTTGCTTCAGTGTTTTTGATTACATTTGCCATTCCATACATTAGGCTCAACTGTGTTTTTTTGACTACCACTCTCTTTTCATTAGTTTTCTAGGCATTTTCATTGTAAACATAAAACTTCAAAAGACCAAAAACATCATAAATCAACATAAAAGACCAAAACATCACAAAACACTACATACAACGCACTAGGAAACAAGCACCTAGGTACATATGGTACATTTCACTTCAGCGGTTTACAAATCCTGGTTGACAATTAAATGAACTCAGTTTAGGAGACTAGATTGAGGCACAACATTTTGGCGCCGTTGCCGGGGAAGTGAAAACTAGGTAACCTTTATTTCTTAGCATCCAAAAACAATTTTATGCGTAGGGAGAGAGATTCAAGAGGAAGATTTATAAGCAGCAGAGGCATAAGTTTGACATCTAGAACACCACTTGTTTCATCCAGATCCAGAACTAGTACACCTTCAACTCAAACCCATCTTCCATCCTTTACTGATCCTGGACTTCTAGAAGATCTAAGGTCACCTATTCCATTAGAGAAACCTTCCACTTCATCCACTGAACCTGCCATAGAAGAGGATCCAAAAACCTTTGTTGAGGATACAAACCTTTCTACTTCCACAGGAGAGTCAACCATGGCAGAAGAAGGAGGAGAAGGAGTTGTTAATGGAGAAAACACATTTGGAGGAGGTAGAGGAAGAGGTAGAGGAGAAGGAGGAAGAGGAGGTAGAGGTGCAGATGGAGGAAGAGGTAGAATAGGAAGCTCTTTTGGGTTCCCTATACTTGATGGAGAAACCAATACAACCATGAAAACATTTCACCTTCTGTCCTTCCGAACTTCTATGGACTTAAAACTGAGGATCCTGAAACTTTCTTATTCGAATTTGAAGTACTGTGTAGGACTTATGACTACCTTCAAGATGCCCAAAAATTGAAATTATTTCCTTCAACTCTGAAAGGAGCATCATTGAAGTGGTTTATGAGCTTAAGCAGTAGTTTCATTAGGACATGGGAAGACATGAAACAAGCATTTCTAGAGAGATACTTGGATTATTGTATGCCGGTTAATCATAAGGAAGAAGTGTTCAAGATGTTACAAAAAGAAGATGAAAACTTAGAAGATTTGTTGGAAAGATTTAAATACAACATAAAAAAGGGCACAAATGGAAAACCTAGATCAAGACACTTTAAAATCTCTTTTGTTGAAAACCATTAGGGATGAATGGTTGGATATCCTTAACATGATGGGAAAAGGGGATATATCACAACTCACATTACCTGAAATATCTGAGTTATGTATCAACCTTTCAAGAGGGAAATCTAAAACTGTCAAAGGTCCAAGAGATCCCGCTCTTGCAAGGGCAAGCAAGTCTGCTTCTGGGACAGTAAGTAGATCAGAAATAGGACACATGCTTGATGATTTTAAATCCGACATCTTAGGGAGTCTTAGTGAACAAATAGACACCCTTAAGATACAAAACAAGAAAAAGGCTGAATCTGATGCCTTGGCAATCTTTTGTCCCAAATGGTGGAAGAAAAGAATCCGCAGAGGATGTCTCTTGGATGTAATGGATGTAAAAAGTTGTAGAAGACGGAAACCCTCGTGTTATTTGTGAGTAGAAACATGAGAATGGGCACTGTCTCTTCCTCGGTCTCAGCCTGCTGGGCTGAAGAAACTCGACAGCATTCCACAGACCCTTTAACTTTGTATCTAAGACCTTGGCAGTGGATCTCAGACACAAGGATTCCATGATCAAATGTATAATCAACCTCCACCTTGGAATTCTTGGCAGGAACCTTGGCCCCAATTTCAAAATCAATCTCAAGCTTGGGCACAAGGATCACAAGGTCCCTATGGAAGATACTCTCCATATTATCAGTATCCACCATCCTATCCACCATACCCACAAAATTTTCCTCAAAATCTTCAACAAAATTTTCAACAAAATTCTCAACAACATCATCAGAACCAACCTCATCAAAATCAACCACTTCCATTACTATTCCCTCAAAAATCCAATCAATTACCAGCTCAGCCCATACCAAACCCCAATAATAAGAATCCTCAGAATACATACATGATAGAAGGACAACAATTTCCAACTTATTTAATTACTCCTCTAGACCTTAGTGATGTTCAACTTAGGTCTGGAAGGATACTTGAAAAGAGGAAACCTTCTGTGATCATACAAGAACAAGATGATTCTGAGGAAGACTCCCCACGGGTTAATAAAAGTCTTGAGGAAGAAACATCCTTTCAAGGCCAAAACATTGAAAAACTGAAACAAAAAGATCCAATAAGCCCAACTCCAGTATTAGAGCAACCATCCACATCTACTTCTATACCTCCTTTTCCGGAAAGATTACAAATTGACAAAGGTGTAGAAAAACAAATAATGGTGCCTAATTATGATTTCTTGGATGAATTGAGAAATGTTTGCATTAAAATTCCATTATTGCAAGCCATCAAGGAAATCCCAATTTTAGCCAAAACAATAAAGGAGTTGAGTATGAAGACAACAAAGAAAAGAATAAGAGAAACCAAGAAAATTCAACCGGTAGGACAAATAGCAGACATTATGATGGGTAAGACTACTATTCCAAAGTACCTTGACCCAGGAAATCCAGTTGTCAAAATTCACATCAATGGAATTGAAATTCAAAACACACTCATTGACTTAGGAGCAGCAATAAATATCATGAGTAGACAAATCATGGACAAACCGAAACTTCCTAATCTTCTCTTTACACCCACACTATTACAACTAGCAGATAGATCTGTGATCAGACCAGATGGGGTAATAGAAGACATTCCAGTGTCCCTAGACTCTTGGGAGTACCCTGTGGATTTCATGATCCTTACACCCAAGAATAATCTAGGAGGCCATCCTGTTATACTAGGAAGACCTTGGTTAGCTACAGTTGATGCTTTTATTAGTTGTAGGTCCGGTGATATGTATATTTCTGATGGAAGTTCAACAAAGAAATTTACTTTATATCCTCCAGCTAGGACAATTACAGATCTAGATGACACTCAATGGATAGAGGATGAAGAATATTTGCAACCACTATTCAAAATTTCATAAATTAGTGAAGATAATCAAATTCTGAATACTCTAGAAAATTTTGAATCTTCTCCAGAACACAAACAAGAATCATTTCAAGAGAAATCCAATATTGAGTTCTTGTCATCTAGACAGATGTCTCTTCATTCTATGGACAAATTTGGCAGTTCTACAAGTGAATTTTTTCCAGGCAAGACCTTGAATATAAACAAAAACCTGGAAAAATCTCAACAAGAAGAACTAGTCAAAGTATTACAGAGACATTCTTCTGCATATGCATGGGAATACACTGACATGAAAGGGATAAGTCCCAAGACTTGTACTCATCACATCTATATAGAGGGAAATTGCAAACCAATTAGACAACCTCAAAGACGGATGAATCCAAATCTTAGGGAAATTGTCAAGGAAGAATTACAAAAATTGTTAAATGTTAACTTCATTTATCCTATTTCAGATAGTCAGTGGGTTTCCCCTTTAGTAATTGTACCTAAGAAAATGGAAAATGGAGGGTGTGTGTTGACTACCGAGAACTGAATAAAGCTACTCTTAAAGACCATTTTCCCTTACCTTTCATAGATCAAGTATTAGATACATTAGCAGGTAAAAAGTACTTTTCATTCCCGGATGGATTTAGTGGTTACAATCAAATCCAAGTAGCACTTGAAGACCAAGATAAAACCACATTTACTTGTCCTTGGGGTACTTATGCCTACCGAGTATTGCCATTTGGATTGTGAAATGCACCTGCAACATTCCAAAGGGCAGTATTAGGAATTTTTTCTGATCTAATACATGACTGTGTAGAGGTGTACATGGATGATTTTACAGTTTATGGGGATATATTTGAAGAGGCTTTAGAAAACTTGGAAAAAGTCCTAAAAAGATGTCAAGAAGCAAACCTTTCTCTTAGTCATGAAAAATGTTTTATGATGTTTACTGAAGGTATTGTTTTAGGGCACCACATTTCAGGGGATGGGATTAGAGTTGATGAAGCGAAAGTTGAAGTTATTTCTAACCTATCCATTCCAAGTTGTCAAAGAGATGTAAGAAGTTTTCTAGGATTTATAGGGTACTATCGGAGATTTATAGAAAACTTCACCAAAATAGCATCTCCTCTCTTCAAATTACTCACCAAAGATTGTGAATTTAAGTGGACTTCTGATTGCCAGTTAGCTTTTGAAACCCTGAAAACCAAAATTTCTGAAGCACCTATATTAAGGGGACCTAACTGGAAGTTACCTTTTCATATCTCGACAGATGCTTCCGATACAGCTCTGGGAGCAGTATTGGGACAGAAAGATTTAATTCCCTATGCCATCTATTATATCAGTAAAAATTTGACTTCTGCAGAGTTAAACTATACTGTAACTGAAAAAGAGTTTTTAGCTGTTGTTCATGCCATTAACAAATTTAGACACTATATAACCGGCTATGAAACTTTTATTCACACTGATCATTCTGCCATTAGATATTTAATGAATAAATCAATCACTAATGGTAGAGTTATAAGATGGTTGTTATTATTGCAAGAATTCAACATTACTATTCTAGATAGGCCTGGAAAACAAAACACTGTGGCTGACTTCCCGTCTAGAATTCAAAATATCAAAGATGACACTCCGGTTGAAGATCAATTTCCTGATGAATATCTTTTTGCAGTTTCTACTCAAACTCCATGGTTTGCTGATATTGCTAATTATTTAGTTTCAGGAAAGTTTCCTTCAATTATGAATGCAAGGGATAAAAAAAAAATCATTAATGATAGTGCAAGATATTCATGGGTCGCTAATGAGTTGTACAAGACAGGTTCAGATTTGATCATTAGAAGGTGTGTTCGTGAAGATGAGATGCCTCAAATTCTCAAGGCATGTCATGATGAACCTTGTGGCGGACACTTTGCAGATAAGAGGACAGCCTATAAGATCCTTAATTTAGGATATTATTGGCCATCTTTGTTTAAATATGCAAAGGAGTATGTCAAAAGGTGTGACAGTTGCCAAAGGGTAGGGAAACCTTCTCCTTCAGGTGAGATGCCATTACAACCTCAGGTACACATTGAACCTTTTGAAAAATGGGCTTTGGATTTTGTAGGACCTATTAGTCCTCCATCTAGACAAAAGAAATACATATTATTTTGCACTGATTATGTTACTAAGTGGGTAGAAGCTAAACCATTACTTGTTGCTAATGAATCATCTGTAGTTACTTTTCTTTTTGAGGATATTTTTACTCGTTTTGGTGTCCCAAGGGAAATTGTTACAGATCAAGGAGCCCAATTTACATCAAGGCTAGTGGAGCAAATGATGGAGAAGTACAAAATCAGACATAGAACATCTACTCCTTATCATCCACAAGCAAATGGTCAAGTGGAATCCACTAACAAAGTCATTGAAGGTATCCTAACAAAGACTGTTCATCTACATAGAAGAGATTGGGTAGATAGGCTTCCTGAAGCCTTGTGGGCCTATAGAACTACATGGAGAAACACAACAAGCCATACTCCTTATGAGCTTGTTTATGGAAAGCAAGTTTTGTTTCCTATAGAGTTCCAAATCCAAACATTCAAGATGGCAGTTCAGCTAGGACTTGATCTAACGGAGGCACAGAAGCATAGACTGGAGCAAATTAATGAATTGGATGAGATCAGACAAGATGCAGTTCAGAAAACAAGTCTAGTCCAACACCAAAGGGCTAGATGGCATGACAAGTACATCAAAGAGAAGAAATTTAAAGAGGGTGATTGGGCTCTCTTGTTTGATTCAAAATTCAAGGATTTTCAAGGGAAATTTCAGACACATTGGCTTGGGCCATATGAAATTGTTCAAATTTTTGATAATGGGGCAATAAAAATCAGAACTATAGATGAAGAGTAGGTCACTTTTCTTGTGAATGGCCATAGACTGAAGCTATACCACAAGCCACTCTCAAGAGAAGAGTTTGTCAAGAAGTTCCAAGGAGACAATGATGTGAAGTTAATGAAGAAGAGTCTCTCTTCTTCATCAACTTGATTAAATTTTCTGAAGCATTTCTCTTTTGAAAAAAAAGAAAAAAGAAAATAAAAAAAATAAAAAAAATAAAAAAAAAATAAAGGTATAAACAAGAAAACCAATCACTGATTGGCATGTTTATACAGAAAAGATAGGGTGAAAATCAGAGTCTCTCTGACACTCTAACTTTTCCCATTTTTGTTTCTAAGCAGCTGTTATAAAAATCATAAGTTCAGTGCCATAGTACTTATGATTCATTTCATCTCATTCCATTCACTATCCATCCATACTTCATCTCATCCATCATTCACATCTCACTCCATTCCATTTCATTCATTTCACTCCATTCCATTTCATTCATTTCACTCCATCTTCCATTCACTTCATTTTCATGTCAAAACATAGAATTTGACATCTTGCTGCAAGTGAATAAAAATATGCCATGAATTGCAGTACAACCCTTATGTTCCTTCATTCCATGAACTAAATCCATTCTTATTTCATTATCCACTTCATAATCCATCATCCATTTCATCCATTTTCATAAACATTTCACCCATCTCCCAAAAACATTTCATTTTCATAATAAAAGTGTTCTACAGGGACATTCTGCAGCTCAGTGTACATTCTGTAGCTAATCGGCCTTTCTGCAGCCCGATAGTTTTTCACAGCTACAAATCCTGAAGGCATCAACCAGCAGACATCAGAGTTACAACAAAGTGATCCAGAGAATTCATGAATCAAAGACATCAAGAAAATAGTGAAAGATTCCTCCAAAGATGAGCAGAGAAGACAAAGGCTACACAAACATCAAGGGCAGAGGTAACAAATTTACATTACGATGGCAATTCATGAAAATTTAGCATAGTTTAGTTGTGAAATTATTCAAAGAGTTGTTTTAATTATTTTATTGATCAAACACCAAACAAAACCCTCTATAGACTTTGTATTAAAACTTCCAATTCAAATTTTCTATCCAATAGCATTTGAGCGGTGGAACTGCCAAATCATTTGAAATTCCCACGACTCTTAACCAAGTTCTTTAATGATGAAGATTTTTCCTGCCGTCGTAAATCCTCCGCTGTCTCCTCAAATCATTAATGCATTCCTCCACCTCACTTCACCACTCTATGCCGTGACCATTTGCCATAACGTCATTTCATAGCCAGTATTACATTTCGAAGGCAGAAGCATTATTATCATCAGGGACAGAACAGAAGAGGTACATTGCAAGCATAACGGTGTGAGAACTCACTGAACAGAGAGCATATCACTGAGAACAAAGTTCGGAGCATTGCACTGTCAACACAGAATTGTGGCCGTGAAGAGTTTAAAGCCTGTTGCTACCAGAAGACAGAGGTGCTAAAATTGAAGACTTTGCTACCAAAAACAGAGGTATGGTAGTAATTGAAGTTTGAAGTCTGGTGTTACTAGAAACAGAAGCGTTTTTCAGTGATTGAGTTTGAAGTCTTCTGTTACCAGAGACGGAAGTATTGCACAAAAAGAAATTTGAAATCATCTACCACTGTCTATCAGAGACACATTAGCCCGAAAATTGAAATTGCTTCCATATCATTCCAAGGTTCAACAGAAGTACATCAGTCCGAGGATTCGAAGGCATTTTCCAAACAGAGGCATACAAACCAGAGATTTTTAAGACTGTAGCTATTTCAAAGGTATGTTCTTCCAAAATTGAAGCCATTTTTATTTAGAGCTTGAAGCCATTTTAATCCGAAAGTAAAAGCCATTGTTTTGTGGATAGAGAAGAGTGTTAATTGACAGTGAAAAATCATGGGTTTCATCGTAAGGATTGAGCCTATAGGATCAAAATATTTAGAAGGTTATCCACAATGCAAGGAGATGCTACAACAAATAGGATGGCTCCAATTCTTGGAAAAGTTTAATGGTTGCCATAAGGAAGTCACCAAAACGTTTGCTAGATCATTCCAAGGCACTGAGGTTGAAATAGGAGATGTTAAGTTTACTGTTAATGAAGCTTTTATAGCAGAGGCTACAGGATTATCCAGAGCTGGGGAAAGATGGTTTAAAAATCTCCAACAGGTAAAATTGACAAACCGGTTCAAGAAAGCAGTGAAGAAGTCATTCTGGAGAAGTTGACTAGAATAAAGAGTCAACTCAAGGCAGAGAAGGAAATCAAGGAATCTGTTATGGAAAAAGGGGAGGGTTCCTCTCAACTTAGGAGAAGCCACAGATTAAAAGGAAAACTGAAGAAAACATCAATCAAACAAACAGGGGTAATCAATATTGAAGATGAAGAAACATCTATGGAAGAGTATGATGATGAAGATTTTTATGAAGGCACCCCTGAGATTGATCCTGCTCAACAGGAAATCTATGATTATGTGGAAAATTTAGAGAGAACAGCTTCAGAAAGAGAAGAGAGAACCCCCAGTCCTCCACTAACTGAAATTGATATATTGAGGAGGGATAGGTATGAGTTGGAAGTGTTGAATAGACACATCAGAAATGAGAATGAAATTCTCAAAGATCAAATCAAGCTCAAGATTGACATGAACTCAACCTTATCCCTGCATATAGACAAAGTGGAGAGAACCAATGAGAAGATGAAGACAAGGAACAGAAAGTTGATCAGAGCACTCACAAACCTCAGGTTCAAACTTGTGATCAGAAAACCCAGAAGGCCTTTAGCATGCAGACAAAGGAAAAGAAGGGGATTAGATGTCCTTGCAGAAGCCTCAGAATTCATAGGATAATTTGCATGAGGACATGCAAAGAGACAGAAGTGGGGGTATGTTGAGCCTCAAATTTGTGCTTTCCTTCACCTCATTTTACCTCATTTTTCCCTTGTCCATTTCCATTTTAAACCCAATTGATCAATAAAAATAGTTAAAATTACTTCTAGAATGGTTTACATAACTGACTTGTTGAATTTTGTGATTGTTGCCATTGCTAAACATTTTGACCGGAACTAGCTGCAGAATGCAGGCATTCTGTAGCTAACCGGCGATTCTGCAGCTACATTTATGTTTGAGCATGTTCCAGGTGGCCTCTTGAGGAAAAACGCATATGGGCATGATCCACGTCGTGCCTACATGGTGTGTTGCTCGTCATGGAAGAGGAAATGGAGTCTGTGTACGGTTATGCACGTGGGAACACATTTTGTGAAAGAAGACTCCTACTAGGACTGTTACAGTCCAGGTGTCTTTTCTCTTTTACGCAGCCACCTTAAAGACTCCTAAGATGATTTGGATTAGGAAGACATCATTCCTAAATTATCGTAATTATTGTTACTTGCATTTACTTTAAAAACTCTTGAATAGGCCGAGAGCTTAGTTAGAAATTTTGTGTAGATTTGCTGCTAGATTTTGGTGTAAAACTCTGTGTTACGTCTTTTAAGACACATAGCATTATGTTCAGACTATTGCATTGTTAATGGAGCAGAAAAAATTATCTTGAAGGCGTGATTTAATTGTGAAGTCGAATGCCGTCAAGTGGTAGAGGGCCCCTGCCCCTTGAACGGATTTCCTTAGCGTAAACTAGATAAGTTTTTCCTAGCTGTCTTTACGTTTTGCATATTGAATTAGTAGTTGCCGTGTTTTATATACTGTGGTCGTATTCGTTCCAGTTCTTCCATAAGAAGAAATTCTTCCAACAGACCAAAATGATGAATGATTGATGACTATGGTATTGTAGGATATCAGTTAGATTTGTATTTGTTTTAGCTAGCTACTGTAGCCATAATTCGTTCCAATTCTTCCACAAGAAGACACTTTGCCAATAAATCAAAACGATGAATGTTTAATGACTATGGTACTGTAGGATAGGATTTGTATTTGTTTTAGCTAGCTACTGTAGCCATAATTCGTTCCATTTCTTCCACAAGAAGACACTTTGCCAATAAATCAAAACAATGAATGTTTAATGACTATGGTACTGTAGGATAGGATTTGTATTTGTTTTAGCTAGCTACTGTAGCCATAATTCGTTCCAGTTCTTCCACAAGAAGACACTTTGCCAATAAATCAAAACAATGAATGTTTAATGACTATGGTACTGTAGGATAGGAGTTGTATCTATTTTTTAACTAGAGACTGTAGTTATATTCATCATAGTTCTTTCACAAGAAGACATTCTTCCAATAAATCTTAACAATGAATGATGAATAGCTATAGTGTCATAGGAATTAGTTGTAGTTTTTAGTCTTCACTATCATAGTTGCACTTGTCCTAATCACTCTTCCACAAGAAGAAATTCTTCCAAGACATCCTTAAAAAGTTCAAGATATGACTGTGATGTGACAACTTAGTTTCATTTGCTTTCAGTTCATTTGCTTTCAATTGCATACAAGTCCACAGTCAAAATTGTTCTACCCTTCCACAAGAAGGAACTCTTCCAAAATATCCCTCATGATGAACAAATCGATTGTGTAACTTCCTAGAATAGTGCATGTTAATTAGAATGCTCCGGAGTTTCATTTTGCATTTAATTCATGTCCAGCTCCTTCATTTCAAAGTTTGATGATGGCTTATGGTTTAACATTGTTCTAGTTTAGAAGCATCTTAAGCTCATGTTTAAATCAATTCATTGCATTCATATCTCATAGTCACACTGTCACCCTTTGCACAGTAGATCATTTTAGTTGATAGGATTCCTAAGATAGCCTTCATTATTTACAAATATCTTTTTGTTCTGAAAACTATCAGTGATCCATAACTTTAGGAACAGAAGATAACATCATTACAAGGTCTGAAATATCTCTGCAAATTCCTCACTATAAACAGAGCTTTTCCTCAACAAAACTACCCTGAAAAGAAACCAATAACTCTTGAAGAATAGACTCTGACCTTCAATTGAAATTGCAGAATAGAACTAGAAATTAGTCATGAATAGATGAGTTTAGAATAGAATGTTGCATCATAATTAGTGTCTGATTGTCTAGTTAGAAAATTTGCATATTTAAGTGATCATTTCTCAAAGTCTAGTTTGTGTCATTTGTTTAAAAAGTCATCATCAAGCTCTTGTTTCCATTCAATCATAGTTTAGATGTTGTTTCAGTGTTTTTGATTACATTTTCCATTCCATACATTAGGCTCAACTGTGTTTTTGACTACCACTCTCTTTTCATTAGTTTTCTAGGCATTTTCATTGTAAACATAAAACTTCAAAAGACCAAAAAAATCATAAATCAACATAAAAGACCAAAACATCACAAAACACTACATACAACGCACTAGGAAACAAGCACCTAGGTACATATGGTACATTTCACTTCAGCAGTTTACAAATCCTGGTTGACAATTAAATGAACTCAGTTTAGGAGACTAGATTGAGGCACAACAGCGTTCATGGGAAAGCCACTCCATTTGCAATGTGGAAGGCTTTGATAGATATTTTCCAAAGCAACAGCGACCATAGGAAGTTGGCGCTGAAAGATAAGCTCATAAAAATAAAAATGGAGAAGGGTGACAGTATTCCAAAATATCTCACGAAGTTTGTCCACTGTAGGGATGAACTGGGAAGTATGGGGATTAATGTAGATGATGATGACTTGGTGAGCTTGGCTCTCCTTGGGCTTCTGAAGAGTTGGCATAGCTACGAAGACTCTGTCAATGGACGGGAGAAACTGTCGGGTTGGGAGAGACTTTGGTCAGATTGTGTGCAGGAGGAGATAAGGCGAAGTACCAGGGATGGCTCTTCATTGAAGAACAATGATGAAGAGAATTGTGCTTTGGCTGCCAAAACAAGGAAAGGGAAGGGGAAGAAATCCCATCCAAAATCCGAGGCTAAAGGCAAGAAGCAAGATTTGTCCAAGGTGAAGTGTTTTCACTATCACGAACGTGGGAATTTCGCCACTAACTGCCCACAGAAAAAGAAGAACAAGAAGGTTGCTGGAGCTACAGTGGGTGAGGCCTTAGCATCGCAATTTGAACTTGATTTCTCCTTGATCGTAGGCTTGGTTTCAAGCGCAATGGTATCAGTGTGGTATCTTGATAGTGGTGCGTCTTTCCATATGACGGGAGACAAGGAGTTGTTTAGTAACTTGGAGGAGAAGGATCTCTAAATGCATATAGAGATGGGTAATGATGGTCGATATAGTGTGACCGGCATTGGGACCATTACCTTTGAGATGGAGTCAGGTAATCCATTTCTGTTGAAAGATGTTATGCATGTTCCAGGTTCGAAGAAGAACTTGGTCTCGGTTGCAATGTTGGAAGACAAAGGTTATGACGTTGTTTTCAGTGAGGGAAAAGCTTTCCCATGACATAAAACAACGGGTCAAACCAAGAGGATAGGGATTCGAGTTAAGAATCTCTACAAGCTAGAGGTAGATGGTTGCGCTGTAATGATGGGAAAAGTAGAAGAAGTGGTGAGCCAGGATGAGGGCGAATTATGGCACAGGAGATTGGGCCATCTTCACCATGGCGCTTTGAAGATTTTGTAGCAGATTTCTACTAGACTTCCCAAGGGTACTCTTGTGTAGTCAGATCAGTGCAAGGGATGTAATATGGGTAAGTTTGTGAAGACCACCTTTCATGAGAAGGAGAACCGTGCTTCGGTGATCCTGGAGAGAATTCACACAGACGTGTGTGGACCTTTCTCGGTTGCTTGAACAACAAAAAATAGGTATTATGTTATATTTGTTGATGACTATTCTCGTAGATGTTGGATCTTCTTCATGCAGAAGAAGAGCGAAACATTCTCAAAGTTCTGTGAGTTTAAAGCATTGGTGGAGAAGGAGTCGGGGAAGCAAGTGAAGGTTCTACGGAGTGATAATGGTGGTGAATATATCTCGAACGAATTCAAAGACTTCTGTAGCAAAGAAGGAATTCGAAGAGAACTCATAATGCCTCATAATTCACAACAGAATGGGGTTGTGGAGAGGAAGAATAGAACGATCATGGGTGCTGCACAAGCTATGCTACATGACCAGGGCCTACCGATGCACTTGTGGTCGAAAGCATGCAACACTGCGGTTTATGTGAAAAACCGTTGTCCTCATAGAGTACTTGGCATGAGTACACCTGAAGAAGCTTTTACTGGTAAGAAGCATGATATTTCTCATTTGAATATTTTTGGCTCATCTGTTTACATTCATGTGAAAAAGGATGCTAGGAAGAAGCTGGAACCGACTGCAGAAGATGGGATATTTGTGGGGTACATAAAAACACCCCATAATTATCGTGTGTATTTTTTAGACAGTCGAATGACTGTGGTGCGATGGAATATAAAATTCAATGAGGTGAAAGCCATGAAGTTGTCGCTTGAGAGGGAGCTACACTTGCATGCAAAGGAGGAACGTCTTGTTCCCAAAGATGAGCCTCTAGATGTGGATCAACTACAGGAGGAGATTCATGGAGTGGAGGAGTCCACTCATGCAGAACAAAACATCAGAACAAGCTGAAAGTGTACCACAAAGGCTGAGAGACTGAAGCTTGATGCGGCACAGAATGTAGGAGTCCCTACATCACAACGCAGACAGAGACAGTCACCTAACCGTTTTACTAGATACATGGCTCTTATGAGAAAGTGTGTTGTGACAGAGCCATCTTTTTTTGAAGAAGCAGTGCAGGAGCCCACATGGGTAGATGCCATGGTGGAGGAGTATGACTCTATTGTTAGAAACAATGCTTGGGAGATTGTTCCAAGGCTAGTGGGTAAATCAGTGGTAGATTCGAAATGGATCTACAAGGTAAATCAAGCTGCTGATGGGAGCGTCGAGAAGTATAAGGTAAGATTTGTTGCCCAGGGCTTCTCACAGATCGAGGAGATTGATTATGAAGAAACCTTTGTACCTATCGCACGGTATTCTTCCATAAGGACCATCCTTTCTCTCTCAGTGTAGATGGGTTGGCACATTCATCAGACGGATGTGAAGACTGCATTCCTTAATGGGATCATTGAGGAAGAGGTGTACATTGAGCATCCTGAAGGATTTGAGATCTTCAGTAGCGAGTCACATGTGTGCAGACCCAAAAGAGCATTGTATGGGTTGAAACAAGCACCTCGTGCTTGGTACACATGGATTGATAGCTATTTCACTGGACATGGCTTCACCAAGGGTGAGGCGGATGAAAACCTGTACCAAATTATGGTGGAGGGTAAGCTTTTAATCATTGTTCTTTATGTTGATGATTTAATACTAATGGGTGATGAGCAGTTGATACACTCATGCAAGTCAGAAGGATTTGGGCCTCCTTCATTATTTCCTTGGATTGGAATATGGAAGTGGGAAGATGAATTGTTTGTGTCTCAAGGCAAGTATTCCCGGGAGATACTGGAGAAGTTTCACATGCAAGGTTGCAAGCCTATCGACACTCCTCTTCTAGGAAATTGGAGGAAAGAGGATGCTACATCAACAGAGGTAGTGGATGCCACTGTTTATCGACAGTTGGTGGGTCCGCTCATGTATTTATTTAATACAAGACCAGAAATATGTTATGTGGTGAACCAGCTTAGTCAAGCGATGGTTAAGCCTACCAAGCTCTTTTGGAAGGTAGGCAAGCATGTCCTGAGATATCTCAGGGGCACATTTGAGTATGGTTTATGTTATAGATAGACGGATGAAGTGAAGTTGCATGGCTTCACAGATGCAGATTAGGGAGGCAGCCCAACGAACATAAAGAGCACATCAGGAGGGGTTTTCAGTATCAGATCTACAACAGTTTCTTGGTATAGCAGGAAACAAATATCCGTGGCACTCAGTTCAGCAGAAGCAGAATACATGGTAGCAAGTCAAGCTACATGTGAGGTTATCTGGATGAGGAAGATCCTGGTTGGTTTGTTTGGTTCACATTTAGATCCTATAGTGATACATTGTGATAATAAGAGTTGCATTGAACAATCGATTACTCCTGTGTTCCATGATAGATCTAAACATATTGATATCCGGTATCATCATATCAGAGATTGTGTGCAGCGGAAGATCATGTTGCTTCAGTACCTTCCTATGGAAGATCAGGATGCAGAAATTCTGACGAAGGCGCTCGGGAGGAGCAAATTTGAATACCATAGAGGCAGGATCGGGGTGAAGGATTATCACTATCTTGTTGAGAGGGAGTGTTGAGATTCAACGAGATGATGAGCTTAGTGAAAATTAAGCACCTTCACTAAGTGGGCCTGCAGGCTATTTTTAGGTGCAAGTCTATTTTTAGACATGATGATCATATTTCAGAAGTTGCAGGATGCTATTTGTGGATGGTTGGTCAAGTTGGAAAAATAGATGAAATTATATTTTTAGAAGATTGGGCGAAGTCTATTTATAGAACTTCGATCTAAAAATAGATGCATGTCGATTATTATTAGCTCTTAATAATAATCCGACAATAAACATCAACTTATTCTCTTGGAGCACTTTATTTCAGTGAACAGATTTGGCAAATTAGTGGGCTAAAGGAATTACACAATTCCTAGGGTTTATTGGTGGCTCATGCATGAGGACTCAGTTAGAACTGAAGTGGAAAATTTATGACAGAGTTGGAAGAGTAGTTACAGGAGTTGTTATTCAGTTTAACTTAGTTAATGGAGTTAAACTCAGTTGAGCTAGTTGTATCTAGTCTAACTGAAAGATACACTAGTGAGAGTTAAGTGAATTAATTAATTAATTAATTCACAACTAATAACTCACTAAAAACTAAACAAAAACAACAGTTAACCATAGTGCATGTCAGTTCCAGTGGAGACCCAGTGGAGAGATAGGTGAAAGGGTGATATGGACTATCCGTTGTGACTATAGTGATGCATTCAATGCATCTGACACACATTGGAGTTGCCAATGAGGATTTCTCAGTCAAGGCAAGGCCAATTCGAATTCATTCAAGGGTATTTTTTAGCAGGGATTGCGCAATGGAGGCAGGTTGTCAGGAGGCAAGAAATTGGTGCATGGAGATGAAAATTTTTGCATGACAGTGTGTAATGAATCTACATTGTATTGAGAGCTTGATGTACTAAGATTTGTATGATATTATTACATGATTCCATTGATATACATAATATGATAGTTGGGGTTTTTAGCTTTAAGCTTTCCCGTTAAACAACTGTGTTATGTGTGATTGAACTTATTCACATGTGTTTGCAATTGAGTTAAATTTCCACAAAAGATTAACAGTGGAAGGATTCTGTATTTAACAAGAAGATAAATATTGTTAGATTAGGAGAATCTGGATATATACATGCATATTTTATATAATTTCTACACCTACAGAGCATATTTTTTTACAGATTGAAGAAATTCCCTCACTGGATGTCTTCTACGGTCCTAGTCAGAAGGCTGTAGTTAAGAGAAGAAAAAGGAGAATAATGGATGAAACAATTTATAATCTTATGAATGAATCTGTTGACATTCTACGGAAAGAACCTTTGGTTGATCCTACAGAACATCTAACTAAGTTATCACAATACGTAGGAGCATATGCTACTTCCACCATTGATAAAGCCACTGAGGTACAACTTCTACTGAAGCAAAAAGAAGACAAAGTACAAGAGTTAGAGAGACTATTAGAGCAATAAAAGTATAACTCGAACATGAAGATGGAATTAAATATGTCTCAATTTCAAAAGGATTTCGAAAGAATGAATTTACAACACCAGGTGCAGATTAATGAGAAAGAAACACAACTTGAAGCAACAATGAACAAGTTAAAAAACCAGCCTCAAGTAGAACTATTCATAAGAGAAGCACTAGAAATGAATACCAAGAAAAAGAAGAAAAAAGAAATATCTTTTCAACAAGCTTCAATTACCAACTCTTACTGTATTACAAGCAAAATCTTGATCCAACAAGTGGATAACAGGAGACTTGAGTGTGAGAAAATTGACAAGAAAATTAATGAGTTCATTCAGTGGTAAAGATCTGACTCAAGAAGAAAGCCAACCTACCTCAGATAGACAAATTTCTCAAGGAAATTTTATTTAAAGATTGGGAAGTATAGCCGAGACAAGCAGAAAAGACAACAACAAAAGCATCAACGTTAACAAATGAAATTACTGAATCTGTTAATGAACAACTTTTGAAAGTTGATCTTATTAAAGAATACACAACTGAAGTGCTATGAGAACTCAAGCCATTAGAAGCACATTGGAAACAAATGACAGATATGCAGGAAGAAATGTTTAAAAAGTTAAATAATTTTGATCAAGAAAATTATTGGTATTTTCTGATCAAACCTTATCATCAGTGCCTAACCCTACAATCATTAACTGATTCAATAAAGAAGTTGCAGCCAACACTTTCAAATGCAGTATTCAAGGGCCAGATCAGATCAAGAATTTCACAGCCAGCTCAGCTAAAGCCAATGGTGGATATTTTTCAGCTTTGAGATCAAATGCACAAGGAGCATCAACACTCATAATTATGTTACTTTATTTTCATAGATTGTAGTTTAATTTTTCTTCTTACAAGGATGGTTGTTTGAAACCTCCTGTATTTTTATGTAATAATCTATTTTTAAAAATATTGTAGTTTAGTATTTAAACCCTTCTCATGCATTTAGAGAAGGGTCCAAAAATTTGTCAAAAACATTTGCAAAGAATGTATTTCTGTAAGTTTGTAAATGCTTTGATGGATTAATGGAACGAAATTTGTTATCTTTTGACATTTGAAGTTGTTTAACTGATGTTTCACTACTGTACTATTTAAATTGCTTGAAAGTGAAGAGGAGCAAAAAACTACTGTAATTTTATATGAGTAGGACTTCATAAATATGGTACTTCTACACGTTATATTAAGTTTTTCTTTCTAGATTGACAATTATCTTTTTATTTTCATTATATATTTGAACTATTATCATAAATGAATGTTAAATGCACTTCTGTACTAATATTTTTTATGATATTTTATTCTATATTTAATCACACATATAAATGCGATATACATTTCACAATTATTTTAATCAAACTATTTTTTTTAAAGAGTTATCTTTTAATCTCTTTCAACTGTTAAATAATATTCATTACTAATAGTTGGAAGATATCTTTTTAGATTGCATAAAGGAACAAACACCCCGGTTATATAGTAAAGTAGATAGTTTTAGATATATGCATATGATAGATTAAAATCATTTTCCATTTGCATGTTAATAAACAAAACACACCCAAAATCATCCTTATTGGGAAACTGGTCCCTTTATCCCAAGTCTGAGCCACCACACCAAACATAAAAGGACTTGCTCTAAGGTCCGGACTGGATGGTTTTCCCCCATGTTGTTGCAACGGAATTCCGAGGCCTCAACAGACTCACTACACTCATTTAAGCCCAATATCATCCATCAGAACTGAACCATAACACTATACCAAATCAATCACTGAATCACCAATCAACTAACCAATCACTGATCTTTAATCATAATGAAATAACAGCATTATCAATACTCAAACAACCCATATCTATATGAAGACATCATTGAAAGACAACAGAAACACAACAAAACTGATCAACATTTTCTTCAACATTCTTCAACAAAACCCTGGCTTACATATGCGCCTTCCATAAGACTTATCCGTGTATGTACGTGCTTATCCAGAACCCAACTCATGTATAGATCTCAACATATTACTGAATATATACACGACTCCACAGAACAAAACCCATGTGTATACGTGCCTTCCATGTGTCGAAGCCATGTACATATTTGTAAATAATTTAAGACTGTGCAATACTTCAGAACTTCAAACTTACTCAGATCATACCCTTCAATGCAACAAACGTGTGCCAGACCACAGATCTAAACAACTCATAAATAAATCATGCAAATACATAGTCATTTCAAGTCTAATGATCCTGATCCATTATTGTATTCACGGGTGCATCATTATTTTAGATTGATCAATCAACTATAACCCATACCATACAAATATACTTCAGATTGAAGTATTCATTCATTACACTCACTCATGCACACTTAACACTTTGATCTTCACCTCCTTATATAGTTAGAGCCTTAGCCAATACCATGAGCCAAAACCACACTAGTTCCAGTGGTAATATTGGACGTGATCAAATAGCCATTATTGTGCTCAATATTGTGGGCTAATACCATGGTAAATACCCTTGGTATTAATAAATTAGTGCGCCAACATGTACATGACTTTGCTTCTTCGTACTCACGTGTATACATGACTTGGTCTTGAAGAACCCGCGTATATTTCTTCAAATATTCATCTTCATCAAAATTCTGATTCTGATCTGCAAACCTCTATCCCATCATTATTTTATTCTGTTCCATCACTCTGTCACCTTTGAACTGATCTGTGAACTCATCTGGTTACCATTTACTTGTTCTGTTACAAGTGGGTTTCCATCAAGGACAACACATACATTAATAATTCTAGTAAGATGTATGTAGAAAGATGCCATGCTGATCCTCTATGAGTACATGTTCCTAAATAATCCCGTTGAGTTGAATATAAAATTATACATTATTTCTAACATATTTTCTATTACTGCTTTCTAGTGACTATTCCTATTCTCCCCTGATACCATGCTTCCATTACTTGTTTGTGACTATTCCCATACTCCCCTTGAGATCATGCTTTTATGGTTGTTGTACTCCTCTCGAGATTATGCTCTTTTATTAATCTATAGGTACATGTTATATTCCTTCTTTCTTTTTACATTTGATATATCACCATCAAATCATAGTCCAATACTACCTTCATACTATAATTGATTCTTCAAGTTTTTTATTTGAAAAATAGTGATCTTGAAGAAGCTTTATCCAAAGGGTTAGATTTGAGGAATCAAACCTAATCGAGGTCCTCCTTAACCTCTTTTGCATCTGCTAACATTGATATGAAATATATCTTTTGAGCCATTTAAATTTTAGATTGCAATCTCAAGCTAAATTACCTATTTTGTGACATATGTTGCATTCAACATTGGGCTTCAACACTTTTGGAAATGACGAATTCATTCTTCTAACTTGTTCCATATGTCTCCATCGCAATACCCGATCATATACTCTATACCTGACCCCATCATTTATTCTGAAATCCAATGTTTTATGTCCAAACCTTGAGCATGAGAAATAATAACCAAATAAATTATTTTTATACCTGGGCATAGAGGGAGATCTTGATCTTCTAAAATTACTTCTTGTAGGAGCCATGTGTCCTTGTTGTTCAAATCTTGCATGAGTCATACTTATTCTTTGATTTCCAACACTTGTTCCAATGTTGCTTGTGGAGGCTTTATGATGAGTCATATTCATAGTCTATCCTGGCTTATCATTGCTCATGCATCCTTTTTATTCATTTTTATATCTTGCATTTATCTCCTTTCTGGTATTTCCTTGAGTTTAATTAAAGAGAACATGCTTGGCTTGGTGTACTACTTGCTTTGGATCTTCAAGTGAGATACTACTAGATTCTATAAATGTATGATTAATCTTCTTGTAAGGACTTTCTTTTGTTTGTCTTGGTGGACCATTTATCTTAGATGCCTCATCTTCTTAGTATCCAAGTTCTATCTTAATAAGTGAAGACCTCTGCATACTGAGAATATGATCTAGGGATTCAATCCGATTGTTGAAATTTGAATTAAGATGCTCTAATTATTCTGTTAAGAGGACATCTTCATCTTCAAACCTTTCACACATTTATTTCTTCTCAATTAGCTATTTAGAAAAAAAATCCTTTACCCTTTTTTCTTCTTCAATTTTGAATTTGAGAGCAACAATAACATCTTCATTTAAACTATTATATTGAAGCTGTTGCATCAATTCAATTTGTCTTTTCTTGAGAATCCTGATTTTCTTGTATGCACTTTTAAGTTCCCTTTCAAAATCCACTTCTAATTTGGGTTCTTCAATCTTAGCAATGAATAATATTTAATTCCTTTCGTCATCGATTACACTTGCATTGCTTTGACTGTCGCTTTGTTCATTTGCGTAAAAGTTCTTTTTCTTTCCTATTTTCTTCATATTTTGATACTTGGGTTTGAATCTTGACTCATAATCACTTTCATTCATCTTAGAATAAGGAAATTTAGATGCATGATGACCAATTATTCCACATTCAAAACATTTGAAAAGAAGCTTCCCTTTGAACTTGCCGGATCCTCTTTTGAGTTTACAAACAAACTTGGCTTCTTCTTCATCAGAATTTGAGTCATCTTGACCCTTTTTATTTTTCTCTTCTTTTGCTTCCTTGACTCCTGAATTGTCTTCCTTTATTTTTAACTCATATGAAGAAAGAGTTGCATTGAGTTTATCCATCGCCCAACTTCTATTAATTCCTCAAGAGATAAAACCTTAGGATTGAATCTTGTCAAAAGTGATTTCAAAAATTTTCTAACAACATAGCTATGAGAATTTTCTTCACAAAGAACTGCAATGGAGCTGACTATGTTGTCTACTCGAAGAAAATATGTAGTAATGTCCTCATCATCTTCCATCCTTAAGCTTTCAAATTATCCCCTAAGTGCTTGCAATGAAACTTATTGAACTTTCTTATCTCCTTCATAACAAGTTTGAAGTTTTTTCCATTACTCATGAGCTGACTCGCACTGCATTAATTTGAAGAATTTTGACTCTACTATGACACTTAAGACAACATGCTTAGCTTGTGCATTATATGTGTAAACTAAATTCTCTGTTGCATCCATTAGAACGAAATTCAAAACTTTATATTCAATATTCACAATTTCCCAAACTTTTGCTTCTAAGGAGATGAGATATGTCTCCATTCCTATCTTCCATAAATCATAATTGGTTCCATTAAACATAGGGGACTTCCCCAATACTCTGGTAGTGGCTATTTCTTATTTATCTTTTATCTTCCATTAGTTATTTATTCCTAAAGGCACCTACTTTGATACCACATGTTGGCCCAAAAGTCACACTTGGGGATGAGTTTGAATCAATGTGAAGTCAATTTTACAATTTCTCAATCATAATTAATCATATATTCATTTAGCAGGATCATAAATATTATATCATAATTTATCATGATGCATTGAGTCACATAAGAAACATAACTAGAAACAACACAAGAAGACATCACATCACAAAGAGACACAAATTTTTAGGTGGAAACCCAAATGGGAGAACACTTCCAACTCTTCTTCTGCTATGTCTTCAATTATTTACATCAATTTGCAGGATATGACTTTTTGGAGGAAACTACCCCCAAAATATGCAAGCTTTTACTTATAGTAGGTTACAACTTGATTGAGGCACAAAACTCTGAAGATGCAAG
Source organism: Pinus albicaulis (assembly GCA_034641835.2). Taxonomy (NCBI): domain Eukaryota; kingdom Viridiplantae; phylum Streptophyta; class Pinopsida; order Pinales; family Pinaceae; genus Pinus; species Pinus albicaulis. The sequence continues at coordinate 945,160,827 of CM076571.1, read as the reverse complement.
TAACTGCTCACTTTAGGATACAATCTAATTGAGGCATCAACCTCGTGAATGAGTAGGCTCCAACCTACTCTAAAATAATACCTTAGTGGAGGAACCAACCTCCTTATTCTACTTCCTTGTGGACCTCTATTTCATCTCATTTTCAAACTGGATCTACTCTCATCATATATTATTGAATTATAGGAAATATAATAATATGCAAAGCACTTTCACCATTAAAACTTGTACGATAAATTTAACTTACACAAACTGTCACTGCCACAATTACTATCACCGCAACTTTAAAACACTACCACTATCACTATCATTGCAAAAATCATTATGGTTGACTATCATACTACTGTCCATACTCTTCATCAACTAGTTCTCCAATCTGGTCGTTCAAACCTATTCTAGGAACCTGTTGACCTAATATATCTAAAACACCTACAACATGCTCATAGTCCTTAAAAAAGAACACAAGATATTCTTATCATAAAATAAGATTCAAATGAGTGTCATACCCTTCTAGTTGCATCCACATTTGAACCATGATCGCCCAGTTTCTTACGAAATCAAATTTGGATCAATATTGACCCCATAAATCCAAAATAACCATATAAAACTTTAAATTCATTTAAATATCCTACAAACATCCCTTTTCTGTACACTTTTCAATAATGCAATGGATTCCGGCGTAGGCCACCAGAAGTTGTAAATTATGCTACAGAAAGGTATAATGTATATAGAAACAATACCAACTTGTTAACCACCGTGGGTCAAACACGCGAGCACCCACATACTCTTCCAACGAATTACCAACTCCGCTCCTAGTGTGACTTAGGACACTGCACAACACACATTTATTTATAGTGGTGTCAATGTATTAAACTATCCACATTGATCATCCAATCCTTCATGGATTAACTGCACTCATGCTCATCCACTATCACTTGAGGATTAGGGCCACCATGGCTCAATTATACTTGGGCTCATCCACCATGGCATGCGTAATCAAGCATGTGAGGGTTATGGATCATGACCTTTGTGGCATAACCTTCATTGGTAACAACATGTAGAAACTAGGGGTAGGGCCGTTACACAATATATAGTGAGAGTGTCGTGTCAGACCTATTCTATGTTATGTAGTAATATGCCCACATCAGATCCAATATTCGTTACCCAACATACAATAGGAGGTATGTCATGGCACGCCATCTCGAATCCAACCAAAAAAATGAGTTTAAAAAACAATATGTGAACCATAAATATATAAAGATACCAAATTGTCTATGAACTAGAACAAAAATCATTTCCACTCCAATAGATCGTTCATACAAAACAAAAGGAATTTAATAATTTGGGACAAAAATAGTTTGAACTCAATCGAAGAACATAACACTTCAATGATCCATTTCACCTCTTGGTTGCACCATATATATATATATATAAGTTGTAGGTGGACGTAGGGATGGCTGAGCTGACTAGAACCTTCGTGAAATTGGGCATACAACTTGAACCATATGACCCTTTGCGAACATTCCATCTGACCATCCTTCAAGTCAACTACCCTTTTTTAATTTTAATTTGATTTTTCCCTCTCAAACTACCATGAGGCCACCCCATGTTTCCTAGGGGTCACTGGTACTCTGCATGATGATGTCAACATCACTTCAACATGCCACGTGGTAATATGAGAGCATGCCACGTGTCACATTTGTTTTTAAATAATTTATGCTAATGAAAAAGTTCCAAATCACCTGGCCACATGGTAGCCTCTGGAGGTGCCACATCAAAACAATAACGTCAGCAGGATCCACAACATCATGCAATAGAATGATGCCACATGTCAACATAATGTTGATCCTTTAAAAATCATGCTACTTTTACTCTATTTGATTGTGATTTTTTGAAGATATAGTTGATCTATCCAAAACATGCATTCCCTTTAATGATGTTAACAAGTGTGTATCTTTGATCGATCATGGTCATTGATTTGTTTTATTAATGGTGGACATGTACGAAACTTGCCTATTGTTTACCCCTTTAATAATTTGGGTTTGGCCCTATAGTTTTCCCTTACAATTTGACCTAATCTAATGTTGATTTTAAACTGGCCATAAATTCTCATCCAGGAGGAGTATTTCTGAGCAAGATATACCATTAGAAAGGAATAGACGAGATCTACACAACCATGCTATTTGTAGAATATTTTTATTATGATATATTCCTCAAAAACTTAACTAACTTCAAGAATCCATACCGTCATGTAATGGTATCTTGCGAAAGGTCAAGCTTTCATATGCTTCACAAAAAGTCCTATTGATTCTTTGATCATTTATGATGATCTTGATACTACAATCCCATACACCCCTTTAACATAATGTCATTTTGTTGTCATCAATGACAACTCCATGTGCAACAATATACCCATTTTTCATTGATGAAAAAACCACTAGACATTGATGGTCATTGGATGTCAAAACAAATCAATAGCTCCTCTTAAAGTGTTGCAATATATCCTTGCTCTAATAAAAGTGTCTGCAATATTTCCCTGCTAATTTCAATATTTGTATCAATGTATGCAATCTTTCCCCCTTTGAAATCAATGACAACTGGTCACAAATGTATGCAGAAAGCTTCCATGTTGATGATCCTATATGAATACCTGTTCCTAAATAATTTTTTTGAGTTGACTATAACATGCTACCTTCTTGCTAAGATATAGTCTATCGCTGCTTGCTAGTGGCTGTTCCTATTCTCCCCTTGAGACCATGCTTCCATTGCTTGCTTGTGACTGTTCCCATACTCCCATTGATATCATTCATTCATGGTTGTTTTACTCCTCTGCATATTATGGTCTTTTCTTCATCTGTAGGTACCTGTTATATTCCTTCTTTCTTTTTACATTTGAGATATAACCATCAAATCATAGTCCACAAACTACCTTCATACAATAATTGGTTCTTCAAATTTTTGATATTAGTGATATTGAAAAAGCTTTCTCCAAAGGGTTAGGTTTGAGGAATCAAATTTAATCTAGGTCCTCCTTGACCTCTTCTGCATCTACTAACATTGATATGAAATATCTCTATTGAGCCATTTAAATTTCTGTTTGCAATCTCAAGCTAAATTACCTTTGTTGTGACATATGTTGTATTCAACATTTGGCTTAAACACTTTTGGAATGACTAATTCATTCTTCTAACTTGGTCCATATGTCTCCATCGCAGTACTTGATCATATCCTTTATACCTGACCCTGTCATATATTCTGAAATCTAATTCTGTATGTCCAAACCTTGAGCAATGTGAAGAATAATAACCAAATAAATTATTTTGATGCGTGGGCATAGAGGGAGATATTGATATTCTAAAATTACTTCTTGTAGGATCCATGTTTCCTTGTTGTTCAAATATTGCATGAGTCATACTTATTTGTTGATTTCCATCACATGTTCCAATATTGTTTGTGGAAGCTTTATGATGAGTCATATTCATAGTCTATCCTGCCTTATTCCTGCTTGTGGATCCTTTTTCTTCATTTTTATTTCTTGCATTTATCTCCTTTCTATTATTTCCTTGGGTATAATTAAAGCGAGCATGCTTGGCTTGGTGTAATTCTTGCTTTGGATCTTCAAGTGAGATGTTACTAGATGCTATAAATGTATAATCAATATTCCTGGAATGAATTTTTGTTTATGAGCTTGGTGGACCATTGATCTTGAATGCCTCACCTTCTTGGCATCCAAGCCCTATATTGATAAGTGAAGACATCTGCATGTTGAGAATATGATTTATGGATTCAATCCCATTGTTGAACTTTGAATTAAGCTGCTCTAATTATTTTTTAAAGAGGAAAACTTCCTCTTCTAGCCTTTCACACATTTCTTCGTTCTCATTTAGCTATTTAGAAAAAAACTCCTTTACCCTTTTTTCTTCTTCAAGTTTGACTTTGAGAGGAATAATAGCATCTTCATTTAGACTTTTATATTGAAGCTGTTGCATTGATTGACTTTCTCTTTTCTTGAGTATCCTGATTTTCTTTAATGCACTTTTAAGTTCCCCTTCAAAATCCACTTCTACTTTGGGTTCTTCAACCTTAAAAATGAATAATATCTAATTCCCTTCCTCATCGATCACACTTCCATTGCTTTCACTGTCACTTTTTTCTTTTGCGTAAAATTTATTTTTCTTTCTTATTTTCTTCTTATTTTGATACATAGGTTTGAATATTGACTGATAATCACTTTCATTCATCTTAGAATAAGAAAATTTAGATGCACAAAGACCAATTCTTCCACATTCAAAACATTTGAAAGGAATCCTACCTTTGAACTTTCCAGATCGTATTTTGAGTTTACTAACAAACATGGCTTCTTCTTCATCACAATTTGAGTCATTTTGATCCTTTTTATTTTTCTCTTCTTTTTCTTCCTTGACTCATGAATTGTATTCCTTGATTTTTAACTCATATGCAAAAAGAGTTCCATGGATTTTATACACGGTCATCTTGTCAACTTCTGTTAATTCCCCAAGATCTAAAAGCTTAGGATTGAATCTTGTCAAAAGTGATTTCAAATTTTTTTGAACAAAATAGCTGTGAGAAAATTCTTCAAAAAGACCTGGAATGGATTTGATTATGTTGTCTACTTGAAGAAAATATGAAGCAATTTACTCATCATCTTCCATCCTTAAGCTTTCAATTTTTCCACCAAGAGCTTGCAATGAAACTTATTGAAATTTCTTATCTCCCTCATAATAAGTTTGAAGTTTATTCCATACCTCATGATCTGACTTGCACTACATTAATTTCACGAGTTTTGACTCTACTATGACACTTAATATAACATTCTTAGCTTATTAATTATATGTGTAAACTGAATTCTCTACTACATCCATTGGAATGACATTCAAAAATTTATATTTGATATTCACAATTTCCAAAACTTCTGCTTCCAAGGAGATGAGGTATGCCTCCTTTCTTATCTTCCATAAATCATAATTGGTTCCATCAAACATAGGAGGCTTCCCCACTAATCTGGTAGTGGCTATTTCTTCTTGATCTTTAACCTTCCAGTAGTTAGCTGTTCCTAAAGGCACTTGCTCTGATACCACTTGCTGGCCCAAAATTCACATTTGGGGGTGAGAGTGAATCAATGTGAAATCAATTTTACAATTTATCAATATTAATTAATCATACATTCATTTAGCAGGATCATAAATATTATATCACCATTTATCATGATGCATCATCACATAAGAAACATAACTAGAAACAACACAAGAAGGAATCACATCACAAGGAGACACAAATATTTATGTGGAAACCCAAATGGGAGAACACTTCGAACTCTTCTTCTGCTATGTCTTTAATTATTTACATCAATTTGCAGGCTATGACCTACTCGAGGCAACTACCCCCAAAATATGAAAGCTTCCACTTATGGTAGGCTACAACTTGATTGAGGCACAAAACTCTGAAGATGCAAGTAACTGCTCACTATAGGATACAACCTAATTGAGGCACCAACCTCATGAATGAGTAGGATCAAACCTACTCTAGGTTACAACCTTAGTGGAGGAACCCACTTCCTTATTCAAATTCCTTGTGGACCTCTATTTCATATCATTTTCAAACTGGATCCACTCTCATAATATATTACTGAATTATAAGAAATATAATAATATGCGAAACATTTTCACCATCAACTTAACCTCACAAAATGTCACTGCCATAATCACTGTCATTACAATTTGCAAATGCTGTCATTGTCACTATCACTAAAAAAATCACTCTTGTTGGCTGTCATAATGCTCCCCATACTTTGCATCAACCAGTTGTCCAATTTGGTCATTCAAACCCCTTCTCAGAACCTTTTCACCTTATATATCCAAAACACATGCAACAAGATCATAGCCCTTAAAAATTAACATAAGAGATTTTTATAATCAAATAAGAGTCAAACGAGTGTCATACCATTCTAGTTGCATCCATCTCTAAAGCATCCATGCTCAAATTCTTCTAGAATTAAATTTGGATCAATATTGACCCCAAAAATCCAAAATAACCATAAAAAAGTTTAAAATCATTTAAATGTTCTACACACATCCCTTTTCTCAATCCTTTTCAATAGTCCTTCGATTCTGACATAGGCCACCGTAAGTTGTAAATTATGTGATAGAAAGGTAAAATGTATATAAAAAAATACCAACCTATTCACTGTCGTGGGTTGAACTTGCGACCACCCATATATTGTGCCAACAATTTACCAACTTTGCTCCTAGTGTAACATCGAATAATGTGTGACACACATTTACATATATTTGTATCATTGTATTAAATTATCCACGTCAATCCTCCAATCCTCCATGGCTTAACTATACTCGTGCTCATCTGTCGTGACTTGAGGACTAGAGCCACCATGGCTCAATTTTACTTGGGCTCATCCATCATGGATTGTGTAATAGGGCATGCAAGGGTTATGTATCATAAACTCCATGACCTAGCCTTCTTATATATCAACATTTAGAAACTAGGTTTAGGTCCATTTCATAATATATAGTGATATTTCCAAGTTGACTCTGGTCTAGGTTATGCAGTAATACACCCACGTTAGATACAATCTTCATTACCGAACATACAACGGGAGTTATGTCATGGCATGTCCTCTCAAATACAACCAAACAAACATGTTTCAACAACAGGATGTGAACCATAACTATAACAAGTGTTTATTTTTCAAGTGTAATACATATTGGCACAATATTTCTGAAAAATAATAATTACTTCTAATGATGTTGATCTTATTTTTATTTTTCCAGTATATCATTAGGAAATTATACTTCAAAAATTCAACCATATAAATATCATTATAACAATAGAGATTACAATGCACAAAGAGAGTACAAGATTTACCGTGGGAAAACCCACTAATGGGAAAAATATGATAACCCATGCAATAGATAAATTCTTCAGATCAACAAGAGACACACATATACCTCTAGTCAACAACTAGGTCAAACTAACCTTAAAAAAATATATGGTCAAACATGGTATTCTCCCTCAAAGTCAAGACTTCCAATCTAATCCAACTCTCTTCCTTCTAATATGCCTTAGGTTGAATTTTAGCCTCCTTATTCTACCCAGAAACCCAGAAATTTTGGCCCCTATAATTTCCCAAAATTTCAGTCCCTTGCTATAGAACTGCCCAAAAAATATGCGAACAAGGAGAGAGAGAGACTATCCACATGTGTGATATTGGGAGAGAGAAAGAGATGGAATTCATCCTTCTTTTTGTCCTCCTTATCCTTCTTTTCCTTCACATGATACCCAAAAGATTCTTGATGAGAGAAATGAAATTGCTGCCTTATGGAGGAGGTCGAATGCCTATACATGTAGTTATGTTGGGTTGAATGGGTGTGTCCTTTTCTCGAAACGACTTGACATGGAGGGGGGCTTAATTTACAATCTTGGAGCCAAAAATTTCAATTTCAAAAATTTCAATTTTTTTCTTTTAAAATTCCAAATGGGACTTGACTCAAAATATATGTTTCTTTTGACTCTCATTAGAGAAATTTTGAGGTAAAAAATGGGCCTCAAAATAAAAATCTAAAACCAAAATTAATGTTATAAGAACGAATAGGATTCAAGAAGATGATGTCAACCATGGGGGATGGTTCACCATTTTTGGAGTAAAAAAGAAAAAAGATAAAAAAAAAATAGAAAAACTATTTTTTCAACTCGTATTTTCAATTTATCTCCCTACAATTTTACTAAAATTTTGAGTGGGAGCATTTTTTAGATGCAAAATTTAATTCCTCATCCAAGGAGTACCCATGTTGCATACATTCGATGGACCCTGCTACACGAAAAATGAGAAATACATGAAAAACATGATTGTAATCAAGTTTTTCATGTATTTATAATTTTTCATGTAGCAGGGTCCATTGAAAGTTTGCAACATGGGTACTCCTTGGATGAGGAATTAAATTCGGCATCCAACGAGTTCTCCTAGTCGAAATTTGAGTAAAACCGTAGGGAGATATGTTGAACATATGAGTTGAAAATTAGTTTTTTATTTTTTCCCTCTAAAATTTGATGAAGTAATCTAATCTTATTTTATTATTTCCACTATTATTTTATAATATTGCTTAGGAGATCCATTTTAGACCTCAAAATTTCTCTAATGAGATTTTTTTTTTTTTTTTCACAATAATCGATATAAATATACATTATGAAGATCGACCATAGTTACAAAATTCAAAACCAAGAGCCTGCATACTAAACCATAACCAAATTATCGAAGAACTAGAACAAAAATATTTTTTCCTCCAATAGATCGTTCATACGAAACTAATAAAGGACTTTAATCATTCAGGACAAAATTGTCTCGAACTAAATCGTAGAACATAACACTTCGATGATCCCTTTCACCTCTTGGTTGCGCTATATATATAAAATTTGTAGGTGGACCTATGGATGGTCAAGTTACTTGAACCTCCATTAAATCAAGCATACAACTTGAACTATATGACCCTTCGTGAACATTCCATGTGACCATCCTTTGAGTTGACCCCCCTTTATTAATTTTAATTTGATTTTACTCCCTCAAACTGTCATGTGACCTAGGGGTCACTGGTTCTTTGCACAATGATGTCAACATGATGTCATCATGCCACATGGTTGTCCGATAGTGTGCCATGTGTCACCTTTTTTATAATTCTACAAATAAAAAAGTGTGAAATCACTTGGCCACATTTTACCTGAGAGAGAAAGAAGTATTGATAAAATTCAGCCCAACTGAATAGGGTCGATGATATGGAAGCTGATTTCGACAATGGCCTCTATTATTACTAAAATAATCTATTAGATACCTAGAAATGGAGTGAAAATTAGATTATGGATAGATCATATAATTGTTAAGCAACCTCTGGGGGACATGCTGGAATTACTTCCTCCAAGGAAAATTTATTCCACCCAAAATAGACTCTCTCTGGAGCAATATCTCTCTAGGATTTCGATGGCCAATGAAAGGGGTGAAACTTTAGTGGAATTCCTAACCATATATCACACTTAGTTATGATACTGAAACACATCTATGCTAATCTATATGCACCTATGTCATATAACTCGAACCCATAACTGATATAACCCATTAAACTAATATCACATAATTGTTAGAAATTGTAAACCTTATGAATTCCAACATACATACTATCTAATTCCCTTAACTAATATAATTGTTAACACATAATACATAAACATATAACCCTTGAACCTTTAACACTTACTTCTTATGATTATTCAAATCCATAATATAACACCTTTATCATTAATTTGACTTCTAATTATTATAAAAACTCACTCACAAACTCTAATAACCTCTTTACCACTTGACCCTTAAAACCTATAACATATAACCCCCAACACTAATCCTCTATAACCATTAAATACAAGTTTGTATAACAATTAACTATGAATACTTATAACTATAACTATCTCTTGTAACCTCTTGCCTTGAAATAAATTAGTGTTATCTCAAATGGATATGAGACCAACATGAGGCCTATTATTTGATTCGTAAACTACCATGGATATTCCACTGGAAAATTCCTCACAACAAATTTACTAAAATATATTAGAAATTATGAAACCTACACTATGAGGGTTTATTTCTCTGTGGATTACTGGATCTATTAATTAATGTTTATTGTGCATGCATGAAAATTATAATTATGTAAAAATATCTAACATCAAAATAAAAACTCACAAACCACAATTGACACAGGATATATATTGGAAAATAATTTTGGGAGAAAACCTGACTGGAAGGTGAGGTCACTCTACTCTCTTTCTTTGAATAGAAAATGGTTGCAAGTAAAAAGAAGTAAGGTTTGTCTCCCATGGGCTACTAAAATGCACAAATCCTCTCTATGTTCTTTCTCACTATCCATCTTGAATACTTTTCTCATATATGGAACAAAATGCACTTGAAAAGAATGGAACCCATTTTCCTAGTGGCCCAATTTTAACACAACTCGATAGCCTACCAGTGGTTAGGGTTGAATCCTTCAACTCTTAAATAGACTTACAATATTGACTCTTATAGAGTAGTGTTCATCATTATCATGTGGCTAGCCCATTTTTTATGAATAATTGGGGTTTACATGACATCCTTTGAAATTATGGTGTTCAAAACAAGAAGGTCAAATTTCGAGTGGCATAAGTTTTGCATACGAACTCTGATTGAGGTGATTCTTGACATTGGAAAGGTCTCTATCTTAATAATAGGAAAAATAGGTGCATGGTAAAGATGAAAATTTTTAACCCCCAAAAAATGTCATTTACTACCTCAGACTACTACTAGAAGGTTTCAAAGTCCAATTTTCCAAATTGGGCCCCGCTGATAAAAATGGTCCTATGAGTTGATTCCTCCACTTTTTCCACTCTAAAAGCATCAAAAGGGATGAAAAAAATATAATTATCCAATCTGGATCACAAATCCCCATTTTGGTAGGCTCTTGGCCCTAAAATATTATATTGAATGAGGTGAGTAAAATTCTCCTCCACCTTCTTATGGGGTGTACTATTTAATTTTTCTTAGAGGTTGTCCATTCCCTATCTTGTTGTTCTTCACCTTTACTAATTTTTATCTTGTGTAAATTATTCTTGAGCATTTGGTTCCAAATCCTCTACATAAGGTAGGACTTGTTCCTCTTCCTGATCTAGCATGGAAGGCTCATAAAGTTTCAGAGTCTCTACATTCACCACCAAGTGAATGTGCCTGTATGGAGGTATACTGAGTCTATAGGTGTTATCTCCCATCTTTTCTAGTATCTAAAAGGGGCCATATCAGAAAAACTTGACTTTATTACCAAGACATTATAGGCTCTCCTTGTTGAACTATAACCATACTCTTTTCCCCACATGGAATGTATTCTCTATTCTATGCTTATCATACATGGCCTTTTATTTTTCTTGTGAATTTTACAGTGTATTCTGTACTTGTATATGGATTTTCTTGATCTTCCCACAATTATTTCTTCCCCCAAGGCATCCCTTGTAGGATGCTCCCTCACTCCTTACTTCCTATATGTAATATCTAAAGGTGAAGGTGGAAAATATCAAAAAAATGTTTCAAATGGGGACTTACTAGTAAAAAGGTGGATTACTGTATTATACGAGTGCTATATATATACTAGATTTTCATCCTAGTTATTAAGATGCTTTTGATTGTAACCCTTCAAAAACTACACCAAAGTCATGTTGACTACTTTTGTCTACCCATCTGTTTGTGGTGGAATGTTGTAGACCTTTGTAACTTCATGCCCATATTCTCCCACAATTTACTCCAAAATGCATTGATAAATATTTTGTCATTGTATGAAATAATGCTCATTGGTATCCAAAAGTGTAGCTAGAAAAATCCAAAGAATAAGATTACTAATTCTTTCCCAATGATGGTCTTTTTACAGGGAAACATAACATGCATCTTGTTGTACTTTTCAACTACCTCGAACATGTAGTCACGTCGCTTCCTAGTTGTTGATAAACCTCCCATAAATTCCATGGAATTTCTTTCCCAAAGATATGTGGGTATTAGTAATGGATGATATCAACTCTGTTTCTTGTTACTAGGCTCGTTGGTAAAATAAAACATACATCCTCTTATGAACCAATCTACCTTCTTTTAGACCTTGAGCTAATACAAATACCTTTGCAATTGTCTTCCCTACACCAAAGTGCCTTGAAATATTGGAGGTTTGAGCCTCTCTAATTAACTGCAATCACTCACCTTTAGGAATGCATAACTTATCCAACCTATAGAGTAACCCATCATGGAGATGGTAGTTAATGATGCTATCACCATCATGCACATGACTCTGGCTTTGTAACCACTAAAACACCTCCTTGAATTCCTCATCCTATAAATATGTCTCTATGTATGCATCATGGGTAAATGGCTCCATATGCATCATAGTTCCCAAAGTCATGATATTTTATGTGGGTGGCCTTGAAGGAATGCCAACCAACTTGTTTTTGTTTCCCTTCTTATACTTTATAACTAAATGAAATTGTTGTAGAAAACCCATCCAATTGTAATTCCTCGTTTGTTGTAGCTTACTCTGGGACTATAGGTACTTTTGTGGTTGGTGATCTTTGTGGATTATTTTGTCCTTTCCCATCAAATAGTGTTTCCACCTCTTCAAAACTTTCATCAAAGCATAAATATATTTTTCATAGATAGGGCAGTTAAGAAATACCCCATGAAATTAAAAATGATACCAAACAAGCCTTCCTCCTTGCATCAATATCACTCCCATAACATACCCACTCACATCTATCTACACTTTGAAGGGATGCTGCAATTTTGGTAATACTAGAATTGGTGTTTGAATGATATTTTTGTTTAACTCCTCAAAGGCCCTTTGTTGACCCTTTCCACATTGGAAACTATTTCCACTTTATATTATATCATGTATTGGTGCTAGTATAATTGAAAATAAGGTTATGAATTTCCTCAGGCACTGTGCTACCCCAATGAAACTCCTAATTGTAGAAACATTATTAGGCGTCGACCATTTCATGATCACATCCATATTAACAGGATCTATCTTTATCTCTCCTCCACCTATCACATACCCAAAATACACTAAATACTTCTATGCAAACTCACACTTCTTGAGATTTTCTAGCATTTGGTGCTATCTAATGTTCCCAAATTTTAGCCTCAAAGCTAAATGGAACAATAGAGTTAGCAATATCTTTAGCCGGTGAATAAATGGGTAGAAAAGCCCATAAGTCTCCTAAGGAGGAATAAAAACACTTCAAGTGTGAAAGGAGACACTCCTTGTAGATTAATAAAACACCTCCATGTGTGAACATGGATAATATCAGGTTTATTCAGTCTACTTTGACTAAGTCAACAACACAGATGTGGAGGAGCAGGGATCAAGGAAGGAATAACGTAGTTTTGGAGGGAGATGAATCTCTTGATGGAAATGACCTAATTGGGTGGGGCCAAGGGAAATAAACTCACATTTTATTTAAGGAAGACGATGGCAGCATTATTCTTCATGTTCTAGATTATTATTTTGGTCTGCTCAGAATTTTGCTTCCTCTTGCTGTTTAGCAGGGTTGCTGTGTTGTTTAGCATCGAGTGTTCCCAAGCGGGAATCCCACCTATTTCCTTGAGGAGCCTCTTGGAAGAGTTTACATTCAATTTCCACATCAGGTTTCCAGGCCAAGCTTCATCCTACTTCATCAACACAGTTTCTGCAGGTTATTATGCAGTGTTGCAGGGTGCAGCAGTGGAAGGGATTGGAATCCCACTTTCTGAGCTAGTTTCTCATTGGAGGAAGGGTTCCTTCACTTGAGAGATCTGTTTGGAGAGATATTGAGCTCATTTCAGATCTGTGGCATCAGGCCACTCATTTCCCAACATTCCTAGCGCTGTTCCAACTAGGGAATGCGTTATTTTTGGAGGCAGCTTCAGTGGATGGTCTAATGGATTCTTTTCATTATTTCCTTGTGATTGAGGGGTTCATCTTTTCATGGGAGGAAGCCTTTGAGGGATCTACATCAATATATTTCAGCCTTATACACTCTTATTCTTCAGCGTTGTAGTGATTATTCAGTAATTTTCTAGAGATCACATTTGTATGTAGAGTGTATGACAAGAAACCCTTCCCGGGTTTTCTTGTAATTGTGATAAGGAGACTAGATCTCAGTTTAAGAGCATGATTATCTAATATATGAGTAGATCTATTTGTCTTCTTAATTTCTGAGTTGAAACCCTCTTAATACTGTGCAGTTTCCTTTGTGCATTATTTCTGAGTAGCAGTGTTTGGAGTTTTAGTGTTTTTCAACTACACTAGGTGGTGGGAGGTCTGTTTACCTCACCTAGTTTCATTTCTTTCTGATCTCCTCTTGGACTTAGATGCTAGATGGATATATATAATTTATCCAAGTGATTATTTTCATTTTTATGGCATATATTGCTGGAAATGCGTTTTTCTGTGAATGCATTGCTGAGCAGTCCATTTTTGGAATATTTTAAGATATTCCCAATATTACTTATTTTCCCTATTTTGGGATACTATAGTGGTATCAAAGCTTCAATATTGGCTCATCCTGTGGATCTCAGGCCATTATAATTTTAGGAGAGATGGACAGAAAAGGGAAGGCTCCATTATGTGAAGGGATAAAGGAAGACAGGCTTATAAAGCTTCTTCCAAAATCTATGCAGAGCTTTCAAGGAGAGATGAAGAAAATAAGAATGGAGGTGGGATATCCAAAGAAGTTTGGATCTAGAGCTGAATCTAGATTTGCACATGGTGAGTGTGAGCATGCAACTACACACCATGATGCACAACGTAGTTAAGTCCCCAGATCTATCTTGAGATGGATGAAAGGAGGGAGAATGCCTAAGAGGAGGACTCTTAGTGATTTGTTGCAGGAGTATGAATCTCAAACTGAGAGGTTTAGAGGTCATACCAATTTCCAAGAGTTTTGCAAGATCCAGGTGGAGGAAAGCAAGTAGCAGGATGCAGATAGATTTCTTCTATCTACTTTTGAAGGCTCACCTACATGTTCAGTTGGAGCTTGGGTGAAGGAGCTAGACTCCTATGTACAACAACACCACATTTCTGAAGATGAAGCCATCAGAATTGCAGCGCTGCATTTCAGAGGTAAGGCTCATGCATGGTGGATTTTTGAATCTTGTTCTTTGAAAAATGAAAACACTTCCTCTTATGCAAGATTCATTGAAACATTGATGGGAAGGTTTGATGGGAAAATTCCTAAGACACATGAGCAAGAAAAAATTGAGAGAACAAAAACCTTGCATGTGATGGAGGAGACTCCACTTCAGAAAACCATGGGAGAAGCTGACATCTTGCATTACACATTGTTAGAGGCAAGACCTCTAGTTCATATTCCTAAACAAGAGGGCATGGGGATCTCTTTTTCACAAGAGGATCCAATTGTTGAGATGTTTCCCATCCACATTGATGAAGATGAGGGCAACAATGCTATCACATCTAGAGCACATCTAGTACCTCATGCAGAGGGAGGAGGAGCACATGCTCCAATAGGAGGGATTCTTGTATCATTGCAAGAAGTTACCCAAGATCTCATACATGGAGGTCCAAGCACAATCAATGAGTAACATTATTGTGAAGCATTGCAGATGGAAGGAGGAGGTAGGAAGGAAGAGCAACATCACTTGATGAGAGGCACACACCCTCCTCTATTTCAGAAGCTAATGCAAGGAAGAGGCAAACTGATTTTCGCTGTGAGGGCAAGGGAAAGGTTGCCCAACCATATGTACAATCTACTCTTAACATTGATGTCTCACTACATGGGGGCATTCCACCTTGGAGGCCACCAGATCTAGAGTTGATGAAATACATCTTGTCTTTAGATTCACCACTCTTGGATTTTGGAGAGGTGAAGAGTTTGGAGGAGAAATTTGGCATGGGGGATGTCAAAGTAGCAGGCAGCAGCATGAGGAGAGCTTCACATGCCAGATCACCAGTGATGTCTCTTGGGGAGATTGATCCATACTGGAGGTCTCAACTCTTGGTAGAGTACTCGAAGGAGCTTGGTGCTTGCATGATTCTTGATGGCCTTAATGAAGATGACAGATATATGGTGGATGATATGGTCATCTATTCTTATGGCAGAATCTTCTTGACTAGAGCTTCTAAGCTCAAGGAGAAGTTGCTACATGCAGCACATGAGGACTTCTTTTCCATGCATTTTGTTGCATATCTTTCCTTGGCAGAGGAGTTCATTTGGGAGGGCATCTAGGATGATATATTTCAGCATGAGGAGAGATGCATAGCCTAGATGGTGATAGAGAGGATGTCACAGCCACCTTCCTACTCATTGGGAGTGAGGGAGCATTTTCAGTTGAGCCATTTCAGCTCAAGGACCAAAGTACATGGTAGAGGAGGTATACATTTGCATTGTGGTTTGCCTTTCTTTACTTTATATGAGCAGCATGTTGTATTAAGGAGGATCATCCCTTCTTATACTTTATATTATGATGTACTTGAGGCTAATTGCAGCATTGAGGTTGGCTATCTTGTTGGTGGTTTGTGGGAGAAGCCACATAATTCTTGGTGTGCACCATTGACACCAAATTGTATATTCATGATTCCATCTTATGAGATGACTGTGGCAGCAAATGAGTGGCTGGGAAAGCACTTGTTAAATTTTGTTTTTATGCAGGCAAAAGATGCACTGCGCTGGTTCCCTTGGTGGAACTATAAACCACTCTCCGGTTGTCATATGGCAACTTGTTTTTATTGCATTTTGCTTCCATTTACTGCGGATATTTTTATATTCATGGGAAGCATTGTTTGGAGAGTGTTGGAGGTATTAGAGATGCCCATTGGGAGCATGATTCTCCCCACTTTACATGTTATATATTTCAGGAGGAACCATGGGCAACCATGATTGCCACATCACACTTCTTCCCTTCTTGTGGGAGGAACCACTTGAAGAACTTGAGAAGGCACTTCATGGCTGAATTGTTTGATGGGGGAACTTGGGCCATTCTTGGAGGCCATGTTATTTCAGCCCAAGGACAGAGGCAGCCCCATGTTTACCATAAATGAAGAGAGAAACCATTTCGATGGCAGAATCCAATCTCTCCATGCAGCCCCAACACATTGTATACAACTGGGGTTGATGATTCTTTTGATGAGCTACCTAGGATGGCTCATTTCATTTGGATGATAGCATGGGTGAGGGAGGAACTCATTCACCATGTTTGTCATCACTCCTACTTTGTGGAGGCCATGGGACAACAAGCAGGTTTCCATTCACACTTTCCACCTTTGATTGATGTAGGCCATTTGGTTTTGCACACTTGGGAGGAAACATTGGATGGCAGTTTTATTGCAGAATATCTTGATGTAGTGATGGAGGCCATTGATGGGAGGCCGCAAAAGGAGGAAAGGAGAAATTTTTCTCTCCCTATACATTTGCTTGAGGAAAAGAAAATATTTTGGAGGGGAGGACTGTAATGTTCCCAAATTTTAGCCTCAAAGCTAAATGGAACATTAGAGTTAGTAGGATCTTTACCTGGTGAATAAATGGGTAGAAAATCCCATAAGTCTCCTAAGGAGGAATAAAAACACTTCAAGTGTTAAAGGAGACACTCCTTGCAGCTTAATAAAACAACTCCATGTGTGAATAGGGATAATATCAGGTTGATTCAGTCTACTTTTGTAACAACCTCAATTTAAACATGCAATTAATTATATGACATAAACAATGAATAATCAACCCAAAACTGTTTAACTAATCATCATGAAATTTTCAGAAACTTGAGCAAGACGACTTACCTGTAATGGCGCTTTTCCTTACTTGAGACTCCAAGGTTGAATGCTATCTGAATCCTGCTGACCGCAACAAAGTTTTGGGGACAACTCTCCACCCAACCGTAGGCTCAGCTGTATGTAATCTTTCCACGGCTGGCCACCGCCGAGCCCTCAATCAACGTACTACTGCAAGGGTATCCTTTGCCTCACCATACCTTTCTCTCCAGAGAATGGATGAAAGAATGAATGAATCCTTGAACCTTCCTCAATGTCTATTAAATAGACCAAACCATGGAATGGGAACCACATGCACACAGTCACTGTGTCAACATGCAACTTAAGTTTTACTTAATTTAGTGTTCTCTTAATTTTTGTTAGCTTTACTTAATTTAGTGTTCTCTTAGTTTAACTTCCTTTTTATTAGTTTCTTAGTTTAACTCTTTGTTTTACTTTTGTTAATTAATTCTTTCTTTAACTTTCTTTCTATTAGTTTCTTGGTTTAACTCTTTGTTAATTTATTTACTTTGGTTAATTAATTATTTCTTTAACTTTACTTATTGTTTATTGTTTTAGGACTCCAGTTTATTATTTACCATTTTATTTACAACTCCAATTATTGTTTAATGTTTTATTTATTATTCTCTTGACTATTTATTTATTTACTTATTTATTAAATTATATTATATATTTATATATTATTTATTATTTTATAATTATTTGTTATTTTATAATTATTATGGGACATTACATACTCCCCCTCTTCAAGGAACTTCGTCCTGAAGTTGAGTATTTAATTATATTATATTATTTATTATTTATTACTTCATGTGTGACCAACACCCTCTGTTGAACTAGTATAACCAGCAGGCATCGAAAGTTCATCACAGTGCCCGAGAATCTCAAGGAATCTATGTCCTTTTTCCCACTTTCGGAACAAGGCTTAAGCCTCCCCAGTCTGTCCCTAGTCAAGGCTGGCCCCAAGGCTCGCGCCCGACTCAGACCTCATCTGCCCCAAGGCAGGCATCCGGTCCCAGTACTCAATGACTCCGGGCATCTCGCAAGGCTGACCCACTCCCTCCACAGCTCCTTAAGGTGCACAGCCCCAGGCATCGAAGTCTTACACCCACTTCTAGACTTCACGTTCCCATCCAATACCAGGCACTTGGTCTACAATATCAGGCCCTTGGACTCCTCAAGATGGTCCCACAACCCTTCAAGAGCTATCCATCAAGAGATATACAAGACAAAGGAACCACTGGCATATGTAGTGTTGATTGAGTTCGTCCCCAGCCCATATGGTGTTACATATTCTCCCTCGTAGGTATGGGCTCCCACGAGCTCATCAAATAAACCGACCCTCTCGGCCCATCTGTGGATTTCCTGCTAATCACCACATCTCAACATGCATCCAATGCATTAGTTATAATCATAAAATCATAGAAAATAATCCACATGCCAACTCTTGCATGTCATCACGATAACATAACATCGTTGTTAATAACCACATTCTAAATAGTAGAGAACTGCATACTCTTGTATGTCATAAAATCTGTATGCAATTACCACATGCTTCACCTTATGAAATACCATCATAAGTTATAACATCAACATATTTGCATCAAATATATATCATGACATTACATAATAAACTAGCCACATGTCAATATAACTTCAAATCATAACACCATAATTCCTATGCATATCATATTCATCATGAGCATATATCAGCATTATCGTAACAAACAACATGTTCATCATTATCCTCATACCACCATATCATGAAACATCATCAATATCAGAAACATATCAATACTTATCAATAGAGAACAATCATACACTATAAGCATTCTTATCACGATTCATTGGAAAATCAATTTCATTTGTTTGTATCAACATTGAATACCTACTATGAACTAAGATTATTCGACATCCATCTAGGATCTATGTTATCTCATCACAACTATTAGTGTCCCATTTTCATCAATATACCAATTACTTTTCAATAATAATTTCTTGTTCTTATATTAGGAGTTGACCATTTACACCGTAGGTATACTTATCTAAGTAAATTATTAAATTTTAAATGACCCTCATCATCTTGGGCCTTAATCTCTCATCATCTATCATATTGGTCCTTAATCTCTCATCATATTCTTCCTTCTTCAAGGAAATTTTAGTGAACTTAATTGTTAAGATATCATCGGTTGTACAATCATTTAAATCATTAATATCAAATTAAGATCCCATGATCACTATACATATTTTGCTTATCCAATATTTTCACACATTTCAGGGCTCTGGGAAATGACCTTCTTTATTATGCATCATTATTAAATAAAACTTATAGTGATTCTCATCATGTTCTTATATGGAAATAATTATATGATTCCATAACCATTCTCCACCAAGTTGTTCCCTCGAAGAATATCCTTTATGACTTCCAAAATCTTCCATTATGTTCTAAAAATAATTTGTCCCTTCTTATTGGTTTCTTTCCCTCGTTGTGACACTTTCACTCAACGAGCTAAGTATCTATCAATAACTATTTTTATTCACCTCATTAGTCTAAGTTGGTCATTGTTGCGGGGGTTAAGATTCATTATTATTATTATTATTATTATTTGCAAATTCCTTATTATTCTTCCCATGAACTTCATAGTGCATTCCCATAACATAAGTCAAGTGTCTTATTTATTTCTAGACACCAACATATTATATAAAGTACATCAAATTGTGATATCACTCCCTTTCTAGACAGTTGTCTCTATTTCTTCCCCATCATTATTTTTCAAGATTATATTTGGACTATGAGTTTAATTTATCCTTGCTAGAAAATGTGCAAGTTCCTCCTCTTTCCTTCCTCCATATATCAAATAAATATTTTTACTGTTTGGAAATCAAACTTAAAAACTACCTTTCCCTTTTTAAAATTCTTGTCTCTTTATACTTAATATTCCACCGTCTCATTCTAATAATATTTTATTGTCATTCCACTTAGTTGCATACTATCTTAAATTATCTTTCTTCGGTATTCGACTTCATGTGATGTGCACCTTCAATGAATTGTACTACTATTCTCTCAATTTAATCACTTATAACTTCACTATGACTTACAAATTAATAACATGACTAACTTTAAACTCACTACTCTATAAACTCATTAACAATTTGTATCTACATTTATATCTACATATCATCTATTTTCACTTATTATTGCATTCAAGCAAGAATAACAATGATATTCTATACTATATTATATGTAAATACTTTATCTAAAACTATATTATATCAAATAATTTCCCATCTTAAAATCTCTTACTTCAAAATAAGATAATAATTTAAAGTTATAAACTAAAATCCAAATTACATATTAACTTCCTATTTTTAGTAAATAAAATAGTAATTTAAACTTATAAATTAAAATCCAAATTACACTTTAACATGAGTTAATTATCTCAAAGAAAATATCATAAATAATTAAAAATCAACTCAATAATTCTCTATGCATGAAACACATCTGTTATGTCCGGGGCTTAATTTTTGTAAGTGGGAGTTTGCGCTTTCTTTATATCTTTTATTAAAACAAAATGTTAAGTGACGGTTCAATAAAATATTATTGAAGATTATATAATATTAATACAGTTATGTTCCCTAAATCTGCCAGGAAAATGATTATTTTGCCTACGACGTGGAGCTCGGTTCAACCGATTTGCATACCGAACATCTCTGGTTTGCTTATTTTGCTGGTGCAAATCAGGGTTTCGATGTATTTTCCATAACATTAACACTCCTGTTCCTGTAAATTATCGAGCTATGTCGGTGGCAGAGCTTAGGGAACGTCATGCAGCGGCAAAAGTTAACGCTCTCAGAGAACGGATAAAGGCTAAGCGCCTCCTGCTGTTAGACGTTGTAACCTATGCCAGCAGTAATGGAAGGACCCCGATCAGCTTCAGCTTCACGGATCTGGTTTGCTGTAGAACACTTCAAGGGCACACAGGAAAAGTTTACTCATTGGATTGGACATCCGAGAAAAATCGCATTGTGAGTGCATCTCAAGATGGACGGTTGATAGTTTGGAATGCTTTGACAAGCCAGAAAACGCATGCAATTAAACTCCCCTGTGCCTGGGTGATAACATCAGCATTTTCTCCTAGTGGATAGGCAGTTGTATGTGGTGGGCTTGATAGTGTCTGCTCCATTTTCCAGCTTAACTCCCAGTTTGACAGAGATGGGCATCTACCTGTTTCTACAATTCTTAGTGGTCATAGGAGCTATGTCTCTTCTTGTCAATATGTTCCAGATGGGGATACACATATAATAACTGGCTCTGGTGATTGGACATGCATTCATTGGGATGTAACAACAGGACAAAGGGTGCCATCTTTGGAGGTGAATTTCCATTGGGTGAATTTCCAGATGGTCAAATAAATGTCTTTCCTCAAGTTCTACACACAATTCCATGAGAGGGAGATTCATTCTGTCCAATTTATTCCTGTGCCAAATAGCTTGATCTTGGGTGAGAGCATTCAAAGTTATCAAAAAATAAGTTGGATTGCCACAGGAAGTGAAGATGGAACTGTGCGCATAACAGATGGACAAGCTCAATTTATCCTTGCTACTTGGGGAACATGTTGGCGGGTCAGCTGTAAGATCAATTACCACTGTTTCAGAGATTTATACTCTACAACTGGAGGGTGATAAAAGGCAACATGATCTCTGTTGCAGCATTGAAAACAGAGATACGCCATTGCTACTATTATCTGTTGGGGCCAAGCAAGTTCTAACAACTTGGCAGTTGAAATGGGAAGAAGTTAACCGAGACCATCATCAGAATGAACTATCCAGTAAATTGAAAGCTCCATATATATCAAATTTTGAGAAATTCCCATTGGAAGAAAACTATATGATTTCCTTTCAATGGCTAAGTACATACATGCAACCGCAGTTTTGCAAGCCTCCAAAGAAAATGGCAAGTGGGAAACGAAAATATCATATGGATGGTATTACACTTAAGAGAGTAATGCCAGATGACATTGTGGAGGCCGATTCCGGCCTTGATGAAATCAGTGGAGCAATGGGGAAACTCATTACTAATGATGAGCCACAGGATGACTGGAGATATTTAGCAGTGACAACATTTCTGGTGCAGGGAACTAACCCAAGGTCAACTGTCTGCTTTGTCTTTACTGCATGTTCAAATGCCACACTTAGTGTGTAGGCTCTCCTATTGCCGCATCGTCTCTGGGACACTGCCCGATCACATCTACTTTTTGAGCTGAAATGCACAGAGAGGTGCCTTTTATATTCTATGAGTTTGTGGGGTGATTCTGTGGACACGCTCCGTGTTGCATCAGGTACTATTTATAATGAGATTTTGATTTGGAAAGTTATCTCTCAACCAGCAACTTGGTGGTCACAAGTTCAAATTGGAACTACATAATTAATAATATATATATTAAAAGAAATATATATATATATATATATATATATATATATATATAAAATAAAAGTGCATGCATATATTTTACTTAAAACGAAGGTGTATGGGAGAAGCATGCAAATGCAAAGTTTCTAATTTTATTTTTAATTTAAAACTCTAGTCTCAAATCTATTTTTAATAATAATTAAAATTATTATATTAAATTTGTAATCACTACATTATTCAATTTAGAGCTCTCTATTCATCATCACAATAAAAAAATCAGGTTTTAACTTTTATCTAGAGGTCACCTAAAGGCAAAACTCGCTCTGATACATATGTAACAACCTCAATTTAAACATGCAATTAATTATATCACATAAACAATGAATAATCAACCCAAAACTGTTTAACTAATCATCATGAAATTTTCAGAAACTTGAGCAAGACGACTTACCTGTAATGGCGCTTTTCCTTACTTGAGACTCCAAGGTTGAATGCTATCTGAATCCTACTGACCGCAACAAAGTTTTGGGGACAACTCTCCACCCAACCGTAGGCTCAGCTGTATGTAATATTTCCATAGCTGGCCACCCCCGAGCCCTCAATCAACGTACTACTGCCAGGGTATCCTTTGCCTCACCATACATTTCTCTCCAGAGAATGGATGAAAGAATGAATGAATCCTTGAACCTTCCTCAATGTCTATTAAATAGACCAAACCATGGAATGGGAACCACATGCACACATTCACTGTGTCAACATGCAACTTAAGTTTTACTTAATTTAATGTTCTCTTACTTTTTGTTAGCTTTACTTAATTTAGTGTTCTCTTAGTTTAACTTCCTTTTTATTAGTTTCTTCGTTTAACTCTTTGTTTTACTTTTGTTAATTAATTCTTTCTTTAACTTTCTTTCTATTAGTTTCTTAGTTTAACTCTTTGTTAATTTATTTACTTTGGTTAATTAATTCTTTCTTTAACTTTACTTATTGTTTATTGTTTTAGGACTCGAGTTTATTATTTACCATTTTATTTAGAACTCCAGTTATTGTTTAATGTTTTATTTATTATTTATTTATTATTCTCTTGACTATTTATTTATTTACTTATTTATTAAATTGTATTATATATGTATATATTATTTATTATTTTATAATTATTATGTGACATTACAACTTTGACTAAGTCAACATCGCAGATGTGGAGGAGCAGGGATCAAGGAAGGAATAACACAGTTTTTGAGGGAGATGAATCTCTTGATGGAAATGACCTAATTCGGTGGGGCCAAGGGCAAGAAAACTCACATTTTATTTAAGGAAGAGGATGGAAGCATTATTCTTCATGTTTTAGATTATTATTTTGGTCTGCTCAGACTTTTGCTTCCTTTTGCTGTTTAGCAGGGTTGTTGTGTTGTTTAGCACCGGGTGTTCCCGAGCGGAAATCCCATCTCTTTCCTTGAGGAGCCTCTTGGAAGAGTTTACATTCAATTTCCACATCAGGTTTCCCGGCCGAGATTCAACGTACTTCATCAACGCAGTTTCTGCAGGTTATTGTGCAGTGTTGTAGGGTGCAGTAGTGGAAGGGATTGGAATCCCACTTTCTGAGCTAGTTTCTCATTGGAGGAAGGGTTCCTTCACTTGAGAGATCTGTTTGGAGAGATATTGAGCTCATTTCAGATTTGTGGCATCAAGCCACTCATTTCCCAACATTCCAGCATTGTTCCAGCTAGGGAATGCGTTATTTTTGGAGACAGCTTCAGTGGATGGTCTAGTGGCTTCTTTGCAGTGTTTCCTTGTGATTGAGGGGTTCATCCTTTCATGGAAGGAAGCCTTTGAGGGATATACATCAGATCAAATATCTTTCAGCCTTCTACACTCTTATTCTTCAGTGTTGCAGTGATTATTCAGTAATTTTTTGGAGATCACATTTGTATGTAGAGTGTATGACAAGAAACCCTTCCCGGGATTTCTTGTAATTGTGATAAGGAGACTAAATCTCAGTTTATGAGCATGATTATCTAATATATGAGAATATCTATTTGTTTTCTTAATTTCTGAGTGGAAACCCTGTTAAGATTGCGCAGTTTCCTTTGTGCATTATTTCTGAGTAGCATTGTTTGGGGTTTTAGTGTTTTTCAGCTACACTAGGTGGTGGGAGGTCTGTTTACCTCACCTAGTTTTGTTTCTTTCTGATCTCCTCTTGGACTTAGATGCTAGATGGATATATAAATGGATCCAAGTGATGATTTTCATTTTTATGGCATATATTTCTGGAAATGCATTTTTTTGTGAATGCATTGCTAAGCAGTCCATTTTTGGAATATTTTAAGATATTCCCAATGCTGCTTATTTTCCCTATTTTGGGATATTACATGAAAATTTAATGTCTCCATCACTTGCGTCAAATGTGATATGTGATCCTCCCATGTAGCATTGTATACTAGTATATCATGCAAATAGACAATAACAAATGAATTTATAAAAAGGCACAATATATCATTCATTAACCTTATAAATGTAGTTTGTGCATTACATAGGCCAAATGGAATGACTAACCACTCATATAAATATTGCTTGGCTTTGAAGGTGGTATTCTAGGTATCTTCTTCTATAAATTGAACTTGGTGATATCCAATCTTTAATTCCATTTCGGTGAAGTATTTTTTGTATTGCAATTGATCTAGTAGATCATTTATTTTGGGTAGGGGGTACCTATTCTTGAGAATAATTTTGTTCAACACCCTATAATCTATACACGTTCTCCAAGTCCCATCCTTATTTTCCATAATGATGATGGATGACCCACATGGTGATCTACTTAGTTGAATGGCACCCTATTCCAGTAGTTGCTGCAATTGTTTATTCACCTCACTTACTTTTATAACAGATTGCTTGCACAACCCACTGTTGGAAATGGGGAGTCCAAAAATAGTTAGATCTTGTGCTCGACTTACCTCTTGGTTGGTAGCCCTTTAGGCTTCTCAAGCACATCCCTATATCCCTTTAGTAAATGTACCAATTTTTGTTTATATTTCTTATTACACCCCTCCAGGGGTGCATTTGCTCTTATTGACTCTTCTATAGATTGATTTTCTCTTAAAAAAAATAAAACATACTTTTTCTTAAACTGATCAATTTCTTGGATTGGTTAACACTCACCAGTGAAATTTTGGACTTTCCCATGTGCATGTTGATGGTGAAGCATTTTCCATCCTTTATGTGAGATTACTGGTTGACTCTCTAAATGAAGATTGCATCCCACATGTCCATATATGGACTTCCAAACCCCACTCCACATACATCGAATGGAACTACATCTAGTTTTACTTCAGTAATAAAATCAGAACTGATATTCAACATAATTTTTCACTATTTTATTACATTTATATTTGCTGCCTTATATACCCATCCCAATGGATATGGGCTTGGATGATCATGAACTTAAAATTCCAATTTTTTTACTAGCTCTACTATAATGATATTTTTCTATGATCCAGAGTCGAACAAAGCATTAACATTGATCTTTTTTTAACTTTTATCTTTATATGTAAGAGTCCGGTCTTTTAATTCTCTTATTTTTGTTGAAGGATACTATGTTTCACCTCCTTTTGCACTAATGTGCATACAATATTCTCATCAAAATCAGAGATACCTTCTTCCTAGTTGCTCAAATGAGTGGCCATGAGATTATTCATCTTATTATCTTTCTTTTTATCTTTGGGTTAATCTCTAGGTGCAACTTCCAACACTTCTCCTTTGTATGACCATGAATGTTACAATGGTTGGAATGGTTCCTGGGGTCTTTACACTAGTTTGTTGTGGCTATAGTATTTTTTCCTTTTCTACCTTTCCACTTATTCTTCCCTTCCTTGGAACCATCATGTCACTTGATCTGAATTATGAATGTTAGTTTTTTCTGTGCTAATTTCATTTTCAGATATAAAACTTATTTATTGATCTCATGCTTGATGTACAAGTTTCCTTGTTGCTTATGTGTGTTAAACAGGAAATTAAGCTGCGTTTTATGAGTGAATTTAAGAGCATAAAGTATGAATTTAAAATTCTAAACAACAACAACATAAAGAACAACAAACCATCTCAATTGATCCATTAAAATAGAGTTTCGATGAAGGAATTCACCCCTTCTGGGCTACATCTCCTTGGTCCAGATTCCATGGCTTGAGCCTCTGTATTAGCTCAATAGTGCTCAAATTACTATTTACATGCATCAAATTCCCCCAGAACATACTCTAATGAGTTCAAAATGTCGAAATCTATCAGAAATGACTATTTATTTATTCAATTTGGCCTTCATATGCTCTAGGCATGGTCTTCCCTCCTGGTGATCCTGGACTTCAAAATTCTTCATGGTAAAAAAAATATTTGTAAAATTACTCTTCTGCCTTTGCATCCTATTCCAATGTGTTCATAGCATGCCAATTAGCCAAGAATGACTCTTCTTGAGCCAAAATTGGTCGAAAATTGGCTCAATTATGGCAAAAACAAATTTCCCTACAATTTCTCCTCCCAATCTGGAAGGACTCCAGATAACTCCGTTGTTTTTGGTTAAATCCCCAAATTTTGATATGCCACTAAATTCAACGCCATATTAAGTGCAATATACAATAGCAGTTAATTATGACTTAATTATGGATAAGAACATCATTAACTGCGCATTTATCCATTTCACATAATCTGATTTAATTAGTTTAAAATCCCCGCTGATTAGTGGTTAATACAGGGATTAACATTAATATAGTCTCCACCATATTGATTGGCTCCGCCCGTGGTTACATTGTTGCAGTCATATGGGAGGGGGCTAGCCCCCTCCAGACCCCTGTTGTCGACACTGTTGAATAGCAAATAGGAGTCGCGACCCTTATGGATTAAGACCCAATAGACAACAGAGATGGTAAGGCGGAGGCGTGGCATGGGGTAGGTCATGGGTTCGACCCCCACACCAAAGTTTTGTTCAAATTTATAACTCCAAACCCTTAGTCATAAAATTTGTGTTATAATAATCTCTGCCCGCCATACCTCTGATCGTTGATACCATAGTTAAAAACCTTAGGTATAATATGACTCTGCTAGTGATATATATCTCTCCGCCTGCATAGTTTCCACCTTAGGGTATAGAAATATATTTGGCCCATATGAATTGCATGTCTATCCACCTGTATAATATGGTTTAGACCTTGGGTTATTCAAACACATAAAATGTATGTCCGTCCACCTGTCCATAGGTTAGAACCTTAGGGTAAAAATAAAATACATTTCAGCCCGAAAATAAGATATCTGTAGAACTTGGATTAAATGATAAATTCAGAAATATCACCATAAAATTTGACCTGAACCTTAGCATAATTGAAATGTGCCAACCATCTTAAAACAAAATGAATTTGACCTTGGAGTTGGAGAGGGGCCACTATAAGAGACATGCGACGACCCCTAGTTGGGTTGTCCTCCACATAAAAAAAAAATTTGAATTCAACCTTAGGAGGTCATTGGGAAATTTTCACCTTCACAAACCAAAATAGAGAATCCAGTAGTGACACTTGTCATAGTCTCACTGGACAAAAACTGAAGAAGATTCCATGAATACTGACTGGGCTGCCATGTCATTAGCCTGTACCTGTTCTGCAATTTTTTAATAAAAATTTGCCTGTTCTGAACGACGATCAATAGACCATAACTTCTTCATCCGAACTCGGTTTTCAACGAAACAAGTTGCGTTGGATTCCTGGAGACAAGCCGGTCGCAGTCGTTTAGTTTGAAATCAATTCTGAGCACTATCATTTTTGAGATAAAATACAAAGCCTCTGATCATTCCTCCCCATTAGAAGGCTTTTGGACCCCAAAATCTCTCTGATTACTGATTATGTGGATGAGGGTATTGTTCCCTCACCCTTCCAGTCTCTATCCATTGAAATTTTCCTAATTTCATCATTTGGAGCTTTTCACAAAAAGTCAAAATTTTCCTTCATTCTTGTGACCTTCTCTTGCTGTCATTGACACTGTCATGCTGTAATATTTCTAAATTTGCAGAACAACAAGATATTCTTGCAGAAATCATCTTGTTGCTACCATGGTCAACATTCAAAGTAAACTTAAAAAATTTCTCACCTTGCACATTGTCACCATGGTGTTTTTTTGCTGCTTTTGCCTTATACTTGCATCGAATATTGACCAAGTATCTTCGACATTGCCATGTACCTTTTGGAAACCAACAATACACATTTTCAGAACCCATGCCTTCTTTGCCAAGTTGCTTTGTCGTTTTCTATTTGACCTTTTCACTCTCTTGCACCGTCATCTTGTTTCCAACACTACTCAACACTGATGTTGACTGCCGCAAATGTTTTCCATCCTTTTCACCTTCTTTCAAAGGAAACCTGTTAGAATCTTGAAACAAATCATTACAAGCATAAGCATATTTTTGAAAGTTTTGATTCAAAACATCTCTTTGTTTGACCATAAACAATGCCAAGTTCTGAATTGCATTCAATATCCTCTTCATTTCACTTGCATGTATAAGAGACAAAATTGTCTTCTTCTTATGCGCTCTAATTATGTAATCAATTCCATATTTAAACGAGTGATACTTATTCTCATGGCGATGAAATACTGCTTTCCTATCATACATATAAGGAATTTCCAATACAATACCTGATATCTCAAGCGACACCATATCAAGCTCAACTTCATCAAGAAAGTTTGAGTTGATGGCGAATATTAGTAAGCACTTCCTTGTAACCTGCAAGTTTGCATTCTTGCATATCCAACCCAAAGGATATGGTCTTGGATGTATAATAGTTTCAAGGCTTAGTTGCTTAACCAAGTCTTCAGAAATAAAGTTGGCTTGTGACCCACTATCAAAAAGTGTATCAATCTCGGTATGTTTAGAGACAAATCTAATATGGAAAAGTTCTATTCTTGTATCTTCATCATGAGTATCATTTGAAAAATTTGAAGAACTAGTGCTTGAAATATGTGTACCTTTAAAACCCATGGCTGTAATCTTTGTCTCATCTCCTGAATATGACCCTAAGTCATGTTCAACTATAGCAACAATTTTACCCTTTTCTTTGGCTTTCAATTTATTTGGTTTCAATTCTGGATAAAGTTGCCAACAATGGTCTTCATCATGGTCAGTATTTGAACAATTTTTGCACGTGAGTTTTTCCTTCTCTCTTTTTACAGAGCTATTTCTTTTTCCTCTTCCATAAAACTTTCCTTTTCCTTTACCCTCACTTTCACTTTTCTCATCTATGTTTTGTTTCCCTCTTGCCTGTAAGTGTGTGGCTTGAACACAAAATTAATCTAAATTGCTTGGGTTAAACATAAGGATTGTATGTTTCAAATAGGAATGTAAACCCACAATGTATTTCAAGAGTGTATCTTGGGAATTCAAGTTTATTCCTAACAACAAAGCCCTTTCCCTAAACTCCTGGGTATATTCTTGAATTGTTTGACCCTTGAGTTGCCTAAAGTTTTGCCAAATCATAATGGATTTTTTCATATAGGCTAAAGGATAAAAATGTCTTTTAATGGAAGAAATAAACTCAACCCAAGAAATGGATATCTTACCATGGATTCACATTTCCTCTCGAGTCTTTTCTTCCCACCAAACTAGTGCTGCTCCTTCTAGCCTTAATGAAGCCAATTGGATCTTTATGTCGTCTTCATGAAGGTTCTGAATTATGAAATACACCTCCAATTGACATATCCAATTTTCAAGCCTCTGTGCATTTACCTCACCATTGTACATGGGAAGTTCAAACTTAATGTCCAATTTGAGTAATGGAGTTTTTACTTTTGTGGCTTTTGAGTGAGTGTGAGCGGTTTTTGTGGTGGAAGTGGAAGATGATGAGGATGATGAAGATGGTGGAGATGGAGGTGGATTTTATCCACTTCCCTTTGAGCTCTTCTCTTCATCCTTATTACCATCTGAAGTTCCTTCTCCATATGGTTTCTTAGAGCCTTCTCCTGCCATCCCAACAATAAATACATCAAACATAACTTTAACCATCCTCTTTATGTCTTTGAAGTCTCTCTTGAAATCTTCCTCTTCTGAATGTCCTTGAGTCTCTCCAACACCTGACATGATGGATATAAATTCAAGCTTAAATTATGATGCTTGTACTTCTTCAATGAACTGAGCTTCTTGTACAGCTTCTACCTCCTCAATCTCAGCTTCTTGAGATAAAACTTGAGGTTCTTCAAGTGCAGCTATGAGTGGAAATTTGGGTGAAGATGGTGCTCTTGTAGCTCTCCTTCTTCTGGTCCTAATCCCATGACTTGCAACCAACAATTTCCCTTCACCTTTCTATAACTTTCACCTTGTCAGCATCACAAATTTGCAACCATTAAACTTGCATAAAACTCAAGCAATTATCAAGAAAATAACCTTACCTTTCAGATGCTCTAGGAATGGCCTTACCTCCTGATGGCCCTTGGCTTCAAAGTTCTTTAAGGTAAAAAAAAAAATCTGTAAAATTGCTCCTCTGCCTCTGAAACCTATTCCAATGTGTTCATAGCATGCCAATTAGCCAAGAATGACTCTTTCTAAGCCACAATTGGTTGAAAATTGGCATAGTTATGGCAAAAAAAAAATTCCCTACAATTTCTCCTCCAATTCTGGAAGGACTCCAGAAAACTCTGCTATTTTTGGTGAAATACCTGAATTTGGATCTGCCACTAAATCCATTGCCATATTAAGCATAGGATTAACTAGCAGTTAATGATGACTTAATTATGGATAAGCGCGTCATTAACTGCACGTTTATCCGTTTGACATAATCCAGTTTAATTAGCTTAAACACCCTTCAGATTAGTGGTTAATACAGGGATTAACATTAATATAATCTCTGCTGTATTGATTGGATCCGCTCGCGGTTACATTGTTGCAGTCACATGGGAGGTGGATGGCCCCCTTCGGACCCCCGTTATTGACACCATTGAAAAACAAATAGGAGTCGCGTCCCTTATGGATTAAGACCCAATAGACAGCAGAGATGATAAGGCGGAGGCGTGGTGCGGGGTAGGTCATGGGATCTATTGGCCTGTGACCACACATAACATGGAGAGCCGGTCCCTATAAGGAAATAACAAGGTAGAGGTGCGAAGGTTTAAGAGGAAGGCCAAGCTATTCAAGCACCGGCCAGAAGGACGCCCCATAATCAAAGAGAAAAGTTCAAGAGCCGGAGCTCGCGCCCTTTACTTTTTAATCAAATAAAATAAGAGAAATGGTGTATTTTCAGGGTTTTGAGGAGGCGAAAAGGGGAAAATAGGTGGTCAGGATCAAAATCACAGATTTGGAGGAGAGAGATGGATGACGGAGATTAAATCACACATCGCTCCCCAAACGTTTTAGCATATACCTCTTAAGACTTAGCCGAAACTTGTTTGTCAACCGATGTGATTTGGTGGGACCCATCCAACATTACCGCATTACCAAATCACACACAATCCTTTGTTTCCACCTTTCCCTTACCTTTTCGCCTTTTCTCACTTCTCGATGTTTAAATGCCTGCATATCGTACTTCGCGAACCCTACCGTTTACCCTCCACCGCTAACCTACAAATCCTGTAATATGCGATCTGTGGGTGGTCCCACCTCTCTGCCACATCACCCTTCCCCCACGATCCATCGCATTTCACAAAATTACAACTTATTCCATTCTGCCAAACGTTAAAACCTGCGACGCCAATGTGCGATATCGCATCGCACAATTTTTAACTTAACTTTCGAAACACCCACAACCTTTTTTGTTTAACTTGTGATGCGGTCAGGTCCCACCTTCCCTCCACGTCACTTCTGCCCATAGCATGTCACTCCTCGCGGATCTTAGCCCTTACCCTCCAATGTGCATTGGTAAAACCTTTCGATTGTGATTTGCGATGGGAGAAGGGCCCCACCTTCCTTTCCATGTCATCTAAAGCTACCCCCCGGTCTCTGATTTGCCTTCTTAAGGTTTAAATCATTTCCACCATGCGTTAATACTATCGGCCCCACCATTACTCTCGCCATTCCCATTCATTGTCACATATCCCATCACCGCTAAGCCCTCTACATCTCTCCATCACCTCCGCTTCACCCCAATGCATCCGACGATCCTTATCACATTTTGGACCCCCGCCCCCCTGTCCTTTGAACTTTAACCATGGGGTGGGGGTCCAAAATGGGTGGTATCCATTACCACCCACTCTTCCACATGTTGTCCTCTCATCATTTTTCACCCCCCCTCTCCGATACTGCTTAACCACTTGAGACCCCCTCTGAAATCCGGTTCCCGTTTTGCAATTCAAAAACACCGCATGGGCTTTGGGTGGAACGTGAAATTTGTGGTTTGTTCGGTCTGCTCAAGAGATATTCGCTAAAGAACTAGGTGCGCGCAGTACGAAAGGCCTCTTCATAATGGATTAAGAAGAAATCACCAGACTAAGGGAGTGGAGGTTTGCAAGCAATAGAAGGAATCGTATGATGACAGTCAATCTGGCCATCTACGACTGCTCCTCTCCATAACGTCTTGAATGCTCCCATTATTGGCCTCCATGGGCGACCATGTCCTTTCTGTTTTATGTTTAATTTTGATGATTTTTCTAGTGAAATATCAATTTCACCCCATTCCATGTTTTAATTCTCTCAATACATAAGTAATTGCTCAATGTACGCTCTGCAAGTTAGGTAGGATGTTTTGATTTCATAAGTATGGTTCAATCAAAAATGATTAGTACCATAAGAACCTTGAGGGTAACTCTATATGTAGCTTGTTCCAAGATTAAAGAAAGTTCTGGAATTTGGAAGAATTTTGCTATAGTTTTGTATGATTGTGCCCCCTGTGCTCTGAGATACATATTTGGGAGAACTGCTTAAAATTATTTGATACAAAGTTGTTATTTGGATTCCAGATGGAGCAATGAGTAGTATGTATATGTTTCCTTCTGTTATCAGTGATCTCCTTTTTACGTGTAATCATTTTCATGCTATGCTACTTTGATTGGTTTGTGTAATGTAGTTGCTGGTCGTCTGCAATTTTATTCGTGAATTTGTGCCTGTATAACACCCAGGAGTTAACACTCATGTTTTAAGCTTGTTGCACTCCCTTAATTCATGCTCCATGAACCTTTTTTGTTGTCCATATCTCATTCATATCCGTTTCCTCTAAGTTCACGGGGTACAAATTATTAATCTTCTTAAGCCTGTCTCCGACGGGTTCCTTCCCTGTTCTTTCTCAATGCTCCCTACATATTTTAAAAATTCTTCTCATTGTTTTATACTTGCCCCATTTAAAAGCCATCAAACCTCATAGCCTCTTGAGCCCTCTCACAGTATAGGGAATTCACATGAATCGACTCAAAGGTCCTCTCCATCCATGAACCACAAAAACCATTGTTCTCTTATTCCATATTTTGTGAGAGGCATTTATACACTTGTCCACATTTAACCTCTGATTTTAAGATGTCCTAGGCACTGGTATTTTGCAACTCAAGGATGTCTCTAGGAGCTACAACATATTTTTGGCGTTATTTCCGGGGAAACGAATTATAAATCCTTTTCCCTGGGATACAAAATTATCTTCACCCTTAAATTAGGTGAGCACGAAGTGTTGAGAGTTGCATAGCCCTCACCTTGGCAACTCCACTATTATTAAAGTTCAAGTCAGTCATAATCCTGGATTACGAAAGGCCTCATACTCGATCAAATACTTCCTAGAAGAGAACCCCTTCTGTGTATGATCTTGAAAAGATTTTATTTAGGAGAGTCTGGAAGGAGAAACAGTTTAGCCAGGCTGACCTTCCCTCATTTACTCTAGAAGCTTCGCCTTCCTCATCTCAGAAAGCTGACATCTATGGTCCTAGCACCACAGCATGTTAACTTGAGTATTCTCCAGAAGCCTTTGCTTTAGGAAGTTCAATCATAAAAAATGAACCCGAATCTGCTGGTATTTCTTTGCCTCCCTTGCACCCTACTCCTGAGGCCGAAGAAATTAAATAAGTTGCAATAATTCATAGCTTTTTACAGACCAATATAGCAACCTTTATTCAACACACACATATTATACCATAGCCAATTCATCCTCAAAATTTACCTCCACCGCCCCTCATGGTTGTACCTGGCTTCCTCCTAAATAAATATGCTCCATTGGCTTTACCTCAAGTATTGAATGATATGCCTCAAGATTATCTAAAGCTCCTGCCTCGGTTCACCGGGGAAGATAATAATTCTGTGCAAAGACATATTGAAAACTTCTGCGCCTTTGCTGAGAACATAAATGTAGAGCACCTAGATGTGGTGTTGAGGCTTTTTTTCCAATCCTTGGATGGAGAGGCTCAGAAATGGTTCAAATATATTGCTTCTCACATGATCACCACTTGGGAAGAAATGGAGAATTCCTTCACACTAAAATGGGGAGAAAAGAGGGATCATGGATATGTCCTCATAGAGTTCAATTCTCTCAAGAAGAGACACAATGAGGATGTAACAGAATTTATAATGAGGTTCAATAAGCTTTATAATAATATTCCTGCTGAAATAAAGCCTCCCCAAGCAGCTGCTAAGGTGGTTTTCGCAGAAGCTTTTGAACCAGAATTTGGGTTCACCCTAAGGGAAAAAATTTTTTCATCTCTAGATCAGATCTAGACTGATGCACTGGAGGTAGAAGAAAACTTTGCTTCTATAGGTAAATTCAAAGGGAGGATAGAGCATGAGGCCAGGAGAAGGGGTAGGGAGGAGGCTTCTACCTCTAATCAAGAGATGGAATCATAGTAGTATAGAATTGAAGAGATGAATAAGTTGATCAAGAACCTCTCAAGTAAGCCGGTGAAGCTTGAGTTGGAGGCCAAAAATTCCCCTCATCATCCTAACCAAATGATTCCAAACCATGGGTTTAATCCCCATTTCCGGAAGCCCCCTCTATAGTTGTTGCAGCAAGAAATGAAAGAGCAGCAAGATCACATCCAACCTCCTCTATACCTGGAAGGGGAAATGGAGGGACAGGTCGAGGAAGTCACAGACAGTTAGGAAGATCAATTCCTCACTTACTCAGAGTATGAAGAAGGTGGAATCGCCCTGCAAGAAGAGCCAAAAGAGAAGGAAGCCCCCCTAGAGGATCTAGATATTGACAATTACTGTAGGTTGTTTGTGGATTTCATGCAAGCTCAACTCCATAGGAAGTATGATCTCAAGTCCTCTAGGAAGAGAACCTGAGTGCAGGAACAAGATGAAGAGTCGACATCAAGAGAAAAAATCCCTTCTAGTTCTTCCAGTAAAGGGAAAAATCCTTTAGAAGAGTATGCCCATCATAAAGCCTCTGTGACCACATCCTCGAAACAAGGCTCTGATCCTCCCCAAAATGAGAGATCCACAACTATACCCTTGAAACTGCTCAACCCTCCTAAATATCAGTTCAAAGAAGTTATCATAGGAAAAGCTCCCATGACCTTTAGCCTCCAGAAAGAATTAGAAAAGGTCAAGATCCCCATCCCCCTGATCAGGCTCCTAAAACATCCCTCACACAAGGCCCAATTCTCTTAATTCATGCTGCCCCAGGGCGTAGGCCCTCTCCCTGACAACCTCAACCTCCAAGAAGAAAGAACCATGGTAGTTTTTGGACCTCATGTAGAAGAGATGGATTCAACCACTCCTCCATTCTATGTGACTATAGTTATACATGACCTGTTATTGCAAAACTGCATGCTAGATTTCTGGGCTTCACATAATATGTTGCCATAAGACGTCATGGAGTAGTTGGGGTTACAGATCACCCAGCCTTATAAAGGTCTATATTATTTTGATTCCAAGAGGGTGAAATGCTTGGGCATTATAAAAGATCCGGTAGTAAATTTAGCCCAGATTCTAGCTAAAAGCATGGTAATGGACATTGTTGTGGCTGATATCCCATATCGGTTTGGAATGTTGTTGTCCAGATCCTGGAGTATCAAGATTGGAGGATCCATAAAACTTGGCCTCACCTATGCCACTATTCCAGTATTCGGTGGGGAGGAACGACGATTATACCATGAGTCTAGATTTGTGAAGATGGTCACTAAAGCTAATGGT
This sequence comes from Pinus albicaulis, assembly GCA_034641835.2. Classification (NCBI taxonomy): domain Eukaryota; kingdom Viridiplantae; phylum Streptophyta; class Pinopsida; order Pinales; family Pinaceae; genus Pinus; species Pinus albicaulis. The sequence goes on along the minus strand of CM076571.1, from coordinate 945,124,031 downwards.
TCCACAAATTCTCTAGTATATACTAAGGAGGGCGAATTCTCTTGTCTTATGCTCGAGGAGGATGAAAATTTCTTGTAAGAAACAAAGATATGTCCTCTAATCTAGGAGAATCTTATGAGCAAAGAGGAAAACAAAATATGGAACTTACAGTTTGATGGAGCTTACTCACAAGAAGGAAACGGGGCCGGAGTACTCTTAATATCACTAGAAGGATGCTTGGTTCCCCTCTCCTTTAAGCTAGAATTTAAAGCCACAAATAATGTGGCTGAGTATGAAGCATTGTTGTTGGGGTTGCAGACAATGCCGAACATGAACATACAGAACCTCAAGGTGTTTTGAGATTCAGAGCTTGTAGTGAGGCAAGTTAGGAGCCAATGCCAAACCAAACACCCATGGATTAGAGCTTACAGGAATGAGGTATGGGATTTAGTTGAGAACTTCTTTTCTACTTTTAACATTTATTTCACGTCGAGGGAATATAATAGAATGGTGGATTCACTAGCTATGGCTACTAGTAATTTCCACCCCCCGCAAAATCCTTTGCTCAGATATGAGGTTGAAGTGCGATACCGCCCCTCCATTCCAGACAACGTTAAGCATTGGAAAGTCTTCGAAGATGAAGAAAAGGTCCAATGTTTTATGGAAATGGTGGGCGAGTTCTCAAATATGGTGACCGATTCAGTCCCGGAGGATGACAGTGAGAAGCCAAAAACCAGATGGGAAGAGACAGTGGCTGGGCACCGTGTTCTACAATTAAAGGAAAATTTCATCCCCAGGGGTCTTGTGCCATTGGAGAGACTGTTTGATTAGAATGATATCCCGGTGAATCCCAACAAACTTACCCTCAACAAGCCTGTCAGCGATGTGAACATTGGGGCAGAAGAAGATCCAAAGGTGGTAAATTTGTCGAAAGGGGTCCCTGAAGAATACCAAGATCAGTACCTCAGTCTATTTCAGTCATATGGTGATGTATTCGCCTGATCATACCAGGATATGAAGACTTTTTGTATTGATATTATACAACACAGGATACCGCTCAAAGAGGACGCCACGCCTCATAAGAAAAAGTTGAGATAGATTAATCCCCTTCTTTCCCCAGCCATTGAAAAGGAAATAAAGAAGTTGTTGTAGGCCAAGATCATTTTCCCTCTAAGATACTTCGAATGGGTGGCGAACCTGGTGCTAGTTAGAAAGAAGAATGGTTAAATTAGGCTCTATGTGGATTTCTGCAATCTGAACAGAGCCTCACTCAAAGATAACTATCCCCTCCTGAAGATGGACCACATCTTGCAGAAGGTGGTGGGATCCTCCCGCATGTCCATGATGGATGGCTTCTCAAGATATAATCAGGTGGCAGTGCTCTCGGAAGACCAAAAGAAGACGACATTCATTACGCCTTGGGGGACCTTCATGTACGCCTAAATTCCCTTTGGCCTGATAAACACTGATGCCACATTCTAGTGGGCGATGGAAATTTCTTTCATAGGAGAGCAAGACAAGTTTGTGGTGATCTACTTGGAAGATATCATCGTCTTTTCAGAGGGTGACACTAAACATATAGAGCACCTTCGAGGAACATTTGATAAATGCCACAGGTATGGCCTGTCTATGAATCCTCAAAAATCCATGTTTTCCTTGGAGGAAGGGAAGTTACTGGGGCACATAGTAACTAAGAAGGGAGTGAAGTTCGACCCGAAGCGGGTAGAGGTGATAAACGACATTCCCCTGCCAAGAAACAAAAAGGAAGTATAGGTGTTCTTGGGAAGAATAAAGTTCCTCAAAAGGTTCATTCCCAACTATGTCGAGATTGTGTGAAGCATCACTGGGATGCTAAAGAATAATAGTGAATTTAGATTGACCCCTGAGAGGGACTCTTTCAATAGGGTCAAACAGGCATTTGTAGAAGCTCCAGTGCTGGAAGGTCCAGATTATGGGAAGCCGTTCATGATTTTCTCCTTTGCCTCTCCTCACACAATAGCTGCAGTACTTTTACAGAAAAATGTTGATGGGCATGAACAGCCCATTGCGTTCTTAAGTCAAGTCTTGCAGGGCATTGAACTAAAATATGATATCCTGGAGAAGTAAGCTTATGCTTTGGTCAAATCGCTGAAGGCATTCCAGGTGTATGTGTTACAATCAGCCATAACAACTTATGTACCCACTGCAGTAGTAAAGGATATTCTGGTATAGGGTGACAGTGAAGGGAAGAGGGGAAAATGGATAGCTAAGATCCAGGAGTACAAACTGGAGATAAAGCCTACTAAACTCATCAAAGGCCAAGGGCTAGAAAAAACCCTGTCTGAATCCAACTATCAAGTTCTGGGAATAAATCTGTCTATGACAGGAGGAGAGGCACAGGAGGACACGGGTGCACACCAAGGCATATAATCTTCCGCTCAGAAAATATATGTTAAGTACCTCCTATCCTCATGGTATAAAGATATAGTGGAATATCTTTTAACGCTGAGATGTACCCCTCACTATGATAAGACCAAGTATCGCACTTTGAGACTGAGGTCTCAAAAGTACATTGTGGAAAATGGGCGAATATATTGGAGAGACCCAGTGGGAATATTATTTTTGTGTTTAACAATGCAAGAATTTGACCATGTGATGACCGAGTTCCAGGAAGGGATATGCAGCAGGAATTATAGTTGGCGATCCACTGCACACAAGATTCTGAAGGCAAGGTTCTTTTGGCCTAAGTTTTTCGGCGATGTACATACCTGCGTTGGGGCCTGCGAGAAGTGTCAGGCGTTCGCCGAAAAACAAAGGTATGCACCTCTCCAATTAATTCTAGTACATGTTGAAGAACCTTTTAAACAATGGGGGATTGACTTCATAGGAGAGATTCACCTTGCCTCTAGCAATCAACATCGATGGATCCTCACTGCTATAGACTACTTCACCAAGTGGGTAGAGGTTGTGCTCGTAATAAATGCTACGTATTTGGTGGTGATCAAGTTCCTGGAGGAGAACATAATAGCTAGGTTTGGATGCCCAGCTAATATAGTTACAAATAATGCCCAAGCTTTCAAGTCGACTAAATTTGTTAATTTTTGTCAATGTTATGATGTCCTGTTGGGTCACTCCATTGCGTACTACCCACGGGGGAACGAGCTGGTAGAATCATCTAACAAGACACTAGTGAGGATCTTGAAGAAGCCCATCAACGAAAATAAAAAGAACTGGGATTCCCAGCTCAAGTTTTCACTTTGGGAAAATCACATCACCACAAAAAGATCCACAGGAAAGTCCCCTTATGAATTGGTGTATGGCAAGGCCACAATCTTCCCTATTCAACTTGCGTTACCTATGGCATGATTCTTACAAGAAAGTGAGGAGGAGCCAAATGAACTTATCCGAAGAATGAATAAGTTGGTGGAGTTGAATGAAACATGGGAACTGGTAAGCCTCAAACTAGCAGAATATCAAGAAAAAAATGAAAGGCTTATTTGACCAAAGAGCTAAAGACAAAGAAATCCAGGTAGGGGATTTGGTGCTGCGATGGGACATCAAGAGAGTGAACAAAGGGAAACATGGGAAGTTCGACCCCCTCTGGTTTGGTCCTTTGAGGGTGGCAGAGGTCATAGGCAACAATACTTTTTCCTTGGAGAACTTATAAGGAGATATACTTGAGGCGCCTGTGAATGGGAAGTTCCTCAAGTTCTATTTTCATCATTGACGAGGGATAATCCAGCTCATTGTATATATCATTCCACTGTCTATACTCCATTTTGTTTACATCCTCCCATTTCATCTTTCATTTCATCTTCCATTTTTGTGTCCACTTGACTATTGGTATAAAAATTCTTCTAATCAGTATGTATTTGTGACTCTATGAGCCCAATAAAGAACATGCATTCAAGGTCTGCAGGTTCTCAATGCACTTAGAACAACAAGTTGTCCCCAGATGGAGCCAATGTTGGCCTCTAACCACAAATAACATGGAGAGCTGGTCCCTATAAGGAAATCACATGGTAGAGGCGCGAAGGTTTAAGAGGAAGGCCAAGTTATTCAAGCACCGACCAGAAGGACGCACCGTAATCAAAGAGAATAGTTCAAGAGCCGGAGCCCGCGCCCTTTACTTTTAAATCAGAAAAAAGAAGAGAAATGGCATATTTTCAGGGTTTGGAGGAGGAACAAAGGGGAAAATAGGCCGTCAGGATCAAAAGCACAGATTTGGAGCAGAGAGATGGATGGAGGAGATTAAATCACACATTGCTCCCCGCAAGTTTTAGCCTTTACCTCTTAAGACTTAGCCAAAACTTGTTTGTCAGCAGATGTGATTTGGTGGGACCCATCCAACCTTACGCCGTTACCGAATCGCATGCAATTCTTTGTTTCCGCCTTTCCCTTACCTTTTCGCCTTTTGGGACTTCCCAACGTTTAAATGCCCGCATATCGCACTTCACGAACTCTACCGTTTACCCTCCACTACTAACCTACAAATCCTGCAATATACGATCTTCGGGCAGTCCCACCTATTTTCCAAGTCACCCTTCCCCGACCGTCCATTGCATTTAGAAAAATTACAACTTATTCCATTCTGCCAAATGTTAAAACCCGCGATCATCGATGTGCGATATCACATCGCACATTTTTTAACTTACCTTTCGAAACGCCATCAACCTATTTTGTTTAGCTTGAGATGCGGTCGGGTCCCACGTTCCCTCCATGTCACATTTGTCCATCGCATGTCACTCCCTGTGGATCTTAGCCCTTACCCTCCGTTGTGCACTACTAAAACCTTCCGACTGCGATTTGCGATGGGAGCAAGACCCCACCTTCCTTGCCACGTCATCTAAAGCCACCCCCTAGTCTCTGACCCGCCTTCTTTAGGTTTAAATAATTTATACCGTGCGTTAATACTATCGGCCCCACTATTAATCCCGCCATTCCCATTCATTGTCACACATCCCATCATCGCTAAGCCCTTCGCATCTCCCCATCACCTTCGCTTCAACCCAATGCATCTGACGATCCTTAATGCATTTCAGACCCCCCCGACCTCCGAACTTTAACCCGGGGGGGTGGGGGGTGTTTGAAATGGGCAGTATCAATTATCGCCCACTCTTCCACGTGTCATCCTCTCGTCATTTCGCACCCCCCCTCTTCGATACCTCTTAACCACTTGAGACCCCCTCTAAAATCTGGTTCCCGTTTTGCAATTCAAAAACACCACATGGGCTTTGGGTAGAACGTGCAAGTTGTGGTTTGTTTGGTCTGCTCCGGATATCTCCGCTAAAGAACCAGGTGCACGCAGTACGATAGGCCTCTTCATAATGGATTAAGAGGAAATCACTAGACTAAGGGAGTGGAGGTTTGCAAGCAATAGATGGAATCGTACGATGAAAATCAGTCTGTCCATCTACGACTGCTCCTCGCCTTACCGTCTTGAATGCTCCCATTATTGGCCTCCATGGGCGACCATTTCCTTTCTGTTTTCTATTTAATTTTGATGATTTTGCTGGTGAAATATCAATATCGCCCCATTCCATGTTTTAATTCTCTCAGTACATAAGTAATTGCTCAATGTACACTCTACAAGTTAGGTAGGATGTTTTGATTTCATAAGTATGGGTCGATCATAAATGATTACTACCATAAGACCCTCAAGGGGAACCCTATATGTAGCTTGTTCCAGTATTAAAGAAAGGTTCTGGAATTTGGAAGAATTTTGCTGTAGTTTTGTATGATTGTGCTCCCTGTGCTCTGAGATACATATTTGGGAAAGTTGCTTAAAATTAGTATGATATAGAGCTGTTATTTGGATTCCAGATGGAGCAATGAGTAGTATGTATCTGTTTCCTTTTGTTATCAGTAATATCCTTTTTACGTGTAATTATTTTCATGCTATGCTACTTTGATTGGTTCATGTAATGTAGCTATTGGTAGTCTGCAATTTTATTCGTGAATTCGTGCCTGTATAATGCCCAGGTGTTAACGCTCATGTTTTAAGCTTGCTGCACTCCCTTAATTCGTGCTCCACGAACCTCTGTTGTTGTCCATATCTCGTTCATATCCATTTCCTTTGAGTTCACGTGGGACAGATTCTTAATCTTCTTAAGCCTATCTCCGGCGGGTTCCTTCTCAGTTCTTTCTCAACGCTCCCTGCATATTTTAAAACTTCTACTCATTGTTTTATACTTGGACCATTTAAAAGCCATCAAGCCTCACAACCTCTTGAGCCCTCTCACAGTATAGCGAATTCACATGAATCGACTCCAAGGTCCTCTCCATCCATGAACCACCAAAACCATTATTCTCTTATTCCATATTTTGTCAGACGCATTTATACACTTGTCCACATTTAACCTCTGATTTTAAGATGTCCTAGGCACTGGTATTTTGCAACTCCATTAGGGTAATTTTGAGGTCTAAAATGGGCCTCCTAAGTAAATTATAAAATAATAGTGGAAATAATAAAATAATATTTGATTACATCATCAAATTTCAGAGGGAAAAAAGAAAAAAAAACTTTTTGAACTCGTATTTTGAACTTATCTCCCTAATTTTTTACTCAAATTTCGAGCAAGAATACTCGTTGGATGAAAATTTTAATTTCCCATCCAAGGAGTACCCGTGTTGCATACTTTTGATGGACTCTGCTACACAAAAAATGATAAATACATGAAAAATGTGATTGCAATCACATTTTTTCATGTATGTCTAATTTTTCATGTAGTAGGGTCCATCAAAAGTATGCAACATGGGTACACCTTGGATGAGGAATAATATTTTGCATCCAACGAGTACTCCCGCTCGATATTTGAGTAAACCGTTAGGGAGATAAGTTGAAAATACGAGTTGAAAAAATAGTTTTTATTATTTTATTATTTTTTAATATTTTTTCTTTTTTTACTCCAAAAATGGTGAATCATCCCCAATGGTTGACATCATCATCTTGAATCCTATTGGTTCTCATAAATTTTATTTTGGGTGTACATTTTTCTTAGGATGCCCATTTTAGACCTCAAAATTCCCCTAATGAAGTTGTCTCTAGGAGCTACAACAGGATCGACCCCGACCCCCGCATCAAATTTTGTTCAACTGTATAGCTAAAAAACCTTAGTCATAAAATTTGGGTTATAATAATCTCTACTCGCCATACATCTGATTGTTGACACCATAGTTAAAAACCTTAGGTATAATATGACTCCACTAGTAATATATATTCGTCTGCCTGCATTGTTTCTACCTTATGGTATAGGAATATATTCGGCCCATATGAATTGTATGTATATGCGCTTGTATAATATGGTTTATACCTTAGGTTATTCACCCACATAAAATGTATGTTCGTCCACCTATCCATAGGTTAGAACCTTAGGGTAAAAAAAAAATACATTTCAGCCCGAAAATATGATATATGCAGAACTTGGATTAAATGATAAATTCAGAAATATCACAATAAAATTCGACCTGAACCTTAGCATAATTGAAATGTACCAACCATTTTGAAAAAATGAATTCGACCTTGGATTTGGAGAGGGCCCACGAGAGGGGACACGTGGTGACCCCTGGTTGGGTTGTCCTTCACATAAAAAAAAGTTTGAATTCAACCTTAGGAGGTCATTGGGAAATTTTCACCTTCACAAACCAAACTGGCGAATCCAGTAGTGACACTTGTCACAGTCCCACTAGAAAAAAACTGAAGAATATTCCCTGAATGCTGACTGGTTTCCATGTCATCATCCTGTACTAGTTCTGCAATTTTTTTAATAAAAAATTGCTTGTTTTGAACGACGATCAACAGACCATAACTTCTTCATTCGAACTCGATTTTCAATGAAACAAGTTGCATTGGATTCCTGGAGACGTGATGGTCACGATCGTTCAGTTTTCAATCAATTCTGAGAAATTTTATTTTTGAGCTAAAATACTGAGCCTTTGATCATTACTCCTTCAGCTTCACCCCACTTGATTGCCCCTTATTTTTTCCTGTTTTCTCTAGGTATTGTGCTTGTACATAAGAATTACCCACCAATTTGGGCTTGAAAAACATCACTTGCATCTACTTATGGCTATGTATACTACCCAGACACTTGAGGAGTGAATCTAGTTTCTTTGGAGAGATACCCAACATTATGGCCATCTTTTCTAAACTTTGTGGTGTACTCTTGGACACTCCACCCTTGCTTCTACATGCCAAATAATGCCACATGATCCATTGGTCCTCTACATACCTGATAGGGTAAAATTGTGAATATATGAGGGTTTTAAAGTCCTCCCACCTAGTTGCTCTAGGATCTCCCTCTAGCCTCAAGGTCTCTGTATGACTTTCCCACTAGGTAAGGACATGACCCTCTAATTTTAGTTGCACAAATGAAATCTTTTATATTTCCTTTATATGATGAACACTGAAATAAATTTCTAATTTTTGCAATCAATGAATTAGCTTCAGATGGTAGATCACACCCTTGTACGACTTGATATTTACCTTTGCTTCCATTTTGAACAAGGAGAACATATCTATGAAAATATATTATAAATTTTGAGATATACATTGTGAGGGTTTATTTCTCTTTAGATTTTTAGATTTGTTAATTATTTTTTATTGCATATGCATGTAAATTTCAATTATGAAAAAAAAATAGAGAACAATGAAATGAAAACTCACAAACCATAATTAACACAAGATATATCTTGGGAAACCCTTTTGGGGGAAAACCTAGCTAGAAGTTGACGTTTCTTTGTTATCTTTCTCTGAATACAAAATGGTAGCAAGTACAAATAAGTAAGCCCTATAAACCATGGGCTAGTACTATGAAAAATCCTCTCCGTGTTCTCTTTCGCTATCCCTCTCAACTACAATACTCATATATGGAACAAAATGCACTAAAAAATAATGTAACCTCTTTTCCTCCTAATGGCTCGGTTAGAATACAACCCAATAGCCTACTAGTGGTTGGGTTTGACTCCTTCAACTCTTAAATACAGTTACAATGTTGAATATTGTGTAGTATGCTTCATCATGAACATGTGGATAGACCCTTTTCCATGAATAATGGGGGATGACAAGGCATCCTCTCATTTATGGTGGTCAAAACACGAAGATCAAATTCAGAGTGACATAAATTTTTCATACAAACTCTAATATGAGCAATTCTTGTACCATTGGAAAGGTATCTATGTGTAGAATAGGAAAAAAGGCACACACTAAAGAAGTAATTTCTTACCCTAAAATAATTTTGTTTGTTGCCTCAAACCACTCCAGAAAGTTTTCACAACCCAAATTTCCAAACTAGGCCTCGCTAGTAAAAATGGTCATGTGAGATGATTCTTGAACTTTTTCAACTATAAAGCATTGATAAGGATGAAAAAAAATATAATGATCCAATCCATATCGTTATCTCTCCATAAAATTTATGGTGGTGATGAGTTTGTCTCAAGTTTATTTCATGGAGTTTAGGCTCCTTAATTGAAGCTAGTAATTTACCCTATTTACGATCCAAAATTGGGTTAAATACTCAAAGCGTCTTCTACGAGGGTCTCCTCAAAGAAGAAAAACCTCATCCCTTAAAAAATTATAACTCTTTAACTATTATAAAATAAAACCCATGTATAATCTCTATCATCCACATCTTTTATATCCTTGAATACATATCTTATTCCCCTACCAGCCTTAACCAATATAATGTTTATCACTCTTACATCTAAAACCATTAATTAGTATAATAAATATTGCTTGTCATTTAAGTACATGATACACGGTAGAAGAAGAGTAAATACAATGTGGAAATTCCAAAAAAAAAAGAGAGGAGGAGTTTTCTATTAGGAACTAAATTGAATAATATGGTGAAGAAAGAATGTATTTTCCATGCCTTGAATCTCAAAGTCATGATTGAGCTTAATTGTTGGACTCTCGAGACTCCTTCTACATGACTCATAGAAAGTTGTCTATAAAATATGAGAATTGTGTTGGTGAGAAAGAAAATATATTCTTGATTGAAAACTTTGGATACGCAAAATTGCTACTTGCAAAAACACACTAATGAGGCTTGAGGATGAAAGGATTAAAGAAAATTATTGAAGTGATGCAAGAAATTATTGATGTGATGCACGTCTTGCATTTGGAAAGGAATCTTTGAATAAAAGTTAAATTGTAGATGAAGATTAAAGGTAACAATCACTAAGGAGGCATGCAAGTTGGTTAGTGGAGCCTCAATATTGACTAACGATGTTATATTTGCTATGCTATACAAATTGTATGCGGTTATTTGGAAATAAATTTATGAATAAAATCCAAATTATATACAGGGATTGAAGGTAACAATCACTAAGGAGGTATACAAGTACGGTTAGTGGAGCCTCAATATTGACTAATGATGTAAGATTTGCGATGTTATACAAATTGTATGCCATCATGAATGCTGAAAATCACAAATCAACATTTAAAAGTGGCCTATGTAAAGTGAGCACTAAGGGTTTAAACTATGATCACAAGGTTAGCATGACCTTATTGAAGCTAAGAAATTTAAAAGATGAATGATTTTTTATTAGCACTCCCAAAAGACTTTAAGGAATACTTTTCTTGCATTCAATATATGTGATAATTTTCTTGCATTCAATATATGTGAGCAACTAGGATATGTTTCCAAATAATGTTGTTGAAAGAAGGATATGGGGTATTCATGTAAGCAAAGGAATACATTGAAACAAAAAAATACCACTGCTATAATATGTAGCGAGTGAGAAAAAACAAATGTTTTCAAAAAAATATTTTAACTAGAAATAATAAATATTACGAGTTATATTTTTGTCATGGATGATGCTACTCTACACACCATCTCCAATGGTTGTTGCATATGAAGAGAATGCTGATTATGAAGATAAGCATTGAAATTCCACATCATGTTTATTTGAGTGAAAGCATAACCATGCTCTTATATTTGGAGAAGCCCAATCATGATATATTTATCATCCCTAAGGATGTTCCTAGAAGCTAAGTGGACAAATGTTGTGCACGTTGTTTTGAAAAATAATCCAAAATTTCACTATATCATATGTTGGGGTTTGATAAGGTAACTTTGTTAAGGTTAAGGATCAAGATAAAGATAAGGATATTGTTGAAAATGTGTTAGTATTGGATGAATAAATTCACTTAGTGTAGGGGAAAGTTGGAGTAGAAATTTAGAATATTTTTGAACTGATTCTAAATTATATAGCTTGAGTGGGCCTAATGGTTAAGAGTATGTGTTTCCTCATAAGAGGTCACAGGTTCAAAATCAGAGGGAGTAGAGTATGGTAGAGTATGTATGCCTTTGTATACTTAGAAGTCAAATTGCTGCCCAGAGGTTGGTCTCTTGTCCTACAGACAAGGGGGTCTCATACACTAATTTATAATAAGGATATATGGTAATTAATTTTGTAAAAATATTAAACATAAAAACTAATTAATATATTATTTTATTTTAATAATAATAATAATAATAACTTAAATATTTTATTTTTAATAATAATAATATATAAGTTAAACATATATAATTAAAAGAGACATGAAACAATATTCTTAATTATGGAGATTATAGGCTTTCTTACACTAGGCTTATCAATACAGCATGCCCAAAATACCATAAATCACTTCATATAATACTTGTTCATATTACATTTTTTTAATTAATCAATTTAATTAAAAGAGAAAAAAAGACATAACTATTTTGAAGATAAATCTCGATCTTTAATTTGTGTATAACACTAAAAATATTCTAAAATACTTCACAAAAATAAAATTTCTACCATCCACACCTAATAATTATTGATAATTAAATTAAAATTTTAAAAACACTATTCCAAAACAAATATATTTATAAACATAATTATTAATAATTTACTTTAATATTATTAATAAATTTTAATTATCACTCCTTCATTTTAAATCCTAGTAATAAATTTCAAACTTCACTAATTAAAAAAAACAAAATCCATTTCAATCTTCCTAGTTAAAAAAAAAAAAAAATCCAATTATTTTTTTTCACTACTATAAAGGTTTATTTCTTCACCAATTTAAAAAAATAAAATCCATTTCAATCTTCCCTAATTTCAAAAAAAATAAAATCCAATAATTTTTTTTCTCTATTATAAAGGTTTAATTCTCGATTCAATTTCTAGTGCAACCTTTCTTAAAAGGCAATAAAACATCGCAAAACCCAACGTTTTGTCTTTATATATATGTGCCATGTTGATTCTCTCACCTTTGCTTTGTATCCCACCATAACTTATGCTGTGCACTGTGTTCTAGTGAATATACTTTTGAACTGGGTTTTTTTTTTTGTTAAACATTAATCTTTAGTTAGAAGTTAGTTTTAGAGAATTAGTTAGAAGAACAATTTTGTTAGTTATAATTATCAAACTATTGTATATTTATATTTCTTTTTAATGAATTAGTGTTGTGGTGGGTTCTCATAAATTTATGGTTCGTTTTTCTGTTTTACTCGTTAATTTGTTATGGTATCGGAGCTCTTTAGTTTCTCTATTGTTTTGGTGTTTTTTTGGTTAAAGAGTGAGAAAGGACCTACTGTGTTCGACATGTGTTTAACCTCGTGGATGATGTCGCCGCTGCATATGTGAAGAACCACAACAGAAACGCTAGAGTAAAAGACAAAGACCAGTCTGCTGCCTCTGCACGTTGGAGTAAACAACAAAGACTTGTTGTTGCATTTGATTAGACCCTGCCATCTGTTGCGTCTGAGCTGGCCCTGCTGCTGGCCCTGCCACAACTCCACTGTTATGTTCGATTCAACGTTCGACGAATCTGCCGCTGCACCATTGCAGCATTCGACCCATCCATTGCAACGTTCGACGAATCTGCCGCTGCTCCATTGCAACGTTCGACCCATCTCTTTGGATTTGCGGAGCTTCATTGTTGATCATATGAAATCGAGGTCAAACTTACTCTTGTTTTCAAGCATGAATAAATCTGTTATTGTTGCAGCCTGTTCGTACCTTTTTTTGAGCTCGTTTCAAATTTAACAGAGTGTCTTTTGTCCTCTTGCTTGTTATTTTTCTCTCGGAGCTATTGGAACGTGGGTTTGTGGGGTTTTATTGAAGCCTTGTACTATGTCATTAGGGGAATTTTGAGGTCTAAAATGAGCTTCGTAAGGAAAATGTACAATCAAAATTCACTTTATGAAAACCAATCACATTTTAGGGGATGACATCATCCCTAATGGTTGAGGTGGCATTGCTTGAGTTATGGTACTTATTTATCACATTCTCAATGGTTGATAAAAACTCATGGTTAACCATGGTAGTGCTTTAAGTACTTTGAAAGTCAAAGTAAAGTACTCATAATAAATGTCATTTCACACTTTTTGAATAAAAATATATTATTGTAATTTCATATTTCTTGAAAGAAACAATGCATATCCCTATACATTTATTATATTATATTATATTATTTTATTTTTATATATTATATTAATTACATGTTACTATATAATTTAAATAATATAAATTTCAATTAATATCATATAATATAATTAAGAATTTATAAATTTATATTTATATTTTATTTTAAGTTATTTAAGTACAAAGGACAAATGCATTAGTTGTTCAATGATAATGATTTTTTCTTGAAAATCTCATTCTTATTTATAGTCACATCAATACAATTTTTTTATTAATTTTATTTTGGTATAACTTTTGAAATGAATTTAACTATGGTTACATGGATTTTGGTGCAAAAAGTGTATTGAAAATTCATAAATATTATTTTATTGGTTTAGCTATTATTTTATTATTTCCTTAGGAGGCCCATTTTAGACCTCAAAATTCTCCTAATGACTTGGGACTATTTGTTGTTTCTGCTCGATTTAATTTCTTAGAGAAAGAGAAGGAGCCCTACATACTTTCTTCATCTTTACATCAAGAAGATACTTCTTGTTCTTGATCTTTCCGTCATCACAAGTTTGTTTGGCCTATTTATTTTGAAATTTTGAAACATGGCTTAGTGGGAAGAATTATGCTTTTTGAAGTCTTAAAATGCAAGCATGATTACAAGGTTTAGGGTGTTGGGAAACTATAGAATCAGAGTTCAAAAAACATGATGCAAATGTTATAGCTGCTATGTCTGCAACTCAAAGAAGAGAATTTGATGGACTTAAACAGAAAGAAGGCAGAGCTGAGTCCTGCATTTTAAATTCTTTAGATGACTCTATTTTTCCTAAAATCACTATTGCTAAGACTGCTAAATCAATATGGGATATACTAAAAGTTGCCTATTAAGGTAATGAGAGAATAAAGAGGGTAAAATTACAAACTCTTAGAACTTAATTTGAAACACTTAAAATGACTGAATCAGAAACAATTGATCAGTTCATGACTAAAGTTATGGGTGTTGTTAATCAACTTTGGATGATTGGTGAATAAATAGAAGATCAAAGAATTGTTGAAAAGGTTCTTAGATGTTTTCCCAAAAAAATTGACATGATAGTTACTATTTTTAAGACGAAAGAATTAGAAAAATTGTCTGTGGAAGAATTAACAGGATCTTTATTGGCTCATGAAGCAAGAATTACTTTAGATGTCAGTACTTTAGAGCATGATTTCAAATCTAAAGTTTCTATGGATAGAGGTAGAGGCAAATGTTTTCGTGGCAAGAAAGGAAAAGGAAGAGGACAGTCTCAGTCAGATGATAGATCACAGGTAACTCAAACACATTCAGAGTAGTCTCAAACTGATCATGGCCGTAGGTGGATAAATAAATAAAAAATTCAATGTCACTGTTGTAAAAAATATGGCCATTATAAGTCCGAATGTCAAAAATTACAGTATGTTTTAAGTAAAAGCAAAGCCAATGTCTCAAACACTGAATGTGAAACATCGGATGCTTTATTTCTGGCATTCCAAGTGATTGTGCAAGTACCTAATAAGGATTTTTGGTTGGTAGAGAATGGATGTAGTAACCATATGAATGGTCATAGTGATTTTTTTTCATATGTTGATACTTCTTTCAGTTTCTCTATTAGTTTGGGTGATGATCGTCAGGTCAAAGCTTTAGGAAAGGGTGTTGTGTCTGTCTTAACCAAACAAAATGTTGTGAAGAATATCTATGATTTTTATTATGTGCCCAATTTGAAGCATAATTTGTTGGGTGTTGGTCAGTTAGATGCACATGGTTATGATGTTAGCTTCCACAACACGACTTGCACAATTTCTGATCAACATAAATCTCTTGTTGCAGATATTCTGATGACAAAGAACAGGTTATATCAATTACAAATGAAAATTGAAAAGTTTTATGCACATAATGTTTGAACCCCAAATGACACTAGCTTGTGGCATTTGTGATATGGTCATTTACCTATCAAAAGTATGTGTCTATTGCAAAGACAATCTATGGTGAAAGGTTTGCATTATTTGCCTAACCATATCTCTTCTTGTACACTTTGTATAATGGGTAAACATAAGAGAGATAGTTGTTCATCAACCTTATATAGAGCCAAAGAGCAACTAGAATTAGTGCATACATATTTGTGCGGTCCTATGCAAGTACAATCGGTAGGTGGCAGTTTCTATTTTGTTACCTTTATTGATGACTTTAGTAGGAAAATTTGGGTGTATTTCATCAAATACAAATCTAAAACATTTTCCAAGTTCAAGCATTTCAAAGTCGAGGCTGAAAAACAGAGTGGCAAGTTTATTAAAGTTCTCAGGTCTGATAAAGGAGGTAAGTATGAATCTAACGAATTCATTGGTTTTGTAAACAACATGGTATTAAAAAAAAAATGACAACTAGTTATATTCCACAACAGAACGAAGTCACGGAAATAAAGAATAAGACAATTAGGAATATGAATTGAAGTCTGATCAAAGCATGAAATTTGTCTAAATATTTATGGGTTGAAGAAATTGCATGCTCGGTATATATTTTGAATAGAATGCCAACTTCCAGTGTTCAAATTCTTGTACTTGAAGAGGCATGAAGTGGAAAAACGGTAATTGTTTCACACTTTCGAGTATTTCGTTGTATTGCTTTCGTTCATGTTCCAGAAAAATTAAGAAATAAGCTTGATGATAGAAGCGAAAAGTATACCTTTATAGGGTATAGTGACCAATCTAAAGCATACATATTGCTTAATCCTATAACTAAGAAGTTTGTCGTAAGTCGAGATGTGAAATTTATGGAAGAAAAATCTTGGCATGAAATGGAGAACAATACTTGTCCTAATCCTTTTATTATGTTAGACGAACATCAAGCACCTACAATGTGCACTCCAAGATTACAGGTTCAAGACAAAACCAATAGTAGTACATTTAGCAGTAGCAGTTCATCATCTTTAAGTGAGTCTAATTCTGATAATCCAAAAATGAGAAGCTTAAATGATATTTATGCACAACACGATGTTGATGTTGTAAACTTTTCATTTCTCTCATTTCAACCTACTTGTTTTGAAGAGGCTATAAAGGACAAAGAATGGGTAGATGCAATGAATAATGAAATCAATGCTATTGAAAGAAATCAAACTTGGGATTTGGTTGAACTACATGATGGTAAAAATTATATAGGTGTCAAATGGGTTTTTAAAACTAAGTTAAATGAGATAGGTGAAGTTCATAAACAAAAAGCAAGATTAGTTTCCAAAGGTTTTTCACAACAACCTCACATAGATTACGGTGAAACATTTGCACTTGTAGCAAGAAATGATACTGTTCGACTTGTATTAGCTATTGGAGCACAAAACAAGTGGCCAATTTACCAAATGGATGTAAAGTCTGCTTTTTAAATGGTGTTTTGAATGAAGACGTGCATGTTTTTATTATTATTATTTTTTTATCAGCAAGTATGGGACTCCTTCTATTAACTTGTTAAATATTTATAGTCATAGATCTGTCGGCTAGCCGGAAACCAGACCTTGTGTCCAAAATTATCAAAACAT
Source organism: Pinus albicaulis (assembly GCA_034641835.2). Lineage (NCBI taxonomy): Eukaryota > Viridiplantae > Streptophyta > Pinopsida > Pinales > Pinaceae > Pinus > Pinus albicaulis. The sequence continues at coordinate 945,107,148 of CM076571.1, read as the reverse complement.
CTTGGCCCAACATGGGAAACAAGAGGGATATCAAGTCTAATGACCCCTAAAATAGATAGAAGGGCCTGAACTTCAACATTTACCCAATTAAACCTGCTAAGGCTTCGAACTATGAACATTACAGGGCTAGAAGCCCAACGAAAGCTTATCATAACATAAAAAAACACCTGGACAGTCTCGATGCTAGTTCTCCCCTCCCAGGTTGTTTGACTCCTGCATTGTCACGACGTCCTCCTCCTCTCCGTCCCTGGGATCATCCAACGAAGGCGCACAGTCTGGTCGAAGTATGTCCAGGTACCCTGCAATTATCAAGGTGTTATGCAGCTTGCCGATACTTTTGTCGAGCCCTTCCCTAATGTTGCGGAGGTTCTCTCCCACAGCTTGGCCAGTTCGCCTTCTCTCGCATATCAGGCGGCCCAGGATGATCCGCGTTAACTAAACCGGTTTCACCTCGACTCGCTCCCCATACTCCAGCCGCAAGGACTTGACCAGGTCCGCCTCCAATTTGGAGATGGCATTCATGTTCACGTTGTCATTCTCAACGAAGAACAACACCTCAAAATCTAGTCTTCTGTCCCTGAACTCCGGCTGAGACTTGTGCTGCCCCCCTTCCCCGCCTCTAGACGTCTCTCCTCTGCCTCTACCTGTTCCGTGTTCTACCCAGCGGTGGGCTTGAGTAAGACAACCCGCCATCCTCCCCTCTAGGAAAGAGCGTCAACGGACCACAATCACTATCTCCTGCATCGCAGCTGATATCCCTGCCCCTTTCTACACGTTCACCCTACTGCACCAAGTTTGGATGGTTCTGCCTCATCCCCTACGACTTCTTATAAACCCGTCCTGAGCTCCCTACTTTGTTTTGCCTTCGTCCCTACACCTCCCAATGCCATTAACTCCACACTCGAGCAGACTGGGACATCACACATGCCTCCCTCCCTCGGGATCTTGCGAATGCATTTCCTCTGCGCCCTTTTTCCGGCGATGTACTGTATTTCTCGTTACCACCGTCCTTCCCTCGCTTATAATTCCCTCCTCTTTCACGCCTTCCTCCATGTTGCCTCCTGCATGCCCCTCATGCGTGCTCGACCTCTAGGTGGGCTAGTGTACGTGGCACCATTCCTGCCTCCCATGGGCCTTAGTCACTTGCATCCGGGGAATGAAGAAGTGTATGTTGATCAACCACCTAGTTTCAAAATAAAAAATAAAAAACATAAGGTGTACAGGTTGAAGAAAGCATTGTATGGCTTGAAGCAAGCTCCAAGAGCTTGGTACAACCGAATAGACCATTACTTGCTAAATAATGGTTTCAAAAGGAGCGACCATGAACCCACCTTGTATATCAGGAATGATCATCAAGGTAATATACTGATGCTGTGTCTTTATGTTAATGATAGGATTTATACAGGTAACTTACAATTAGATAAATTTAAAGCTGCAATTAAAAATGGATTTGAAATGAGAGATCTTGGATTAATGAGATACTTCTTAGGTATTGAAGTGAAACAAACACATAATGTTATCTTTAAGGGTCAACAGAAGTATGCTACTGACATTTTGAAAAAGTTTAAGATGGACAGGTGTAAACCAATGTATACTCTTATTGAGGTTGGTACAAAGTTAATTAAAGATGATGTGTGTACTTTTTAAAATTTGACTTTGTATAAGCAACTTGTTGGTAGTTTTATGTATCTAACTGCTACTAGACCTGATATAAAATTTGTCGCTAGTTATATTTCCAGGTTTATGGAATCTCCTAAAGACTATCATTGGAAAGTTGGAAAAAGGGTGTTAAGATATATTGCAGGTACAACTACCCATTATGTTATACAACCTCTATATGCAGTAAACTTGTTGGTTATATAGACAATGATTTGATGATCGGAAAAGCACTCCTGGATATGCTTTTTTATTTGGGAATTTGATTTCATGGTTATCCAAAAAACAACCCACATCATGTGAAGCAGTGTGGCTGAAGAGACTTCTCTCTAAGATATACAGAAAATGAACCTATTTCAATCTTTTGTGACAACACTTCTGCTATTTCCTTGTCAAAGAACAATGTCTTTCATAAAAAAAAAACACACACATACATTGTTCTCAAATTTTGTGATTCCAAGGTACAACTCGCTGATATCGTCACCAAACCTCTAGAAAAAGTTAATTTTGAATTTCAATGTCATAAGTTAAGTATTAAAATAATGTGACCTTCAAAATTAAGAGAGAGTGTTAAAGATTAATCTTTAGTTAGAAGTAAGTTGTGGAGAATTAGTTAAAAAAACAATTCTGTTAATTATAACTATCAAACTATTGTATATCTATACTTCTCTTCCTTAATGAAACAATGTTATGCTGTGTTCTCATAAATTCATGTTTCCCTTCTCTCCCATTTTTAAATTTGTCATTTTTAGGTAAATGTTCAGCTGGGTGTGACAATTTTGCTTGGATTTTGAGAAAACTATGGATACAGAAATCTTAATAGTACTGAATTAAAAAGAAAAATGATTTAACATCCCCACAACTAAATTTGTTATTTGTTTTTTGGAAATTCCCACTGTAAATTTACCATCTATACAAAATTATGGCTCCGTGAAACAACGCCATCTCCAACCTCGAGTGGATCCAACTCTTTGGGTGGACATCGAGAATTACATTTACATCTGATGAAGGTGTAGAGTGGGCAAGAATTCTGTACATCCTTTTGAGAATTTAACCATAGAGGGATCTCCACGTATGGCGTGGAGAAATAAATTTTGACATAGCATGTTCAGAGCAGCAGGTTTGCATTGCATGACGTACATAAATTAAAATATCAGAGCAGATACTGACAAGGTCTGCACCCAATGCAAGTATATTTACTGCACATCCCAGTAATGATGAAATCCACAGTTCGGCAATGATGCAAAACCTATTTGCAGATTCATTTAAAGCTGATGGCAATATTTCCGTATTCCACTTTGTGAAAGTCAGTAACTGCACGACTCATCAACATCCCCAGGAATTGATGTTTTCCAATACTGCCATGCAGTGGTCCTGGTGGAAGGAACCCTTTATACTACCTTCTCGCCTAAGAATTTCCTTTGAAAAATAAGTTAACGGAATGTGACAGGGAAGAAATAATAAACACTTACAGGAAATATAATTTTAGTAGCTTATTCTAAATAACTTATAAATTAGTTTAAAAAATAATAGAAATTCTTGCAAGATTATGATAGGGTAGGAATTTTTAAAAATTTGAGTTATATTTGTTAAATTTTAGGATTTTGGGTGCCCAAGGTGTTTTTGATGGTGCTGAATCTATTTCCACCATTAAAAAAAATTATTCAAACATTTCAATATTTTGATTTTTTGATATTTTTTAATCTGATTCCTAAGGAATTTGTGGACTCAGTAAACAACCCTTTAATATATTCATAGTGTTGAATGTATATGTAGAGAAAAGGTTGACAGTATATTCTCCTCAAATTGTAAGTTTTTTAGGATAGCCCAAAATTCAGAGGTATTTGGCAAGAGCTTGTTGTTTGTGGATAATTTCAGGTGGGATGGTTTTTTTTTTAATAAAGGTGATAAATAAATTTACATTAGTGAATAATATCTAGTCATGACTATCCCCATGCTGTATTGACAACTAAGTTATGATACATTTTCCTACTATGTAAAAGCAAATAACTATCTCCTGTTCTAGATTGACAACTAAGTTATGATAGGTTTAGTTATGATACATTTTCCTACTATGTAAAAGCAAATAACTATCTCTTGTTCTAGATTGACAACTAAGTTATGATAAGTTTTCCAACCATGTAAAAACAAATTGTTAGAGAGATCTTATTTGCAATGTGAGAGGTATCTTTATATTCTATGTTAAAAATAGATATGTTTTGTCTTCTAATTTGGATAATAAAGTTTAAAACGCACAGGTCTCCAAACATTCTCATCAATATTAATTACATTTCTCCAAAACATTTAAATTAAATTATAATAACACTACATAATATAGGAATTTCAAATTTAAAGATTATTTCTGCAATTCTAATGTCTGTTTGATCATTTTATCACAACATATTTAATGAGCAAATAGACATTCTCATCAATATTAATCATATTTCTCCAAAACATTTAAATTAAATTATAATAACTCCACATAATATAATATAGAAATTTCAAATCTAAAGATTGTTTTTGCAATTTTAATGTTCTTTTTAATCATTTTATCTTAACATATTTAATGAGCAAATGACTTTAATCACATTTCTCCCAAACATTTAAATTAAATTATAATACATTATAATACATTGTTTTTGTAATTCTAATGTCTTTTTTGATAATTTTATCACACCATATTTAATTAACAAACAACTTTAAAAATAAGAATTTAAGAATAACCATTTATGTCAAATTCCATCCCTACCCCACATATATATATATAGATTCATAGGGTAAATAATGCCCTTAATGCATTGAATCTTTTGATATTTGTTGTTTGTAAGAAATATTTTATAGATACAAAGAAAAAAACCAAAATAATTACATATTGCCTTTGACTAAATTTCATTAAAATGACAGGTCTTACTTATAGTAAACTGATATCAGATGTAAGCCCAGAGGTCCTGCAGCGTTTATTATTTCGTCCATATCATTCAATATTCATACGCTCACAGGATCTGAGGTGGGTATACATTAACAGAATCTGGCCGATTTGAACGATAAGGGATACATAAACGAATTTTCATATGTGAACCGAATAATTTGATTGGGCTTGAGTGGCCTGCCAGCATTGACCAGACAATCATCATAACCAGTGCGCCTGAAGGTATTCGGATTTATTACCTTTGCCGAGGCAAACCAACCACAGTGGAGACGAATATCCGAGGGAGAACATCCATGCATGCATGTATTCACGATTTGAACAATGAATTCAGAAATTCCAGAGGATGTATCTGGGTATTGAGTAATGCCGATATCTCTGTTGGAGCATTTCCCTGTTCCATACAATACTCAACAATCCATGGCTTATGTATTAGAATCATATTGGTTATAGTGAACGTTAATTATTATTATAAAAAAATTTGAAAATGATAATTAAAGTTATGTGATTTATTTTACTAATTTCAATCTTACTTTTTATTTTTTTGCAATGAATGCTAAATGGACTATTCATGACAAATTAGTAACTTAAGATTATTTATAAAAATAGGAAAGCGATATTTCTCAGTCCATCGGCCCATAAATGCTCCAGGCAGGAAAGACCCATGGTCTAATGATATACTGCTTTAATCTGACGGAGGGCATTTCCTGTCTTGACCCATTTATGGGCGGATGGACTGAGAAATAAGCCTCCATAAAAATAGCTATAGAAAAATGACAATTAAATCCAAAAAAATAATATCTAATAATTGACAAAACACCTAATAATAATTGACAAACAACCAATACTTAATGCAATCTCAAAAACTGATATCTAATAATTGACAAACACTTCATAATAATTAACAAACAACCAATACTTAATGCAATCCCACAAGTGATATCTAATAATAATAATTGACAAAACAACCTAATATAATTGACAAACCAATATGTTAGTAATAATACCTGTTCTTAATAGTCTGAGGGCCCTGTGACCTGCTGAGAAACTATGGGGTTTTTCCATTTCTGGAGAGACGATATCTGATACTTTTAAATGCACGTCCCAAAGACCGGGAGTTCCTGTTAGAAATATTGACAGAATGAATGCAAAATGTTGGAACTCTCCTTCCAGATATACTAACCTAAAATGACATGAAATCAACGATATATAAAGAAAATAGTATACACAGCCACATTGGAATTCTGCAAAGTTGAACATAGTGACAAACTGATTTTGATATTTTATGAGACACCATCGAAGCTAGAGATGAGCTGTATCATTTGAATGGTGGTGAAACTTTGAAACCATTTGAGATTATGCTTTTAATTCATATGATTCATGAAAAAGTTGTTAAATAGATTGAACTATTTTATTTTACTAGCAAATAATTGAACATACACAACTTTTCAACGACATTATTGTGAGGGTTGGTAGGTCTTTCTGATCTGGTGGAGCAAATATATAAGGTTTAACCTATCGTAAAGGTTGGTAGATATTTTTTTTCTTTTCATGAAACAAAGTATTTCATCTTTTGGTTTTGGTTTTAAAATTGTGAATAAGAATAAGATATTTTATTTCAATTTTCAATTTGCTAATAAGAATAAGAAAAAGTTATTTTATTTCAATTTTTAATTTGTAAAAAGAGTAAGGTATTTTTAAAACTCATGGTTAGAAATCATAACAATAATATACTCTTTATGTGATTAGGGGACTTGGGGACATTGAATTTAAGTAGATAATATACCCATTGTAATATTTTATGATATTTATGATGAGTTACAAATAGTATACCACTTGAACCTATTATGACTTTTAATAATGATGAACCTATTATGACTTTTAATAATGATGGGAAATCATAATGATGGGAAAAAGTCACAATGAAGTGTATCTCTTGTAGAGATGATAATTGGTTAATTATTATATTAGGTGTTGGATAGTGCTGCATATTTTCATCCTTTGTGTGTTATAGTATATATATTGATTGCAATTATTACCGACTGGTTATATCATGTACTGACTATGATAATCTGTAGTTAACCTACTATGATCTGAATTTTTTTAATGTTTAATGTACAAGGATGGTTCTCATAGATTTTGTGTATTTATTTTTTCCAGATTTTTATGATTTCTTTATGCTTATGCTTTATATGCTGCTAGTACTTTTAGTTATTAGATTTTTCTGTTGTTCATAATGACCAGGCTTCTTAAACTGCCTAGGTAGGTCTGGAATATGTATTGCAAATATACTCAGATAGTTCACATATAGTTCATTTAATTATTTTAGTGTTAGTCATATTGACCAGGCTTCCTAAACTGCCTAGGTATGAAATATGAATTGCACATATACTCAGATAGTTCACAGGCCTATTGTCCCAGGCCAATTCAAGATTTCTGTTAAGATATGCACCTAAATCATAGGCACTATATATACAAAATATAAGCAGAGAAATCAAATTCATAACACAAGCTGATAAATGAAGTTTGTTGGATGAATCTGTAAAGAAAACAAACAAAACAAAACATAAAGGTCTTTGGGCTGATCACGGTAAACATGTAAAGAAAACTATTTAAGAGTAAGGTTCGCAAATTCAGAACTGCCCATCTGGTCATAAGATAAAATCACCAGATAAACAAATACCCAAACCTGAATATATGGTTGCGAAATTTTGAAGTTGCAGCAGGAGAACGAGCATTAGCAACATGCCCCCTCTAATAACCCTTCTGAAAACGATGAAACTCCACATTTGGCACAGAAGCATTAAAAATATATATATATATATATTAGCGGGGATAGGAAGCTTCAAGATGTAGCTCAGCAACAATGTAGCCAAAAACCTACCAACTCTGTAACCAAAGTTATATTAATCCAAACTGCTGCATAATATCCCTCTCACAACCTCCAGATTTTTTCTCCAAATTTCCTCTTATTTGCGCGAAATCTGATTACCATGGCCAAACATAGACGGTATTTAAATCGCTGTTTCCACCGTCCACGTCTGAGGTTGACGACATTCTTGACTGTCAAAATCCTATCTCGTTGACAGCAAACTTTGCCACTTCCGTAGACATCTGAGGCGGCTGCATTGTTGAAAAACGTATGCCAGTGCAGTACTGCCTTCTGGGATAACGTGCCATCGAAGTTCTGTTTTTCGATTTGTTGTATTGAAATTCAAATATTATAATTCTATAAACGCGTAGTCGTTTTCACCTAAAATCTGGCAATGATTTTTAGAAAATTTGGCAAAAATTTGCCCAGAATCTTGTTTACAGTTGTTAAACTTTAATATTTTAAGTGTCCTAAGGGTTTTTGATAGTGTTGAATCCATTTCTAGCATCAAAAATGGATTCTAAACACTCCAAACACCTGATTTTTCGAGTTTTAGTTAACCAGATTCCGGCAATTTTCTGACATCCGGGCTATTTCACGGGCTCAGTAGACAACTTCATTCTATAAATAAATAATTTGATTATAATTCTATAAATAAATAATTAAAAAAGTTGATTAATCTAGTCTAAAAACTTCAAAAATTATATTGAAAAAAAAAATTGGTAATTATTTTTGAAAACGATTCAAAGACTCATCATTTTGAATTTTTTATTTTTTTTTATAGGATGTAAGAAAATTGTCATTTTGGCTAATTTGTGGCTTTGTGTTAATGACATCAATACCTAAAGGTGTGGTTTTCTTTGAATAACAATGATGAATAAATAATCTTTATGAAGAAGTTTCTTAAAGGTGGGTACATTTTGCACATACATTCTACCTGTTGTGGTATGGTTTTCCACTCCTAAACCCAAGCCCCCTCTAGTTTTGAGCCTATGACCTTTTAAGAGAAAACACATGCTTTTAACCATTAAGCCCATTTAATGATCTAATTTTATAATTCACATATTTATTTCTTTAAATCTGTGATTTTTTTGTGATAAAATACCTATTATTAAATATTTCAAATGGTATGCAGTGTTTTACTTTTGGGTTTTCCAGAGTGTTAAATGCATTTTTAGATTGTTAGATTGAAAAGTACAATTTAAACTTACTGACATTTCACAAAAATCATATGGCCATTAAACAACGCAGAACAACAATAATTTTTCAAGGAATCTCGTAACAGAGGGAATGCCCAAGACAGTAACTGCACCAACTGAGCCATGTAGAGGAATAATATGCAATTGTATTTCCTATTCAAATTCTGATGGCAATTCAAATAAAAAGTAGTTACAGTCCAAAAGTTGGTAATGAGGGTCTCTGGATCTGTGATGCCATATGGAAAAAGGTTGCAGATGGGATTGATGGCAGCCTGCAGTGGAAAAATACCTAACAGGTTTCTTTGCAGGGTATAGATGCACAAATTAGAAAACGATAGGAGCCTTGAAAGTCTGGGAGTCTTTAAGGTTTGGATGGGTTGCCTGACATATGGGAGTGGGACTTATGGATATTAACCAGTCAACCATAATGCAAGTTTCAACGTTCAATGAATTGCCATTAAAGTAAATGTGGGCATCCATCCGTATGTATGTAGACAGGGCCTGAAACGTCCTTATTGTTCTCAGGCGATTCACATGCTAAAATTACCTCAATTTCCTAGAGCTGGAAAGCTACTCAATTTTCCAATACGGTGTACCTGAAACGACGTGCACATTTTAGTACTAAAAACCAGTCAAACAGCGACCAAATGAAACCAGACATCCGATAACTTAACCAGACATATTCATCTTACAGTGATGAATATATTAGGATTGGAGTATGCTCTAAAATTATTTACATTTGGGTAAGAGTTTTTTAGAGCTAAGAATTTTTTTTTTTATAGGACTTAAGGAAACAGGTTAACAGAAGGTCTTATCAGGGAGTGAAAGGCTGCCTCTTTACTGACCATCATTTATAGGTCATTCCAAGTGACCTAGTTTTCCTTCAATAAAAGTGACTAGTCAGCTTTCATTTGCTGACAGCACCAGAAATGATTGTCCTCACCACTGATTTCACCTCTGTTTTAAAACCTTCAATAAAAGTGACGACTCAGGGTTCATTAGCTGACAACACCAGAAATGATTGTCTTCACCACTGGTTTCACAACTGAATTATGATAAGTTTTACCACTGTTTAAAAAAAGACAAAACATAGATTATTTTGTGTTTTTTCTTTTTATATAAGACAACTTAGTGACTCACATATTGGAGTTTATATACATGTTTAGATTTTAGGGGAGGGATTCACTCTGTGAGATGGTGAAAATTGTGGCAAGTGGTATCAAGGTAGTTTTGAACAATTTTGGTGATAACCATTTTTAGTTAGTAAATTGATTTTTTATCTACTACTAAACTTAAATCAAATGTAGTTTTGAATATTTTTGATAATAATAACTTTTAATTGAGCAAATTATTTTTCCTTAATATCAAACTTGAATTAAATTTCAGAAAAAAAGAAGTGAATAGTGAGGAGGGAAGAAAAATTGTCCCTATAGACATCAAGACTTGGAGAAAGTTCCAAAAATCTTGGTGATAACTCTTTTGGTTGGAAAGATGGTTCTCTCCCAAAATTATATATATATATATATATATATATATATATATATATATATATATTAAAAAAATGATTTAAATGTTAAATATATATGAAATATTATATTTAAATATGGTAAAAACAATCTCAAGAGATAAATTTTAAATTTATATAATTTATCGACGACACTTTTTTAAATACACTTGAAAGAAACCTTTTAAAACTTGCTGCGATATTAAGCAGCTATATATTATTACGGATTAATCGTTTTCCCTATGTGGTAAAAGGGATTTGTAGAATCTAAGCATTTAACTATATCCAATTTAAAGTTGGACAACTCTTTTCAATAAATACTTTTATATTTATAATTTGTTTATTATTTAAATTATATAAATAATTGATAAGAAGTATTTATTTTTTAATTTAATATAATTTATTGAAAGAAGTTGAAAATTCATTTGTTAAGTTTTAAGAGATAGTTTAGTTGGTCGACTTCAAATTTCATCCACCTTTTGGGGTTAGGCCCAAAAAATTAGGTTAGGGTTGATATGCCCAGATTATGACTTGTAGATGTAGAGGCTATTGAGTATGTGTTAACCAATTGAATACATATTTTTTTTAATTCACTTATTATTTTAGTTGGTAAATTTACATTTAAAATTTTTCATTGAATTTCAATTAAATTATATTATATCAATAGTAAGATAGTTGAATTAACTTATTTAATTATATATATTTTTAATGTTGTTTTTATTATTTTTTAAAAATAAATATGAATTTGTATTATTACAAATAAAAGTATAATAATATTTTAATTATTGAGTTTTATTCAACAAATTAGATCAATAATATAGATATAAGAGTTTTGTCATTAAGCAGCTATATATTATTACCGATTAATCGTTTTCCCTATGTCGTAAAAGGGATTTGTAGAATTTAAGCATTTAACTATATCCAATTTAAAGTTGGACAACTCTTTTCTTTAAATACCTATATATTTATAATTTGTTTATTATTTAAATTATATAAATAATTGATAAGAAGTATTTATTTTTTAATTTGATATAATTTATTGAAAAAGAGTTGAAAATTCATTTGTTAAGTTCTAAGATGTAGTTTAGTTGGTCGACTTCAAATTTCATCCACCTTTTAGGGTTAAGCCCAAAAAATTAGGTTAGGATTGATATGCCCAGATTATAACTTGTAAATGTAGAGGCTACTGAGTATGTGTTAACCACAATTGAATACATATTTTTTTTAATTCACTTATTATTTTGGTTGGCAAATTTACATTTAAAAATTTTCATTGAATTTCAATTAAATTATATTATATCAATAGTAAGATAGTTGAATTAACTTATTTAATTATATATATTTTTAATGTTGTTTTTATTATTTTTTAAAAATAAATATGAATTTGTATTATTACAAATAAAAGTATAATAATATTTTAATTATTGAGTTTTATTCAACAAATTAGATCAATAATATAGATATAAGAGTTTTGTCATTAAGCAGCTATATATTATTACCGATTAATCGTTTTCCCTATGTCGTAAAAGGGATTTGTAGAATTTAAGCATTTAACTATATCCAATTTAAAGTTGGACAACTCTTTTCTTTAAATACCTATATATTTATAATTCGTTTATTATTTAAATTATATAAATAATTGATAAGAAGTATTTATTTTTTAATTTGATATAATTTATTGAAAGACCTATATATTTATAATTAGTTTATTATTTAAATTATATAAATAATTGATAAGAAGTATTTATTTTTTAATTTGATATAATTTATTGAAAGAAGTTGAAAATTCATTTGTTAAGTTCTAAGAGATAGTTTAGTTGGTCGACTTCAAATTTCATCCACCTTTTGGGGTTAGGCCCAAAAAATTAGGTTAGGATTGATATGCCCAGATTATAACTTGTAGATGTAGAGGCCACTGAGTATGTGTTAACCACAATTGAATACATATTTTTTTTAATTCACTTATTATTTTGGTTGGCAAATTTACATTTAAAAATTTTCATTAAATTTCAATTAAATTATATTATATCAATAGTAAGATAGTTGAATTAACTTATTTAATTATATATATTTTTAATGTTGTTTTTATTATTTTTTAAAAATAGATGTGAATTTGTATTATTACAAATAAAAGTATAATAATATTTTAATTATTGAGTTATTATTCAACAAATTAGATGAATAATATAGATATAAGAGTTTTGTCAAAATTATGAGTTCAATTTTTACAATATATTTGTATAAGAACTTTTGTTTAAACCTATAAATAAAACTAATGATCAAAATACAACTTAGCTTAGTAGTTAGGTTAGTATACTTGATTATGCTCGATTAAATGTAAGAAACTAAGAACAAGTATCATCAATTAAGCACTAAGGGAGTCCACATGAGTGGTTATAGGGTTGTGATCCTTCTCATCATTGTTGGGGAAGCCTACGTTTGCAATTTTCTTAGCAAGCACAAAGACTATGTTGCTCAGTTTAGTGAGTTGCAACTATAAGGCATCCATGCCTAAGCCTCAATGTGTTCCACCATAACTAAACCCATGATGGTATTGATCTGTGAGTAGATATCTATTGTCTGCATGTACTAAATTTGCTAGAAGTAGGTGTTCCCCATATCTAGAATTAATTGACCCATGCTCTATTCAATCTTTATGACAGAAAGGAAACAAAATTCAACTCTGGCTTCTTGTCTAGCCATATCCATATCTTGTCTAGCTACATGGGAAATATATTCCCAATAGTGGGTAGTAAAGGATTATGCATTGACTTGGGCTCTTGAGTGAGGAAGAATACTCCCTCCTTGGCTTCCATAATGATTGTGAGAGGAGGTGGATTAGGAGCAAAAATTTGTCCAAAATTCAAATTGCTTAGAATTGCACCAAACTAGAATGACAACGATCGAACCTTTGTCAAAAATCCAACAAAACTCATTTCGTCAAAAACTGAGTTCGGATGAAGAAGTTATAATCCGCTGACCACCATTCAGAACAAGCAATTAAGAAAAAAAAATGCAGAACAGGTACAAACTGATGACATGGAAGTCCAGTCAGCATACAGGGAATCTTCTTCAGTTTTTCCCAATGGGACTGTGACAAGTGTCACAACTGGATTCGCCAGGTTTGGTTTGCGAAGGTGAAATTACCCAATGTCTTCCTAAGGTCCTCCTAAGGTGTGGGAGGACAACCCAACTAGGGATCGCCACATGTCCCCTCTGGTGGGCCCCCTCTCCAAGGTCAAGTTCGAATTTAAACTATGTGCTAAGGTTCTTATTTAATATTATGTGGTGGCATATTTACTATAACCTAAAGTCCGAACTATGGTGGATTAAACATATTATGGAGCACATTTATTTTAAACCTATGGTGTTAAACTATGGGCTAAGTTTCAAATTTAATATTATGTGGTGGCATATTTACTATAACCTAAAGTCCAAACTATGGTGGATTAAACATATTATGGAGCACATTTATTTTAAACCTATGGTGTTAAACTATGGGTTTAAAGTTATATGCAAAGTCCACATATTTCAATTTAAACCAAAGGCCGAATTGGATTACCATTGAAATATATGTGGCGCATTGTTTTAATGCTAAGGTTGGGGCGTATGTTAATTTGGCCAAAATATATATAAGATGGGCGGAGGGTGGGTCAAACCTGTGACCTCCCCCTCCTATCTCAGCACCTTCACCAACAGACCATGCGGGCAGGACTTGAAAAGGTAAGCACCTAAATCTTATTTGAATTGCAAACATGATCCGATGGCGGGAATGGAGGGGGCCAACCCGCAGGCCAACCCTCCTCCCATGAGACTGCACCACATGACCTCATACCAAGTGCCATCATAAACACGCTTAGGGCACATTAATCCACACTTATCTCCAACTAATTCGTTGATTAACCATTAATTAACACTCAGTTAGGTTGGCGGAAATTTTGGTAGCACCTCCAAATCTGGCACCACCTCCAGAATTTTCGAAGCTATCTGGAGTCTCTCCAGTTTTAAAGGTCGTTTACTATGAAAAACTGAATGAGGCCTATCTGGAGCAATTTTTGACCAATTTTGGCTTAGGAAGAGTCATTCATAGCAGATTGGCATGCTATGAATCCATTGGAACAACTTGCAGAGGCAGAGGAGCAATTCTACAGAGGTTTTTGTCACCTTGAAGAATTTTGAAGCCTAGGGCCACCAGGAAGGAAGGTCATGCCTAAATCAGATGAAGACCAATATTGGCTCAAGAAGAGTCATTTTTAGATGTATTTGATGCTATGAACATAGTGGTGTAGTTTTCAGAGGCTTTGGAGCACTTATGAAAGTGTTTTTGTCAGTTTGGAGATTAAACAAGCCCATGGCCACCAGGATGGGAGGTCAAGCCTAGATCAGTTGGAAACCAATTTCAGAGATTGAATGGTCATTTTTGAGGTTTCTGAGTCTTTTGAAGCCAATGGAGCAAGTTTCAAAGCCATTGGAGCACAACATGTACTTGTAATAAGACATTTGACTCTTAATTCCAAGAGGGCCTAGCTAGTTGAAGCAGGTCCATGGATATGTAGCCCATGAGGGGTGAACTATGTTATCAACCATTGTATTATGTGTATGTTGTGTGTTATTTATCTGCATTTCATTTTCTGTACATGAGTTTTTAACAACTAATTAACTCATAATTTGATCATCAAGACACATTAAACTTGACACATAAACCCTTTCACAATTGGTTAACTTGAGACGATCCTAAACACGCATTTTTAATACTGATGATGGAGCTAGCATAGAAATAACTAGTTTTCCCATATTCAGATCAGGATCCATGAGGAAACATGATGAAATTCAATCCAAAGACATGAGGGATACAAAAGAAGCTAGCAGGAAGAGCACACCTTAGAGAAACTAAATCTATTGGTGATCTTCAAATAAGAACACTTTGAAAATAAGGAGAATGAGGCCAATTCCTATTATAAATTGGGAGGAAAGAGTTCAAGGATAGGGAAATAGATGGAAAAGAGGAAAACCCATGATGATGGAGCAAAGGGTTTGCCTAAAGGCTAAGTTCAATAAGAGAAAATTACATGATTAAAGAGTGCTACAAAAAACTATGAAAACTTTAGGTAACTTACCCAAAATAAGTGCAGGGTAGGGTGTCTCTCCAAAAATGTTGAGCTTTTAAAATTGTCACGCCATAATTTTGAGATTTCTACCATCCTATTTGTGGAGTGCGCTAAGGCCAAGTCATAATAATGGTTGAGTGTGGGAGTGATCATTAAAGAATGCACTTTGGGCTTGAAATGATTTCCCATAATTACATTTTCCATCCAATTAATATGTGGGTTATATACACATACCAACTCTCCCAATCTAGAATAAAACATTAGGGAAAAAAAGAAGATATTACTTTGTAGATTAAAGATAATTAAGGAGAAATTATATTTTGATAAAGAATGAGAACATAAAAGAAAACTAAGATATTACAAGGAGGTGATCAACCCTAATTTAGAAAATCAAAAGTATCTATATATGCTTTGAATAGTGTAAAGAAGAAAATCAATGTTGCTAAAATAAAAATAAAAAATTTCAAAAATGTCATGGGTCAAAAGAATTTATCATCTTCATGTCACTAAGATGGTTGAAGATGAAAATCACTTTCTCTTAGATAGTATTTTAATAATGTTTCTTTTAAATCATACCAAGTAATTCCTTTCCTTTCATAAGGATCAATAAAAAAAATTTAATCTAAATAAATTTTAACCATCATCATCATCAATAAAATTTAAATTCATCAATGATCATAAAGGATATTTATTTTCTTGTGGAAACTATCTAGGTTGAAACCATTTTTGGTTATAGAGTAAGAATTAAAATTGTTTTTGATTACTTAAGAGTGAATATTCTTCGAAAGTAAGAACACAATTTGATGGTCCAAGATCCAAATACATTTGTAACGAGTGAAAGTTTAGCCATGTGCAAACCACCTAGGAATCATTTGAGGTGGTATGGTTTTATTTAAATTATGGGGATACGTCAATTAGCATCATGATTAATAGCAAGTTGTTGATTGATCACTAGATTATAATATAATTTGACACATTTATAGAAAATCTCTAACACAACTCCAATACCATGTAGAGATTATATAGAAACTCTATATATCAAGGGATTCAATCCGATCATGCAATGTACTAAAGCAACATACTGAATCCTTCTACTATATTTGTGGAATATAAAACATGATAGCTTAGTCACATGCAAGTAACAAAAAGAAGTAATCATTCACACAACACAATATGTTCTTGGGGAAAGAACCTGCTCAAAACCCCTCTATCATATATTGTGCAAAGTCAAATAATCATGAAACAATACAATGATTTCTCACACCGAGAAAATCCTGCACTCTACCGATCGTCTCACCCTAATCCTCCACAAAAATGTATAGAAATTCTTAGGAAAAATTGACGAACACTTAGCTAATTCTCATCCATTCCTTAGCCCAGCCTTGCTCACGCAATCCCTAGGCAATTAATCCTTATTAAATAGGATAATAAACCTTCCTTGACTACACAATCCCTATGGAGCCTTCCTCTGCTTTTATAATTGCACCTTGGCAGTTCGCCAAAAATACAAATTGTTATACGAAATTCTAATTTACGGATAAACTAGATTCCTTGAGTGTGGTGTTGCTTCACTCAAAGCAACAGAAGAAAGACAACTATTCTTCTCTCTAACACAAATAGATAGACAAAAAGGAAAGAAACCTACTTGTGATCCTTTCGCTCTCTTTTTCCTTCTTTTAATGTTGTCGTTGCTCTCAATCCAACTAAAGCCGCTAGATTGATACCTAGAATTAAAGACAGAGAACAACAAACAACATACAAATATCTACTTATCTTAACCAAATCGAACCGATTAGATCTGAGAATACATACACAATTAAGAATGCAATTCACAAGATATAAGCATACATATGAGAAAATGAACATATATCTTTATTAAGAAAGTAGGAGGAGAAGATTACAACCAATAGATCGATTTTTCGTCAACCTGCTCCAACTTCATTCCATCCTCATCACACGAAGCATCATCTCATTAGCATAACAATACTTCCAACTCTCATCAATTGAGAATCCAAAAACATAACATTTCACAATTTCTTCCTCCCTAGCACTTAGATGAGTGCTCAATTTATAGGGAAATTGAAGGTAGTTTCTCAATAAATGGAATTGAATGAATTTATAATAATAGGTGAGACATTTTTCCAAGTTCATTGGTGATGGATGAACACTTGTATTCAAAGTATGAAACCTATGAGCTCTTCTAGAAATCACTGGACATGTGGAGATTCTCGGAACAATGATCATTTTTCTCCCAGGAGATGAATGCACCATTGAGTGTCGGGAAGTGCATTGCAGTGCACCTTTGCATGGAGGTAAGTGCACTGCAACACAGATAGGTCCACACAGAGGAGCATTGATGAGTCAGTGGGTCATATAATCTATACTTCAAACCTTGGAAATATCACAATTGAAGCCATCAATGGAATGAATTTTCTCAGGGCATATAACAACTGAATTAGGGGATGATAGAACCTATTCATTGGTCTTGGGGGATGATGCCCAATTTGACCAAGTCTTGGGGGATGATGCCCAAATTGACCTATAACATAAATGATAGTTTACTTTTCTTTAAACTTTGTCTCAACTGGGTCTCAATCAGAATCAACATGCATGCAACTATTAATAGTGAATCATCAATTACTTGGTAGTGTTAGCGCCCCATAATTACGAAAGTTGAAGACAGAATCCCAGAAGGCCAACATCAAAACCACTTCGAGCCTAGGATCTAGCCCTCCTAGACCCAGATATGGATCTCTCAGATATGGATCTCTTTGTTAGATATAGCTTTTTTGATTGGGAATTTTAGGCTAGCTATTAGTGCATAGAGGTTTGTTGGAATATTTTTGGTTGAGACAACAAAAGAGGGTCATTGGGCTATGGATTCAAATAGGTGTAAACAGATTTAAATGGATGAATAACCGAAATCATGTATAACCAGGCAAGATAATCATGTCAATGGATCTTTACAGTTTGTGAAATGGAAAAGGAGGAGATATTAAGGTTCAATGTGAATGCAGAGTGGACCTTATTTGAATTATACATTCAAATTTCAAAGGAAAACATAGATACTGTTTCAAGACTGAGCAAGGTGCCCGGTGACAAATCTTGAACAAAATTTTCTTATTTACAACAAAGAGATAAAGCAATGGCAGAATAAAGGAAAGCATATAACATGAAGGAGTACATCACCATCAAAACATAACACAAGAATCTGGAAACATCAGGGTCCTTTCATTCATCCAAAAAAAAGTGTTTACAACTAGATGAGAATTTTACAATGGTTTTCTCCCTTAAGGTCTCCCCTGATACTGCCAATGCATGCAGTATTTAACTAAAACTTAAGTCGATTTCCATATCTACTTAAGCGATCTTCATTAATTACATTCAAGCAAAAATTTGACAAGTGGAACCATGCAATGGTGGTGATAAGATAAATATGACAAACACTGCCTGTGGAATTAACTTCAGCAACTCTTCGTGAATCCAAAATCTTCGGCGGCTCTTCGTGAATCCAAAAGTAAGTGAAAGGTGGTTGAGGTGGTCACGAAGAGGCAATGATGGCTCTGAAATTTGGCTCTACCTTGGTGGGAAACTGTTGCTGAGAAGAGTGTGCTGGTGAATTGCGTTGGTTGTAGTGCTGGCCACTTTCTGTTAGACTGCCTCTATATTTACTGTGTCGGTTATTGTTGTAGTGGAGTTTAAAACGGAAAACCCAATTTTTCATTTATAGTCGGAAACTTATAACCATAGTCAGAAACCCACTGTCCCCTTTAAAACATAAAGAAATGATTTAATAAATGCTTTGGATGGAAATGGTGTGAAACAACTACGTGGAGCAATTGCAATGGCAGGGGTAATGGTGGTAGAGCCACAAAATTCTTAACTAGGAGATGGTATTTCAGAGGGGTAGGAGATTGGTAAGGCATTTGAGAAGGGTGGGCGGGGGGCAAAAAACATCACGGACCGTTAGATGTGGGACGATGTACGAGGATGATGGAGAGGTGAGGGATAGTTAGCGGGCTATAAGTGGATGGTGGGGTCGGAGGTGAAATCGAAGGTGGCAAGAGATCAATGGGGTATGAGTCGTCGGATGCTGGCGTATGACACGTTTTTCGGGTAGCGGAAGGGTCCAATTGGTGATAGTAATAAATCACAATCGCAATTTTTTAGGACTGGAATGAATGCGGCATCGGGCGGAAATTTCGATGTGATATATCGCAATCACAAGATTTAAAGTTATCGCAAATCGCAAAATTGAGGATCGGGGGAAAATAAGGTAAGTAATATGAATGTAAGGCCTTAATATTTGTGATATGCTGATGCGAAAAGGAAAGGAATGGGTCCCACCGATATCACATCGAGAGATTTGTGAAATGACAAATGAATTGGCAAGGAATATTTGCGATATGACAATGCGAAAAGGCAAGGAAGGGGTCCCTCTATATCGCATCAGCGGTTAGAAATGGAAAACGAGAATGCGAAAAGGTAAGTAAAAGTGCGAAGTTGCGATGCGATGAAAAGGAAAAGGGTCAATGGGATAAAGGTTTGTTGCGGTAAGGTGAGGTTTATTGTGGTTTTATATCATATATATATATATATATATATATATATATATATATATATATATATATATATATATATATATATATATAGATATATATATATATATATATAGATATATATATATTTCAAATGGCCTAATGTGGGGGGCGAAGCTGAAATGGAAGTGTCAGGGCTTAATATAAAGTCCTAAAACTTTATGTATGTGGGTTTTGGGGGTTTTATGAGATGGATAGTGCTAACCGATTCATTTAGGCTTAGTTTGGACTATATTGGAAATGAGGTGAATACAACCATCCTTTTCCATGTTTTGTGCCAGAAGTACCTTCTTGGAAATAAATTACAGTCATGGAATATTATTTTCAATATAAACGATCTAAACAGAAATAATCAATCACCTTGAGATTCTGTAAATTACAGGACCCTAAAAAGTAGATCACTACTTGTGAATTAAATCTATTTTAATTCACTTGATCTTCCACTAGCTCATCAAACAGTTAGAACAAGTTAATTTTTTATGTATGAGGGTTTTGCGCAGTGCATTATATTAGATATCATTTTTGGGATTCAAATGCGTTAATTTAGTCATTCATCTATGACCATTTCCATGAGAGGCAGTCGTAAGTGACTAATTTCTCGTGGTTTTTGAATAGTCCACTTAGCACTCATTGCATCGGATGATGCTCACAGGGGTGAAGAAGTGGGATTGAAACTAGTGAAATGAATCACATAGTGTCAACCATCACTTCTGGGGCTTGCACTCAGTAACTAGGACTTCCTAGGAGGTCACCCATCCCAAAACTCCTCTGGTTCAAGCGCGCTTAACTGTGGAGTTTTCCCCACAGTCAAGCCCACTTAGCTTGCTACCCCATTTGCAAAACCTTAGCAACTATTGTGCCTCATGAACCATTCAAGAAGAGCTCCCTTTACTCTTAGTATTTTAAATTATGAGGGGTTTCCGCAGTGCATTATATTAGATATCATTTTTGGATTCAACTGCGTTAATTTAGTCATTCATCTATGACCATTTCCATGAGAGGCAGTCGTAACTGACTAATTTCTCATGGTTTTTGAATAGTCCACTTAGCACTCATTGCATCGGGTGATGCTCACAGGGGTGAAGAAGTGGGATTGAAACTAAACTAATTTTAACTCAATTAATGTGAGTTAACTGATCACACCCACACAATACTAGTGCTACAATTGCAATTGGACCCTGTAAATAATAGAATCACTCTACATGCATATCCTTTTACCCTCAACTCGAAATTCTTGAGCTAACTAAGTATATCACACTTAGTTAACTATTACAAGTTGCTATGAGATAAGATTCCAATTTATTTAAAAATTGGTTTCCTACATTCTCATTAATGTGTCATAGAATCCCTCACTCACGTGTGACCTGGGATCCCACACCAGTGTGTGTGCATTTTTTGTCCTTTCTTTCTTCCAATTTCATTGTTTCTTGTTGCTAATTTCAACACTCCCTCTCAAAAAGAAATGAATTCAATCTATCCCGATTCGGTACCTTTGGAATGTTCTGCATGCAACACTTTTCTAGTGTTGTTTGCACCTGAAACTCCTGAAACTGAATAGCCTCCGAAAAATTGAATCAGTATAATGCATTTGTCATCAGAGTCTTCTGATTGTTGGATCCTACTACACATGTCTACTGGACTCTCTACGTTGCTGCTAACATCTGCATCTGTGCCCTTTGCACTGCTGCCAACTCTGATCTGCGCTCCAGTATTTGACACATGTCACTCTGATTTATGTCTATATGACATCTGATTGCATAAATCTAACCGATCCTTCCTGCTACTGTTGTACTTTGGGCTCCTCGTAGCTAGGTTTGATCCATGTGACACACCATATCAATGAACCTTGCCCAAATTTCATTTTGGGATTAAATTTTCACATCGCCCCACCTCACACCTGGAGGTATAGTTGCATGTACTCCCTTTTCCCATCTGGCTCAAAATTTCCCCCTCCTGGAAGTCTCTACTTAAGTGGACGCTTCCACTCGGTCTCCTCTCTGCTTCTCCAATTGTGGCTGCTCCACAAACTTCTGAGACTGTTTCTGAGGCTGCATGTTGAGAGATAATTGTTCCCTCTCAACCACCAAGTCACTAACCATTGATTTTCTCCTCAAATATTTTCATGCATCCTCAACCTCGAGAGCATACAGGTTCTTAACTCTTGAATTGATCCACTTCACCTGTCTCGTGGGTAAGTTTAAGGAAAATATTTCCTTTTCTAAACATCACCTCATAACCATAGTCTTCCAATACTGCTACGGAGACAAGATTATTCCTTAGGCCTGGAACATACCAAAAATCTGCTAGTCTGAGAGGGGAGCCAGACTCTCTCTAAAATGTAACTGTACCTATGCCGCATTATACCTCCCGTCATCTCCAAAATATATGTTCTGTTGGAGTTCCTTCTACTCCAAGTCACTAAAGAGATATCTATTCCCCATCACATGGAATAAGGCACCGCTGTCTATATACCACATGCATCCCATTTCAGTCCTGGCCATGCATGAAATGAGAGTAAAATCAAGCTCGAACTGTGAAGCCAATGCTTCAACTGCTGCAACTGCAGGCTCGTTCTTGATTTCCTTATTCTGTGGACAATTCGAAGCATAGTGCCCATGCTTGTGACAGTGAAAACATCTGAGCTTGGACAAGTCTCTCTTTCCCTCTTCGCCTTGGGATTTATTTCCCTTGGCCCTCTTTTCTTTTCCCACTGATGCAAAATCTTCTTCTTTGTTGGTGTTGGAGGTCCTGTCTCTAGTGCTTCGCCTTATCTATTCTATTACAAAATCCAACCATAGTAGCTCCCAATTTGGTAACTTCTCCCTCCCATTCATAGAGTCCTGGTAACTATGTCACCTCTTGGGAAGGCCTAGAAGTTCTAGGCTCACCAAGTCATCATCAACTACGGTCACACGAACACTTCCAAGCTCATATCAACATTGAGTGAAATTTTCCAAGTATGTTGGTACCGTCTTGCCCTCCTCCTTTTTGATCTTTCTGAGCTTGTCTTTCAACGCCAACTTCCTTTGGTCACTGTTGTTATGAAACATATCTATAAAGGCCTTCCACATAGCATATGGAGTCGCCTTCCCATGGATACTTGAGAGAATATGATCTCGAACTCCCTCCAACAAGATCCTTCTCGCCTTTACTACCTTCTTCTGCCATGCATTAAGAAGTTGGGCATCTGCTGCTGCGGGCTTGGGAATATCATTATATATGAATTCCTTCAACCCATTATCCTCCAACATTGCTCCATCATGTCCTTCCATGCAATATAATTTGAACTACCCTCGAGTGCATATTCGAGTCTCAAGCCATTGAAAGACATCTTGATCCGCTTCTAGCTCCAAAGAAAGTATCTGCAAATTTGAATATTGTTTAACACAAACTCAATTTCTTCTCCACTATTGTGATTCCTGGCACTTTGATACCATGTAGAAAATATCTAGCACAACTCCAATACAATGTAGATTTTATATAGAATATATATATATATATATATATATATATATATATATATATATATATATATATATAAATGGATTCAATCCAATCACGCAATGTACTAAAGAAAGATATTGAATCCTTCTACTATATTTTTGGAATATAAAACATGATCACTCAATCACATGCAAGTAAGAGAAAGAAGTAATCAATCACACAACACAAGATGTTCTTGGGGAAAGCACCTACTTGAAACCCCTCTATCATATATTATACATAGCTAAGGAATCATGAAACAATACAATGCTTTCTCACACTGAGAAAATTTTGCACTCTACCGATTGTCTCACCCTGATCCTCCACAAAACTGTCTAGCAATTCTTAGGCAAAATTGACCAAAACTTAACCAATTCTCAGCCCTTCCTTAGCCCAACCTTGATCATGTAATCCCTAGGCAATTAATCCTTATTAAATAGGATAATCAACCTTCCTTGACTGCACAATCCCTATGGAGCCTTCCTCTGCTTTTATAACTACACCTGGGCAATTCACCAAAAATACAACTAGTATTTTACTTGTCTTTAACCTTTGTCTCGATTGTGTCTCCATCAGAATTGACATGCATGCAACTATTAATAGTGAATCATCAACTACTTGGTAGATCACTACTTTTGAATTAAATCTGTTTTAATTCACTTGATCTTCCACTAGCTCATCAAACAGTTAGAACTAGTTAAAATGATTTTAACTCAACTAATGTGAATTAACTGATCACACCCACACCACACTAGTGCTACAATTGCAACTGGACCCTGTAAATAATAGAATTACTCTACATGCCTATCCTTTGATCCTCAACTCGAAATTATTGAGCTAACTAAGTCTATCACACTTAGTTAACTATTACAAGTTGTTATGAGATAAGATTACAACTTATTTTCCAATTTATTTAAAAATTGGTTTTCCACATTCTCACCAATGTGTCACTAGAATCCCTCACTCATTTGTGACCTGGGATCCCACACTAGTGTGTGTGCATTTTTTTCCTTTCTGGTTGCTAATTTCATTGTTTCTTGTTGCAAATTTCAACAACATTATTTTCATGTCAAAAAGAGATTGGTTCGTTTCAAAAAGAGATTGGTTTTGAATAAGGCTACAAATTGAGGGTAGCTTCTAGTATAGGAATATTCTAAAATACCTAGTGGTGTCTAAGTGCTAAAATATACTTAAGATCCAAAAAACTAAAAAAAAAGAACATCTAAAGAAAAAAAGGTCTACTAGATGTTTCCTCCATATCTTCATCTATTGCATTCAAGGTATAAATATGATGTTGATGGGCACTCCTAACTATGATTTTTTTTAATGATACTTTTATTTTTAAGATTACCTTTCTCATGACATTTTATATTTATTTATGCATGTCATTTAAATATTATGTATTTATGTGTTTTTTTTTTAAACTTTTATAGTGAATAAAAGAGTATTTTTTTGTTAATATATGTTTTGAGTTTATTTTGTCAATTCTTTTGTTCCAAATTTACCATAAAGTAAAATGAAACCAAGTAAAATAATATCTGTACATGTTTTATATTACTTTGGATATATATATATATATTCAATGACATTCTTTACTCCCATACAAGCCAATAATTTCGTACAATTATTTATAGTCATTGTTTATGTAATTTTATATATTTTGCAAGTTTTGTTGAACTATCCTCATAAGGTTATCAAGGTAACTTGGTCAAACCCATTAGCTATAAATTATAATTTATTTTGAAAAGGAACAATTGATCTCAAATTTTAGGGTGATGAGTTGGATTGAAGGACCTTATAAATAATAAAACATGTTTGAACACACTTTAAAATAGGAATTTGAGAGGAAACAATAATATACAAGGCAAATAATGATAATATACAAGACATGTATGCTGAATAAATCCATGATTGTTCATTAACTAAGAAAGACATAGCTCCGCCGCCAGCACTGCAAGACAAAAAAGGCCCAAACCTAGTCACATTTAGATTTAGTTATGAATTTATAGAATGAATTGGGGCCATGGTAACCACACATTTTATATTTCCATATCCGTCCATGAAATAAACCCATTTGATAAAAACTAGGATTTCTCATCAACATATGAACATTGAAGAAAATGGAAAAAAGCTCTGAAAATCAAACAATAATATGTTATGTCTCTTGGATATTGTTTCTATTAACAATCACCAGATACTTAAATGTAATTATTCTATCCCCATATGTTAGTATTTTATATAACATATAGAAGGCCTATGGTTGTAAGCATGTTGTGTGAGTTTGAACCTTCAATATTCAAGATTTAGACTTTAGTGTGCATGGTGTTGCTTGATATGAGTTAGGATATAGACAAATTTTTTCTAGCACACCGAGACCCACTATAGGCATAGTTTATAATTATTTCAAAGTTTCACACTAAGGGCATGATTGTGCTTATGTCGAAGACTAATCCCGTGTTGAAGAATGTAAATAATTTCGGCCCTCATAATTATATTTGAGTCATAATGTAATGTATTTGTCAAAAGAAAGGAAAATAATTTTTATTGTAAAATAAAGTGACTTATTAAAGCACTGGTTTCATGCTTGGGTCAATGATTAATAGGTCAAATTCTCCATTGTAGGATTCTAGGGTTTATGTCAAGAGTCCTTGTACATTTTATCATGTAATAGAGCATTCTTGGGCTTTGTTTATCAATAAAGAAATTTGTTTTTGATGTAAAATGAGTCATTTAGGCCTCCTCCACCAAGTGGACCCCGACCTAGACAAGTCGACCTCATTGGGCGGCATAATCCACTATATAAAGGAAACTACTCAACCTCATTTGGAGTACATTTACAACAAATTCGATTTGTAGTTGTTGGAGAAGAAAAGAGAGTGCATAATTCTTGGAAGAAGGAGAAAAAACATAAAAAGGAGAATAAACCCTAGTGAAGAATTTTGGAGAACATTTTCTCTCCCTTTTGACTCACACATACAAAATTCTGAAGTTGGTGGAGGTCCGAAGTTGTAAGGCTGCAATAGGGCCGTAGTTCTAAAGCTGGTGGCCAAAATTATTACTTGAAGATGGATTGAAGAAATTTGATAAAAGTTGACTTCTGGTTTTTGGTTCATCATATTGGAAGGTTGAATTGGTGGAGGAGGAAGGTCTTTTTTCAGGTCTAAGGTCATGGTTTGTCTCAATTTGATTTGAATATTCTAGTGGAATAGTTTGACTAGGTTTTCCCTTGCTTAGGGGTTTTAGCCCTGGCTGAGTGCCTACTTCTGGTGTCATTGGTATTCATGCTTTTGAGTTGATGATTTCTTATTGAGAAGAAGATAAAAGAAAAACATAAAGAAAGCTAATAAGAATATAAGTATCACAAGTGATTGTCAATATAAGAAAATATTTTTGTCTTTCTAGTTTTCTAACATGGTATCGGAGCCAAGGTGAAGGAGGAATGAAAAAGGAAACTTGAAGATCTATTAAAAGGGTCAAAGATAAAGATAATATAAGAAGAGGAATACCTATTATCTAGTAACGAAAACATTATAAAGTCTATGACAACCTCAATTAAGTTAGAAAATAATCTAGAAGGAGCCTCCAACTATAGAGGATGGAAGAAGAGGATCGATCTCATCCTTGCTAAGCACAAAGTATTGGATTTTGTTCTAAGGAAATTTAAAAAACCAAGAGATGACGCAGGAAAAGAAAAGTATAGGGAAACTTACATTTTGGACATGAATCTAATTATGGATGGAGTAAAGGACAATCTAATCCCCTACATATCCAACATAGATGTTGCACAAGGGATGTATGAAGCTCCCTCCAAAATATTCACCATCAAGAACATTGGACAAATAACTAGTCTCAATAATGAACAAAGAAAAATAAAGATGATGAAAGATGACATTGTTTCCTCCTATTTTGTAAGAATCTATTGAATAAGAGATGAACTATGATCCATTGATGAAGTTGTTCCAGAGAAAGAATTTGTAATTGTAACACTATTAGGTTTACCAAAATCATGGAGGTATTTTTCATCAAGTATAAGTAGTTGGAAAGATTCACCATCCTTTGAACACATGTGGAATTCAGTCAATCAAGAAGAAGCCCACATCTCATTAGTAGTTAATAAAAAATAAGATGAAGACAACAACACCTCCAATTCTTACTCTGCTCATCACAAAAATAAGGAAGGATTCAAGAAGTTTAAGGGACCAAGGAAGAATATTGACCTATCAAATATTGAATGTTACAATTGTCACAAGATGGGACATTACAAGAGTCAATGTACTGAAAATATAAGGAATAATAAAAAATAAAGAGAACATGCATCTGTTGTTGATGAAGCTCCACCTAAGAAGAAAAAGACTAAAGAATATGAAGTCAAAGACTTATTTCCTTAAATCACTTAGGGATGTTATCCCTTGCATATAGTTCTACCTTAGGTTTTGTAATGTTTTCTTTTATGTTTTTATTTCTAGAATTCATAGATCTAATATGTCTTGTTATAAGTTCTTGAATTGTTTTAATAAGTTGTAGGTATCCCTCTGAAAGATTGGAATAAGAGGGAGCCTTCACCATTTAACCAAAATATAAGTATATTGTTATTTGTCTCCTCTTTCATGTTTGATTTCATACACACGCCTAAATTTATTTTTATTACATACTCATAATCCTTTCTTTGTATTTTCCTTGGTAGGAAAGCTTGGAGGAAACTTCAAGAAAAAACATGTTATGAAATAAACTCTACAAGTTTTGTTAAAGAACAACTCAAGGTATGTTTATTTTGACTTGTTGAAAAAGAAGGTATGAATATTATTCATTTGAAACTTGCTTTATATTATTAACTCTCTCATTTATAAGGTTTTGAATCATAAGTATTATTGTTAGGGTGATTAATCACTAGATTGAATTTACCATTATAATTCTATCTCTTGTCATTTTGTTTTGATAAAACCTTAACTTTAGGGTTCACTATAAAACCCTATCCTTTCAACGCTTAGGGTATGATAATGATGAAACCATAATATCCTTAGGGTTTATTGATAAATTTTAATCTCTTGTTGAAATCCTCCTCTCTTAATGTTTAGGGTTTTGGCAATGTTATGGTAAAACCCTAACCTTTTAGGGTTTGTTGTTGATGTCTACAAACCTATTTTTATTAGGGCTTGGTAAATTAGGTTTTATGAAAAAACCATTGTAATATTCAATATAAAACCCTAGAAATGGATCTCTGGGTGTATGTGATTCTGTATAATTCAAACCATAGCCTGGTCAAAATTTGTTGTATATCTAATTTTTGGAGTTTGATGCTTGTATCTAGAGTTTACGGTAAAAGCCTAATATGAGAGTGATATAAGTTTCTAAGAAATAATAACTGAACCCTAGATATGAACTATTATCTCGATTGTTTATATTCATGGTTTAGTTTTTGAAATATAGTGTTTGTAACAAAACCCTAGTAGAGATTGGTATTCCAGGGCATGGTAATGAAACCCTAGAAGTATAATGTTTTCAATTATTGATATGATTTAGTTTTGATGATGAAATCTAGGTTTTGTGACAAAAACCTAGTGAACATTGTTGCAAGAAGTCTAATGGATGAAAATCTTGATTGATTATAAAACCTAACTAGGTTTAGGTATTGAATGTCTAAAATCTGATTTATTATGACATGATTGAATTCATGCTCTTGTACATATATATTTGTTTTTTTTTTTACTTGTTGTTAAAGGTATATAGGTACATATTATTCAAGATTATGAATATGCTTACATCATATTTGATGATAATTTAATGATGATGTTTAGCATGATGGAAAGAGTGATAAGGTGCCCAGTATAAAAGATAAAAAATTAAAGTTCTCAGAATTTATTGGAAATTGAACGAACGCAACTAGCCCATTTCTAGGAATCCGACGCACTTCATTTTGTCAAAAACCGACTCTGGATGAAAAAGTTATAGCCTGTTGACTGCTGTTAAGAACAGGAAAATTTAAAAAAAATTGCAGAAGGGTGACAGGTTGATGACATGGCAGCCCAGTCAGTATGCAAGGAATATTCTTCAGTTTTCACCCAGTGACACTGTGACAAGTGTCACAACAGGATTTGCCAGTTTGGTTTGAAAGTGATTGTTTTTAAGGATCTGCTCCTAAGGTTGAATTCGATTTTTTTTTATATATACGAGTGAAAACCCAACCAGAGGCTGACACATGGTGTAGCCAGGGGCTGCCACGTGCCCCCTCTGGTGGACCCTCTCCAACTTCAAGGTTCGAATATCATTTTTAGCATGTTGGTTGGCATATTTTCCAAAGTCCGAAGACCTTGGTCGAATTTCGAATTAACATCAAGGGTCAAAGGTCCACATTAAATTTTCATATCATATGATCGAATTTAATTATAGGGTGGCATATTTATTTAACAAAAGTTGAAAAATTATTCCAAGGTTGAATATATATCATGAAATTATGGGTGCACATTTTATTACTAAAATAAGGTTTGGGTTATATACATATACGGTGGCAAAAATATTATATCGAGTTCGGGTGGAGGTCAGGGCTCGACCCCACGACCTCCCCCAACCTACTCTCCCCCCATACCATTAGGCCATCAACATGGATATTAATAACCAGAGTGCCCGACATCTATTTGAATTTCAACAAATACTTTGACGGGGGTTTGGAGGGGGCCAACCCCCTCCCCATGCGACCAAGCCACCATAACCGAAGGCGAAGCCAACAATAATGTGCATATATTATTGGTAATCATAGAGTTTAATCCTAATTTTAGATTAATTAACATAATCCGGTTTTTAAAACACATTTTGTTTTAAACCCTGCTTATCATGCTTATCCACCATTTAATCCGAAATTTAGCATTAATTAAGTGAAGTTTAACTTGGCAGAATTTTCAGTGGTTCCACTAAATTAGGGTATGTCTCCATATTTGGCACCCTTAACTGGAGTCTTCTCCGGTTTTGGAGGAGGATTCTAGGGAAAAATTAAATTGACCACATCTTGAGCAATTTTCGACCAATTTTGGCTCAGGAAGAGTCATTCCTAGTAGATTGGCATGCTATGAATCCATTGGTATAGGCTGCAGAGGTGGAGGAGCAATTATAAAGGTGATTTTTTGTCACTTTTAAGAAAAAGGAAGCCTAGGGCCACCAGGAGGGAAGGCCATGCCTAGATCAGCTGAAGGCCAAATTGAGAGAATGAATAGTCATTTCTGATAGATTTTGACATTATGGACTCATTGGAGTATGTTTCAGGAGCATTTGATGCACGTAAATGTATTATTTTTCACTTTTGAGCTAATACAGAGGCCCAAGCCACGGAATCTGGACCAAGGAGTTGTAGCCCAGGAAGGGTGAACTCCTTCATCAAATATCTATGTTGATGGATCAATTGTGATGGTTTGATGTGTATTTTGTTGCTGCTATTTAGAATTTGATTTTCATAATTTATGCTCTTGAATTAACTCATAAAATTTAGTTAATTTACCTATTTGACACACATAAGCAACAAGGAAAACTATGTACATCAAGCATAAGATCAGCAAATAAATTTTAATTCTGAAGATGAAATTAGCACAACAAAACTAACATTAATACTCAGATCAAAGAGGGAGTTGTGAGAACCTTGATGCCATTAAATTTATATAAATGATCCTATTACCATGATGAAGTTATAAATTTTTTGATGAATTGTTGATGCAAATAAGGAAGAGCCTATGTGACTGGAAGAATAAGATAGTTGATCGACTTGTCTCCTTGTTACTTGGATAAATAAAAGTGAATATCTCCCTAGTTGAGAGAGAGATTGAAGAGAACTGAATGAATTGATGAAAAGGCTACGAGGATGTTTGAAATCAGAGAATAACTAAAGGAATACTGATGGTTATTTGTGATTAATAAATTTGTGAAAAAGACTTGGATGTTTTCGGAATAAGTGTTGAGGTTGATTTTGGTGCTACTGGAAAATTTGAAGAAGTAAAGCTTCTAACAAGATGTGTTTTATATGATGATGATCTACGCACCACTAAAATGATTAAGGACCTCGAAGCTCTGTGTTAAATATGTATAGTGAAAATTTATTACTAATTGGGTTTTGTTTGTGAAAATATATACATAAGAAGGTTGAATGTTTGAAGCATTCTTGGATTGGTGGATATATCTGGTTTTAGTTGATAAGGAGAGATGAAGAATTTTGGGGCGACAAGATGTTTGGGAGGACATCTGGCCAGCCTTTGATGATGTCTAGATCCCAAAGTAGGGAAGGTGGTGCTGGTATTGGAGATTTGACCTTGGATATGCACCTAGATCCATGGGTTGGTATTAGATTTAAAGCCTGATGGTACCTAGAGTGGCTAAAGTTTGGAACACACCTTAGCCCCACCTAGTTAGATACCCCATTCAGGGATCTAATTTGTAGCACTACGTGTGCTATGAATCTTCATAGAGAATATCATTTTTAGATCTTTGATGTACCTCTATATATATGTAATTATGAATACCTCCCTAGTTAGAAGGGAGTGTTGAAGAATGTAAGAAAAGTCTATATTCATAATTATATTTGAGTTTATGTCAATGTAATATTCCAAAATTTGCAAGTAGCAAACTGGAATATTAATTTTTTCTTATATCATCTAGGAGGTGAATAAAATGGGTAAAAGGCCCATGAGTAGGAATAAAATCCCTCATAGTGTGAAAGGGATCTATGGAGTAGCTTAATTTTGCACCTTCCAGTGTGAAAAGGGGAAAATGCATGAGGACAAGGTCAAGTTTGACCAAGTCAACAGCGCTGCCTAAGAGGGTGTGGCTTGTTTGGGAAGACAATGCAGTTTGAGAAGGAGAAAGATTCTTTGTGGAAGAAACCCTAATGTGTGGGGTCCAGGGCAAAGAGACATTCACTTGCATAAAAGGAGGAAGAGGCAGCCATAGTGGGACATGTTTCGAGTATTTGATTATTGGTCTAGAAGACTATTTGCAGTCTTCGGCTGTTCAGCTGAGTTGCAGTGTTGTTTAGCACGAGGGATTCCTGTTTAGGATTTTCTCTCCTTCTTGAGAGGCCTCTTGAAGGATTGCACTTCATTTCTCCACATCTTGGCTCAAGGCCAAACCCACTCCTTTCAGTCACTGCATTATTTCTGCTGAAGTATAACGTAGTGTTGCTGGGTGTTGCAGTGGAGGGTTCCACAACACCATTCCTTGGCTCATATTTCAAAGGAGGGAGCTTCTATTCCTCGAGAAGGTTAGTGAGGAAGGTTTTAGAGCTGATTTTCATATCTTGGCATCAAGCCAAGCATCTCCCATCATAGACAGTGCAGTCCCTCCTCTAGACTGCATTATTTCAGTGAGTATCTGTAGTGGGGGTTTGCACCACTATTTTGGAGGGTGAGATCTTCAGTGTTAGGATCAGCCTATCACTTGAGAGATCTGTTGGAGGAGGTATATTTCAGGTTGTGCATCATATTTAGCCATATCCTTCTATTTTCTGAGTTGCAACTGCTGCCCAACAACTTCGGTATTTCTGCAGATTTTCCATTTCTACATGTATTGCAGCCAATCCTTCTAAGGATTGTTGTACCATTGTTTTCAGGGGTTGAGAGCTTGCTCCCCCACATTTCTTGAGCTATTATTGACATATATTTGTATTATCATCTTGTATGTTTCAGTGTCTCCAAGGAACTGCGTTATTTTAGCCTTATGACATATCTGTATAGCAGTATTTCTCTATCCTCATGTACATGTCTCATTGAGGCTTCCATTGCCTAGCTGGTGTGACTGGTTCCTCAAAGTATTGTATAAATACTCTGCTATAATATCAAAAGAAGGCTATTTTACATCTTCATGTGTGCTGGCTCATTAAAATAACACTGCTACTTCATTGTATGTTCTTGCATTTGCTGAAATCCCTTCATCGGGCATTTTCTGAGGACAACCAAGTGTGGGAGATCTGTTTAAGCCACCTAGAGGGATTTATTTGGAGCCTCCTCTTGGATTTAGGACTTAGACACATTGTTCTAAGGGATTCAAGTCCTGTAGCCATTATTCCTAGAAAATATGTTTTCCAGTCATGCCTTGCTAGCAGTTCCCAATTTGGAATATTACAGTGGTATCAAAACAACTTTCTTGGCTCAGCCTGTGAGTCTTAGCCCAAGAAGATCAGAAGATTGAAGAGGATGGGTTTTATTTCATTATATTTCAGATCCATGAAGAGCCTCCCTAAGGAGGATAAGCAAATAGAAGAGGAAGCCCCCTGCACTTCCTATTCTCATCAAGAAAGATAGAGAGAGATGAGTAGGAAAAAGACTCCCTATTCTGGAGGAGAAAAAGGGGATAAGCTCACAAAGCTTCTTCCTAAATCTGTACATGATATTCATGAAGATTTCAAGAAGATCAGGAGGGAGATGTATGAGGAATCTCCGAAAGAGTTTGAATCTAAAGCAAACTCTAAATTGTCATATGAGGAGTGTGAGCCAGGAGTCACACACTCTAACGCACAGCGCAGTCACATGCCTAGGATTGCCAGAAGAGGTATGGAGAGAGGAGAAGAGGTTGATAGGAGGAGAAATATTAGTGATTTCCTGAAGGAGTATGAGTCTCGAACTCATAAATTCCGAGATCATCTCAAATTTTCAGAGTTTTGCAAGATCAAGGTGAAGGGAAGAGAGCAGTAGGATAGATTTTTTCTATCTATCTTTGAAGTTTCACCTACATGTTTAGCCAAAGCTTGGGTGGAAGAGTTAGATACCTTCTTGCAACAACACCAAATTCCTAAAGATTAAGCCATCAAAGTTGCAGCGCTGCATATGAGAGGTAAGGCCTATGCCTGGTGGATCTTTGAATCCCTTTCTTTAAGAAATGTAAACATTACATCTTATGCAAGTTTCACTAAGAACTTAGTGAAAATATTTGATGGAAGGATTCATGAGACACACATGGTGGATCTAAACAAGGAAACTCAAACAAAACCCTTGCATGAAAACTTGCACCATACTTTGCTGGAAGAAAGACTTTCATCTCATACCTTTGAGCAAGGAAGCATGGTGATCTCTTTTTCAAAAAGGGATCTAATCATTGGGAGGTTGCCCATTCATGTTGCAGAGATTGAGGGCAATAGCATTGTCTCATCTAGAGATTATCTAGTGCCTCATGAATAGGAAGGAGGAGCCCTTGCTCCAAGTAGAGGGATTCTTGCATCTTTGCAAGGAATTCCCCAGGATCTCGTGTGTGGAGATAAAGGCACAACTCATGTGCCATTGTTGAGGAGGTGTGGAACCGTGGAGACACAAGGAGGAGGTAGGGAGAAGACCCAACATCATGAGATGAGGAGTACACATCCCTAGTCATTCCTGGAGGTTGTTACACCTAGGAGGGAGATTGGATTGCGCAGTGAGAGCATGGGCAAGTTTTTCCATTCATAAATGCAGTCATATCTTGTTGATGATGTCTCATTACATGGAGACATTTCACCGAGGAGACCACTGGATCAATAGAGGAGGATGGATGCTTCACCAATTGAGGCACCAATAATTAATTTCAGGAGGGTGGAGACCTTGGGAGAGCTGGATACATCGTTGAGAGTTTGGGGTAAACTCAAGGAGGAGAGAGGCATTCTCTCAACATCACTTTTACCCACTCACATTTCAGATTCTGCGATGTGGAAGAAGTAGCAGGGGAAGGATAGCAGCCTTCGAACTTGCGTCTTTGGCATGGGAGATGCTAAAGAAGAGGGCAGCCATATGACAAATGTTGTTCACGAGAGATCAACAGTGCTGTCACCGTGGAGGATAGATCCATATTGGAACTCCCAACTGTTGGTGGAGTATTCCAAGGATCTTCATGCTTGTAGGATATTGGATGGCTAGTTGCATTTGGAGGAGTATTCAGTCAGAGATGGGGTCATCTTCTATCATGGTAGGGTCTTCCTATCTGGAGCTTCCAAGCTCAAGGAGAATTTTCTACAAGCAACTCATGAGGATTTTCTTTTCAGCCCCACTGGTACTATGAGAACATACCACACCATCATGGTGGGATATTTTTGGAAGGGTTTTGAGGAGGAGATATATCAGCATATGATGAGATGCATAGATCATGTGGAGATGGAGGAGAGACATAACTCTTTAGAAGAGTTAGCACAACCACCTCTTTCCTCTATGAGGATGAGAGGAGACTCATTTATCAGCCACTCCCTTTGTATGAGCAAAAGATATGGTAAGGGTATTCATTGTTGTTTACATGATTATTTGTATAGTGTATATATGCATCCCTTAACCATACATGTGCAGGATGATGCTCCAAGGAGGAGCATTCTTTTTTCTAGACCTCATAGTTTAGTTGAGGCCATAAGCATCATTGCTAGCCATTCCCTAGGAGGACTTGGGGGAGAGAGATATTATGGAGGACATGCTCATTGTACACCTTGCATTATTTATTTCCTCCATACTTATGAGGAGATTGGAGCAAAAGGCAAGTGGTTGGGAAGCCACTCATTTTATCAGTATCTATTGCAGTTGAGGGTCAAACTGTGTCGGTTGCACTTGAGGGACCATTGTCCTTCTCATTTGTTACATATGGAAGCAAGCATGATTCTCATCTTTTCTCCCTATGGTTCTATGGTTTCTGTCTTTATGAGGAGCATGCTTGGGAGAGAGACACATTGGGAGAATGTGTCCTTTGAGGGAGAATCCTCCCACACTTTTTGCACTACATGTTCTAAGGGGAGCATGGGATATGGTATGGTTACCTTAACAACACATTTGTCACTTTATGAGGTGAGCCATATGATGGATGAGATGCCATATGATGATGACTTCCAACTCATCATATATGGGGATATTTGGGCCAGCATGATTTGCAGCATTGGAGGAGATATCCTTGCAGATCTAGTCCTCACCTTGCCACTTGAGGGAAATATTATTGCAGCCCAAGGTCAGCCAACACTCTACACTTATCATAAGTGGAGAGATGGACAACATGGGGTAGGCTACATTGTCTACCATATGCAGATTTTCATCCCACCTACTTTTCCGGAGACAAAGGTGGAGGACAATTTACATGAGTTTCCTAGTTGGGAGGTGACTCATTTTGCATGGCTAATAGCTTGGGGATGGAGGATCCATATGGGAAAGATAGTTCCCATTATATTTCAGATCCCATTACTCAAAGGGACCTCTAGACATCACTTTTCTATCCTCTTGAGTATTTCACCTTTACATGATGATGGCTTGATAACTGACTTGCATGCTGAGGAGGAACAATGTGGAGGTTTGATTGATGGGAGAGCATCACTTCACTTGGAGGAGATCATCATGTTAGCCACCTATAAATTTTTTTCAAGCAAAAAGGTGGCTAAATATGTTCTGAGTCTTCAAGAGAAACATTTCCCTTGAAAATCTTTCATCCTTGAAGCCTCCATGTCTCTTTGTCCTCTAAAGAAATCCTCACTGCTGTCTCCATTTGAAAAGCCCTGCTGATTGTGTGGAAGAGAATGCTTTTAAAGGCCTCCATTTGCCCTTCTTATTCCCTCAAAACCCCATTTTTTCATCCCTTTTCCCCTCACAAATTTCCTCTGAAAATCCCTTCATCAACCCTCTATCTCATCCTAAGACCCTTTGTAAGCCTCAGATTATCCTTTATTTGGTTTAAAATGGCTTTCTTTCATCTACCGAAACCCTCCTTTTGGCCTAAAAAGCACTAAATTTGGCCTAAAAATACCCTATTTTACTCTTTATTAGGCTTAATCCCCCAAGGGCTTATATGTCGTAGCACCTCTCCTCATAGACCCCTAGCCCTGCAATCAGGCGCTAAAAAACCCCAAAAATCCCTTTAAAACACATAAAAACCATTTTTTCTTCTCCATTGAAGGTTAAGCCTCTGAGGGCTTATTCTCCTTAACGCCTCCCCCATATAACCTGCACCCAGGACCAGGCGCTAGCCCCAATCGCAAATCGCAATCAGAGCTCTCCGTTTCTGACTTTTCCTTTGTTTTTTCGTGAATTTCTGATGCGATGAGCCTTTGCTCCATCGATCTCCGCTGCAATCTCAGCTGTTGATACGTTCTAATCTGACGGCCCAGATCTAATCGCATTGCGCCAATCCATCGCAATTGCCCACTGCCGGTGCAATCCCTGATTCAAATCTAACCGTCCGATTGTAGAATCCAACGGTCATGATTAAACCTTTTCTCCGCCCATCACCACTCTCCATTACCCCTCCGATTAAATCCCCGTCGTTGATGGTCACAAATCTGACGGTCAAGATTATTTCGCACACCATGTAACTTTTCTCCCCTTTGTAAAACCTTCGGCCTCATCTTCAGATCCAAGCCGTCCATCATATAGATCCTACGGCTGCGATGAAACCCGATGATCCGATATGCCTCCACCCGACAGCAAATCTCAACCGTCCATCTCGCGTGATCCTACGGTCCATACTCATCCCGATGATTTCACCTTCGTCGTGCATCTTCCCCCATCGCGCTCACACCTCCACCGTCAGATCTTTCCACCCCCCATCCAACGACCAGGAGGCATATCGCGTTATTTTTCTGCTCGACAGTTAACGTTCAGAAATTGCGCGATGTAAGCGGTATTGGATTTCCACGTGTCAAGCAGTGTGTGGAATCGTGTGAAATTTGTGAATTCCACTTACCACCTCCGAAGCCGCGTGAAAACCGTCCTGGTTTTCTGCCTTACCACCTTTTCCCCTCCGCATTGAGTTTTCATATTTAATCGCATCTGTTGATTGATATGATCCAACAGACACGATCTAATTTCACCCTGGTTCCTCTCCCATCCGCTTATGCTCCCAAATAACTCTATCAAGCGAACCTCCGCCGTTGATCACCGTTAACTTTATTTGATCCAACGGTCACGACATGATCCCATCTCCCAGTTCGTTTAGCCCTCCAAACCCTTTCATCAATGAATCTAGACCGTAGATTTCCACTGTTAGATCTAATCTAATGGTCCAGAAACCACCTCGCCCCAGACCTTCATCAGAATGTTTTTCTCCATTTTGCCATGGTTTTCCACTGTTTCTTCGCTGCTACTATTGTTTTTCATCATTTCTCTCCATCCTCCATGGCCCTTCAGAGCATCCATCCTCCACTCCCATACTTTTTCTTAACATGTTTATCGTGTTTTTGCAGGGTTATAGATGGCGAAAATTCGCTCTGTCTCACAATCACAGACAAGGAAATTCAGTGCGCAGGAAGACATTTCCAGAGCCAAAACACAGGGGAAATGCACTGTTAAGAAATTTTAAAGCACATTTTATTAAAGGAGTAGTGTTAAACCCTGATCAAAACCCTCCTGCGCCATTAAACCTGCACATGCACCAGAAACAGTCAATAGAAGCAAAAAAGAGTATCAGTGAAGAGAATTAAAGGATTTAAGCCCATTATTGAATATTTAGTGCCTATAATCCAATGTTTAAAGGACAAAGACACAAATGAAGACCATAAAGATGATTAAGAGGCTTAATTAAGTCTAAAGCACATGAAACAAGCCATATCTGTTTTTTAATATCAACAAAACACTTTTTCTCTAAAAAGGACTAGCTACATCACTTCTACCATCTTCCATCGAACACTAGAACCATTATTACACTGACAGGGGCCTTAAAAAACTACTAGGACAACAGTTATGGAAGTATGGGAGACCTTGCAGACCTTCTAGCCATGTTACTTCTTTCAAAAGGAAAAACAAAGTACCATGCAGCCAGAGTACTTCAGAAGAACATACCTGAAGTTATTACCAAGGACTTCTAGACCAAACTACAGAGTACACGCAGTTAATGAAGAGCCATTATGCAGAATGGGAACTCGACCTTCTTCTCCTCTGTCATAATGAAATAATTAAATTTTGCATCCACTCCTGCTATCACTCATTCTCTTATAAGAACTCCAAATAATACATTGTAAAGGTTGTTGTTGGTTGTAGGGATTCATTCGACTGTTAGAACTATTATTGGGGGGAAGTAGCTTAGTAGTCTATAATTTAGTAGGCTGGGAGGAGAAGTTTGGAATGTAAAGAGCCATTGAGCTCAAAGTATGTGACTGGTTTTGCACATCAATTGAACAATAAAATTTCACAGGATCCTGGTCTATATTACGGGTGATGTTTTCCTTACTGTAATTGTCTCATTTCATATTTTATCATACTATCCATAAATTCTCTGATAAGAATCAGTAATCTAGCTTAGGATATACTACTACAAAGTACCCTAATGCTTCCTGCTCTTCTTATCGTTGATGTTTTCTGCTATTTGTGTATCTAAGAGCAAATTCATCACAATTTAACCAGTATAGAAGTTGGCTGGTCCATGCTTACTGATGTGTGAATTTGGGGTTTGTTTCCTTAGATGTTCTTGTTGGGTTTCAATTGAAAGAATTGGGATACTGGGGATTTAGAGTAAGCCCTGTCCACTAGGGTATTTTTCCAATAGCTAACCTTGCTAAGATCCCTTTGAGTTAGTGTCAAAAGCATTGAAGGTTTAAAGTCCTTCTCTGATCTTATGCCTTACTCTCTGTTCCATCTTAAATGTTTCCTACCATTCTAAAAGTGGTTATGAGGACTTCTGGATTGTTTTCCTTGAGAGTGTGCTAAAAGCAGGTCTGGATTTAAATGACATATGACCTGATCTTAAGCTACCCTTTGTGTCTTTATGAGAGTTTCCTTTGTAGTATGCTAAAAGCAGGTCTGGATATAGATGACATCTGACCTGATCTTAGGCTACACTTTGGTTTCTTTCTTTCACCCATTCTTAATGTCCCATTCCACCATCTATCTAAAATATCCTTTGGTATAAATGACTTGCCCTATGGAAACCCTTGGATAATTGTTATGCAATTAATCCCCTTTCATGACTCCATAGCCCAATGGATTAACCTTTCTCTTGACCTATCTTCCCATGCTGAAACATCCTTCTATTAAGTTCCTTCTTTACTTCCATAACCTTCTCAGTTAATGATCTCCAACCAAACAAACCAAATCAAAAACCCTTGTGCTTCATACCTAGCCTAATACCTCAATTTGAGCTTCAAAGATATATCATTCTTTACATTATATAGAGAGATCCCTCTCTGGATCCAAGAGGGATAGATCCTAGGATCCCAAAGTGGTTTGATGTTGTCTTATCTTTTGGTCTTGCCAATATGGCCAAAACATAGGAACCACAACATAATGGTGACTCCACTGAGGAATTCTGAGTGAACTTCATATTATACATCCTTAGGACCTCAGAAAGCCAAAATCTCTGGTTAGATTGGTATTCAATTGCTGATGGTGGACAACAGCCTGCTTCAAACATTAAAATTCATCCACCTGGCGACTCCACACTCCATAACTCCTAAAAGACCAAATGACTCCACTGGTAGAAGACTCTGAACTGGTTGAGAAGATACAGTGACCTCTTTTTACAAACATGGATCCAAGTATGGATAGAGAAGCAAAGCTAAATGCTTTGTCAGATAGATTCACAAGAGTGGTAAACATGTTTGGTGAAATAATGGTGAAGGTGTATGAGGCTAATCTAAATAAAAATGTTGATTATCTAGAGCAACCCATGCTTCTTCCAGAACAAGAGCAAGCTCAACCTATACAAGACCTAGAAAATGAGCAAGACATGTATGATTCTCAAGAATCTATAGAAGATGAAGAGGAAGGTGATCAAGAACTGCCTGATTGCCTACCTATATATTGTACTAAGATGATAAGAGAATATCATGACCTAATGGAAAAATTTAATAGGGAATTCTGCTTTGAGGAAACAAGTAACCACTTAGAAGATGCAGAATCTAATGTAGAAGGAGAACCAACACATATAGGGACTCCCCCTCTAGATTATGATTCATCTTAGATTTCACAAGAAGAGTGGCATCCTGATCATATAGAAGAAAAAAATCATGAGCCTTGTATCCTATCTGAATATCATCATGATCATGAGGAATTGTTTGAATAAGAAAGAGATCAGGAAACGCCAGAAAATCCTCAAGGTTTCCCTACAAGCACAACTGAAAATATCTTAGAAGAGGCTCAAGAAGACATCCAGCCTCCAAATCAGTTAATACAAGAAACAGAGAGTTGCTGCACTTCTAATCAAAGAAACACAAAAACATCCTCCGGGCCTTTGACAGAAGAAGAAATAGATCAGATCATAAATAGAAAGCCTGCCTCTGAGGTCTTTTATAGAACATACACTCTTGCTCATTCATCTGTTGAGTTTGATTATGCAAATTCAGAAAGCTCCCCTGTAAATCAGAATGAAGAAAGACTTGCTGATAATCCAGTATGTCTGATTGGTAACATTACTTACAATCATGATTTTCCTATTTTTGATCTATCTAATGATGATGTTCTCCAAATAGAAGATGATTTTGCAGGGCCATCATTAGTAGACTTGTGGGGGGGAAATTAGTTCCATCAGCTTCAAGAAAGTAATGAGCCAAGTCAGGCTATTTATGATACTGATGAGGAAGTTGTGAAAGTCTAGTAATAGATGAAGATTCATTGAATTTTCACTCTGTTACACCTCAGATCATCAGTAATAGTTTCCATGTGATTGGAGATCAGCAACCTTTCATCTCACAGGGAGAAGAGGAAAATAAGGAAGAAATTTTTGAGCAGGTTGAAAACAAGGAGCCTTCTCTTGAAAAAGAGGAAGCAATGGAACAAACCCCTTCTCAAGAATACATTGATATTTTCACAGAGCTCAACACACCAGAGCAGAACCTATCAGAGCTACAAGAGGACAGCCCTGCAATATATGATGAGTCCTCCAGTTCAGAGAGTGGTGAAGATGAGGAAGATTTTCTTTCTCAAAGAAATCTTCT
This sequence comes from Pinus albicaulis, assembly GCA_034641835.2. Taxonomy (NCBI): domain Eukaryota; kingdom Viridiplantae; phylum Streptophyta; class Pinopsida; order Pinales; family Pinaceae; genus Pinus; species Pinus albicaulis. The sequence goes on along the minus strand of CM076571.1, from coordinate 945,064,979 downwards.
TTTTGGTCCAGTGGAAGAGGAAGCTATCCTGGTTGAAGCCTGCTTGCCAAATACTTGTAACCAGGTATCATTTCAAGATCCTTATGCTCATTTCCTGCAAACATTTGAAGAAGGATCAAAGGACATCAAGAGTAGCTTGTTGCAGACAACAAGAATTTTTTTAAAAGATACTGTCAAAAAATGAAGAGAATGGGAGTGGCCCTGCCTATCCAGCATGCTCAAAGAGATGAGCAGAAAATACCAATCATGGGATCATCTGATTGACTGGATGTATTGGAAAAGAGAGTTTGTAAGCTAGACATGTAAATATTTCAAGTTAGAGTAGGGTAGGTAGGAAATTTCCACAAAGCTCAGCCTATGAGCATTTAGTTAGTTGTTTTTAATTTCTGCAAAGTCCAGCAAACCAGATAGTCTAATCCTAGTTTGACTGTGTTTCAATTTCTATTTTAGAATGTAAAGGAATAAATCTGCTAGACAGTTTAGTCCTAGTAGATATTAGTGTAGGTAGAGAAGCTATGAGGCCAATTTTTTAATCTGGTCTCATGGAGAAATAAGGGTAGCAGTAGAATAGGTTTATTTTCCTGTTTGCAAAAAATTGATGATGTAAAAGGTCTGCAAGTCTAAATGCACCTTGAAGAGAAAATGCTAGGATAATAGGATGGGTAGGTAGTTTCTTTGGGAGAATGTTTTCTGCTGATATGATGTCTTCATGATTTGTGGCAGCTGATCAAAGAAAGGAAAAGGATGTGTCAAGTACCAGGCATCTGGCCTACTCCCAAAGATTATTTTTTGAGATTCTTGACACCTTCAAGAACATGCCATCCCCATGTGGAGCCACTATTGGCCACCTATAAATTTTTGTCAAGAAAACAGGTGGCTAAATATGTTATGAGTCTTCAAGAGAAACATTTCCCTTGAAAATATTTCATCCTTGAAGCCTCCATGTCTCTTTTTCCTCTGAAGAAATCCTCACTGCTGTCTCCATTTGAAAATATCTGTTGATTGTGTGAAAGAGAATGCTTTTAAAGGCCTCCATTTGCCCTTCTTATTCCCTCAAAACCCCATTTTTTCATCCCTTTTCCCCTCACAAATTTCCTCTGAAAATCCCTTCATCAACCCTCTATCTCATCCTAAAACCCTTTGTAAGCCTCAGATTATCCTTTATTTGGTTTAAAATGGCTTTCTTTCATCTACCGGAACCCTCCTTTGGGCCTAAAAAGCACTGAATTTGGCCTAAAAATACCCTATTTTACTCTTTAACAGGCTTAAGCCTCCAAGGGCTTATATGCCATAGCACCTCTCCTCATACACCCCTAGCCCCGCAATCGGGCACTAAAAAACCCCAAAAATCCCTTTAAAACACATAAAAATCGTTTTTTTCGCTCCATTGAAGGTTAAGCCTTTGAGGGCTTATTCTCCCTAACACCTCCCCCATATAACCTGCGCCCAGGACCAGGCGCTAGCCCCAATCACAAATCACAATCAGAGCTCTCCGTTTCCGACTTTTCCTTTGTTCTTCCGTGAATTTCCGATGCGATGAGCCTTTGCTCCATCGATCTCCGCTGCAATCTCAGTCATTGATCCGTTCTAATCCGACAACCCAAATCTAATCACATTGCGCCCATCCATCGCAATTTCCCACTGCCAGTGCAATCCCTGATTCAAATCTAACCGTTCGATCGTAGAATCTAATGGTCGTGATTAAAACTTTTCTCCGCCCATCACCACTCTCCATTACCCCTCTGATTAAATCCCCGCCGTTGATGGTCACAGATCCGACGGTCAAGATTATTTCGCACACCATATAACTTTTCTCCCCTTTGTAAAACCTTCGGCCTCATCTTCAAATCTAAGCCGTCCATTGTATAGATCCTATGGCTGCGATGAAACCCGATGATCTGATATGCCTCCGCCCGACAGCAAATCTCAACCATCCATCTCGCGTGATCCTACGGTCCATACTCATCCCGATGATTTCACCTCCGTTGTGCATCTTCCCCCATCGCGCTCGCACCTCCACCGTCAGATCTTTCTGCCCCCCATCCAACGGCCAGAAGGCATATCATGTTATTTTTATGCCCGACAGTTAACGTTCAGAAATCACGCGATGTAAGCGGTATTGGATTTCCACGTGTCAAGCAGTGTGTGGAATCGCGTGAATTTTGTGAATTCCACTTACCACCTCCGAAGCCGTGCGAAAAACGTCTTGGTTTTCCGCCTTACCACCTTTTCCCCTCCGCATTGAGTTTTCATATTTAATCGCAACCGTTGATTTATATGATCCAACAGACACGGTCTAATTTCACCCTGGTTCCTCTCCCATCTGCTTATGCTCCCAAATAACTCTATCAAGCAAACCTCCACCGTTGATCACCGTTAACTTTATTTGATCCAACGGTCATGACATGATCCCATCTCCCAGTTCGTTTAGCCCTCCAAACACTTTCATCAATGAATCTAGACCGTAGATTGCCACTGTTAGATCTAATCTAATGGTCCAGAAACCGCCTCGCCCCAGACCTTCATCATAACGTTTTTCTCCATTTCGACATGGTTTTCCATCGTTTCTTCGTTGCTACCATTGTTTTTCATCATTTCTCTCCATCCTCCACGGCCCTCCAGAGCATCCATCCTCCACTCCCATGGTTTTTCTTAACATTTTTATCGTGTTTATGCAGGGTTATAGATGGCGAAAATTCGCTCTGTCTCACAATCACAGACAGGGAAATTCAGTGCGCAGGAAGACATTTCCAGAGCCAAAACGCAGGGAAATGAACTGTTAAGAAAGTTTAAAGCACATTTTATTAAAGGAGCAATGTTAAACCCTGATCACAACCCTCCTGCACCATTAAACCTACACATGCACCAGAAATAGTCAATAGAAGCATAAAAGAGTATCAGTGAAGAGAATTAACGGATTTAAGCCCATTATTGAAGATTTAGTGTCTATAATCCAATTTTTAAAGGACGAAGACACAAATGAATACCATAAAGATGATTAAGAGGCTTAATGAAGCCTAAACCACATGAAACAAGCGATATCTGCGTTTTAATATCAACAGAACACTTTTTCTCCAAAAAGGACTAGCTACATCACTTCTACCATCTTCCATAGAACACCAGAACCATTATTACACTGATAGGGGCCTTAAAAAACTGTCAGGACAACATTTATGGAAGTATGGGAGACCTTGCAGACCTTCTAGCCACGTTACTTCTTCAGAAGGAAAAACAGAGTACCATGCAGCCAGAGTACTTCAGAAGAACATACCTGAAGTTATTACCAAGGACTTCTAGACCAGACTACAGAGTACATGCAGTTAATGAAGAGCCATTATGCAGAATGGGCACTCGACCTTCTTCTCCTCTGTCATAATGAAACAATTAAAGTTTGCATCTACTCCTGCTATCACTCATTCTCCTATAAGAACTCCAAAGAATACATTGTAAAGGTTGTTGTTGGTTGTAGGGATTCATTCGACTGTTAGAACTGTTATTGGGGGGGAGTAGCTTAGTAGTCTGTAATTTAGTAGGCTTGGAGGAGAAGTTTGGAATGTAAAGAGCCATTGAGCTCAAAGTATGTGACTAGTTTTGCATATCAATTTAACAAGCAAATTTCACAGGATCTTGGTCTATATTACGAGTGATGTTTTCCTTACTGTAATTGTCTCATTTCATATTTTATCATACTGTCCATAAATTCTTTGATAAGAATAAGTAATCTAGCTTAGGACATACTGCTGCAAAGTACCCTAATGCTTCTTGCTCTTCTTATCGTTGATGTTTTCTGCTATTTGTGTATCTAAGAGAAAATTCATCAAAATTGAACCAGTATAGAAGTTGGCTGGTCCATGCTTACTGATGTGTGAATTTGGGGTTTTTTTCCTTAGATGTTCTTGTTGGGTTTCAGCTGAAAGAATTGGGATACTGGGAATTTAGAGAAATCCATATCCACTAGGGTCTTTTTCCAACAGCTAGCCTTGCTAAGATCCCTTTGAGTTAGTGTCAAAAGCATTGAAGGTTTAAAGTCCTTCTCCGATCTTAGGCCTTACTCTCTGTTCCATCTTAAATGTTTCCTACCATTCTGAAAGTGGTTATGAGGACTGCTGGATTGTTTTCCTTGAGAGTGTGTTGAAATCAGGTCTGGATTTAAATGACATCTGACTTGATCTTAAGCTACCCTTTGTGTCTTTATGAGAGTTTCCTTTGTAGTATGCTGAAAGCAGGTATGGATTTAGATGACATCTGACCTGATCTTAGGCTACACTTTGGTTTCTTTCTTTCACCCATTCTTAATGTCCCATTCCACCATCTATATAAAAGATCCTTTGGTATAGATGACTTGCCCTATGGAAACCCTTGGATAGTTGTTATGCAAGTAATCCCCTTTCATGACTCCATAGCCCAATGGATTAACCTTTCTCTTGACCTATCTTCCTATGCTGAAACATCCTTCTATTCAGTTCCTTCTTTACTTCCATAACCTTCTCAGTTAATGATCTCCAACCAAACAAACCAAATCAAAAACCCTTTTGCTTCATACCTAGCCTAATACCTCAATTTTAGCTTCAAAGATATATCATTCTTTACATTATATAGAGAGATCCCTCTCTAGATCTAGGAGGGCTAGATCCTAGGATCCCAAAGTGGTTTGATGTTGTCTTATCTTTTGGTCTTGCCAATCTGGCCAAAACATAGGAACCACAACACATCATACATGGATGCTATAGGGAGAGGAGGAGAAATAACTCAGTCTATCCTTGCACTTGCTTGAGGACAAGCAATCTTTGAGAGGGGAGGACTGTAATATTTCAAAATTTGCAAGCAGCAAATTGGAATATTGATTTTTTCTTATATCATATAGGAGGTGAATAAAATGGGTAAAAGGCCCATGAGTAGGAATAAAATCCCTCATAGTGTGAAAGGGATCTATGGAGTAGCTTAATTTTTCACCTTCTAGTGTGAAAATGGGCAAATGCATGAGGACAAGGTCAAGTTTGACCAAGTCAACAGCATTGCCTAAGAGGGTGTGGCTTTCTTGGGAAGACAACGCAGTTTGAGAAGGAGAAAGATTCTTTGTGGAAGAAACCCTAGTGTGTGGCAGCCATAGTGGGACATGTTTTTAGTACTTGATTATTGGTTTAGAAGACTATTTGCAGTCTTCGGCTATTCAGCTGAGTTGCAGTGTTGTTTAGCACAAGGGATTCCTGTTTAGGATTTCCTTTCCTTCTTGAGAGTCTTCTTGAAGGATTGCACTTCATTTCTACACATCTTGGCTCAAGGCCAAAGCCACTCCTTTCAGTCACTGCGTTATTTCTATTGAAGTATAACGTAGTGTTGATGGGTGTTGCAGTGGAGGGTCCCACAACACCATTCCTTAGCTCATATTTCAGAGGAGGGAGCTTCTATTCCTCAGGAAGGTTAGTGAGGAAGGTTTCAGAGCTGATTTTCATATCTTGGCATCAGGCCAAGCATCTCCCATCATATACAGCATAGTCCCTCCTCTAGACTGTGTTATTTCAGTGATTATCTGCAATGGGGGTTTGCACCACTATTTTGGAGGGTGAGATCTTCAGTGTTAGGATAAGCCTATCACTTGAGAGATCTATTGGAGGAGTTCTATTTCAGGTTGTGCATCATCTTCAGCCATCTCCTTCTATTTTCTGAGTTGCAACTGCTGCCCAGCAACTTCGGCATTTCTGCAGATTTGCCATTTGTACATATTGTTGCCAATCCTTCTAAGGATTGTTGTACCATTGTTTTCAGGGGTACTTGAGAGCTTGCTCCCCCACAGTTCTTGAGCTATTATTGACATATATTTGTATTATCATCTTGTATGTTGCAGTGTCTCCAAGGAACTGCGTTATTTTAGCCTTATGACATATCTGTATAGCAATATTTCTCTATCCTCATGTACATGTCTCATTGAGGCTTCCATTGCCTAGCTGGTGTGACTGGTTCCTCAAAGTATTGTATACATACTCTGCTATAATATTAAAAGAAGGCTATTTTACATCTTTGTGTGTGCTGGCTCATTAAAATAACACTTCTACTTCATTTTATGTTCTTGCATTTGCTGCAATCCCTTCATCGGGCATTTTCTGAGGAAAACTAGGTGTGGGAGATCTGTTTAACCCACCTAGAGGGATTTATTTGGAGCCTCCTCTTGGATTTAGGACTTAGACACATTGCTCTAAGGGATCCAGGTCCTGGTTTCAAATCATGTAGCAGCCATTCCTAGAAAATGCGTTTTCCAGTCATGCCTTGTTAGTAGTTCCCAATTTGGAATATTACAGTGGTATCAAAGCAACTTTCTTGGCTCAGCCTGTGAGTCTTAGCCCAAGAAGATCATAATATTGAAGAGGATGGGTTTTATCTCATCATATTTTAGATCCATGAAGAGCCTCCCCAAGGAGGATAGGAAAATAGAAGAGGAAGGCCCATGCACTTCCTATTCTCATCAAGAAGGAGACAAAGAGATGAGCAGGAAAAAGACTTCCTATTCTAGAGGAGAAAAAGGGGATAAGCTCAAAAATATTCTTCCTAAATCTGTACATAATATTCATGAAGATTTCAAGAAGATTAGGAGGTAGATGTATGAGGAATCTCCGAAAGAGTTTGAATCTAAAGCAAACTCTAGATTGTCATATGAGGAGTGTGAGCCAGCAGTCACACACTCTGACACACAGTGCAGTCACATGCCCTGAATTTCCAGAAGAGATATGGAGAGAGGAGAAGAGGTTTATAGGAGGAGAAATCTTAGTGTTTTTCTGAAGGATTATGAGTCTCAAACTCAGAAATTCCGAGATCATATCAGTTTTTTAGAGTTTTGCAAGATCAAGGTGAAGGGAAGAGAGCAGCGGGATAGATTTCTTCTATCTATCTTTGAAGGTTCAACTACATGGTCAGCCAAAGCTTGGGTGAAAGAGTTAGATACCTTCTTGCAGCAACACCAAATTCCTGAAGATGAAGCCATCAAAGTTGCAGCATTGCATATGAGAGGTAAGGCCTATGCCTGGTGGATCTTTGAATCCTTTTCTTTAAGAAATGTAAACATTACATATTATGCAAGTTTCACTAAGACCTTAGTGAAAATATTTGATGGAAGGATTCATGAGACACACATGGTGGATCTAAACAAGGAAACTCAAACAAAACCCTTTCATGAAAACTTGCACCATACTTTGCTAGAAGAAAGACTTTCATCTCATACCTTTGAGCAAGGAAGCATGTTGATATATTTTTCAAAAAGGGATCCAATCATTGAGAGGTTTCCCATTCATGTTGTAGAGATTGAGGGCAACAATGCTGTCTCATCTAGAGATTATCTAGTGCCTCATGAAGAGGAAGGAGGAGCCCTTGCTCCAAGTAGAGGGATTCTTGCATCTTTGCAAGGAAGTCCCCAGGATCTCATGTGTGGAGATCAAGGCACAACTCATGTGCCATTTTTGAGGAGGTGTGGAACCATGGAGACACAAGGAGGAGGTTGGGAGAAGACCCAACATCATGAGATGAGGAGTACACATCCCTAGTCATTCCCAGAGGTTGTTAAACCTAGGAAGGAGACTGGATTGCACAGTGAGAGCATGGGAAAGTTTGTCCATTCATATATGCAGTCATCTCTTGATGATGATGTCTCATTGCATGGAGACATTTCACCGAGGAGACCACTGGATCAGCAGAGGAGGATGGATGCTTCACCAATTGAGGCACCACATTAATTTTGGGAGGGTGGAGACCTTGGGAGAGCTGGATACAGCGTTGAGAGTCTGGGGTAGACTCGAGGAGGAGAGAGGCATTCTCTCAACATCACTTTTACCCACTCACATTTCAGATTCTGCACTGTGGTAGAAGCAACAGGGGAAGGATAGCAGCCTTCCAACTTGCATCTTTGGCATGGGAGATGCCAAAGAAGAGGGCAGCCATATGACAGATGTTCTTCATGAGAGATAATCAGCGCTATCACTGTGGAGGATAGATCCATATTGGAACTCCCAGCTGTTGGTGGAGTATTCCAAGGATCTTCATGCTTGTAGGATATTGGATGGCTAGTTGCATTTGGAGGAGTATTCAGTCAGAGATGGGGTCATCTTCTATCATGGTAGGGTCTTCCTATATGGAGCTTCCAAGCTCAAGGAGAATTTGCTACAAGCAGCTCATGAGGATTTCCTTTTCAGCCCCACTGGTACTATGAGAACATACCACACCATCATGGAGGGGTATTTTTGGAAGGATTTTGAGGAGGAGATATATCTGCATATGATGAGATGCATAGATCATGTGCAGATGGAGGAGAGACATAACTATTTGGAAGAGTTAGCACAACCACCTCTTTCCTCTTTGAGGATGAGAGGAGAATCATTTATGAGCCACTCCCTTTGTATGAGCAGAAGATATGGTAAGGGTATTCATTTTTGTTTACATGATTATTTGTATAATGTATATATGCATCCCTTAACCATACATGTGCAGGATGATGCTCCAAGTAGGAGCATTATTTTTTCTAGACCTCATGGTTTAGTTGAGGCCATACATGATTGATGGCCATTCCCTAGGAGTACTTGGGGGAGAGAGATATTATGGAGGACATGCTCATTGTACACCTTGCATTATTTATTTCCTCCATATTTATGAAGAGATTGGAGTATCAGGCAAGTGGTTGGGAAGCCACTCATTTTATCAGTCTCTATTGCAGTTGAGGGTCAAGCTGCGTTGGTTGCACTTGAGGGACCATTGTACTTCTCATTTGCTACATATGGCAGCAAGCATGATTCTCATATTTTCTCCCTATGGTTCTATGGTTTCATTCTTTATGAGGAGCATGCTTGGGAGAGAGACACATTGGGAGAATGTGTACTTTGAGGAAGAATCCTCCCACACTTTTTGCACTACATGTTCTAAGGGGAGCATGGGATATGGTATGGTTACCTTAACAACACATTTGTCACTTTATGAGGTGAGCCATATGATGGATGAGATGCCATATGATGATGACTTCCAACTCATCATATATGGGGATATTTGGCCCAGCATGATTTGCAGCATTGGAGGAGAGATCCTTGGAGATCTAGTCCTCACCTTGCCACTTGAGGGAAATCTTATTGCAGCCCAAGGTCAGCCAAAACTCTACACGTATCATAAGTGGAGAGATGGACAGCGTGGGGTAGGCTACATTGTCTACCATGTGCAGATTTTCATCCCACTTACTTTGCTAGAGACAAAGGTGGAGGAAAATTTACAGGAGTTGCCTAGTTGGGAGGTGACTCACTTTGCATGGCTAATAGCTTGGGGATGGAGGATCTATATGGGAAAGATAGTTCCCATTATATTTCAGATCCCATTCCTCAAAGGGACCTCTAGACATCACTTTTCTATCCTCTTGAGTATTTCACCTTTACATGATGATGGCTTGATAGCTCACTTGCATGCTGAGGAGGAGCAATGTGGAGGCTTGATTGATGGGAGAGCATCACTTAACTTGGAGATGATCATCATGCATGGATGCTACAGGGATAGGAAGAGAAATAACTCAGTCTATCCTTGCACTTTCTTGAGAACAAGAAATCTTCGAGAGGGGAGGACTGTAATATTCCAAAATTTGCAAGCAGCAAATTGGAATATTAATTTTTTCTTATATCATCTAAGAGGTGAATAAAATGGGTAAAAGGCCCATGAGTAGGAATAAAATCCCTCATAGTGTGAAAGGGATCTATGGAGTAGCTTAATTTTTCACCTTCTAGTGTGAAAAGGGGCAAATGCATGAGGACAAGGTCAAGTTTGACCAAGTCAACAGTGCTGCCTAAGAGGGTGTGGCTTGCTTGGGAAGACAACGTAGTTTGAGAAGGAGAAATATTATTTGTGGAAGAAACCCTAATATGTGGGGTCCAGGGAAAAGAGACATTCACTTGAATAAAAGGAGGAAGAGGCAGCCATAGTGGGACATGTTTTGAGTATTTGATTATTGGTCTAGAAGACTATTTGCAGTCTCTGGTTGTTCAGCTGAGTTGCAGTGTTGTTTAGCATGAAGGATTCCTGTTTAGGATTTCCTCTTCTTCTTGAGATGCCTCTTGAAGGATTTCACTTCATTTCTCCACATCTTGGCTCAAGGCCAAAGCCACTCCTTTTAGTCACTACGTTATTTCTGCTGAAGTATAACGTAGTGTTGTTGGGTGTTGCATTGGAGGGTTCCACAACACCATTCCTTGGCTCATCTTTCAGATGAGGGAGTTTATATTCCTCAGGAAGGTTAGTGAGGAAGTTTTCAGAGCTGATTTTCATATCTTGGAATTAGGCCAAGCTTCTCCCATCATAGACAACACAATCCCTCCTCTAGACTGCATTATTTTAGTGAGTATCTGCAGTGGGGGTTTGCACCACTATTTTGGAGGGTGAGATATTAAGTGTTAGGATCAGCCTATCACTTGAGAGATCTGTTGGAGGAGGTATATTTCAGGTTTTGCATCATCTTTAGCCATATCCTTCTATTTTTTGAGTTGTAGCTGCTGCCCAACAACTTCAACATTTCTGCAAATTTTCCATTTGTACATGTATTGCAGCCAATCCTTCTAAGGATTGTTGTACCATTGTTTTCAGGGGTTGAGAGCTTTCTCCCCCACATTTCTTGAGCTATTATTGACATATATTTATATTATCGTCTTGTATGTTGCAGTGTCTCCAAGGAACTGCGTTATTTTATCCTTATGACATATCTGTATAGCAGTATTTATCTATCCTCATGTACATGTCTCATTGAGGCTTCCATTGCCTAGCTGGTGTGACTGGTTCCTCAAAGTATTGTATACATACTCTACTATAATATCAAAAGAAGGCTATTTTACATCTTCATGTGTGCTGGCTCATTAAAATAACGCTGCTACTTCATTGTATGTTCTTGCATTTGCTGCAGTCCTTTCATCGGGCATTTTCTGAGGACAACTAGGTGTGGGAGATGTGTTTAACCCACCTAGAGGGATTTATTTGGAGCCTCCTCTTGGATTTAGGACTTAGACACATTGTTCTAAGGGATTGAGGTCCTAGTTTCAAATCCTGTAGCAGCCATTCTTGGAAAATGCATTTTCCAGTCATGCCTTGCTAGCAGTTCCCAATTTTGAATATTATAGTCAAGAGTCCTTGTCCATATCATCATGCAACAGACCCTCCTTGGGATCTGTTTATTAAGAAATAAATTTATTTTTATGTAAAATGAGAAATTTAGGTGTCCTCCACCAAGTCGGCCTCAACCTAGACAAGTTGACCTCATTGGGAGGCATAATCCACCATATAAATGAAGAAAATCAATCTCATTTGAAGTACATTCACAACAAGTTTGATTTGTAGTTTTTGGAGAAGAAAATATAGGGAAAAATTCTTTGAAGAAGGAGAAAAACTCTAGCAAAGGAGAAGAAACCTTAGTGAAGAAGTTTGGAGACCATTTTATCTCTATTTTGACTCACACGTCCAAAAGTTTGAAACCGCTAGAGGTTCGAAGTTGCAGGGATGTTATAGGGCTGAAGTTTTGAAGTTACGGGCCAAAATTATGACTTGAAGTTGGATTGAAGTAGTTTGAAAAATTTTGACTTATAGTGTTTATTTCATCACCTCGGAAGGTTTACTTAGTGGAGGAGGAAGGATTTTTGGTAAGTTATAAGGTCTTGTTTTGTCTCAATTTGATTTAAATATTCTAGTGGAATAGTTTGGCTGAATTTTCCCCTTTTTAGGGGATTTAGCCCTGGATGAGTGCCTAATTCTAGTGTTATTTATCTTCATGAATTTGATTTGATGATTGCTGGCTGAGAAGAAGATAAAATAAGAACATAAAGAAAGCAAATAAAAATATAAGAATATCGAAGTGATTATCAATATAAGAAAATATTTATGCCTTTTTGGTTGTCTAACATCTTAAAGTCTCAGCATTGTGGGAACCATGAAACATTTGCTTACCTTGGAGTCTCAATGAATGTGATTGATCAATCATATTTCAAAATGCTTATATCTAATATATCATAGTTATACATATAAATGGATATGGGTAAATATTTAACTCGTCAAATTAACATATTTTAGAGAAAACTAAACATCAATCATGATGTGTAGATTTTGAAAATTTTAGTATTTGATAGTTATAAAAGGAAAATGCAAGTAAATACACATAAAATTTGACCACTGATTATATCCATGTTACATGTTGGTAGCTACACAGTTGCTTTTCCTTTAATCTAAGCTAAATAACTATGGACCTCTATGTATTTTCCAGACTTAGTGGGAGGTGGAATCATTGATTAAGTCATTGAGTGAGATTCATTAAGCTTCTAGGAGTTGATACAATTATATTTCCAAGATAAGAGTAAACACATGTGGGATTACTGATTAAGAAATTGATTGAGACTCACCAAATTTCAAGGAGTTGACACAATTATATGACTTAAACTATAAGTTGACACACTTTTTGAATTGGTGCTTCTAATGCTAAATTTTTTTTTTTTCTATTGTAAGAGGATACCCATAAAAATATCCGTCTTTGATTGAAGTTATTTACCAACATTGAGAATTTTTCAAAAGAATGATTGCAAAGGGTATCCTATGTCCCTAATAAATTCCTCATTCCTTTGTGTTTATTGTCATGTTTCTCTAAGATCCTTGTAGTCCATGAGTGTATTTCAAGGAACTAGACAACAATTTAAAGAAATAGGCCCCGAAATCATAGAGGTAGATTACTTGAGACTTAAAGGAAAACCAATAGGCTCCAATTGACATTGAGACCTTATCACAAAGAACTAAGGAACCACAAGTCATGTCTACCATAAATCCTAGAGTTGAGCCTACCCGAAACCAAATAAAATTTTACCTTTGGAAAAACAATTACCTCAAAAATATCCATTCATTCAATCTCTACCTTAATTGGGGAAGTAGGAAACCTAAAAATAGAGGGACTTGGTGAATGCAACTATAACTTTATCAACATCGATGACACAAGAAACTAAGGGATAAGAGAGAGAAGTTACAAATTCTAAAAAAAAGCAAGCTTAAGCCATGGTCCCACCTTAATTATGTCTCATCGGAGTGAAGCATTCATTGTGCCAAGAGGCACTCTCATGCCCACTATGGTAGAGATGTTGTAATTTTTAACATTTTGACTCGGACAAAAAAATAAAATGAAATAATCTATAACTATAATTATCAATAAATATTTTTTACTTAGTCAAATTACATAAAACTAAAACTAAAAATAAAATAAAATAAAAAAGATAAAATTAATAAATATAATTATAATAATTATAATTGTAGTTAATAATTGAACTAACCTGGATCCATCTTAACTCTAGATCTACCAAGCATCGAGAGGGATCAAATCTCTTTTCACTCTAAAATAGGTTTGCATCTCAAGAGATATGACCCCTCTCAATGCTTAGTAGATCCAGAGTTAAGATGGATCTAAGCTAGTTAATCTAAATGGAGCAGGGTGCATTTGTCTGGTAGAAATGGAGTAGTCTCATCAATATTATCCTTACTCCATGGAGGGATCTGGCATGTGATCCTCCATGTTCCAATTTCATGTGTTGGGATCTGATTTATTCATCCTATGATTGTGGGATTGATTGTGTATATTCCTTTTTATTGATAATCGAATTACCAACCTTTTCCTGGTGGTTAGGTTTGATTGGTGGTCATTTCCTCCTTTATGAAGAATTAATTATTCCTTGAGGAAATTGTTTTCATGTGGAAACCCTCATTGCATCATTGATGGTTTCAATTTCTAGAGAGTTAGAACCTCCACCTCCTCCACCTGATTTTGATATTAGTGCTTTCAATGCACTGATTTCTAGTGGTTTGAGGTTCTAGTGCTCCAAACTGGCCCAATTTGTGAATAAATCATATGATATCCCAAAAAGTTGTGGTTTATGCCAATCAATCCCATGTAGTGGCTCTTAGGCTAGCATAGAGACACTATATTAGATGGTTTATGGGATTATGGCCCTCGTGGTGGTCTCTAATTATTTAGGTGAATAAAAACTAGAGACCCATGATCGAGAGGCAACTTTCTATTTCCTTCTGTGCGATGGTATTTTTATCTTTCCTCTTTGAAAAGAAAGTATATTTAGAAGTAATTTTTTGACATGGGATATATTTTATGGGGGCTCAAACTCTGCATATAAATTGATGTAGTCTAGATTTCAACCCAGAAAATGATGTTCCATCAACTATTCTTGTTTGGGTTAAATTTCCATATTTTCTCCTTCACGGTTGTGGAACGAGAACACCTTTAGGAAGATACAAAATTATATGGGCCACTATATTGATTTGGAAAAAAACACCAGGAGGTATGCAATCTTGTACCATGATTTGCGTAGAAGTGGATCTTGATAAGGGACTCCCAATGGTAGTAATTCTCCAACTAGACAAGTGGAGTTATTATTAGGAAGTGGATTATGATTAGACACCATTTAAATGTAGTAATTGTCATGAAAATGGAGATTTTTATTGAAGATGCCCCAAATTTGAATAAATCAAGAAAAATAATGGGGAAAGAGAACAATGACAACAACCAAAAAGAAGAAAGGGTTCCTCTCGCAAAATACAACCATAAGGACACAAGAAGGAAATTGATTGGGACATAGAGGCGCTCCCTCTCCAAATAAATAAAAAGGTTTGGTATGGAACAAATTTAATGTCTTCAATTAGGTAGATGAAGAATGGGAAATCCCCAATCACTTGCACCAAGAGATCCAACCAGTCAAATTCTAATGTGTTAGTTTTAGGGTTAAAATGATATGCCTCCCTTGAAGATGTATTGAATCAAGAAATATTAGTCATGGATGAAGAGGTTGCATTAGAATAGGAAAATATATTTCATTCCCCTATAAACACCAAAAACCATTAGGTATTTTTAGTTTATCAATCTGCAAATGAAAAATAAGAGGGTGAAAAGGTAATCCATGGAAAAACACATAAGAAAGTAGGATTCCAATAGAGACATGGAGAGAAGGATGAAGACCTCGGATCTCAAAGGTCATTGGATCTGGCCTTTTAGATAGCCATAAAAAATCCCAAGACAAGGATTCGAGGGCAAGAAAATAAATCACACGTGCAAAAAAGGAGAAAAAGAAGGAAGGTGATATTGCACTTGCAAAAAATGTTGAAGCTAATAATGCCTCCTATTTTCCATCCTTTTCATAAGTGTTAAAGAAAGACTTATGATCCTTTTCTCCTTTGAAAATAGGTAGGAAAGATTGCAAAGAAAGAAGCTCCAACTCCCATAAATCTCCAAGATTCTTAAATTTACTAAGAGTGTCTTTTGATAATTCTTAATCATGCCATATTTTTGTCTCAGATCATGTAAAGGGCCCAAATATGTAATCCCACCTCTTATCAGTTAGCATGTGTTGTAAATTTTGTCAAATTTTATAAGTCTTTTGGTGTATTTACAGATATTATAGGAGAAATGGTTTAGATATTAAAGAAATCATACTTTTTATCTGTTGGCCATTCCAAGGAGTCTCGTGTGTTAGCCATATAGCTATAATAGTCTCTCTTTTGTTTTATTCACTACATCCACAATGAAAACTCTTATAAATAAAATATTTCGTTTTGAGTTTTTTTTTTAAGGCTTGTTTTGTCGTTAATCTCTATGTTGTTTTTACATGAGATATGAAAACAACTCACCTTATTGATTTTTTTAGGTGAGATAAAAAAATAACTCACATTTTCAATTGTTTCTTTGGTGTGTCTTATTTTTTCCCTAGTTTCCAAGTTTGCTCGGTGGTTAGCCTCTGTGTTGTTTTTACATGAGATATGAACAACAACTCACCTTCTCAATGGTATTCCTAATTTTTTCCTAGTGGCAAGTTTGCTTGATGGTGAACCTTTGTGTTGTTTTTACATGAGGTATAAAAACAACTTATCTTTTCAATTGTTTTACATGAGATATGAAGATAATTCACCTTTTTAATTGTTCTTTGGTGGTTTGGTGTGCCTCATTCTTTCCATGTCTAATTACATTTGAATATCAAATGGAAATGAGTGTAAAGAAAATACTTTATAATTATTTTGGAGTCTCGAATCAGTATGAGATTTGGGATACTAATACTTTTGGCCAAATTTAATTCCTAAAGTGATTTTATTGTTAAAGACTAAAAAGATGTACATACTCTACCTCCTTTCGATTTGACACACATTTTTGACCATTATGCTTAATCAAACATTTTATAATGATATAATCCTAAGTTCACGACCAAGCCAAACACCATATTGGTGTATGAGACCTCCTTGTTTGTGGGACAAGGGACCTGCATGTTCTAATAATTTATTTTTAAGGAAACAACTAAGCTACACACCAAATTGGTGTATGGAAACCCCTTATTTATGGAACAATGGACCCACATGTTCTAATAATCCCATTTTAAGGTTACAACTAAGCCAAAACCAATCCAGACACCATGTTGGTGTATGATCCCCCATTTCTTGTGGGAAAAGAGACTTGCATGTTCTAATAACAAAATTTAAAGGTCACAACTAAGAAATACACCATATTGATGTATTAAACACCCTTATTTTTTGGGCGAGGAACCAACATGTTATAATAATCTAATTTTAAATTCACAACTAAGCCAAACACAATATACGTGCATGACAAAATACTATTTGTGGGACAATGGACCCACATGTTCTAACATTAGGGAAATTTTGATGTAAAAAATGGGTCTCCGAAAAATACTGACAAAATCAACTTTAAAAGAACCAATATTATTCAACATGATGATGTCATCCCAATGGATGCATGTTTTTGTAAGGAAAATAAGAGATTTTTTTAAAAACTATTTGTGGCTTATATTTCAATAGGTTTACTTAAATGCATAATTAAATTTTGCATCCAACGAGCACCCACTTTACATATTTTTTCTTAATATACCCACATCGAAAAAAATAAAAATACCTGAGAATATATGAAATAAAAATATTTTTAAATATATTTTCAAAATTTTCTAGTGTGGCTCTTCTAAAAGCATGCATAGTGGGTACTTGTTACATGCATAATTTAATTCCATCCAATGGCTTCCTATATTTGACATTTAAAAATATAATTAATTTTTATTTTATTTTATTTTATTAAATTAAAAAAATCATAATTTTATTCTATTATTTCTACTATTATTTAATATAAGAGGCCCATTTTAGGCATTAAAATTCCCCTAATGTAATATCATTTTAAGGTCAATACTAAGTGACACCATTGTTAACACTAGAAAATCTTACACTACAAGAGACATTAGAAAATGTCCAGCAAAAGGTACGAATTAATATTTTCCAGTAGAGAACATCATGGAAGGATAGAAATTTAAATTTTTCCTAAGCTTATGTGAGAAATATTTGACTGCGTAACAACAACAAAGGGAGTTTGTGCGGACCTCGCGAATTTTCCTTAGAAATTCACGTGGTCCTAGGAAGGGCGAACTGTCATTTTCCAGGATCACTTCCCACACTTGGGGAGTTGATTATCTGTCATGGCTAGTCAAGGACAACTGACTTGAGGTCGCCCTAAAGATATGCATCCCTCAAAATAATCTTCTTGTCCTACTCTTGGGCCAAGGAAGAAATATGAGTTCAAAAATTTCTATATAAACAAGCCATTGGAAGAGAAAAATATGAGACATCGTTATGTTGTCCAAATTGCTACCAAAGCAACACCACATTTCACTGTTGAAGCAAGGGAATTGAAAACACTAGCATGTTGGCCATATTTATTCTAAGCAATCCAAAATCTTATTGAGAGAAGAGGAGTTCACCATTGGAGAGTCTTCACACTTCTTTTGAGAGAGAGGAGAAGCTTGCAAAGAGACTGAGGAAAGGGACCTCCTTGTTGAGGATATTTGAGCTCCATAACTAAAAGGATTCTCTTCAAGTGTTTTAGCATTATATTGTATTTATTTACCACCAACAATCAATAAAGGGAGTCTTTTTCCATTTACATATTGACATTTTTTCTCCATTGAATATTTTTTTTTTCTTATCTCTTTTGTTTAGGCTTATGTTCCTTCATGCATCACTTCCAATACTAGTTGTGCTTTTTTTTGTTTAAGTCTGTTCACTAACAACACCAACTATCTCTGTGATCCTTTGCAGGGAACATCCAACTGTTAAGGAGGTGTTATTTGGTACTCCATTGCCACAAAAACACTAACACAGAGTTGGTGACTACACTGGTTTATTTTCTTTGTTATAACGGTTGTTTTGCAGGACCTCCTCTATGCATAACCAACCACAAGGCACTCAAGTCTTCTTTGGGAATTTTTTCAAGACATTTTGGACCTCTTCTGATTTTTAGAAAGAAAAAATTTACTCTCTATTTTCAATTGCGCGCTTTTTTCTCTGACAGATGCATCGCTCCACGTCTGTATTGGAAAAATACGTGCAGTGTTCCAGAAAGCAAGAAGAGACTTTTGTTTTCCATTTTTTCAAGATATTGGCAGCCTTTGGTGAATTTCCTTCACCACTGCACTGTGTTATTCTATTTTTTAGTTTTCCTAGTTACTATGCTAACCATAATTAGTGGTGAAATAGAGTTTTATTTATTTTTTATATTTGCAAAAAACATAGATAGCTTAATTAGGGAGAAGAGTAAGTGGCCAAATTCCACACATATTTTTCAAAATATTTTTCTGAATTTTATGCACATGACATAGTTTAATTAGTAAAGGAGTAAGTGGCCCATCATCCACAGATATTTCTACTAAACAAGCTACTTTTTGTTTTTGTTTTCATTAGTTTTGTGACTAGGGTCAAAAGTTAGTAAATAAATCAAGTAATCTATGCTTCCCTTGCGCCTTTAGGTGAACCCGGGCTTACATATGAATGATTTCTCAAAGAATTTGGATTCCCCATCTCCCTTTAGTTCCACATAGTATAATTATGAGAATTGAAAGCGGCCCATTATCCGCACATCATTTCTATTTTATGTAAGGAAGAATCAAACACTTAGTGTAATTAGAGGGGTATAGTAAAGGATCATCGTATATCTGCATTTTATCAAACTTTTTATGTTCACTTCGCCACACACTAAGAATTTGTAAGCTTTGCATAAGAAGGCATCCAATATTCAAATATTTTTGCGCTTAACTTACATTTTCTTAACCATTCACACCCTAAGAAAAGTCAAGATGATTAAAAGCAACCATAACTTGAACCAACTAATTCTTCCCAGAGGGGTCATAAAAGAAGAAATAGTTTAGGTTAAGACCATTGGGGGTAGGCCTCCCATAAGCCGCCATGATCAATTTACATCTATGAAACATATAAGTTGAATTCTAGGGTGCTTAAAATACTTCAGTCATCCCATGGAAGAGATTACCTAAGAATAACAAAGACCTGATTCAGAGGGGTTTTGGATTAGGTCCAGTGCGTGTGGTACTCTCTGGGGCTACTCGACCCATCTAGTGCTTGGTAATGGTAAATGATTAACAATAAGCTAAAGACTCGAATGCTCACGTGGGACTAAATTACTTTAGTGATAAAAATCTAGGGCATCCTTTCCCTAAAGGTGACGGTATAGGTAATTCTCGATCCTCATTTCCATTACCTTGGTTGATTATTCGACTGCTGGAAGGCGTCACCAATTATTTCAGGACAATGGCCCTGGTACCTGTTGTCGACAATTATTGTCTCCCCTATAGACAGTCTAGAGTTTCCATAGACCAGTGCCTAGGACATCTTAGCATAGCAAGGAGCATATAATAACGCTGGGGTGTCAATCCAAAACTCTCCTGCTATCTCTTGTAGAACAAAGAAATTGATTTAAAATGGGACCAGCAATCACAAAAACTGTCACAGGGAAAGTAATGTTGCAGAGGCACAATGCAAAGCTCCAATATTAAAGCATCAGACAGTTAAGAGACAATTTACTGTAAAGAGGGCTGATTCAAATAATATATCACAGAAATCAAATATCAGAAAGTGTATGTGGTGAAAGAAAATTTCAGAAGATACTAGCCAACATTGGGTTGATACCCAGATACACAACAGAACCATGTATGGGCTTATCAATCTAAGAATCCATACATGACAATGGCGTTTTAAAAGCACCCTCCCAAAACAACTAATATAGCAGAAAGATGGATGAAATGAACATGAAACAATGTATCATGCCTGAGCCATATTTAAAGCACTTGACTGATCCAAGTATGGGCATCAGCTAGGATGAATCGTTACCTAAAATCAGTGAGCCACTCGCATTCCAGTACATGATACAAGAAGATGTATGAAATGAAATATTATATTAAACACATAAGAGAAGTTTACATACTGTGAGATATCAAAGACCAGAATCCTTTAAACAGACAGAACTCCTCCTCACTGAGACCCTACGAGCTCTTAGCCTCGATACAAAAGCTTTACAAAATGTATACAAAAATGCCTTTCACAGCATAATTTTCTGATAAAAGTCTGGAACCTTTTCCATGTCTTTCTTCTGGAGCTTTATAAGAGAGGTAGAAAGCTCTAGAGAATGAGGTAGGTGATACACATTAAATCGATTCATTAAAAAAAATGATAAGAAATACCCGCCTATGCTGTTTGATGGTGTTGGACTGCTGTAGGTACTCTGCTACTGTTCTATGGAATAAATGTTGAAAATGAAAATCTCCTTCGAAACAGAACAGAGAGAATAAAATATACAAATGTTCTGTCCTTTGCTGAAAGAGAGACATGCTGCAATAAAGCCTGGAGGATATGATTTTAGGGCACTTGTACTCTTTTCCTTCTAGATGCAGGATTGTTATTTAAAATCTTCGGCGCCGGACATTGAATTTCTTGCTCATACATTGATATTTGTATACTGCCCCATTAATATTTATTGCTATGTAATCTGTCCCTTTGAATGCATCTGTAAGGTTCAATGGATTTTATCTCTGCTTCCATTAATGAAGTCATATCACAGCAACTACCCCGAACTCTCCTCCTTAATTTTGCCATCAAGAATCGTCCTTAGAGGTGATCTTGGCCTCTGTGATGGAGGCGATGAATTACGGCAGTTCCTACCTGCAAAACCCACAAACGCGTTAGAGAAGACCAGACACAGGGGCGAGGAACGTGGAGGTGTCGACGATGATAGCGGTGAGGACATGGTAAATGGTAAACTCATGCAGGGTGGTGGAAAGATTACATGGTGACAACAGAAATGTAGCGCGACTGCAAAAATGGTGAACAATGCATAGGTGAGGGTTGGCGAACTGTATCAACTTCCAAACATAAAAATAACCTTCCAGACGAAACACATAGGAGGACACTAGGTAATGTGACAAGGACATGTAACATGATGATGTGGAGTACAGACTATGGGGCTTGGTCAACTGTGAGGGTCAAGCAGATTTTGGCCGTCCAATTTCGAAGGCGATCTATGGTGAAGAATGCGTCTAGGAGCAAAGAAGAGGTGGGCCAGAGGCGATGCGGACGGGAATTAAAAACTGCGCAACTTTGGAGGACAAGAGCCGTTGGATCGAGCACTCAAGATCGGAAGGCTTATATGAATTTTGCTGCACGTCTTTGCCCAGGAGTTAATGAGCGGGAGGGTAGTGGTTTTGGAACAGTGGCTGAGCCACGCGTCACGCGATTAATGGAATCGCTGGCCAATCGTGAATTACCGCCTGCCCCGGATGAGCGGTGCGGAATAAACATGCTTGTTTTGGAGGGGAGGCGTGGCGGGGACCACAAAGGAGGGTATACTATGGGCCATTGATCTAAATTTAATCGGACGGCTCGAGGCGCGCCCGAAACGCATTTGACGAGCGCCTTTTGGCCTGATGCATGGTTACAGCCTTTGGTCGCGCAGAGTAGGAAAGCAGAGGGGGCCAGGGCCAAAAGGGCTGAACGTTAAATAATTTTGAACGCGAGCCCTTTAGACTTGCGCAATGTGATTTGGCAGCAAAGGCAGGTAACGATAGGAGTTAAAATGGATTCACAAGGTAAAGAGAAAGGATCCGAGGGTTTTCAAGCAGATTGCTCACGAAAATTAAATAGGGGAGCTACTTATGATCAACATTGGCTCCACCTGGGGATGACACGTTCATCCCTGGACGTGTCGAGAACTTGCAGGCCACCTGATCATCTTTCATGCGAACTCTGCTCTTCGACCCTTTGCATTTTACTCCTTAATTTATCAGCACACTCATCAAACCAAAATTGAAACAAAAATTATATACAATATGGTACATCAGGCTTGCTCTGCCTGAATCAAAA
The DNA here is from genome assembly GCA_034641835.2 of Pinus albicaulis. Classification (NCBI taxonomy): domain Eukaryota; kingdom Viridiplantae; phylum Streptophyta; class Pinopsida; order Pinales; family Pinaceae; genus Pinus; species Pinus albicaulis. The sequence continues at coordinate 945,042,755 of CM076571.1, read as the reverse complement.
TTGAAAATATGGCTTGAGAAATTGACCATTTACAGGGGCATCTAGCAAGTCACCCTGTAAACTCTCCAACACGAACATGTTATTGCTTCCTTGTTCTGCAATTTTAAATGGGCCGAACCAGAGGGGATCAAATTTGCCATTCTTTCCTTTTTCAGCCCTCTGTACATCCCACCTGAGAACCAGATCACCAATCTGCAATTTTCTATCCTTTGCATGCTGGTCAAAGATGTTTTTCATTTTCTCCTGATATTCAGCTAACCTCTGATTCACCCGGTCTCGTGTTTCCTCTAATTCTACTAATTGATTGATTCTCCTGACCATATCATTAGGTTCCTCCTGACTTTCTTGTATGAAACGTGCCACTGGTAAAGCCAGCTGCACAGGAAACACTGCTGCTCGTCCATATACCAATTCGTATGGAGATTTTCCAGTTGCTCTCTTACTGGTGATCCTATTAGTCCACAGAGAAAATTTCAATTGGGAATCCCAATTCTTCTGATTCTCATTTATAGTTTTCTTCAAGGCCCTCACCAGAGTTTTATTGGAAGATTCTGCCAAGCCATTCCCCTGTGGGTAGTAAGTTGTGGAGTGATTAAGTGAAATATTGTACCGTTGACAGAAATTCACAAATTTTGCAGATTTGAAGGCCTGTGCATTATCAGTCACTATTTTAGCAGGACAGCCAAACCTGGATATGATGTTCTCCTCCATGAATTTTATGATGACAGTGTCGGTAGAATTCCTTGCAGGTATGGCTTCCACCCATTTTGTAAAGTAATCTGTGGCTGTTAATATCCATTTATGTTGCCCACTTGATGGGGGATGTATTTCTCCAATAAAATCTATTCCCCATTGTTGAAATGGCTCATTGACATGAACTGGAATCAGGGGCAGAGCTGCCAACTTCAGTCTTTCAGCAAATTTATGACACTTATCACATGCTCTGACCCAAGTAAAAACATTTCCAAATAATTTTGGCCAGTAGAAACCAACTTTCAGTATTTTATGAGCTGTGGCCCTCCAGCTGTAATGGCCTCCACAAATTCCCTCATGAAATTCCACCATTATAATTTCTACTTCATCCTCTGTGAGGCACAATAATAGGATGCCCGAAGGATCTCTCCAATATAATTGGCCATTAGCAACTATGTACTTTTGTGACTTCAAACTTAAAGCTCTGTATTTTTCTTTATCACAGCTGGGAGGACAGCTGAGTGTCAAAAGATATTCAACTATTTCTTTATACCATGGGCTGGTGAGGTATTTTATATGAACCTTCTGAGTAGCGTCCTTCACTCCTTTGTTGGGAAAAATACTGAGAGGGGGGGGGGTGAATCAGTATTTACTGCATAATCAAATCTTTTTACTTTTTCATTCCTTAAAACCCATACGCTACTTTCCTTCAGTAAACTAGCGTATATACGCGGATCCCATTTATGAAACTAGCGTATACACAGAGATCTAGATCTGTCATTAAATCTTCACTTATATTATTCCATCATTCATTCATCAGATGTTCAATAAACAATAAACATGTGCAGTAAGAACAGAATAAACCATCACACAAAGCATCACACATGAACACCAGGATTTTAGGTGGAAACCCAAGTCGGGAGAAAACCACCGCTGCAGTTGCTCAGCCTTCAATATTTTATTATAGAGAAAACATATTACAACATATGTGTTGGCGCAGACTTGACCAGCACGCAGGCACCCACCTGCGCTCATTTACCAGCCTCTCCTGGAAGGGAGCTCCAACCCCCTGACTCGTTTACCAGCCTCTCCTGGAAGGGAGCTACGACCCCCGATCTCGTTTACCAGCCTCACCTGGAAGGGAGCTACAACCCCCTGACTGAAGGCTACAACCTTCAGCACCACCTTGGACCACGTTTCATCAATTTTCACACTGGATCCAACAACTCCAATAGAACACCACTTGCAAGCCACATTTCATCATATTTCCAGACTAGACCCTTTCCACACTTTTAAGCCCAAACATACATCACCAACAGATACATATCAACACAGATCAGATAGCAGAAACACAGCAGAACAGATCAGATATTTCATACCCCTTGCTTCAGCAAACCCTAGTTTGCATACGCGTTTTTACTTCACTGATGTCGCGTATATACGCGCTTCCGTCCACACAAACCAGCGTATACCTCAGTGTATATTTTATTGCGCATACGCGCTTTCTCTTCGCTGAAGCCGCGTATATACGCGCTTCCTCCGCTGCGAAGTAGCGTATAGATATTTAAGCATTACAGAGAGATACTTCATCGACGTATAGTAAGAAAACATAAACTTTACTTCAGATGATGTTCGCTTTCATCACGATCTAATCACCCATAAACAAGATCTGTGAAGATACAAATACGTTTCGATCTCAGAGCCTGACATCATCATTTCTTCATAGGTGCATCATAGATTCAGATCTATCATCAAACCTTTACCCTTTCCATACAGATATACTTCATAGAGAAGTATTCATTCAAGCTCAGACATCTTGCTCTCACAATGAATCATTTGCACAATGAATTTCTTCTCTTTATATAGGCTTATCATTTTTCAATACCATGAGCCCCTTTTTCAATACCATGGGCCAAAGCAATACCATGAGCCCAAAACTACCTGGACGGGGTCAATTAGGCGGATCATTACCCAATACAATGGGTCAATACCATGGTGGTTACCCCTGGTTTTGCACTTTTGAGCGCTTTTACCCATACGCTACTTGGAACGTTATTTTCCGCGTGCATACGCGACTTCCCTTAGACAGATCCGCGTATACATAGAGACATACTCTTTTCATCATACTTTGAGCACATTCTGAATTCCTTTCTTCATTGCCTTCTGTACACACTGTAGATACATCATATTTTCTTCATCAAACCATATTCTATCAAGCACAACTTCATCAAGTAAGTTGTCATCATCTTCATCAAGTGGGTTGCCTTTCAAGGACAACACTCAGCATCATATTGTCAACAAACATCATATCACATCAGATTTACATCATTTACCAAGTCCATCAAGTCAAGAATAACTTCATCAGGTGGATTGCCATCAAGGACAGCATATATGTCAATAGTGGCATGTCTTTATCTTCATTCAGTGGGTTGCCATCAAGGACAACATCCTGCATCATATTTCCAACAATCTCCCCCTTTGGACTTGATGGCAACCACGATGGTGTTTGGTTACCACAACAGATAGATACATTAAGACACCATGTCACTCTCCCAAATATTTGACATCATTATCTTCTCTTCATTCAAACACCATGTCACTCTCCCCCTTTGACATCAAGGGCAAAGGGCGGATCACAAACCAATGAAAGGGCGGATCAAAACCAGCGGATCAAAACCAACGCACTCTCCCCCTTTGACATCAAGGGAAACGGTCGGATCAAAACCAACACACTCACCCCCTTTTCTCCTCATGTAGAAGAAGCGTTCTGCAGATCTGATGTATACTGAAGTGACCAAGCTCCGCCTGAGTTCATGCTGAATATTTTTCAATGAAGTACATGACTCTATGAACTTCCTATCACCGAAAGACTCATACTTACATCAAATATCCAACCAAGTGGATTTACATATGAGACTCAACTACCCAACCAAGTGGGTTTACAAATTTGACTCAGCTACCCAACCAAGTGGGTTTACAAAAATTAACTCAGCTACCCAACCAAGTGGGTTTACAAATTTGACAAGTCCTTACATGACAGAATATTACAATTTTACAACATGAGTCTCAACAAGACCTTTTCATCAAACTACAGATATAACTTTTAAGACCAACACCAGAAAGTCCTCAAGAAAGAGAAAAAACCATCAACACTGCATTATAGTCAGCAAAGCTAATGCTCCCCCTGAATCTGTGCAACCAAGCATCCGTTCCATATTACTAAGGCTCCCCCTTAGTCTGTCCATCCTGAACACTTTCACCAACAAATCATCAAGGCATTTTCATCAAAACATTCGAAACAGAATTATGAGAACTGGAACACCACCAGAGATACCAAACAGTATCAGAGATACCAATCAGCACTGCAGCTGTGCTGAAGAGAGCTGAACCAACCAAAAATTTCCAGCAACCAAACATACGCGGTTTTCTGTGCAGGAACTCGCGTATATACGCGACTGTGTTTCAGGAAACCCGCGTATCCAATGTCATCTTCTGTAATTAAGTAGATCTGTTCTTCTGACATACAGAGACAACTCCAGCTTCAGATTGTGATGTTCAAATGCTTCTATGGAACATGTGAGGGCAGACAATGTAGTTGTATCTTCAAGCGTCATCCAAGGATTGTAGCATAATGTTAACCAAGCCTTCAGATTCTTTGCATCATCAATACATTCTTTTCATAGAGAGATTCTCATATCAGAAAAATGTCTTCACATAGGTGTCAAGCAATCATCCATGTGGTCCAACATCACCATGATCTTCAAGATTTAACATGAAGTAACATATGTAGGCAAAAGATCTCAACCATAGTAACAAACTCTGCATGATCTATTCTTATTTCTGAATCACACGACATCCAACTCATCCATGTGTGAGCACAAAAGATACTTATCAGCAACCAGGGCTTAAAATCTCATCATAACAAACCATGTACCAAGTCATCATCATTTGAGCATGAGTATCACAAAAACCAAAGAATAAGCAATCATATTGCCAACAATGCAATCATCAACCTGCTACTCCCCCTAGACCAGTGCTCCTTCTTAACTTGTGCAACTTGAAAACGTTCATCAGCAAGTCATCAGCAACATTCACTACATGATCTGTTCTTATCTCTGAATTATAGGATTTTCATCTCAACAATGACTACTCTTCATCAACAAGCAACCAAGCTTCATCCAAAATCTTCAACACAAGAACCCATGTGTCATTTCATTATCATGAGTATAACCAGAATGATGCTAATAGTGCAATCATCAGCAGTCAGACTGATGCTCCAGATCTTCAACTATCAGATAAATTCTCTTATCATCAATGCATACGCGGCTGTGTCAGCTGGAACTAGCGTATATACGCGACTTTGTTTCCTATAACCCGCGTATGGAAAGTGAAGTATAGAAAATTTTCATCTTCCTTCATTTCCTCCTGAGTTTGTACCTCCTGTACCTGTCCTTTCCACATCAGATGCGCTGTCAGAAGTAAACATAACCAGAATAATCAAATCAACCATGAGAGTCATCATGCATTGCTCCCCCTGTCACGATACATTACTAAATCTCATAATGTATCCCACATCATTCCTGCAGTCAATCAGAGAAGTAAGCTTCAGAAGTGGATGACTGCAGTAGGGTCAGAATTCCCTACGTTTCTGATTGGTCTTTCTTCTTTTTCCAAATTTGTTTGTCCTTCCTAACAGTGTGCTGAAAATTGTCCACTTTCTTAGATCTGTTCAACCTGCATTCCTTTTCTACATGCCCATACTTGTTACAAGAATAACATCTCATATGTCCAGAAAAGTAAGCATAAGAATCATAATGAGTATTTCTGATCTTCCTTCTTTTACAATCAGCTGCTCTATGTCCATACTTGTTACATGAAAAACAATATCCCTTGAAGAAACCAGAGTACCTTTCTATGTAGGAACTGTTTTATTGAGGCTGAAATGATCTGCTCCTGCAATTTGCTGCAACATGCCCATATTGATGACATTTGAAACATTCAACATTATTGAATGATTTCCTTTGAGATTTCATCATTGTTGATTGACCTTTTGTTTCTTTCAACTCTTCAGGTTTTGTATTGACTTCCTTTGAATCTTTAGCACTTCCTTGTGAACTAGATTCTCCTTTGACAGTTTCATGAAAACCAAGACCAAGTTTGATAGAAGGAGACCTTTGACCACTAAGAATATTATCCAGAATCTTAGTACTATCTTGAAACCTCAAAAGTCTAACCTTTTCTTCTAATTTACCTTTGAGAATATTTACCTCAACCTCCAAGTCTTGACATTGCTTTGTCATTCTTTCTTCTTTCCTTCTTCCATCTTCTACTTGATCCTTCAGATTTAGATTCTCTTCTTTCAACCAATTTCCGTTTAATTCACATGTTTGTTGCAGCTCTTCATTCTTCTTCTTCGATGCTTTGAGATCTTCTTTTAGAGATATGTTTTCTGCTTCAAGTCCTGCATTCTTCTTATTTGATTTATCCAGGTCTTCTTTGAGGGAAATGATTTCTGCTTCAAGTCCTTCCTTTTCAAATGATTGATGCTTCAAGTTTTTCTTGTAGAGAGATGATTTCAGCTTCAAGACTTTTATTCTTCCTCTTTGATTTTTCCAGACCTGTTTTTAGAGAACCGTTTTCTGCTTCAAGTCCTTCATTCTTCTTATTTGCTTCTTCAAGTTCTGCTTGCAGAGAGATGATTCTAGCTTGATATCCTTTACTTCGACTGCGTACATCATCGAACATCCTTTTCAGTCTAAATACCAAAGCTTTGGAGGCAGCGTCCTTCTCATTAAATATTCTTTGTTGGTCTTTGATAACCTTCTTTAAATCCACAACATTACTTTCACTATCTACATCATTGCTTACACAGATAAGATTACAAGGATCACCATCAGATTCATCTTTGTCAACTTCTGCTGTATCGGTTTTCTGAGACATCTCCTTACTTTGAGCATTTTGCTTCTTTGCCATGAGTACTTGTAGAGCTTGGTCAGAATCTTCTTCGGCTTCTTCTAGGTCGATAGCATATTCTTCACTATTGTTTGTACCACTAAGATCTTTCAAAGGATGATCCCAATCACTATCAGATTCATCTCCTTTGATTTCTGGTATCCACGTTCTCTGAAATATCTCCTTTCTTCGAGTAGGCTTCTTCTTTTGCTTCTTTCCCATTGCGACGGATCTCCTTCAAGCGATCAAGCTTCTGCAGAAGGACCACGCTCTGATACCAATTGTTGGGAAAAATACTGAGAGGGGGGGGTGAATCAGTATTTACTGCATAATCAAATCTTTTTACTTTTCATTCCTTAAAACCCATACGCTACTTTCCTTCAGTAAACTAGCGTATATACGCGGATCCCCTTTATGAAACTAGCGTATACACAGAGATCTAGATCTGACATTAAATCTTCACTTATATTATTCCATCATTCATTCATCAGATGTTCAATAAACAATAAACATGTGCAGTAAGAACAGAATAAACCATCACACAAAGCATCACACATGAACACCAGGATTTTAGGTGGAAACCCAAGTCGGGAGAAAACCACCGCTGCAGTTGCTCAGCCTTCAATATTTTATTATAGAGAAAACATCTTACAACATATGTGCTGGCGCAGACTCCTACCAGCACGCAGGCACCCACCTGCGCTCGTTTACCAGCCTCTCCCGGAAGGGAGCTCCAACCCCCTGACTCGTTTACCAACCTCTTCTGGAAGGGAGCTACGACCCCCTAATCTCGTTTACCAGCCTCACCTGGAAGGGAGCTACGACCCCCTGACCGAAGGCTACAACCTTCAGCACCACCTTGGACCACGTTTCATCAATTTTCACACTGGATCCAACAACTTCAATAGAACACCACTTGCAGGCCACATTTCATCATATTTCCAGACTAGACCCTTTCCACACTTTTAAGCCCAAACATACATCACCAACAGATACATATCAACACAGATCAGATAGCAGAAACACAGCAGAACAGATCAGATATTTCATACCCCTTGCTTCAGCAACCCTAGTTTGCATACGCGCTTTCCCTTTACTGATGTCGCGTATATACGCGCTTCCGTCCACACAAACCAGCGTATACCTCAGTGTATAATTTATTGCGCATACGCGCTTTATCTTCGCTGAAGCCGCGTATACACGCGCTTCCTCCGCGGCGAAGTAGCGTATAGATCTTCAATCATTACAGAGCAGCATACTTCATCAGATCAGATATTCAGTTCAGATTCAACTCTTTACTTCAGACAGATGTTCGCCTCATCATAGATCTAATCACTCCATAAACAGATCTAGCAGATACAAATACATTTCAGATCTAGACATCCCGCTTCATCATTTCTTCATAGGTGCATCATAGATTCAGATCTATCATCAAACCTTTACCCTTTCCATACAGATATACTTCATAGAGAAGTATTCATTCAAGCTCAGACATCTTGCTCTCACAATGAATCATTTGCACAATGAATTTCTTCTCTTTATATAGGCTTATCCTTTTTCAATACCATGAGCCCCTTTTTCAATACCATGGGCCAAAGCAATACCATGAGCCCAAAACTACCTGGACGGGGTCAATTAGGCGGATCATTACCCAATACAATGGGTCAATACCATGGTGGTTACCCTCGGTTTTGCACTTTTTGAGCGCTTTTGCCCATACGCGACTTGGCACGTTATTTTCCGCGTGCATACGCGACTTCCCCTAGGCCAATCCGCGTATACAAAGAGACATACTCTTTTCATCATATTTTGAGCACATTCTGAATTCCTTTCTTCATTTCCTTTTGTACACACTGTAGATACATCATATTTTCTTCATCAGGAACATATTCTCTCAAGCACAACTTCATCAAGTAAGTTGTCATCATCTTCATCAAGTGGGTTGCCTTTCAAGGACAACACTCATCATCATATTGTCAACAAACATCATATCACATCAGATTTACATCATTTACCAAGTCCATCAAGTCAAGCATAACTTCATCAGGTGGATTGCCATCAAGGACAACACATGTCAATAGTGGCATGTCTTTATCTTCATTCAGTGGGTTGCCATCAAGGACAACATCCTGCATCATATTTCCAACATCCTTACTTCTCTCTTTCATTTTCAGATTCTTCATTTGAAAGCATAGACAGGTTTATGCCCAGAGCTTGATAGTTAGATTCTGATAAGATCCTTGCTAGTCCTGTCCTTTTATCAGCTTAGTAGGTCTGATATCCAAATCATATTCGTGTATCTTTGCTATCCACCTTCCCCTCTTGCCTTCACTATCTCCCTGAATGAGAATGTCCTTGACAACTGCTGCAGGGACATATGCGGTAATGTGAGACTGCAAAATATACATTCTAAAGGCTTTGAGGGACTTTACTAGGGAATATGCCTGCTTCTCTAATATATTGTATTTCAATTCAGCATCATGAAGCACCTGACTGAAAAAGGCAATAGGCTTCTCATATCCATCTTCATTTTTCTGCAATAACACTCCAGCTGCTGTATGAGGTGATGCAAAAGAAAAGATCATAAATGGTCTAGTATAATTAGGTCCAGCCAGTACAGGGGCTTCAACAAATGCAGCTTTAATTCTAGCAAAGGCCTCCCGTGATTCTTGTGACCATTTTACCTCATTGTTATTTTTCAGCATATCAGTTATATGCCTAACTATCTCAGTATAGTTAGGATAAACCTTCTCAGAAAATTTATACGGCCTAAAAACACTTGCACTTATTTTTTATTTCTGGGAAGAGGAATGCTATTTAAAACCTCCACTCTTTTAGGGTCTATCCTTACCCCATCCTTAGTTACAATATGTCCCAAAAGTTTGCCTTCCTCTAATGCGAATAAAGAATTTTGTGGATTAAGAGAAAGACCATACCTTCTGCATTTTTCAAAAGTTCTTTGTAAATGCTCAATGTGTTCAGCATCATTATTTGAGAACACTGTAATATCATCAAGGTACACCACTAGAAATCTATCCTGGTCACCCACAAAAGCAATATCCATCGCCCTCTGAAAGGTAGCTCCTGCGTTAATCAACCCAAAAGGCATCCTGGCATACATAAATGTGCCCCATGGTGTAATGAATGCAGTCTTCTTCTGATCCTCTGGGAACACACCTACCTGATTATAACCAGAAAAACCATCCATCATTGACATTCTAGAGGCTCCCACCACTTTCTGCAGGATGTGGTCCATCTTAGGCAGTGGATAATTGTCTTTTAAAGATGCTCTATTTAAATTCCTGAAATCTACACACAGCATTATTTCTCCATTCTTCTTTCTGACAGGGACTAGATTGGACACCCATTCTGAGTACCTCAGTGGCACAATTATTTTGGCCTTTAGCAGCTTCTTGATTTCTTTTTCAATGGAGGGAAGTAGCAGAGGATTTATCTACCTGAGCTTCTGCTTATAAGGTTTTGCATCTTCCCTCAAAGGAATTTTGTGCTGCATTATACTAACATCAAAAGTTTTAAGGTCCTGATAGGACCATGAAAATACATCTTTGTATGATTGAAATAATTTCAGGTATTTTTCTTTATATTCCTTTGGGACCTTCTTAGATAGCTTTACAATTTTAGGCTCAACATTGGTACCCAGATTCATATTTTCCATTTTATTTTCTTCTACTACTTTATTATGATCCAATGGAACATCATTTTTGTCAAATAATCTTTCTAGAGGCACCAGCCCTCTAGGTATAATGTTTCCCTTCAACTGCAACACTTTACTACCTGCCATTTTATCTTCCCACCTATTTTCTGTAAAATCTTCAGCCTCATCTTCTTCACAATCATCAATCTCCATATTAGAGAATTCCCCCACTGTTTCTAGGAATCTCTTCATCTTTTCATCATCTTCAAATACCTGCCAGTGCTTAATATTATCTGGGATTGATGGTCTATAACGTACCTCAACTTCATATCTCAAGAGAGGGTTCTGAGGAGGGTGAAATGTACTGGCAGCTACAGCTAGAGAATCCGCCATTCTATTTTGCTCCAAGGCATGAAATGGACGTTAAATGCTGAGAATAAATTCTCCACCATGTCCCATACTTTATTTCTATATGCCCTCAACCGAGGGTGCTTGGTTTGACATTGATTTCTGACCTGTCTGACCACCAGCTCAGAGTCTCCCAGAGATTTTAAGCTTTGTATACCCATGCTCTTGGCTGTCTGCAGTCCCAATAGTAGCGCTTCATATTCAGCCACATTATTAGTAGCCTCATATTCCAATTTAAAAGACAGTGGCACCCATTTTCCTGTAGGGGAGATTAATAATACTCCAGCCCCATTTCCTTCTCTTGAATTTTCTCCATCAAAATGTAGAGTCCATACTCCTGCTTCACGGTCTTCTAAATACTGCTCAGTTTTAATCTGACAGAAGGATGGTTCCTAAACATGATCTTGATCTTCTTCAAGCATGAAACATGAAAAATCTCCCTCTTTACTATAGACTGGAGAATTTTCAGAGCTCTCAGAGTTAGTTACCATCTTGACAAATCTAGTTTCTCTGTATAGCCTCCTCTCCTGGCCACCAAAAACTGGAATAGTGGCATATGTTAAGTCTAGTTTGAGTGACCCACCAATTTTTGTTCCCCAGGACCTTGACAACAGCATGCCAAAGCGAGCTGGGATGTCAGCCACCACAATGTCCATTACTACGCTTTTTGATGGAATTTGGGCCAGATTGACCACTAGATATTTAATCATCCCCAAGCATTTAACTCTTTTGGAATCAAATGAATATAGATCTTTATATGGACGTGTGATTTGTAGACCTAGTTGCTCCATGATTGACAAAGGCATAAGGTTATGGGAAGCTCCAGAATCTAACATACAATTGTGTAACAATAGGTCATGAATAACTAAAGACACATAGAAAGAAGGAGTAGAGGGGTCTATCTCCTCGACATGTGGGCCAAAAACTACCATGGGTCTTTCTTCTTGAAGATTAAGACTGTCTGGAATTATTGGTGCTTCAGGAGGGAGTAATAAAGAAGTAACTTGAGATTGATATGCGGGTTGTCTTAACAGTTCAGTCAAAGGGACTGGGATTTTGACTTTCTCAAGTTCTTTTTGCAAATTAAAAGCAGGAGGGGGCTTTTCTATTACAAATTCTTTTGACTCTTTATTTTCAGCTGAAGGTTTAACTTCTTTTGATACAGGCTCAGCATTAGGAGGAGTGACTATTTTTGAAGAAGAAGGAATTTGATCAATAGACTGCAAAGGTTTGTTCATAGGACTCTTACCTTTGTCTGTGAATTTTTGCTTTGTTGACTCCTTTTGAGCAGGTGTTTCCTTCTGGGGAGGCTCTTCTTCATGTTCTTGAGTCCGAGTTCTCTTTTTGGAAGATCTGAGATCATATCTCTTATTGAAATGTGCTTGCATGAAATCATTAAAATGCTTGCAATAGTGATCAATTTCTGCATCTTCTGTGTCTCTGATCTCTTCTTCTTCTTCTTGCAAAGGGCATTCTATTTCATCATTGTTTGAAAAAGCAAGATTTGAATCTTCTAGCTCATAAGCAGCATCTTCAGTGGAGTCATCTACTGGGCCTTCCAGGTATAATGGGTGTGGCACTTGATCCTGTTGCTCCTTTGCTTCCCTTGGCAATATCTATAGAGGTGGCTTTCTATACTGAGGGTTTTAACCTCTGTTTGGAGCATTATAAAAATTCTTGGGGGCTGTATTCTTGGCCTCCAGTTCTAGCTTAACCATATTTTTGATCATCTTGCTTATTTCCTCCATTTTATCTGAATTCTTATCCTGATTAGAAGTAGATACTTCCTCTTTACCTCTTCTTCTGGTATCTTGCTCAGCTTTCCCTTTTAATTTCCCAGTGGAGGAAAAATTTGCTTCTAATTCAAGAGCATCTGACTGAGCATCATCTAGGGTAGCAGGCTTTCTTTCCCTGAGAGAGAAACCGAAGTCTGAGTCAAAGGCTGCTATGAAAACTACTTTGGCAGCGTTCTGATGAGGCTTCATATCTGCAGGGAGGTTTATATATAACTTATTAAATCTCTTGATAAATTCTAACACCCCTTCATTATATTTTTTCTTGAGTGTATTGAACTCAGTAAGACACTGTCCATGATATTTCTTTTCTCCCCATTTTCTGAGAAAAGTATTCTCCATATCATCCCAAATGGTTATGGAACGGTTTCCCAATGTATTGAACCATTTTCTGGCTTCACCGTCCAGAGATTGAACAAACAGTCTTAAGACTACATATAAATGTTCAACATTGAAGTTTTCTGCAAAAGAGAAGAAGGTCTCAAGGTGTTTCTGAGCATCAATTTCATTTTCTCCAGTGAATCTGGGCAATACCTTTAAATAATCCTGGGGCATATCATTCAGTACTTGAGGTAATGCCAGGGGAGCATATTTATTGAGCAAGAAGGCAGGAACATTTGCCATTGGAGGAGGTGGGGGTTGTGCAACAATCTAATGTACAAATGGAGGAAGAGGAGGAGGCGGAAGTGGAGTATGAGTAACAATAGGAATATACTGTACAACAACCTGAGGTGTAGATGGGAACAATTCACAGTTAACAGGGGCTACTTCTGTAACTTCTTTAAATTCTTCGGCCTCAGGGGTAGGGTGAGGTTGAGCTTTAGTTCTAGCACCTCCCCTGGGTGGGCTATCTGAGTAATATTCAGGATTTTCCTCAGTGGGATCGGGATTTTCTACTGGAATTTCTTGAGAAGAAGAGGATAGATAATCTTCTGTGGAAAACTCAGGGATTTCAGCACAGGCTGATTTCTTTTCTTTCCAACCTCTTCTGTGTATAATCTTCTCTGGGTCAGACACAGAGGGTATCTTTGACTGTGATGTATCTGACCTCAGATGTGGCTTACGGGCAGCCAGGACTACAAATATATTTATCAAATAAACAACAGTGGAGTCGCCAAGGTGAGAAATATGCAACTCTTCAACTCTCTGTGCTCACCTGATTAGAGAGTGAATACGATTTGTCGAGGCCCAGGGAAACTGATATTCTTGAATTCGTTCCCCGGCAACGGTGCCAGAAAGATGTTTTCGACAATTATTGTCTCCCCTAGAGACAGTCTAGAGTTGCCATAGACCAGTGCCTAGGAAATATTAGCATAGCAAGGAGCATATAATAAGGCTGGGGTGTCAATCCAAAACTCTCCTGCTATCTCTTGTAGAACAAAGAAATTGATTTAAAATGGGATCAGCAATCACAGAAACTGTCACAGGGAAAGTAATGTTGCAGAGGCACAATGCAAAGCTCCAATATTAAAGCATCAGACAGTTAAGAGACAATTTACTGTAAAGAGGGCTGATTCAAATAATATATCACAAAAATCAAATATCAGAAAGTGTATGTGGTGAAAGAAAAGTTCAGAAGATACTAGCCAACATTGGGTTGATACCCAGATACACAACAGAACCATGTATGGGCTTATCAATCTAAGAATCCATACATGACAATGGCGTTTTAAAAGCACCCTCCCAAAACAACTAATATAGCAGAAAGATGGATGAAATGAACATGAAACAGTGTATCATGCCTGAGCCATATTTAAAGCGCTTGACTGATCCAAGTATGGGCATCAACTAGGATGAATCCTTACCTAAAATCAGTGAGCCACTCGCATTCCATACATGATACAAGAAGATGTATGAAATGAAATATTATATTAAACACATAAGAGAAGTTTACATCTTGTGAGATATCAAAGACCAGAATCCTCTAAACAGACAAAACTCCTCCTCACTGAGACCCTACGGGCTCTGAGCCTCGATACAAAAGCTTTACAAAATGTATACAAAAATGCCTTTCACAGCACAATTTTCTGATAAAAGTCTGGAACCTTTTCCATGTCTTTCTTCTGGAGCTTTATAGGAGAGGTAGAAAGCTATAGAGAATGAGGTAGGTGATACACATTAAATCGATTCATTAAAAAAAATTGATAAGAAATACCCACCTATGCTGTTTGACGGTGTTGGACTGCTGTAGGTACTCTGCTGCTGTTCTATGGAATAAATGCTGAAAATGAAAATCTCCTCTGAAACAGAATAGAGAGAATAAAATATACAAATGTTCTGTCCTTTGGTGAAAGAGAGACATGCTGCAATAAAGCCTGGAGGATATGATTTTAGGGCACTTGTACTCTTTGCCTTCTAGATGCAGGATTGTTATTTAAAATCTTCGGCGCCGGACATTGAATTGCTTGCTCATACATTGATATTTGTATACTGTCCCATTAATATTTCTTGCTGTGTAATCTGTCCCTTTGAATGCATCTGTAAGGTTCAATGGATTTTATCTCTGCTTCCATTAATGAAGTCATATCACAGCAACTACCCCGAACTCTCCTCCTTAATTTCGCCATCAAGAATCGTCCTTAGAGGTGTTCTTGGCATCTGTGATGGAGGTGATGAATTACGGCAGTTCCTACCTGCAAAACCCACAAACGTGTTAGAGAAGACCAGACATAGGGGCGAGGAACGTCGAGGTGTCGACGATGATAGCGGTGAGGACATGGTTAAATGGTAAACTCATGCAGGGTGGTGGAAAGATTACATGGTGACAACAGAAATGTAGCGCGACTACGAAAATGGTGAACAATGCATAGGTGAGGGTTGGCGAACTGTATCAGCTTCCAAACATAAAAATAACCTTCCAGAAGAAACACATAGGAGGACACTAGGTAATGTGACAAGGACACGTAACATGATGACGTGGAGTACAGACTATGGGTCTTGGTCACCTGTGAGGGTCAAGCAGATTTTGACCGTCCAATTTCGAAGGCGATATATGGTGAAGAATGCGTCTAGGAGCAAAGAAGAGGTGGGCCAGAGGCGATGCGGACGAGAATTAAAAACTACGCAACTTTGGAGGACAAGAGCCGTTGGATCGAGCACTCAAGATCAGAAGGCTTATATGAATTTCGCTGCACGTCTTTGCCCGGGAGTTAATGCGTGGGAGGGTAGTGGTTTTGGAACAGTGGCTGAGCCATGCGTCGCGCGATTAATGGAATTGTTGGCCAATCGTGAATTACCGCCTGCCTCGGATGAGCGGTGTGGAATAAACAGGCCGGTTTTGGAGGGGAGGTGCGGCGGGGACCACAAAGGAGGGTATACTATGGGCCATTGATCTAAATTTAATCGGACGGCTCGGGGCGCGCCCGAAACGCATTTGACAAGTGCCTTTTGGCCTGACGCATGGTTACAGTCTTTGGTCGCGTAGAGTAGGAAAGCAGAGGGGGCCAGGTCAAAAAGGGATGAACGTTAAATAATTTTGAACGCGAGCCCTTTAGACTTGCGCAATGTGATTTGGCAGCAAAGGCAGGTAACGATAGGAGTTAAAATGGATTCAAAAGGTAAAGAGAAAGGATCCGAGGGTTTTCAAGCAGATTTCTCACGAAAATTAAATAGGGGAGCTACTTATGATCAACATTGGCTCCTCCTCGGGACGACACGTTCATCCTTGGACGTGTCGAGAACTTGCAGACCACTTGATCATCTTTCATGCGAACTTTGCTCTTCGACCCTTTGCATTTTACTCCTTAATTTATCAGCACACTCATCAAACCAAAACTGAAACAAAACTTATATACAATATGGTATATTAGGCTTGCTCTGCCTGAATCAAAATTGAAAATATGGCTTGAGAAATTGACCATTTACAGGGGCATCCAGCAAGTCACCCTGTAAACTCTCCAACATGAACGTGTTATTGCTTCCTTGTTCCGCAATTTTAAATGGGCCGAACCAGAGGGGATCAAATTTTCCATGCTTTCCTTTTTCAGCCCTCCAGACATCCCACCTGAGAACCAGATCACCAATCTACAATTTTCTATCCTTTGCATGCTGGTCAAAGATGTTTTTCATTTTCTCCTGATATTCAGCTAACCTCTGATTCACCCGGTCTCGTGTTTCCTCTAATTCTACTAATTGATTGATTCTCCTGACCATATCATCAGGTTCCTCCTGAATTTCTTGTATGAAACGTGCCACTGGTAAGGCCAACTGCACAGGAAACACTGCTGCTCGTCCATATACCAATTCGTATGGAGATTTCCCAGTTGCGCTCTTACTGGTGATCCTATTAGTCCACAGAGAAAATTTCAATTGGGAATCCCAATTCTTCTGATTCTCATTTATAGTTTTCTTCAAGGCCCTCACCAGAGTTTAATTGGAAGATTATGCCAAGCCATTCCCCTGTGGGTAGTAAGTTGTGGAGTGATTAAGTGCAATATTGTACCGTTGACAGAAATTCACAAATTTTGCAGATTTGTAGGCCTGTGCATTATCAGTCACTATTTTAGCAGGACAGCCAAACCTGGATATGATGTTCTCCTCCATGAATTTTATGATGACAGTGTCGATAGCATTCCTTGCAGGTATGGCTTCCACCCATTTTTTAAAGTAATCTGTGGCTATTAATATCCATTTATGCTGCCCACTTGATGGGGGATGTATTTCTCCAATAAAATCTATTCCCCATTGTTGAAATGGCTCATTGACATGAACTGGAATCAGGGGCAGAGTTGCCAACTTCAGTCTTTCAGCAAATTTCTGACACTTATCACATGCTCTGACCCAAGTAAAAACATTTCCAAATAATTTTGGCCAGTAGAAACCAGCTTTCAGTATTTTATGAGCTATGGCCCTCCAGCTGTAATGGCCTCCACAAATTCCCTAATGAAATTCCACCATTATAATTTCTACTTCATCCTCTGTGAGGCACAATAATAGGATGCCCGAGGGATCTCTCCAATATAATTGGCCATTAGCAACTATGTACTTTTGTGAATTCAACCTTAAAGCTTTGTATTTTGCTTTATCACAGCTGGGAGGACAGCTGAGTGTCAAAATATATTCAACTATTTCTTTATACCATGGGCCGGTGAGGTATTTTATATGAACCTTGTAAGTAGCGTCCTTCACTCCTTACTTCTCTCTTTCATTTTCAGATTCTTCATTTGAAAGCATAGACAGGTTTATGCCCAGAGCTTGATAGTTAGATTCTGATAAGATCCTTGCTAGTCCCTGTCCTTTTATCAGCTTAGTAGGTCTGATATCCAAATCATATTCCTGTATCTTTGCTATCCACCTTCCCCTCTTGCCTTCACTATCTCCCTGAATGAGAATGTCCTTGACAGCTGCTGTAGGGACATATGCGGTAATGTGAGACTGCAAAATATACATTCTAAAGGCTTTGAGGGACTTTACTAGGGCATATGCCTGCTTCTCTAATATATTGTATTTCAATTTAGCATCATGAAGCACCTGACTGAAAAAGGCAATAGGCTGCTCATATCCATCTTCATTTTTCTGGAATAACACTCCAGCTACTGTATGAGGTGATGCAAAAGAAAAGATCATAAATGGTCTAGTATAATCAGGTCCAGCCAGTACGGGGGCTTCAGCAAATGCAGCTTTAATTCTAGCAAAGGCCTCCCGTGATTCTTGTGACCATTTCACCTCATTATTCTTTTTCAGCATATCAGTTATATGCCTAACTATCTCAGCATAGTTAGGATAAACCTTCTCAGAATATTTATACGGCCTAAAAACACTTGCACTTATTTTTTATTTCTGGGAAGAGGAATGCTATTTATAACCTCCACTTCTTTTTTATTTCTGGGGAGAGGAATGCTATTCTATCCCACTTCCAATAGATTCGAATTTCTGTTGTAGAGCCATTAGGCTCTATTAAAATTTTTAAGGATGTAACAGATTGTTCTTTTTTATGAAATGAGTAGAGAGATGCCATTTTATTGATCTAGTTCGAGAGATTTGGGTTCATGGGTTAGGGCCCAACCCATGTGACTTATCTTCTCTACTGTTTTCATTCTTTTTTTCCTATCATTTAGCTATTTTTTCTTCTTCCATTTAGTTAGATATACTTCTGATAGTTTCATTGTTTCTTAGTATTTGCTTTCAGTTCGTTGTTGTAGTTTTATTTGCTTATGAGTGATAGAGTAGAGGAGAAAAACTCCAAAAGTTGTGGCCAAGCCTCCCCCTCTGATCTTTGTTAATAGATCTCAAGGAGGGTGAATCTTCCCACAGACCCAAAAACTGATTCTCTTACGCCTCCATTCCCCTCCTTCTCTTCTCATCTCAACGATGTACTTACATTTTCTTTGCCTAACACACTTAGTCCTTCAAAGCCTTATTTCTCTATTTTCTTTCTTCACGAACGCCTTATTATTTCTATGCAAAATGCGTGAAAACCATTCAAAACCACCAGAAAAAAAAATTCTGCCTTTGCTCCTCGAGAGTCCCGCCACCGTACATCGCACTTCACAATCGCAACATTTAACGTTTACCTTTAACACTTACTTCTCATTCATTTCTATTGTGATATTTCGAAATTGAAAATCGCACTTCGCACCGCTTAGCTTTTACCTTGAAGACTTACTGCTCTCCTTCGCAGATTGCCTACCTTATTCCTTCATTTTGTCAGTCACCGTCGCCGGACACGTTTTAACGCAAAAATGCTTGAAAACCATTGAAAACCTGACCTCTGCCTTCCTCAAGACTCTCTCCATCGTACGTCGCACTTTGCAGATCACAACACTTAAACATTTACGTTAACACTTACCGCTCATTCATTGCGATTGCGATATTGCGAAATCACAAATCACAACTTTTCCCTTTCTTCCTTTCACCGCCACGTCATCTGCATAGAAAATCACAACCAACAACCTTTACCGTATCACAAATCGCACTTCACTGAACTTGGCATATCGCACATAGCAGTCCACAACTTTTCCCTTTTTACTTTCACTGCCACGTCATCTCCATCACACATCGCCTCTCGCAACCTTTACCGCAGCTCACATTGCACTTCGCACATTTCAATTTATTTCCATTAAATCCTTACCACTATTCATTTTAACTTGCGAAGTTGTGATTGTGACATTGCGCATCACAAATTCTACCTCCATTGCATTTCCGCCATCACATTTTTCGATTCTTTCTGCTCCAAAGCCATTTCTTGCACTATAATAAGGTTTTATAAGGTTTTAAACCCGCTCTTTCCACATCTAAGCCTTTTTCAATTCTTTTATGCTCCAAAGTCATTTCTCACGTTATAATAAAGTTTTCTAAGGGTTTAACCCTCGCTTTCCATTTCTAAGCCCTGTTTCATGCGCTAAAACCTCAATTCTCTCTTTTAGCCCTATTTCTTCATCGAAGCCGCAAATTAACTCTTTTTAGTTAGAATTAAGTCATGGATAGTTTAGTTGCATGGATAAGAGCATGGTAGATAGATCATAGGATAAGTAGAATGCATTTAGCCATTTGGCCAAGTTAAGTGTGGTTTAGAATTAGTTTCCTTTCTACCATTTATTTTTCAGCAAGTTAGCTTAGTTTCTTTTCAGTAATTTCCCTTTTTTCCAATTAAATTAGTTCATTCTTGTCATTTCTTTTCAGCACTGTAGTTTAATTTCTGTTTTGTCATTTCCTTCCAGTAATTTACTTTCCAGTTGTTCTCATAATTTAAGAAATAACACCCTTTCATAAAGCAGGAGAGGATGACATGAAAAAAATGCATCTGCTGTGTATATAGCACTGTCACCTCAAATTTTGTACGAACCAGTGGTTGATGAAGTAAAGTAGGGCAGCCCCTGGGAGTTGCAACACTCTTGGTGCAATACCACGGCTCACCACTTTTTGGCACCATTGTCGGGGAGGTGTCTAGTAGATGCTTTGATTCTGCTATAGCATTCTTTTCTACTTTCCTTTTCATGTTGTTTCCAAAATATTGAAAAATACAAAAAAAACTGATTTTCATGCCTCATAGGAGTGGGGATACTTAGAATTTTTTTCCTCCAATACCATCCCCCCCACTTGACCACGTGGTGTAGTAAGAACCACATCACCATACACTTTTGAAGGAAGAAGAGATGGATGGATATGATGACAATGAAGAAGATATTATTGGGTTTCCCATTTGAGATATGGACGTCAGTGTACCTATGAAGAACATCCCTCTATCTTTCCTTCCCAAATTCCATGGTACGAGGATAGAGGATCCATAAAAATTTCTCTTTGAATTTGTGATACTTTGTAGGTCTTATGGCTACTTATCACACACTCAAAAACTGAGATTGTTTCCTACAACATTGAAGGATAGAGCTCTTAAATGGTTCATGATTCTGGGTACTAATTCAATAAGATCATGGAATGATATGCAAAAGATATTCCTAGAAAAATATAAAGATCGTGATCTTAGAGAAGACATTTTTAGAATAAACAAGAAGAAGATGAGAGCCTTGAGGATCTAATAGAAATATTAATGTATCATGTTAAGAGGGAAAAAGTGCATCATCTAGGATTTGACACACTAAAAAAAATCTTACTTAGAATCAAGTGCTGTACTTGATGAAGAGCAGCTATTAGAATCAGATGTTGAGAGATTTCCCTGACATTTACCAACATTTCCTTCATGTGTTCAAGAGAACAATCAGCAAAAAGAGGAATATTTGACTGCCATAATAGAAGAGGAAATCCAAGGCGATCCAACTTAGCAAGTGAAACAGGGGCATCAAAACTATATTGACTTATGGTTCCAAACAGTCATTAAGTTGCAACAACACACTCTTCTCCAACAGTACTTGATACAATCCCAGTCAAATAAATTCATCTCTTATACTCAAGTACACGTTAGAACATGTATTCCAAGTGTGCACTTGATTTTATCTGTCATCTTGATGTGCACATGGCTCCATTGGAATTATTCCTATACTTGAAAAATGTTTTTTTTTTTTTTTCAAGTACAGTAGGAAAGCGAAAAAAAATAAAAAATGAGAAAAAAGGGAAAAAGAATAAAATCTCAAGTGAAAACTGCTTTTGAGGCATTTGTGATTGGCTCACTGATTGAAAACCTGCATGAGGAGGTCATTGGGTTGAATAAAAAAGAGGAAAATAAAAGGTCCTAGGTGAAAACCTCCTTTGAGGTGCCTAGGTAGACCTTCTAGTTGAAAACCTCATTGAGGCAGCTAGTAGGCCTTCAAAAAAAAATGTATTTCTCCATGTATCTCTCTCTAATGAATGTAGGTGCTCTCCGACCTTTGAAAGAAAAAAAAAGCAAGTTGACACAAAAAGAAAATTTTGTCAACACTTTAGTCAAAGGTAGTCAACTTAGACTTCCTCCTCCTGTGCTAAGAAGCTCCAAAAGGACCTCAAGCAAATTATCATATGCAGCTTCAGAACAGCTTCAACAACCATATCAGCAGCTTCAATATCACATGAAAAAAAAATTTAATGGCAAGGCTCATGTATGCAATCATCCAACTCTTTATTCGAATCTATTTTAGCTTAATAAAACATTAAAAAGTGTGAGAAGGAAAGTTTTTATATCGCCAAAATCAGTAGCAGAGCAACCTCGGCCTTATGTAGAAACTAGCTTCATTTTTTCCACCAAGAAAAGGAACAAGAAAAAATAAAAGGACTTGGGAAAGTGGGCAGTAAGAAGTTCATTGTAATAGAGGACAAGGAGTGCCAAGGGGTAACCGAGGGTGAACTCAGTTCATAGAAAAAAAAGAACTGTGAATTTACTTTGCATGCAATAAAATAAAACAAAATTAAAAAAGGAAAAAAGAAATAAAAAGAGAAAAAAAAAAGAAAAAAGAAAGGACAAGAAAAGAAAAGAAAAGAACAAAGATCAAATAAAAGGTGGATCAACCACCCCCTGGCATGCAAAACATAATTTATTAAGGCATATGAGGACCTCCATGAAGCACCTATGAAAATAAATGCAAGAAGAATAGCAGGAAGATCAGCAAGAGGAGCAGTGCATGGGAAAATAAACAAAAAATATGATAAGGCAGCATGTAGGAAGAACCATAAGGCAGGGAGGATGAATAGGTTGCTCAGAGGATGAGCAACAGTTTCAGTAAGGGGGTGATGAAGGGCCTCTAAATTAGACATAAAATAAGGCCCATCTAACCTTTCTTAGGCCCATCTACCTTCCTTATGCACATAAAAGGATATATTAAATCTCTCCTCTCCTTCTGCACTTAATAATGTTTTCTTATGCTTTGATATGTTCTTAGGAAGGATTAAAGGTAGTAGCATATTTGTGCCTAATATTGGTTATTTTTGTAGAATATTGTGAGAATATTTGGCAAATTTAGAGAAGGAGATGATTTAGGGACTTGCTCCCTGCCACTAGAATATTAGGATTGAAGAATAAATGAGCACGTTACCAGGAAATTAGGGAGAAATCTTGGAGAAATTCAAGGGGGTTGTCCACCCTCCTTAACTCCAAAGGTAGTCGAAGGATCCTCATGAGAGTCCCTCCAGCAATTCGAATTCCAGAGGTAGCCAAGCAACTGAAGATGAAGTGCACTCAATCTATGGTTTACTTGGAGTCAAATGGACTCATTACCTATTTTCTAGGGAGCTGTTGGTAGCTGCCCTTTAGTATAAATAAAGTTGATCAAGAGCTAATGAGGGTCGATTCTTCAAATCCATTCCATCCCACTTCCAATAGATTCGAATGTATGCTGTAAAGCCATTAGGATCTATTAAAACTTTTAAGGATGTAACCGACTGTTCTTTTTTATGAAATGAGTAGAGAGATGCAATTTTATTGATCTAGTTCCAAAGAGCTGGGCACGTGGGTTAGGGCCCAACCCATGTGCCTTAGCCTCTCTATTGTTTTCATTCTGTTTTTCATGTCATTTACCTTGTTTTTCTTCTGCCATTTATTTAGATCTGCTTCTGATAGTTTCATTGCTGCTTAGTATTTGCTTTCAGTTCGTTGTTGTAGTTTTATTTGCTTATGAGTGATAGAGTAGAGGAGAAAAACTTCAAAATCTGTGGCCAAGCCTCTCCCTCTCATCTCTGTTAATAGATTTCGAGGAGGGCGAATCTTCCTACAGACCCAAAAATTGATTCTCTTATTCCTCCATTCCCATCCTTCTCTTCTCATCTCAACGCGGTACTTACCTTTTCTTTGCCTAATGCACTTAGCCCATCAAAGCCTTATTTCTCTTTTTTCTTCGTTCATGTCCACCTTATTCTTTCCATGAAAAACGTGTGAAAACCATTCAAAACCTCTACCTTTGCTCCTCGAGACTCCCGCCACCATACATCGCACTTTGCAATTGCAACATTTAACGTTTACCTTTAACATTCACTGCTCGTCAGGGAAAATTTTAAGGATGGTTATCCATTTGAAAGTTTAGAAACCTTGGCGAATCTTAGTAATCTCTAATAGAAAATTTATAAAATGTTTGAAGATTTTTTTTTTTAAATATCTAAATCTATGATTACATTGTATTAGTATATATAAGATCTTGGCAATTTTTAAGGTAAAATAATTTCATACTATAAAACTTGGGCGAATTATTTTTAGAAAAAATAGAAATTGGTGAATATTTTTTTTGGAAAAAGCATATAAAATTAGCCCACCTGCGAATATTAGCCCCTAAAATTTTCCCTGCCGCTCGTTCCTTTCTATTATGATATTGTGAAATCTCAAATGTCACTTCGTACCACTTACCTTTTACCTTGAAGACTTACCGCCCTCCTTCATCGATTGCCTTCCTTATTCATTCATTCTCTTGATCACCATCGTCGGACTCGTTTTAATGCAAAAATTCTTGAAAACCTTCGAAAACCTGACCTCCGCCTTCCTCCAGACTCCTGCCATCGTACGTCACACTTTGCGGATCACAACACTTAAATGTTTACTTTAAAAATTACCGCTCGTTCATTGTGATTGCGATATTGCAAAATCGCAAATCACAAATCGCAACTTTCCCCTTTCTTCCTTTCATTGCCATGTCATCTGTATCAAAAATCACAGCCCACAACCTTTACTGTATCAAAAATCTCACTTCGCTAAACTTTCCATATCGCACGTCACAACCCACAACGTTTCCCTTTTTTCCTTTCACCACCATGTCATCCCCATCGCACATCGCCTCCCGCAACCTTTACCGCAATGCACATCCAACTTCACAAATTTCAGTTTATTCCCGTTAAATCCTTACCGCTATCCATTTAAACTTGTGAAGTTGTGATTGTGACATCACAAATCGCAAATTTTACCTCCATCGCGTCGTCGCCATCGCATTTTTCGATTATTTTCGCTCCAAAGCCATTTAGTGCGCTATAATAAGGTTTTATAAGGTTTTAAACCCCCTCTTTCCGCCTCTAAGGCTTTTTCAATTATTTTCCGCTCCAAATTCATTTCTCATGTTATAATCAAGTTTTCTAAGTGTTCAACCCCCGCTTTCAATTTCTAAGACCTATTTCATGCGCTAAACCCTCAATTCGATCTTTTAGCCCTTTTTCTTCCTCCAAGCTGCAAATTAACTCTTTTTAGTTAGAATTAAGTCATGGATAGTTTAGTTGCATGGATAAGAGCATGGTAGATAGATCATATGATAAGTAGAATGAATTTAGCCATTTGGCCAAGTTAAGTGTGGTTTAGAATTAGTTTCCTTTCTGCCATTTATTTTCAGCAAGTTAGCTTAGTTTATTTTTAGTCATTTCCCTTTTTTCCAATGAAATTAGTTCATTCTCATCATTTCTTTTCATCAATTTAGTTTATTTTCTTTCTTTCATTTCCTTCCAGTAATTTACTTTCCATTTTTTCTCATAATTTAAGAAATAACACCCTTTCGTAAATCAGAAGAGGTGAACATAATGCATATGATGTGTATATAGCACTGCCACCTCAAATGTTATACGAACCCCAGGTGGATAAAGTAAAGTAGGGAAACCCCTGGGAGTGGAAACACTCTTGGTGCAATACCAGGGCTCACCAACACCTCCTTGAAAATATACACCTTTCACAACTCCACAAGGGTCACAAATCGCTACCCAATTGGGGAGCCCACATACCACTCCTCCGAATAGCACTAGGAGCACCCATCAGGGTAGTCTTCCTTCGACCTCCCCACAAATGACCCCTTTGCACATAGCTTTTCAAAATTGTTTCGCGATGTCGGTCAACTCGAAAATACCTTTCTTAGCATCTTTGAATCTACCAGATCTAAGTAAGCTAACGAATGGCCCAATTGCATATGGCCTTAAGTGGCCAACCATGCCCACTAAGCTCCCTTCATGCATTCCAAAGTTCAAAGGAAAGTAATGTGAAGACCCTGGAAACCATGTCATGAATTTTCACCTATGGTGTTCATCGAATAGTATCATAGATGATACCATTCGACTACGACTATTTCAACACACCCTTATAGGGCCTGCAACGAAATGGTATGTTGACCAGGTTTCTGCATCACATGGAAGCTTTAAATCCCTATTTACAACATTCCCTACATTCTTCTAGCTCCTGATTCAACACGACTCAGGAATGGGACTCCTCACCCACTTCAAACAAACACCCACCATCCACATATCAGACCATATCCATGAATGGAAAAAATGTCGTAGCTTGTGCAAATCCCATTTCGACGATAGATTTCTCCCGGACTTGTTTCTGAGATCCCTCACATTGGAAATTTCGCCCTCTCTGGCCTATCTGGCCAAATTTCACCCGTAGAAGCCTTGTGTCCAAGGGATTTTTCCCCTAAAAAAATACAACCCGACTTGGAAACCATTGTGGTAAGACCTCTCGTATAGGAAATGATATAGAGAAAGGAAATCTTCTACTTACTTGGTTGAAGATGCCCACATGATCCTCATTTTTATTGCTCACAAACCCTTGGAAGCTCTCTCCTCCTTTCTTCACAGGTTCACAATGAAAAACTAGAGAGGTATGGGTTTCTTTTATAACCTTTTTTGGCATCTTCAAGAATATTCCTTTTTAAATTTTTGGGTAAAAAGGGTTTTTTGAGCTTTATAATCTATTTTTCAAGTCTCCTTTTTGCAGGACGACTTGGGAGTGAAATTTTGTTTCTATCTTGGGAGGTTACCATTTATTAGAACAAGCCTGAGGTATGATGCTTATACTGGCATATAAGGGTAGGTCGTTTTCACCAATTTTTCATTTTGACCGTCTACACCATTTATGCCTTAGGTCCAATCCCATCATAGTTGTGAATTTCACCACTTCCTATATGCATGTCGTAGCCTGGAAGTAGAGCTTACCCGCTCATGGATACCCTAGTTAGCACCCTCTTACCGGATTGGTGTCCATGCAGTCATTTTTTATCTCTCTCGAAATTCCTCCTTCTGACCCGCCATGACTTCGAATTTGAGCCTCATGTCCTCTTCTTCATCTCTTTTCTAGCCGTACCCCGGGAGGATTTCACACTTTATCCCTTGTGATTTTAAATTTTTATCAGCCTATTTTAGCATATTGAGCCTTGGTTTATTTTTTCCATCGTCATCACCTTCTTCGCCTACCGTTCACATTCACTTGGTGTTTTACCCTTTCCTGGAGGAACCACTGCAATGAGTGGTCCTATTAGCTAGCCTCTTTTCCACTTTATGTCATGAGAAGTTCCACCATTACCAAAACCAGTTTCTATCCTTTATACCACTCATTCCTCTAGGAGGAGTTTCATTTACGCTCTTTTCAAACTCCTTAAATTAGAAATTTTTTTCGAGTGAACTTGTCTCCTTCACGCTCATAAAAGTACTTAAAGTGTCGTCTACCTAGCATAAGTTTAACCATTTTCTGGAATAGGATAGACTAGTTACGAAAAAGGAATACCATAGTCTACTATGGCTAGGAGGTTCTCCCTTGTAAACTTTTATCTATTTTTCGGGCTTGAGGGAAAACTTTACGAAAAAATAAGTTATAAAAAGAGAAGGAAGGTAATATATATTTTCATTTATCATCCATTGGCATTGTTAGTTTTTTCACCCTTGAAAATGGCACCTATCTGCTTCATTATCTTACAGTTGGATTTTAGCTTGCCTAGGAGTCGTACCATTCATATGAGTCTTTCTACTCCTTTGAATGGTTACTCTTACAGTCATATGGAGCATGCCTCGATGCCTTCTATGTCATTGCATGATATCACATGGTGCTCATTTAGTCATGTTTTCATGTCACTCTTGTGTCATGCCGCTATGTTTTCAAGGGAAGTCTTAGCATGTATCGATCATCTGTAGTAGCCTATTGACCTTTTTGAGTCGACCATCCCTGTGTTAGTTTTAATTTATCACTTCATGAATTCGTCCATGTTGTTATCACTAATTTGGTACAGATGGGATGCACCACCAGACAACCTAGAGTAACTCTTTCAAACCAAATTTTGACTGAAAATTAGCCTCTTCAGCCTGAGAGGGCTTTCTCAAAGGTAACTATGATTTGTTCAAATATAATTCAATTAGATGGATAAATCTATGATCTTGTCTTGAATGTGTTTTTATGCAGGTGAAAAATGTATAGGGTTTACTACCATTGGGCTTATGGACTCAATGTTAGGAAATTCAGTGAAATGATTCTCCTTGTGGAAGCTGAGGCATGTAGAAGTTTCAAAGAAAGGAAAACACACACAGATATACAATAGCTTAATGTTTAAAGGAAGTCAGAGCATGAAGTACATGAATTCTAAGTAATTAAAA
Source organism: Pinus albicaulis (assembly GCA_034641835.2). Taxonomy (NCBI): domain Eukaryota; kingdom Viridiplantae; phylum Streptophyta; class Pinopsida; order Pinales; family Pinaceae; genus Pinus; species Pinus albicaulis. Next base: position 945,014,573 of record CM076571.1, on the reverse strand, counting down.
ATCAAGATACTAAAAGAAAAATTATTAATATGCATAGGACAAATTCTCATTGAAACACCAAATGAATCTCAAGTGAAGAAGAAATACACATTCACTGTATATTACTGATCATAAAAACTTTACAAAAGTTCCAACCCTTATTCTATTCGATATTTTGCTTATTTATAGCCTTCAACACCTTTACATTGGGTCTGCCTACATGGATAGATCCTCGAACTTATTTTGTTGACACCTATCTTAACAAGAAACAAATTGAATGGGATTGATAATGACACCTACTGACTTATGACTTAGAGACCTATTAGGGCTCTTCCACTTATTTATTACATTCACTAACTGAAGTTTTTCATAATTACATCAAAAATATTTAATTTCTCGAGTGGTACTAACCATAATCAAGGCATAAATACCCCCACTAGATTTAGAAACTAATCATCGTATTTTTAAGGAAACAATGTCATGATATTTGATGATTGTCTTCATGTTGAGCTAGTGAGCTAGACAGCCTTGTCGAAGACCAAACCTCCAAAAAAATATTCCAATGATACTCTTTAAAATCTCTACGTGGCTGGCTGACCTCCATTAAACGCTCAAAATATAAAATTTCTATGAAATGTTTCTTGTTGCGAAAACAGGGGAATCAAGGCAATTTCGTAACGAAATTTTGGTAGCAAATTGATTTCACCCACTTATGCCACCTGTTAGCCTTCTTTTCTGATTTGGAAATGTTTTTTGAAACAAATGAGCTAAATAAAATATTTTTCCCACCTTACTTTTGACTGTATCCATGATTTTAAGCAAAAAGTCACCTACAACGATTTCGTAGTAAAATTTGGGCTTCAAGCCTGGGATTCACTACGAAATTTCCTAATTGGAAAAAAACCCAAAAATCATCATTTTTTCTTCAAAATTTTGCCTATGGGTCTGCAAGATGATATGATGAAGCATGATAAGTCAAAATTGGTTTAAAAAACCTCTTACCCTCCTCAAGAATTAACATTTTCATCTTCAACAAGTTCATCTATTAATAAAAATGGAGCTATTTGTTCTAAAAACTAGGGCTCAGAAATGAGCTGCTATCTCTGAATCCTTGATAGATGTTTCAAAATGAGAGGATTTTTTTGTAAATCAGTTCGTGATGAAGAAAAAATTATCTTGGTTTTTTTAAAAACAACTGCAGGTGTTCGGAAAATACATTTGAAAAACATGTCTAAAATAGGAAAAAAATGCATTCTGAAAATATAGCCCAAAGACATATTTGAATATCTCAATTTGTAGCACCTGTGAGAAAATTGAAAGAGGTTAATGTTATTTGATGTGTTCTTGACAATAACCCCTCTCAGTTTTTTATAATTCTCCTCTGTTTTCCCAGAAACGTCTCTTAAAGTTGACTACTCAAACAATAAAAAAAAACAGAGAAATCCCATTTTATCTTCTTGTAAAATCTCATGCAGCCATCTTTGATGAAGTCCTCTGCAACACTAGGGTCTTCCATGACAAATTTTAGGTACATAAGTTCATATCCTACACAGTAGCCTCCTTTTTTTGTTTTATTTTTCATGGCCATCTTCCTTTATACTACGATGCCTTTCTTGAAAAAGTGACACCTGCAAGAAAACAAATGAACAACAAGCTACTTACAATGGAGCTGGACTCTTCAAGGATGCTAATCAACTACTGCATGAAAATATCGAAAGGAATATGAAAGAGAGGAGCTTTGGATATGATTTTAAAAAAATTAAATTCGAATGTGGAGAGAATAATGACAAATGGGAGGAGTGAAAGGCACTGATGAATGGTATTTACGATTTTGCATGCTTGGATGATTGTAATAATTGACCATATGACCTCACCTTCACCCTAAACCACTAGAAACTTAATATTTCATTATCCCCTTTATTTCTGAAGAAAAACATGATTCCACAGAGTTTTTATTTATAAACCTGGTAGATTCACTACAAAATGGCCAGGTGATTTCGTAGCGAAATCTGCTTGTTTGCGGTTATATTCGTTGTGGAATTGGAAAAAATCAGACAGGTGGCCACTATCAAAATTCAAACCAATGCATTTGAACCTAAGGTGAATTTTGATGGATTTGACTCTAATTACATGACCCATGGGCTATTTTAGACTTAGGATAATGACTATTTCATGAGTTTTCATCAATTTCATGAATCAATTTTTATGAGACAAAATGAGACCTAGGCTAATAACCCAATCGATCAAAAATTGAAATTTTATGTGTGATAACACATGCATCACATAATCCTAGTCTATTATGTGTTGATTGATGGGGGATACATCAAGGCCCTCCTTCGACAAATCTTCTTCTATCGATTTCAGCCATTATCCAGGAAGTTGGTCTAGGAAATGGTAGTACCTTGGGGCTTGGAAACCTCAGTGGCACGCGTCCTCGCGATCGACAGTGGGTTTAAATAATTGGCTCCTGATTGGTCGAGTTCAATAGTGTTCGACGTCATGTCATTTATTCAAACTTAGTGGATTGTACTAGGTACCTTGGAGTCCATTTTACTCATTAATGGATTCCCTCGTGTATGTTACTAGTTCACTTGATTGACCGATACTGTGTTCGACCTCAACTCATCTATTCAGATGTGTAGATTCGTATCATCAGGGTTATGCCGAATACCTTGGGTTCAAGACACCTCTCTCTTATATGCCACTCTTCCCAGGCTGCGTTGGAATTATGTATCATTTATGTACTTTGAGGGCTATCTGGGACACTTCTTTGTCGTTCATGTGTCCATAGTCCTACTAATGTATACTATGACAGAGATCCACAATTGCATCTCTTAGTGACTATTCTCTATTCATTGAGTCACATGGATCCACTGTGTATGTATATTGTGGCTATGTTCTATCACTTTAGGTCATGGATCCGTAGTGTATGTTTTGCAGCCATGTTCAATATTGTCTTATGACCGAGCATGGGTATGCCCGCCTTAGGGATATTATCATCATAGTTGAGACTTCATCTCTAGTGTTTTCCAATCCACATCCTTGGCTTTGTTTCCCCACTTCCACTTCAACCTCTGATTTTGATCATAATGTATTTCGGCCATCAACTTCTCATTATGACCTCATACATTAGGGGGCATAAGTTATCATTCTATTTTTTTATCATTGCATCACTAACCCTTAGCCCTCATGGTCAGATGAATTTTTCCTGACACAGGGTGAAATTTTGAGCCAACTTGACCCTCATCATCATGAAAGCAGGCTTGTGCATGCGTCCAAAGGCTTATAGCCGCTACCAAGTCCTCTTGTGCCCGTGGCTACGAACCTATTTTTCCCCTTATGTGCATGCGACCAAGGGAATGTTCCAAAATGACTTAGTCCCTAGGAGATAAGCTTGATTCCTCACCTATTAGATATGGCCAAGACTCATAAATTAGAAGCTTTTGTAACTTATCGTCTTCATGAGTGTCCATATTCATCCTCCTGGGACCTATCTTCTACCTATTTATATTGGATCATTTGAGAGGGTCAGGTTAGTTTTGGAGAGCCATACTTTTTATGAGTTGTGATTTTGATCCCATGCTTCCATTTTGCTGCCACATAGAGAGTTTGTGAGGTCTTAGTACTATATGAGTGCTCTTCATGTTCATTCCTTGGATCTAGTGGGGAAAATCTGCCAAATCGCAGAAAGGAGACACATAAGCGAAGGTATAAAAGCATTGTATCATTTTTATGTGATTAATGAAGATCTAAGTTCTCTCCCTTACATAATTATGTTTCAATAGACCTTGTGATTGGTTTATATCATTTTTTATCTAACAATATTTTGAGGAAGATATATTGTCATCTATGAGTGGTTGTGCTTGTGTGAAAGTGTTGAGATCATGAGAAAATGAAGTAGATCACTTGAGTGGAGAACACAGATTCTGCTGTGAACTCAAGATCCGTCCCCAAACTGCGAGGAGACAAGGTAATTTTTCTCTTCCTCATAGCGTAAAATTGATTGCATGTTTCTTGATGATCATATGGGATTGGGATCTATTGTTCCTTCTTAGTCTTGTCTCTATTTGGTGATCTAATCAGACACTACATCATGGAGCAAAAACTTCTTGCGATTTCCGTTGCAACAACCTTCCTATAACTAAGTTGAAATACTTCCTCATAATTATCTACAAATTCATCAGGTCCAAGAGTCATCCTAAAGATTTCCTCCTTTGTTTCTTTGGACCTACATTAGTATTGGTACTTGTAATTGAAGGTTTGCTGCATTTGGGCCTAGGTAGTGATGTTGTCCGTAGGTAGACCCATAAACCAGTGCGGGGCTACATCTTTAAGGGTATAAGGGAACAAATTCAACTTTTGCTCATCAGAGGCATAGTCATAGGTCCTATAAACAACAACAAACTCAAACATAAAGGTGTTAGGATCCTCATAGGTAAATCCATGGAATGTGGAAGGGTCTCATGGCTCATATTCTTCACTTTAGCCTCTCCATTTTTTTCTATGATGGGGGAAAATATCATTTTTCATGTTTTCAACCGTGGTTTGGGTAGGTGAAGTGGGTTCTTCTTCTTTCCCAATAGGTTCTTTAGAAATTTCAGGTTTCGCACCTAGAGGGTCTTCTAACTCCCTTGTAGGAAAAGAGGGAAGTTCACGACCACCAAAGAATAATTAAGGTTAGATTCTTGAGTGTGTGGTGGTTTTTGGTAAAAAAAATCCTTGGTTATCCCTACTCCTACAAGGCATGAATATATATATATATATATATATATATATATATATATTTTTTTTTTTTTTTTCATTTTTTATAGCAACAATACTAAATGAAAATAGAAAAAATTGTGCTTAAACAACACCTACTTAGACATCTCCCGGGCAATGGCACCAAAAAGTGGTGATCCCTGGTATTGCATCAAGAGTTTTGCAACTCCCAGGGGATCCTCAACTTAAATTATCAACCCGAGGTTTGTACAAACTTAGAGGTGATAATGTTATATGCATAGTAGGTTAGGTTCTAATCATGCCACCCTCAGTCGTGACATAATATCAAGGTGTTCAGAGACCATTTCTCCACCTTAACTATAGTGAAAATTTATGATGAAAGCACAATTGAAAATTGATTCTAACTATGAAAGTGAAAATGCCATTCATTCAAATTGTAGATGCTAATTTGCATTACATGAAAGAGAAAGGGCTAGTATACTTGCATAAGTAAAGCTAATTTATTTTTCACATTTCATATAATCAATGGCCTACTTGCATGTATCATTGATCAACTTTACATTTGCTTAAACATCATAAAACTAACTTGTAACATGCTTGTGAAAAAAACACTAATTCTGCTATGTTTTGCATTGAGAAAAAGAGCAGGTTGGAGTGGTATAAGAACTTATATAAATAATAAAATCACCAGTTAGGGGTCATTATTCATCCTAACTAGGCTAAGGTTGAAGTGGGGAAAAAAACATGTGGAGGAAAATGGTGCTACATGCTTGCTATAGGTTTACAGGAGGTCCTGTATTGCTACAAGAGGGGTTCCCAGAGAATTTTTAGGGTGGATATGGTGTCTTGAGGGAGGGAAGAGATGGATGAAGGTAGGAGGGAGTGAATGAAGTTTTAGGGAGCCTCCTAGCTAAGCCCAGTACCTCTCAGATGTCTGTATTGCACCAAGATGGATTCCCACGATGTCCTTAATAGCATAAACATAGTGACTGTTGAAACATAGTTTCGGGAGTAGTGTGAAGGGTGAAGGGAGAATATGGAGAAGTCCCTATGGAGATGGAAAAGTGCAACTAGCCACATTAATGCATCAATTGATCAACAACATAATGAGATACACTATTGTGGAAAATATGAGTTGAATTTGAATAACATATACTTTATTCCACAATAATATTTTGATCACTGAAGTAAATACTAAGTTGCAAAAAGTAAATATGAAAAATCACAACTAACTTCTATATATTTCCAAGAAATCATAAACAAATTTTTTTTGGACTAATATTTTAAATCTTTCCACCCATTCTACCACAAGAGAGGTGAGAGGGATGCCTGCAATCATAAGTTTTAATTGCTTAAAAATACTGTGGCAAAATAAATACATGAAATCATTTAAGCTAATAACAAGAAATAAATACAAGGGAGGGACTAAAGCCTCTAGTTTGGGCCCAAACCCAAGGGTTTAATCCCTATAACACTAGCTCAGATGGAGCGCAATAAAAAGCTTCTCATTAGCAGAAAATAGAAGCCTCATACATAATATGAAAGTTAACAATGACAATGTCATGTCCTGGGCTCAATAGATACTCCTAGCTTAGTCAAATATTCGAATCCTAATGAGCCTTTCATCTCATTTATTTATACAAAAAGGTAATTTATAGCAGCTCCCTAAAAAATATGAGTGATTCCATCCTTGATATCGAAAATTGTCGATCTGGTCCTTCTTGAGCTTCACTTGCACTTGGAGTTACTTAGTTGTCGATGAATTCAAGCTTGTAAGTGAGGATGTTGTGATCTCAAGCCATGTTTGGGAGTTAAGGAGGTGTATAGACCCCCTAGATTCTCTCTTGGTTGTCTCCACGAATCCCCTACATAGTAAATTCCTAAAAATACTTCTTTTCCTACAATTAAATCACATTAGGCCACATACTATTACAAACACCTTTTACTCTTCTTGCTAAGCATATTATAACAAAAAATGTGAATTAATGTGAGAAAATGACAGTTTTAAGGCTAGAGGACAACGTAATGGTCTTCAAGATATACCTATTGATGGGAATCATCACCAGGCCCTTGATCTTTTTCTGCTAAAATGAAAAAGGAACATAAACTTTTATGTTTTCACTTAAATAAAAAGTTCTTCTAGTATATCAACTATAAAGTCATTTCATATCATACTTACATATCTTGTCATTTTCATTCATAGTTCATCTCTACAAGGTACATATTCAATATCATTTGCAAAGATAATAGTAGTTTTGGGAAACCATATACTTATATGCATATATTCAAACAACCAAGGAAATCAATCTTAGGAATCAAGAGTACATAGTCCAACCAGGAATTCATAGACTCACAAGTCTATCTTAGGGCTTTCACTAGCTCCCCATCCAGCTCAAGAAAACCCTTCTGGAAACGTCCTTCCTCACCTCAACAACGCCCTATTCAAGGTTCTCTCCTCTTCCTTCAATATGCCTCGTGCCTTCATTGGATTATTTTCCCACTAAGATGATTTATATCTAGGGAGAGAGGAAGTAATTGTCTCTAACTATTTGGAAATTGAAAATTTCATCTATGGTCTTTTGAAAATTTCATCTAGGGTCTTTTCCCGTGAATTCCAAAAATTAATTTTTAGAAAAATAAATTAAAATAGAACTTTAAAGCACTTGAGTTTTACTCGGCTTTTCACTAAGCCCATAAGTTAGCCAGTCTGGTGCAGTAAATGTAAACAACAAGATATTTATAGTACATAGGTGTGTTGCAGTAAAGTAGATAATATATTTAATTAAAAAAATTGATTGTGCTGGTTAACCATATTTGTGAACCGGTGAACTTTGAAATAGATTTTTTGAAATGAAATTTTAAAATTTATAATGCTAATCTAAAATTTATCTTGTCATATATAACATTTCAAAATATTAAGTAGAGGAGCATCCATATTTGTGAACCAGTTAACTTTGGAATAAATTTGTAAAATAATACTTTTTGAAATGCAATTCTAAAATTCATATTGTGAAATATAAAAAACTCAAAATGAGAAGTATAAAATAATAATAATAATATTTTAAATGTACAGTAGATAACAAATGTAATTAGAAGAATTGATTATGCATTCAATTATAGATGTCCAGTAAATTTTGAAATGCAATTCAAAAAATGCATATATATATATATATATATATATATATATATGGGCTGTAAAATAACAAAAAGATACAAATTAAAAGTTCATGTTCATATTTAGGAAATAGAAAATTTTGAAAATTTATCTTTATTATACATATAAATATGAAAATATGAAATAGAGAATATAGTTAATTAAAAAAATAAGATAAAACAAAACATTTATTATAAAGTTGATTTTATATAGATTATAATAAACAAATTCAAGAGAATATAAAATTTATATTTACCATATATACTCAAATTTAGAATTTGCCATATATACTCAAATTCAGAATTATGTATAACACAAACTTAACATAAACATATTAATTCAAATTCTTTTAATGAAATTCCAAAAATTCATTTTTATTGAAATACAAATTTTAATGGATATGATTGTTTGTATGCAACCAATATACATGTTATTACACTATAATTTTCCTAGGTTGAAGAAGAAAACTACAAAGGTAACCAGAAATCTACCTTTAAAGTCGGGATCTAGCCCTTCCAACTTCATAAAGGTTTCTCTCTATATGATTTTTATTTTAATGATTGGATTTTAGGCTAGGTATTAAAGGACAAAATGGATTTTTTTAATATTTTGGTTGAAAAGTGGAAGAGAAGTCCATTGGGCATGGAGTCATAATGTCTTCAGTAATCAATTAAAATAAGCAGAGGGGAAGAAAACAGGGTGAGGTAGGAAAACTCATGGATCTTGTAGAGTTGTTGTGGTGTTGATAAGATGAACTAGAATTAGGATAAATTAAATATAAAGCATACAAAGATGAATTTGTTAGGATATTCCAACACATAGGAAATAGTTAAGTATAACTTGGTCTAGCGTAGAGTTATATAAAGTGTGTTTCTTTAGTATGTACTTTTGTAACTTATAATTCGACAGATAATTATCTCCTCAGTATTACCGACAATTGATCCGTGGATTAACACCTGATTGGTCCATGATATCTATTTAAAGAGAATGGAGGGTCATTTATCCGGTGACCATTTATGAGAGAAGCTTATGTAAATTTTCTTTCTTTATATTAATAAATTTCCTAAAGTGGCCGCATTGGCTCAAGTTGTGGACGATTTCCCTCTTCAAAGATTTTAACCATGTCAAATACTAGTGTACTGATTTGTCATCTGTTTGTGAGCGGTGACCTTTGGTGTTTGATCTAAGGAACTTACCCTGCAAATTCCTCCATGGTATCAGAGTTTTTTTGAGGGCCACATCCATTTTTTATCCAAATCCGAAGTCGGTTTGACTGCATGTGACTTCCATTTTCCAGATCTATTGTTTCTAACCACTTTCAGGCCAAGAGAACTGCTTTGTTGTGTCCAGAGCCTCTGTTCCAGTGACGGAACCCTTTAATTTCATGCGAAAAGGTTTCTATTTTTCCAAGCTATGTCATTTTAGATCTGGAGGTATAATTTTTTTTTTGAAGTTATATTTATTTATCTCTATGTTTTATTTTAATTTATAGTCATTTTTTTCTATTATTGGATCTATACCCTCTTCTCTGCACATGCTCTTTGCTTTGTGATTTGTGTGATCTGGCGAACCAGAAATAGGAAGACAAGATTTTTCTCCTATGTATGCTCTTTCCCCACGACTTTGTGCGATCTCGGGAAATCAGAAATAGCGAGAAAAATATTTAGTTTTCGGGAAGACTAACCATAAATCTAATTTTTTTCTATAAGGCCTGTATATTTTTTTTGTTTTTTGCGTGGTTGTTTTTTTAGAAAAAATACATGCACCCCAAAGAGCAAAAAAAAATAAAAAAATCACTTCCTCCTTTCCAACAATTACTAAATATTTTACTAGCTCACTTTGTATAATGTTAATTTATGATACCATGTAGGAATTTATAGGGTAAGTTCCTTAGATAAAACACCAAAGGTCACCGATCACAAATAAATCACATATCAGTACACCAATATTTGATGTGGTTAAAACCCTCGAAGAGGGAAACAATCCAAGGCTTGAGCCAACGGGACCACTTTAGGCAAGTCCCCATGTAAGAAGGTAGATTTAACATCCATATGATGGACTTCCCATTTAAAGGAGGCAAAAAGGGAAAGAAAAAGGTGAATAGAATTCATTTTGGAAACAGGGGAGAAGGTTTCAGTATAGTCAATGTCTTCAACTTGTGAAAATCCTTTAGCAACAAGACGAGCTTTATGTTTATCAAATTTTACATCTGGTCGAAACTTTGTTCTGTAAACCCATTTGAATCTGACAAGTTTTATTCCCTTTGGAAGAAGAACAAGATCCCAAGTATCATTTTTCAATAAGGAACTATATTCTTCAATCATAGCTGCATCCCAATTTGGATAACTTGAAAGGTATCTGGATCATGATTTTATGGAACTTGAGCCAATAAGGAAGAGGCTCTGTCAAATTGAGAACGTGTACACCGTTGATTTGCAGGGTCACCTGCAAGAGAACCTGTTGCATCCCGAGTAGAGCAGACCCATTTGGAAGCTATGGAGCTGAAGGAAGATCCTGAGGAGGTGGAGGAGGATTTTCATCCTTGCTATCATCATCTGAAGTAGAAGGAATGTTTACGGAAGTAGAAGAGATAGAGAAAGGTGGCACATATGCTGAATCAGGCTCCCATGCCAAAGGTGGAACACCTGCCAAACTAGGCTCACAGGCTAATATATTTTCATCAAATTTTACATCTCTTCTAATGATTACATTTTTGGATTTGGGTTGAAGAACTCTATATCCTTTGACATCTTCAGAATATCCAACAAAAATTCATTTTTCACTCTTAGGTTGTAAGGCTTTATGTTTCTCATCTGGAATATGGGCCCAAGCTTCACTTCCAAAAATACGAAAGTGACTTACATCTGGATTGATTGAGCTCTAGGATTCTTCTGGAGTGATATTCCTTAAAACATTAGTGTAGAAAATTTGAATAATAGATCACTTATTCACCGAGATTCTCCTGATCACACACTATTTTAGCTTCATGCATAATACAGAATCTCTTCTACCATTGATCATCACATGCGGAAATAAAATCAATTGCATGCATACATTAAAACCACAAACAATCACACATATGAACACAATATTTAATGGGAAAGATTAAAGCTGAAAACCCCAACTATCTGTATATTATACATGTCATGGAGATCATGTAACAATCATAGTACAAAGCTCTTTGCAAGCTCTCAGCACTACCTCACTTGCTACACACTATCAAGCTAGATCTAGCAAAACTCATGCTCCAACCTTTTGCCACTTGATAGCCAACCTCTATTGCTTCTTTCAATGCTATGGGATGGCCTCTTTATATAGATAAACCACCAGCCTGAACTGCGCAATCCTCATGGGCTTACTCCACCTATCTGTGTGTTGCAAATAGCAACAGTATAGTCACAACTGATAGTTAACCTGCTCTTTCACCTATTCCTGCATTGGTCTCCACTGAAACTGTCCACGCACTGAAGTTAACGGATGTATTCTTTAGTTGATTAATGAGTATTTAATTAGTGAATTAATTAATAATTAATTCACACCACTCTCACTAATTGTATCAATTAGTTAACTTGGATACAAAAAGCTCAACTATGTTTAGATTAGTTAAACTGAATACAACTCCACTAACTTCCTCAATCAACTCCACCAAACTCTGTCACATGAGTTCTAACTGAAGTCTCCATGCAATAGCTTCACTTAAACCCTAGGAATTGCGTAATTCCTTCTGTCAGTTGCATGTGCCACTTCTAGGCATCAAACTGAAGTGCTCCAAGAGAATAAGATAATGTTTAGAGTCTAAATATTATTAAGAGCTAATAATATTTGACATCCCTATTTTTAGACTGGCAATCTAAAAATAGATTCCGCCCAATATTTCTAAAAATAGAAGTCCATATATTTTTCCAACTTGACCAACCCTCCACAAATAGTATCCTTCAACTCATAGAATCATGATCCACATGTCTACAAATAGACATAGTCTAAAAATAGACTTTGCGCCAAAAATATCCTGCGGGCCCACTTAGTGAAGGCGACTCCTTTCCACTAAGCTCATCATCTTGTTGCAATCTCAACAATTAGTAGGAGTGTGATTTACTATGTAATTTTCACAGTTCATTGCTTCTACCCAAAAATTAAGTCTAATTCCTTTAGATTAAAGCATACAATTAACCATTTCTTTTAGAGTGTGATTCTTCCTTTCAGCTACACCATTTTCTTATGGAGTATATGGAATATTATGTTGAAATTTAATGCCATGCTTAGTGAAAAAGTTGATAAATTTGTTGTTAACATATTCTCCTCCATTTTTAGATCTTCACTTAAGAATTTGATGTCCGTATTGTTTCTCAACAAAGGCCTTAAAGGCCAAGAACATGTTAAAAAATTCACTCTTGAGTTTTAAGAAGTATACCCATGTGCGTCTGGAAAAAGCATCAATAAAAGTTAAGAAGTACTTGTAGCCAGAGAAAGAAACAACTAGAAGTGGACCACATAAATCATTGTGCACAAGCTACAAAGGGGCTAAAGCATGCGAAGAGGGACGTTTTTCAAAACTATCCCGATGATTTTTTCCAAGTACAAAACAAGAACAAACACCATCTCAGCAAGATACCATAGGAAGAACTGTCACCATATTTTCTTTACATAGAGTTTGAAGAGAGAGATAATTTAAGTAGCCAAATCACTCATGCCAAAGTTTGTTCACTTCATCATTATGAGCAACAAAAATGGAGGGAAGACATGATGACCCAAAGTTGTCAAACTTATACAACATTGTGGAATCATAAAAAATGCCAATAGCTAAAATATGTATAGGATCTCTTAGGTCCTTAATTACAACATTACGAGGTGAGAATTATACGTTTTTCCCTTCACCTGAATGAGTTATATGATAAATAGATAGAAGGTTGCAGGACAAGGTAGGAGCAAATAATACACCATTAAACTGACCATTATCTAGATGAATGGTTCCAGACCCTACAACACTAAGAGATATATCATCACCAACATAAATATTTTTGGTGTTAAAATAATTTAAAGAAGAAAACATGGCTTTATTTTTTTCCATGTGGTAAGAAGCTCCAGAGTCAATGAGCCAATCATGAGAATGAGAAGAAGAAGATACATTCAATGCATAGCCAGATGTTGATGCTTGACAACCACATGCAGAAAGTACTTTTCCTGAAGATGAAGTTGAAGAGTTCTCCAAATGGATGTTGTGCTTCTTCATTTTTGCTTCCAAGGCTTCCATCTTCTTAAAACATTTTGACTCTATGTGGCCATCACGATTAAAAAAATTTCAATGTCTATTTGTCTTCTTCCCTTTGTTTTTATTTTCCTTATCAGTTTGCTGAGTTTCTTTTTCAGTTTGCGGCTGAGAATTCTTAAGACCTTTGTTGGTTTAGGACCATTCTTTTTATGATGTTACTTCTTATGATTCTTTGGATTTAGTTGTTTCTGGGTTGCTAAGGTTTTCTTAGAAGATTTTCCAGTATTAATAAGACCAAGGTGTAAGAGTTTTTCTCTTTATCTTATCAAAGAATCACAAAAGGCATCAAAAGAGGGGTACTTGTAGGGTGTTCCTTGAGAAATGAGGGCTTCTCTAGTGGAATGGAAGGTGGAAACAAATAAAGAGTGTGCAGGGCCTAGCTTGGAAAGAATGGAATAGATAAGACTACCATTTTCCTTTTTTACCTTACAACCTTCTAATAGAAGTCTAAGGGTCTTGAATTTGGACAAAAAATATTCAATAGAGGGGAAATTATTGGGTTTAAAGTAAACAACTCATTTTCAATATGGTGGGATCTGATTTCATTTTGATTGCCAAAAAGGGTATTTAGCTTTTTCATAGCTTCATCACGAGAGTTAATTTCTTGCATGAAGAAATATACATGGAAAAACCCCCTGACTTTATCCAAAATGACTCTAGCCTTGTTTGTTGCCTCAAGAAGTCTCTCTATGGTCTCAAACAAGCCCCTCGGGCTTGGTATGCCAAAATGATAACTTTCTCTTGGGTAATGGCTTTTCTAGATATTATTCTGACAACACTATATACACCAAGAAAGTGGGTAAGTCCTTAATCATCCTTGTTCTTTATGTTGATGATCTTGTCCTTACTGGTAGTGATCCCAACCATATAAACCATGTGATTTCTAGCCTCAAAAAGAAGTTAGAATGACATAATTAGGACACTTGCATTATTTCCTTGGTCTTCAAGTCTAGCAATCCAAAGAAGGTATTACCCTTTCTCAGTCCAAGTATGCTTTTGATATTCTATGCCAGTTTCACATGGAAGACTGTAAGCCAACCCCTTCTCCCTCTCAGTCCGGAGTCAAGCTTTCAGTCACTTGTACTTCCCCTAAAGTTGATGCTACCTTATACCACAACTTGTTGGTAAAATTTTGTATCTAAGCCATAAACATTGTTAGTGTCAGTCAGTTCTTCTTGTTACCAGTGACCAAATTTCTCTAACAAGGTTTTTGTTAGGTTCTTAAGTTAAATTTTTAAGGTTTCAATAGGTCTTCAAATCAAAATTTGGTCACTAGCTATTGTGTCTTGGTGTGTTACTACTCCTTTCAGTCCATGTTTTGGTCTTTCCGTCATTCATTATGATGAGTCACCACTGAAATGTCTCCATCAACATCTCAGTCACATCACAATGGTCATCATTCAGCTCATTTCATGTAGTGTCACCATTAGGTGTTAGGTTCAAAATCATAAAATCGCTCATTTCGCCATCAAATTCAGCATTGAAGGAGTAGAAATATTGAAAAATGTTCAATAAAGGTTTCAAAAGTGAATTTTCATTCCCTTCATCATGTAATATATTTCACAAGGTTCTAAAAGCTACAGTTTCAAATCAAAAGGTTAAAAATACTTGGTGGGGGCCACTTAACCACCAAAGGAGAAAATCATTTTCAAGCTACAAAAGACCAAAAAGAGTTTTCATTTGCTCATTTCATCTTCAAGAGACTTATCTCCACCTTGAAAGACCACTAGCACTCTCAGAACAACAATTTGTGTGCCCAAGAGTGCCATCTCTCCTCTGCGTTCCACACTCGCTGCGTATCCGATACACATTCTTCATTTTGGCACAAATTATAATATTAAAGGATTTCTACATCAACAAGCAGGTTTAAACACATATCTTACAAGTGGGCCCTTATAATACCTCTTTTGCCTTCATTTTGTGATTAGAAATATCAATCCCCCTTTCAAGCGTTTTGAGTGCATTAGCTTGGTTTCATGTTATCAATGACAAATTGTGGAGTAAAACCCTGATATTGATGCTCACTCACCTTCCCCCACATGTTATATGCTCTCATAATCATTTCCCATCATTCATATCCCTCATTTACCCTATTTCCCTACAAACCCTACCCTAGATTAGACATTTCTAGGTTAGGATTTTTTTTTCCTGTTTTGGACCCTTCCCCTCACTCATTCCCTGAAATTTCACTTTCCCCTACTCCCTAACATCTCTCCCTACCCCTTAAATCTTACCAAGAATTTAGGAAGCCCTTAACCCCTTCATCTGCCTTAATTCCCAAAAATTTCCCAAATCCCCTATTTTTCCCTACACTAAACCCTAATTTACCCTCCCATTCAGCTAGGGGATACCATAGATTATGAAACCACTGAGCATAGGATGCATAAATGAGGCTAGATCAACCGTTATGATCCCACCAAAGTCCAATAAATCATAGCTTCACCTTTCCAAGATGTGGGCTCCCTAAGGTTTACATTGCACATATGGACAATTTTTCTTAAAAGTGTTTCTGACAAAATAGAGATGATTTTTTGAAACATGAAAGAGGTTTTTTTCCATCATAGAGAAAGAAACAAAAAACTCCTTCATTTTATACACATGTATTATGATTGGGATAAATTCCAAAAATACAATTTCTATAGGAGGTTTTATGCACTTCTCAACAACTTGACTTCAAGATAGCTTTTGAACAGTTTGGAGAAGGTGTTTGTAGTGCTTGATGACTCTATTATGTAGCCAAAATCCTAATATTTCCAATGGTACCCTCCAATATTGATTTGGAGCTCAGGAAGATAGTCAAACATGCCCTGCAAGATGGCGTTATGCTTTTGCTGCGATTTTCCAATTTTTGAGTGATCAAATTTAAACTTGGATTCGTACCAAATGGGAAAGTATTTTTGAAACATGGAGGGGGTTTTTATTAAATACATGCTAAAGAAAAGAAACCTCTCTCAGTTTATAAAATAATTTTATGGTTAGATAGATATGGACCTACCTTTGAGCCCTATGTTTGCAGAAAAGTTTAGAAGTTTTTGGGCATTTTGGCAATTTTGCACAGTTTTTGGTCCAAAATGGTAGAGAGCCTCACATTGTGCTTTTGCTGGAGGCATCCAATTGAAAAAATATTTACATTTCTAGATTTATTTTTACTTGTACATCAAGTTCAAATGTTGGGAGAGCCATGCCAACACATTCTCATGGGTGAAAAGGTAAAAATACTACAAAAAAATCACCTTTCTGCCTGTTTTTTCAGAAGCACGCTGCGCTTTTAGAGTAGTGTTGGCTTGAGGGGTCCTGACCCAGGTTTAGAGTTAGTGTGTAACCAAAAAAACCCTCTTCTACTGGCCCTTTCGGTAATGACCTACTTACGTAGGTCAAAGTCTCACCTAAAGCAGTATGTAGGGGTGCTGGAACCAGGTTTCCACACCCTAAGAGAGAATTAAATGATGTGGGTGTCCTAAGATCTATGATAATAAACAGACTGTCTTGCGCTCCAGAAACCCTAACCAGAAAAAAACTAGGTCAAATTACACAGGTTAACCCTGCACGCGCATAAACAATAGATATGCAATCCCTTCAACTGTTCTAACAATGTGATATTCAGCCCTTACAACAATAGATCTATGCAAGTATCATTCATAGCAACTGTAAAATAGGCCCG
Organism: Pinus albicaulis; assembly: GCA_034641835.2. NCBI lineage: Eukaryota > Viridiplantae > Streptophyta > Pinopsida > Pinales > Pinaceae > Pinus > Pinus albicaulis. Next base: position 944,997,788 of record CM076571.1, on the reverse strand, counting down.
AAACATCCAATCATAGGTAACATAAGCCATAATCATGAAACAAAACTCATATGCATAAACAGAACACAAATGCATTTAGTACTCAGAGTTACCCAAAACAAATATCTATTTATTAGATGTTCTTAAAAATTTTTTACAGTCCATATAGCCTTTACAATTCTTCATATCTACCCACGCACACAACCAGCAGGGTCCGCACACAACCAGACTAAGGTCTCTATGCACACAACCAGTAGGAGCCTTTTAGACACAAACGCTTACATAGATTCGATTTAGAGCTCAATTATCCATCAAACATACATAATCTTCCATAAAAACTTGCCTTATGCGACTTGATCTAGACTTCTATTTATACCTTATCTTGCGCTCGTCCTAAGGGTCGAAAACTGTGTTTTGAGACTCCTATATTTACCCTTTAGCTCATTACAACTCATGAAGGGACTTTGACCCACCCCAAAGCCCCTTGACTATGCATTTATTAGCGCCCATGACTCAAAACTACAAAAAATACTATTATTTACTCCAAAAATTTGATCCTAAGGGACCCCGCTCCAACATGCCCCTAACAAAATCTTGTGACTCGTCCTGAGTCATAGAGGTGCTAAGATATTCATCTCTGTATTTATCTCCTCGATGGTGGTGGAAAAGGGCACAAGGATTCCCGTGCTTTGATCAACAACATTCTCAGCCGTATCCACCAACTTATCAGAGGTAAGCCCCTCTGTTGCGAGACTAATACTTTAATATATCTGGCTTAGGTTCTTGACAACGGCATCTAAGTCCTATGATAGCTTCATTTCTTTGTCAGCCCATGACTTCATGTGGGTGGTCAAGATGTGCTTCTTCTTCCGTAGGTCTTCAACCTCGTTGCGCAAAACCTGGCTCATCTAAAATCATGCCATTCTCTAAGCAGGCACAAGTGTGGGGAGCACTTCCTAAAGATGATTGAGCATCTACTCATTTGTGCGCAGTTCCTGTGAAATTTTCCTAACAAGTGGATTGGTCTGTACCGAAGTCCACAAGCCCATCGCTGCGTCCAGGAGTTCAGCACCCTTGGTGATTTTTGTTGCAAATATTGTTGAAGCTTCCTTAACTAAGGCAGCGCACTGTGATCACACTTTCGGTGGAGCTTTCGTTTGGCGGTTTGCTTGTAACTCCATGAGCTACTGTTCAAAGTCTGCCTTAACCACTTTCACTTCTGAGCGAGAGGCCTTCAAGGCTGCGACAAGACCTTCGAACTTGGCTTGAGGTGTTGTTGTGGATCATTATCTGCATATCCTTTTTTATATTTTATTTAGAAAATCAAAAAATCTGGAAATTCGAAAAATATGCTATAGTATGAAATTTTTATACTTTAGCATAAAAAACAAATGCAATGTTTTACAAAGATTGATGTACATGAAGTAGTCACAAAACTTTATTTCGATACGTATATTCTCAAGCATAAAATTCGAGCAGCTTCCCGAGCGGAAGTCGTGATCGTGAAAGAGTGGTTCCGGATTAGTTACTACAGTGGGGAAAATAGCTCGAAGATTATCAAAACCAGACCCGACGGATGGTGAATCAAATGCGGAGCGGCTTGTGATCAACGAGTACAGAGATTCGTACGGGGGGCACTGGGTTGAAGATTTCCATGGTACTCCGGACCCAATGGTAGCCGTGTCGAGAAAGTAGGAAACAGGCCATCGAGGATTTATAGATGCCATTTTTAAGCATTTTATTAGAATCTTCGTAACCGTTAAATAGCCCATTGTCTCATCCTTCTCATTTGTCGCCAGTTTAGTTTCCTTTGGTACGTGCTCCCAACCATCTTTACATTGTCCAAATGACCTTACGGGTATTTGTACACCCCTTGCTGGTATTTGTTTACAACGGAGAATACTATTCTTGACCATAGGTTATCTCATCGCAAAATGGATTGTCGGACATCTTCTACAGTGCTTGCCGACGCACTCATGGAGAGGAGTGGGCAAGTTCCTTTCATGGACAAGATATGCCTTCCATGATGAGTTGTATTGGAGCACGTATATGTGAACACGCTATGTAGACAAAGCAAAGAGACTTCCTAAAGACCATTGTGTTCAGGATGAGCACATTGAAAATGCATTATGGGTTCAGAGTCAGTCATCGTCGAATGCATACCTTGTGTTGTTTTCAGGGCAAACTTTCAGTTCATGTAATTTCCCATGGGCATTGAGAGGCAACTTTTTGGCGTTGAAGAAGATGGTGTTGTAAATGCCAATGATAAAAATACAAAGAAGAACAGGTTTGCCTTCATGCTGGACTGAGAAAGGAGATATCATGTCATGGAAGTTTTATGAAGATCTGTTAACATTTGCAAAAAGAAGAGCAGATGGCAGGCATGAAAAGACACAAGTTCTAAAGGGAGAAACGGTGTTTAACTTCTTACAAAGGCATTTCCATATGCTACGGATGGTGAAGACATTATTCACAGGAATTCTTACTCACATTCAGGCTGTTGCATTTAGATTGGAATATCTTAGTTACAAGAATGCTTCAACAACTCAGGATAAGCTATGGAAAGAATGCAAGAGATTTTCAATGGACACAACAACTCCAGCCGCTCAGCCACAAGTAGCCATTCAGCCACAAGTAGTTGTTGAGACAGAAAATATCTCAGGAGCACCAGTTCACATAGATTATAAACTTTCAAACTTTTATTATGTTTTTAGTGAAATCATATAAATGTAATAGAACTTTTTCGAGGCATGTGCCTCCATCACAGTTAGTAGTTTAAGCAGTTAGAGTTAGTTAGAACTGTTAGAATCAGTTTCTTCACTGGAAACTGTTTTGGTCATATTGTATTTAAAGACAATTGGAAGAGGGAAGAAGGTTCCGAGTTTTGGACCTTGAAGCTAAAATTTTGTACTGAAGAATACTGAATCAATGAAAAAGTTTTGCAAGTTTCCTTCATTCTATCTATGCTGAATATTTTCTCAGTTTTCATTATGTTTTCCATGTCTGTGAATAAAATAGAGTAATTTGAGCTGTGGGTCTCTAGATACATGTGTATTTAAGAGTTAAATAAACCTTAATGGGCGATCCTCTATTTTAACGTTGTTATTACTCATTTCTTCAGGATTTTTACACTGATAGATTCTATTTCAAGTAGCATATAAAATTGAAATCCTTTCTTTCTTGTTTATTCCATCCATTCATTTTAGCATAAGGAGAATATGGCATTGCAGAATATTTTATGGATTTAATATTTGAAGATTATATAATTAATGTTTGAAGGTTTATATAACAGATACAGATATACTTTTTGTGACATAATCTTTAATGTCTTGAGCACAGATTCCTTTACACAGCAAGGAAATGTTTCTCAAGGAACAACATTAATTGGCGCCGTTGCCGGGGACGAAGATTCAAAGAGTTTCCCTGGGTTTTTGTTTTACAATTCCTCTGGTTATTCAGAGAGGAGGAGATAGTAAGCTGTGTTTGTTTGCAAATAGCTCTGGCTCCCAAGAAACCTCATACGAGGTCGGATTCCTCTCAGCAAACCGTTCTTTTTTTGTCTGATCCTGAGAAGCTTGTTTCAAAGAAGGGCCAGAAACAAAAAATATTTGATACACCATAAACTACACTACTCGAACCAGGCAGCAGTTCACGCACTTTCATATCCAAGAAAGCTTCCAAGAAACTCACTTTCTTGGAAGAAGAGTCGTCACCATCACCCGTTCGTTTTCAAGAACCCACATTAGAAGAGCAATCTTTGGAGTTTGTGTCTTTTCCTTTTACAGAAACTCAGCCCCATATAGTTGCCAGCTCTTCTGCAGTCGTTCATACTCCAACTCCTATATCAGTTGTTCCACCTCATTCATCCTCTCCTACAACTGGTATTCATTCTACCCCCGCTCAAGGAGCAGTTAACCCGGGCATAAACATGGCAGTCCCTGCAGCCCCTGCTTTCTTGATGAATAGATATGCACCATTGAATCTACCCCAACCACTGCATGATATGCCTCAAGAGTATCTCAAGTTACTCCCTAGATTTACTGGTGAAGACGAAATAACTGCAGAACAGCACTTGCCCCTGTTTTGCACATTTGCCGAGAATTTAAATGTTGAACATTTGGACGTTGTAATGAGACTTTTTGTTCAGTCTCTAAGTGGAGAGGCAAGGAAATGGTTTAAAGGATTGCCTAATGGTACCATAAATGATTGGGATACCCTAGAAACGCGTTTCACTGAGAGATGGGGTGAAAAAAGGGACCGTGGTTATTCTTTGATAGAGTTCAATGCAATAAAGAAGAAATCTGATGAAAGCATGAAAGATTTTGTGAAATGATTTAATAAATTGTATAATAGTTTGCCTGTTGAAATGAAACCCCCTCCTATTGGAGCAAGGGTTGTTTTTTCTGGTGCATTCGAACCAGAATTCAGTTTCACATTGAGGGAAAGGAGGTCACCTACATTGGAGCAGATTCAAACTGATGCTCTGGAGATTGAGGCTAATATGTCCACTGCTAGTAAAGTTCAAGATAAAGGAAAAGCTAAAGAAGAAACCTCAGCTCAAGAACAAAGAATTGATGATATGAATAAGGTCATAAAAAATATGTCTAATAAATTGGTTAAATTGGAAATAGATAGTAAGCCTGCAAGATAGAATAGAGGGGTTTTTAATCCCCAATTTAAAAAACAGCCTCTGCAGATTCTACAAAGAGAGAAGAAAGATCTAGATCAGGTACAAGCACCTTTGTATATAGAGGCAGCTCCATCCCGTTCAGTAGATGATGATGATGAAAGAGAGGATGATGCTCGAATTTCTGCTGTGTACATGGAAGATGATGAAACAGAAGAAGAAGTTGAGGAAGAAGGAGCGGAAGAAAGTGATATTTCGTTTGATCAAGAAGAGATGGATGATTACTGCAGACAGTTTACAGACTTCATGCAATCCGAGTTACATAAAAAGTATGATTTGAGGTCAAAGAAGAGGCTAAGAACTCAAGAAAATGAAGAAAAAGAACCAGAATCAGTGCCTACTCCAGTGGCGACTCCATTACAGAAAGACCAGACTCAGAAAATAGATAAGAGGAAAAAGCCCATGAATGAAGAAAGAGAGAAGGAAAATCTGCAAGCCGATGCTTCTCATACGAGGATTAGAGATTCTAATATTTTGGAGAAAGTGGTCACTGTTTCTAATCAAAATCCAAGTTCCAAGAAAGATCAAGAAGAGCCTGAAAAGTTGACAAAATCAAATCAAACTTTCAGTTTGGAAAAAGAATTGGAAAAAGTGAAAATTAAAGTTCCTCTTCTTGAATTAATGAAAACACCTGGTTATAAGAAGGAGATTGCTGAATTTATCAATTTATCTCAGTCCGATGAAGTGGGTGATATAGTTAATCTGCAAGAAGAAAAACCAGTGGTTACATTTGGGCCTCATGTTGAAGAGGTAGACTCATCTGTCCCTCCTTTCTATATTTCACTTCTATTACACGACTTTGTTTTGCATAATTGTATGCTAGATTCTGGCACATCCCACAATCTGATGCCACTGTGTGTGATGAAAGAATTGAATCTACAAATCACTAAGCCATACTGAGATCTTTATTCTTTTGATTCAAAGAGAGTGAAGTGTGTGGGACTTATTAAGGATATGGTTGTGTCATTGGCTCAAATCCCAGCCAAAAGCATTATGATGGATGTGGTAGTGGCTGATATTCTAGCCAGATTTGGTATGCTATTATCTAGATCGTGGGGAGCAAAGCTAGGAGGAGTTTTGAAGCTAGATTTCACATATGCTATCATTCCTATTTTTAATGGGGAAGAAAGAAGGTTTTATAGAGAAACTAGGTTTCAAAAAATTTCCACCAAGAAAGATGCAGGTAATTCACCAATTTATGGCCAAGAGAAAGATGACCTCTCTTGTTTCATGTTGCATGAAGATGCAGAATTTGCTGAAGAATCGCAAGGGCAGCTCCCTTCAGCAATTGTACATAAGGAGCTGCATTTGAACAAGCTATGGAAGTGTTATTTCGATGGTGCGTTTTCCAAAGAAGGTACTGGAGCTGGTTTCATTTTTGTTTCTCCTGAAGGTAACCTTGTGCCTTTTTCTTTCAAATTGGAGTTTGAGTCCACTAATAATGTTGCAGAATATGAAGCATTAATTATTAGTTTGCAGACAGCTAAGCAAATGGGAATTCATTCCATGACTGTGTTTGGGGATTCTGAATTAATTATAAGACAAATTAATAATTTATGTCAAACTAAACATCCCAGGTTAAGAGCATATCGCAATGAAGTCTGGGATTTGATTGAAAATTAATTTGAAGCCTTCAACTTACAGTTTGTTCCCAAGGAAGAGAATAGAATGGCTGATTCTTTGGCAGTTGCAGCCAGTATGTTCAAGCCTCCGATCAATCCAAGGCTAAGGTATGAAATTGAGATGAGATATAGACCTTCAATCCCAGACAATATTAAACACTGGCAGGTCTTTGAGGAAGATGAACAGATTAAGCAGTTTTTGTTGATGATTGAAGATTTTGAAGGTCATCAGATTGATTTGGAAACTGATGAAGATGAGTGGGTCGGTAAAACTCTGAAAAAGAAAATTGGTGGTCAGGAGATAATTCAGTTGAAAGACAATGTTTTTCCAAGAGGCTTGGTGCCTCTCGAAAGACTGTTTGGTGCTAATGACGTTGCAGTGAATCAAAAGAAAGCAAACCAAGACGAACAGGTGGAAGATTGCAACTTGGGGACTCAACAGGAGCCTAAAATGATCAAATTGTTCAAAGGAATCCCGAAGGACTACAAAGAAAGGTACATAGATCTGTTTAGACAATTCAAAGATGTATTTTCTTGGTCCTATGATGATTTGAAAACGTATGATAAGGGTATCATACAGCATAAAATCCAACTGAAAGATGGAGTCAAGCCGCATAAACAGAAGCTCCGACAAATCAATCCATTATTGTTGGCTCCGATTGAAAAGGAGGTGAGGAAATTGCTGCAGGCCAAAATAATTGTTCCCCTAAGATATTCAGATTGGGTTTCCAATCTTGTACCAGTTCGAAAGAAAAATGGAGAGATAAGACTGTGCGTAGATTTCAGGAACTTGAACAGGGCTTCATTGAAGGATAATTATCCTTTTCCGAAAATGGATTTTGTCTTACAAAAAGTCACTGGGGCTTATAGATTATCTATGGTGGATGGTTTTTCAGGGTATAATCAGGTTTCTGTGGAGAAGGAAGATCAAAATAAAACTGCTTTTACTACACCCTGGGGAACATTCATGTACGCCAGGATGCCGTTTGGCCTGATGAATGCGGGGGCCATGTTCCAGAGGGCGATGGATATCGCATTTGTGGGAGATGATTTTGTGGTAGTTTATTTAGATGATGTCACCATTTTTTTGAGTTCTGATGAAGAGCATCTACAACATCTGCAGAAAGCCTTCCTGAAGTGTAGAAAGTTTGGATTATCGCTGAATCCTAAAAAGTCTTTGTTTGCCCTGGAAGAAGGTAAAATGCTGGGCCACATTGTTTCCAAACAAGTAGTGAAGATCGATCCAGCAAGGGTCAAAGCAATACAGTCAATTCCGTTGCCCCGAAGTAAGAAATATATTCAGAGATTTCTTGGAAAAATTAATTTTCTAAGAAGATTCATTCCCAATTACGCAGAAATCGTCAAGAAGATAATGGACATGTTGAAAAAAGATGCTGAAGTGAAATGGGACAGAGAAGTGAGAGAGTCTTTCCAAAGGATTAAAGAAGCTTTAAAAGAAACCCCTGTTCTTATTATTCCAGACTATTTGAAGCCCTTTCAAATCTTCTCATTTGCATCTCTTTCAACAATTGCTGCTGTGTTATTACAAAGAAATGAAGAAAAGCATGAACAACCTGTAGCATATTTTAGTAAAGTTCTCTGAGATGCAGAATTGAAATATAATATATTGGAGAAACAGGCATACGCTCTGGTAAAAGCATTGAAAGCATTCATAACTTATATCCTTCATTCTCAAATCTTAGCATATGTTCCCAATTCAGCTGTAAAAGATGTCCTAGTACAGAGCGATGTGGAAGGTAAAAGGGGAAAATGGATTGCTAAAATCCAAGAATATGACCTGGATGTAAAGCCAACCAAATTGGTCAAAGGATTGGGATTGGCCAAATTATTGACAGAGTCAAATTTCCAAGCATTGGGAATCAATTTGTTGGCCCCTGTAGAAGAAGTCGATGGAGAAGCAGGTGATAATCAGTAAAAAACAACAATTAAGTATAAATTTCTCTTCTTAGATTGGTACAAGTATATTTTTCATTATTTATGCTTTCTTTCTTGTCCTCCTTCAATAAGTAGAACTAAATATAGAGCTTTAAAACTTAAGGCTCAGCCTTATGTCATTATTGAAGAAAAATTATATTGGAAGGACCCTACTGGTGTGTTTTTGTTATGTTTGACAGAGGAAGAAGTTTCAGAAGTAATCAAAGAATATCATGAATGCTTGTGTGGAGGTCATTAGAGCTGGAAGGTAACTGCTCATAAAATATTCAAATCAGGTTTCTATTGGCCATCTGTGTTTGCTGATGTTTATAAAGCAGTTAAAAGTTGTCAAAAAGGCCAAGTATTTGCAGAAAAGAAAAAGCTAGCTCCATTACCTCTTCTCCCTATTGTTATTGAAGAACCTTTTAGACAATGGGGGTTGGATTTCATTGGAGAAATTAATCCACCATCCCGTGGGCAATATAAGTGGATCCTTACTGCTACAGATTATTTTACAAAGTGGGTGGAGGCAATCCCCACCAGGAAGGCAAATGACTTGGTTGTTATGAAGTTTCTAGAGGAGAATATCTTTAGCAGGTTTGGATGTCCAGTGAAGATCGTGACAGATAATGCCCAAGTTTTCAGCTCACTCAGGTTTATTAATTTTTGTCATACTTACAGTGTGATATTGTCTCATTCTACAGCTTATCATCCACAGGGAAATGGATTGGCAGAATCTTCTAACAAAACATTGGTAAGAATTTTGAAGAAGACAATCAGTGAAAATCAGAAGAATTGGGATACAAAGTTAGTTTTTGCTCTATGGGCAACAAGGATGACCACTAGGAGGTCTACTGGCAAGTCTCCTTATGAGCTCGTATACAGTACACAAGCATTGTTTCCCACACAGTTGGTAAAACCTGTGATTTCTTTCCTCCAAGATGCTCAAGCAGAACCAAATGCCATGATCAGAAGAATGAACAATGTGATGGAGCTAAGTGAAAACAGAAATCAAGTTCGGGACAACTTGCTCACTTATCAGCAGAAGATGAAGGCAATATTTGACAGGAAAGAAAAAGAAATCATGTTTCAGAAGGGAGACTTAGTATTGAGATGGGATACACGAAGGGAAGACAAAGGGAAACACGACAAATTTGATCCCTTGTCGTATGGCCCATTCAAAATTAATGAAGTCAGAGGAAATAATACTTTCATGTTGGAAAATCTTGAAGGAGAAGTGCTAGATATGTCTGTGAATGGGAAATATCTCAAGCATTATTTTCGGCATTAAGCAGTTGTTTGTTCATCATTGTATATATCCGGTGTGATCATTGTACATTTCCATCAAGCAATGTGTGGCTCCATGCCCGAGGTGAAGGCACTAATCTGTAGGTTCTTAGTGTTTCGTGGTAAAAACACTATCCCCAGGTGGAGCCAGATGTTGTGGATCATTATCTGCATATCCTTTTTTATATTTTATTTCAAAAATAAAAAAATCTGGAAATTCGAAAAATATGCTATAGTATGAAATTTTTATACTTTAGCATAAAAAAAAATGCAATGTTTTACAAAGATTGATGTACATAAAGTAGTCACAAAACTTTATTTCGATACGTATATTCTCAAGCATAAAATTCGAGCAGCTTCCCGAGCGGAAGTCGTGATCGTGAAAGAGTGGTTCCGGATTAGTTACTACGGTGGGGAAAATAGCTCGAAGATTATCAAAACCAGACCCCCTGTAGTTGACTGGTCAAATCTGGAGCGAGCCGTGATCAACGGCTTAGATTCATTACGGGGGGTATAGGTTGAAGATTTCCGCCGTACTCCCGGACCCCCCGTAGTGACGTCATCAGGAAAGTGGGAAACAACTGTCAAGGTTTATACACGTCATTTTGGCATTTATTGCAGATCTTCGTAACTGTTAAATGGCCCATTGTCTCATTCTCATTTTTCTGTGGTTCTTTTTCCTTTGAGTCGTGCTCCCGCCATCTTTTTGTTGTCCAAATACCCCACGAATTATTTGTACACCTTGCTCGTGTTTGACACACAGCAGAATGCTCTTCCTGTTGCATGGGTTATCTCATCGCAGAATGGATTGTCGGACATCTTACAGTGCTTGCCAGCACTCATGGAGAGAGGTCGACAAGTTCAACCTACATGGACAATAAATTCCTTCATGATAGGTTGGAGCACATGTATGAAACATATGTAGACAAAGAAAAGAGACTTCCTGAAGACCATTGTGTTCGGGATGAGCACATTGAAAATGCATTCTGGGTTCAGAGTCAGTCATCATCGAATGCATACCTTGTGTTTTTTTCAGGGTAGACTTTCAGTTCATGTAATTGCCCATGGGCGTTGAGAGGAAACTTTTTGGCGTTGAAGAAGATGGTGTTGTAAATGCCAATGATAAAAATACAAAGAAGAACATGTTTTCCTTCATGCTGGACTGAGAAAGGAGATATCATGTCATGGAAGTTTTATGAAGATCAGTGAACATTTTCAAAAAGCAGTGCAGATGGCAGGTATGAAAAGACACAAGTTCTAAAGGGAGAAACGATGTTTAAATTATTACAAAGGCATTTCCATCTGCTATGGATGGTGAAGACATTATTCATAGGAAGTCTTACTCACAGTCAGGCTGTTGCATTTAGATTGGAATATCTTAGTTACAAGAATGCTTCGACAACTGAGGATAAGCTATGGAAAGAATGCAAGAGATTTTCAATGGACACAGCAACTCCAGCCGCTCAACCACAAGTAGCCGTTTAGCCACAAGTAGTTGTTGAGACAGCAACTATCTCAGGAGCACCAGTTCACATAGATTAGAAAATTTCAAATTTTTATTATGTTTTTAGTGAAATCATATAAATGTAATAGAACTTTTTCGAGGCATGTGCCTCCATCACAGTTAGTAGTTTAAGCAGTTAGAGTTAGTTAGAACTGTTAGAATCAGTTTCGTCACTGGAAACTGTTTTGGTCATATTGTATTTAAAGACAATTGGAAGAGGGAAGAAGGTTCCGAGTTTTGGACCTTGAAGCCTAATTTTGTACTGAAAAGTATCGAATCAATGAAAAGTTTTGCAAGTTTCCATCATTCTATCTATGTTGAATAGTTTTCCTTAATGGGCGCTCCTCTATTTTAACTTTATTGTTTCTCACTTCTTCAGGGTTTTATAATGGTAGATTATGTTTTAAGCAGCATATCAAATTGAAATCATTTTCTTTCTTTTTCTTCCATTCATTCACTTCAGCATAAAGAGAACATGGCATTGCAGAACTTGTAGGGGTTTGATATTTGGAGATTATATTATTAATATTTGAAGGTTTAATAAATAGAGACAGATATACACTTGTTTGTGACATAATCTTTAATGTCTTGAGCACGGATTCCTTTACACAGCAAGGAATTGTTTCTCAAGGAACAACAAGTGTATTATAAGCAGGGATGGAAAACTTAGGAAGGTGACGGCAACAAAACTGAAAGTCGGCCCCTAAGGAGAGCTGATCTCCTTTCTACTTTGTCAGCAATTTCTTGTTAAACCCTGTTCTCCTCCTCCACGTGGACTTCTCGAACTTCCTTGGTGTTATTTATCAAATTCGAGGAATTTGATAAATAAACATATTCGACAACCTTTGAAAATTTGAAATATATCTCTCGGGCTTTATATTCCACCGCCAAACCTTATAACCAAGGTTTTAATCCTTCGAGCCTTATATAAATACCCGACGCCTTTTAAACAAATGACTTATAATGGACCTTTGGTTCTAGGCCCACATATATAATCAATGGCCAATTAAATACAAGCACCGTACCTTAGTTAACCTCTGGGCTACTTCCAAGCACGATCTTCGTTCAATGGCTTCCCTCCAGATCGACGGTGTGCATCAATATCGCGCAGCCTCCCTGGTCGAACGTTAGCGTGCGATGGCACTTGGAAAAGTGGTTTTCGCAGTCCCACCATGTGCTACGTGTCCACCATTCAATGGAATCGCTCCCAATTTGGAAATATCGCTCACTCCACAAAAGCGGTGCGATATGGGAAATCCAGCTTCGTAAATCCACTCGCGGTTTTGGAACAGTGATTGACCACTGTTAATCGCCTTCCTTCCTACGCTCTCCATTTGTTAACTCAGCTCAGGCCTTGGGTCAGGATCCCGATAGCAAAACAATTCTATCTCTGTGTAAGCGGGGTTGCACTATCATTAAGCAAAGTTTGACGACAACGATTTCTCTACACAGGCCTTGCCTGCGGGTGGGATTAATTCACAGAACTTGTTCACAAGAGAAATAGTAGATAGAAGGATGCGTAGACTGTACAACAGTTCCATTCAGAGACTATATACACACAAAGTTCAATCGCCTCATAGTTAAACAAATTTCCTCACAATATCAATTCAAGACTGTTTGATAATCAATAGGAACTGAAATTCATTCAACTTGAAGAAATTGCTTAACCCACAATATTTTATTGCAGAAAATCCCCTTCAATGCATCCGAGGGATACAATTTATATACATTACAATGTGTCTCTTCGGTTCCTCTGTGAGGACTGTTTAGAAAATCAAAAGCCTAATTACAATTATTCGACTAACTGAAACATGACAGAAGGATCGAACCTAACTATTCAACTTCTACAACTCTAACAAATCTAAATGAAACAGTCAGCTAAGGTATTGACACCTAGCTATTACAATTCAAATGTTTTCTAACCCTCCTAGCCACAACATGTGGACAAAACCTCCTACATTGCTGGCTAGTGTCTAATGCCCCTGCATCAGACTCTCGAGGGTAATTTTCTTCATGGGCTCCTGTCCATGAGCTCTTCCACTGATCCGCCTATCTTTTGCAACATTCCTTTAGTCATCCAAGTGGCATCTTCCTCTGGCTTTCCCTTCCATTTGATTAAGTACTGAAAGTACTCTTGTCCTCTGGTCTTTCTGGACACTCTTTTGTCCAATATCTTCTCTGGTTGCAATGGTTATGCTGGAGGTAGCTGATCCTTCCACTCAATCTATTCCTTGTTTGCTGATCTTTCTTCTGCACCATCATCCTCATACTTGTACAAATCTGCAACATTAAAAATGGGAGATATTCCAACATCAGGTGGCAATTCAATCTCATAAGCATTTGCAGAAAACTTTCTAAGTATCTTGCATGGCCCAATCTTTTTGAACTTCAGTTTGTTGTACTGCTTTTTTGGGAATCTCTCCTTTATCAAGTGTGCCAAAACCAAATATCCTACTTCAAAATTAACTTCTTTTCTACTCAAGTATACTCTGCTTTTGTATCTGATGCTTTTGCCTTGTAATTTCTGTTTCACTTGTTCATGTATGGCCTGGATCTCTGAAGCAAATTCTTCACCATCAGCACTTCTCATCTTTGCCCTTCCCAAATTTCTTAACTCTGATATTCCCCTGGGGTGCATTCCATAGATAATATGGAATGGGCTCTGCCCCATGCTCCTATTTGGTGAGTCATTATATGCATACTCTGCCCGAGGAAAAATATGGTCCCACTGCTTGGGATGCTCTCCTGCAAGACTTCTCAACAAATTTCCCAGACTCCTATTCACTACATCAGTTTGTCCATCAGTCTGAGGATGATAAGCTGAGTTGAAACTCAGTTTGGTACCAAGTTTCTTCCACAGTGTCCTCCAAAAATGGCCCACAAATCTGGTGTCTCTGTCTGAAAAAATACTCTTGGGCAACCCATGCAATCTAACAACTTCTTTGAAAAACAAGTTAGCAACATGGGTGGCATCACTAGTTTTATAACATGGAATAAAATGTGCCATTTTGGAGAATCTATCCACCACAAAAAATACTACATCATTCCCTCTCTGAGTCTTGGGCAATCCTAGAACAAAATCCATACTCACAATGTCCCAAGGCCTGTCTGGAATAGGCAAGGGAGTGTATAATCCTGCATTCTAGCTCCTTCCTTTGGCATATTAGCAGATTTTGCAACTCTTCACAAACTTATCCACTTCTCTCCTCATCTTGGGCCAGTGATAGAAGTGACTCAGCAGCTCATAAGTTTTATCAGTACCAAAGTGTCCAGCAAGTCCACTGCTATGCTTCTCCTTGATCAAATTTTCTCTCATGGAACATTTTGGTACACACAGTTGGTTTCTCTTGAATAACAAGTCTTCCTGCAAGAAATAATCCAGCCATTGGCTTCTATCTGTTAGAACAGGGTTACAACATGCCTCAAATGCTTCCTTAAAATCTGAATCTTTTTTGTACAATTCTTTGAGAAAATCAAATCCTACAACTTCAAAATTAGTTTCTTGAACAAGCATGTGCCTCCTACTCAAAGCATCAACTACTTTATTTGCTTGGCCACTTATGTGTTTCAAAACAAATTTAAAACCTTGGAGATACTCAACCCATTTGGCATGCTTATGATTCAACTTGGGCTGCTGTACAATATACTGCAAAGCATGATTATCAGAATATAGTACAAATTCTTTTGACATCAAATAATGCCTCCACTTTTTCAATGCCTGACCAATTGCATAGAATTCCTTCTCATAAGAGGAATAATTTATTCTAGTGTCATTTAGCTTCTCACTGAAATAGGCTACAGGCATATCATCTTGACTCAACACAGCTCCAATTGCTTCCCCACTGGCATCACACTTCACTTGAAACGGTTTAGTAAAATCAGGCAAAATCAAAACAGGCTTCTCGGTTATCTTTTGCTTCAAAAGTTTAAAGTTTCTTTCTGCTTTAGAAGTCCACTTAAATGGTTGTTTTCTCTTCTTTATTGTCTCAATGATGGGTGCATTAATCTTACTGAAGTTTCTTATAAATTTCCTGTAAAAACTGGCAAGTCCATGGAAATTTCTTACCTCAAATTTTTTTTTGGGTGAAGGCCACTCCACAATTGCCTTAACCTTCTCTGGGTCCATCTTCAATCCCTCTACAGAGACAAAAAAACCCAAATACACCAACTCTTCCTTCAAGAATGAGCATTTCTTTAAGTTTATCAGCAGTTTCTCTTGGTGTAGCTTCTTCAAGACATGATTAAGATGCCTTAAATGTTCTTCTTTAGTTCTGCTGAAAACTAATATATCATCCAGATACACTATCAAAAATTTACCAATGAATTCTTTCAATACTTCATTCATAAGTCTCATGAAAGTGCTAGGTGCATTTGACAACCCAAAAGGCATGACCATCCATTCATACAGTCCTTCATTTGTTTTAAAGGCAGTTTTCCACTCATCACCCTCTCTTATTCTAATCTGATGATATCCACTTTTCAAATCTATCTTTGAAAAATATTTAGCACCACTCAAACAGTCCATTAAATCCTCAACTTTGGGCAAAGGGAATCTGTACCTGATTGTGATCTTATTGATTGCTCTGGAATCAATACACATCCTCCAGCCTCCATCTTTCTTTGGGCTCAATACTGCTGGTACTGCACATGGACTCAAACTTTCTCTGATCAACCCCTTGTCCACCAATTCTTGTACTTGTCTCCTGATTTCCTCATTTTCCTTGGGAGTCATTCTGTAGGCTGCCTTATTTGGCAGATTTGAACCAGGGATAAAATCTATCTGATGGCTGATCTTTCTCACAGGTGGCAGCTCATCAGGTAAATCATCCACAACAATGTCACAATAATTGTCTAACATCTCTTGGATTTCTATTGGAAAATCAGAAATCTTTGTAGAAGTAAGAACTACCTTAGACTTGCAAAATAAAGCAAAGCTTACCTCTTCTTCTTCTATCTACTGCAGATATTCCTTCCCGCTCAGCAACAAGGTCTTTGGATCAATCACTCTGCTGGATGGCTCTCCTTCTTCCATGGGTATCAATGTATGATGTACCCCATCCTTGAAGAACTTGTAAGTGTTCTTCTTGCCATCATGCACTGCTGCTCTGTCAAACTACCAAGGTCTACCCAGCAGTATATGACACACATCCATGGGCATTACATCACACAGGACCTTATCTTTGTATTTTCCCATTTGCATCTTTATCTCACACTGTTCTTTTATAACCAGCTGGTGCCCTTTATGCAGCCAGGACACCTTGTAGGGAGTTGGATGCTCCCTTGTCTTCAACTTCAATTTTTCTATTACCTCAGTGGAAACCATATTGTCTGTGCTACCACTATCAATGACTAGCTGGCAGCATTTCCCTTGGAATTTGCATATGCTCCTAAACAAAGTCTTCCTTTGTGCAGGTTCAGTGACCTCCTTGGCTTGCTTCAACAGGACCTTATTTACCACCAAGGACTCTCCCCTCTCTGGTATAATTTCTTCTTCAATTTCTGCCTCTTCTATAGCCTAGGCAACAACAACATTTCTTGGACCAACACCCACATTCTCTGGACACTCATAGTGCTTATGTCCCACTTGCTGACATCTATAGCACCTCAATTCTCTACCTCTGCCTCTGTCTCTGCCTCCTCTTCCTTTTCCTCTATAAGAACCCCTTCTGCCTCTTGCATCATCCTCTGTAGATGTATTCGAAGGTGAGCTACTATTAGCTCCATCCCTGGGTGTAGTAGGCTTTCCTCTACCACCCTGACTTCCCTTTCCCTAGAAAGTACCTCTCTTCTTGGCAGACTGTTTCCTCAGGAGTTTCTCCTCTTATTTCAAGGCCATTTGGTAGGCCTCTTCCACTGTCTTAGGAGACAGAAGACCAATCTCATCTTGGATCTCCAGCCTCAGACCATTCACATATCTGGCAGTCTTCTCTGGTGTGTCTTGAAATTTCCCAGCTCTCAATGCTTACTCTATAGAATTCTTCTGTGTATTCCTTTACCGTCAGCAACCTCTGTCTCAGGTTCTGCATTTGCCTAAACAATGTCAGCTGATAATCACTAGGCAAGAATTTACCTTTTAATTTAGCCATCATTCTGGTCCAGCTTTTGATAGGTTGCTTGCAAACTCTCCTCCTTTTTTCCTGCACTCCATCCCACCAAAGTGCAGCATGTCCCTTCAGCTTTGTTACTGCAAACTTGACCTTCTTATCTTCTCTTATTTCTTCATAGTCGAAGCACTTGTTCATTTCATTAATCCAGTCCACTAGGTCCTCTGGATTTAGTCCCCCTGCATAACTCAACACTTCAATTCTAGGCTTAACTATAGACCCCAGAATAGTTCTGAGGAGCCTCATGTCAGGAGGAATCTCAACATTTTCTTCCGCTTCTTCTAATTCAGGTTCACTGATGTCTTCGGGATCTCTGGGTTGTCTTCGCTCCATGGCATCCATTCTGGCCTCGAACCTCTGCAAAATTCCCAACACTTCTGCATTGGCAACAGGTCTCCTTCTGCCAGCACCTCTACCAACTCGAATTTCCATGTTAATTCTCTGCAAAAACAACTCGAAAACAACAGCTCTGATACCACAAATGACGACAAAAAAACTGAAAGTCGGCCCCTAAGGAGAGCTGATCTCCTTTCTGCTCTGTCAGCAATTTCCTGTTAAACCCCATTCTCCTCCTCCACGTGGTCTTCTCCAACTTCCTTGGTGTTATTTATCAAATTCGAGGAATTTGATAAATAAACATATTCAACAACCTTTGAAAATTTGAAATATATCTCTCGGGCTTTATATTCCACCGCCAAACCTTATAACCAAGGTTTTAATCCTTCGAGCCTTATATAAATACCCAACGCCTTTTAAACAAAGGACTTATAATGGACCTTTGGTTCTGGGCCCACATATATAATCAATGGCCAATTAAATACAAGCACCGTACCTTGGTTAACCTCCGGGCTACTTCCAAGCACGATCTCCGTTCGATGGCTTCCCTCCAGATCGACGGTGTGCATCAATATCGCGCGGCCTCCCTGGTCGAATGTTAGTGTGCGATGGTGCTTGGAAAAGCAATTTTCACGGTCCCACTGTGTGCTACGTGTCCACCATTCAATGGAATCGCTCCCAATTTGGAAATACCGCTCACTCCACAAAAGAGGTGCGATATGGGCAATCTGGCTTCGTAAATCCACTTGCGGTTTTGGAACAGTGATTGAACACTGTTAATCGCCTTCCTTCCTACGCTCTCCATTTGTTAACTTAGCTCAGGCCTTGGGTCAGGATCCTGATAGCAAAACAATTCTATCTCTGCGTAAGTGGGGTTGCACTATCATTAAGCAGAGTTTGACGACCACGATTTCTCTACACAGGCCTCGTCTGCGGGTGGGATTAATTCGCAGAACTTGTTCGGATCATTCAAGGGAAATAGTAGACAGAAGGATGCGGAGACTGTACAACAGTTCCATTCAGAGACTATATACGCACATAGTTCAATCGCCTCACAATTAAACAAATTTCCTCACAATATCAATTCAAGACAGTTTGATAATCAACCGGAACTGAAATTCATTCAACCTGAAGCAATTGCTTAACCCACAATATTTTATTACAGAAAATCCCCTTCAATGCATCTGAGGAATACAATTTATATACATTACAATGTGTCTCTTCAGTTCCTCTGTGGGGACCGTTTAGAAAATCAAAATTCTAATTACAATTATTCAACTAACTGAAACATGACAAAGGGATCGAACCTAACTATTCGACTTCTACAACTGTAACAAATCTAAATGAAATAGTCAGCTGAGGTATTGACACCTAGCTATTAAAATTCAAATGTTTTCGAACCCTCCTAGCCACAACATGTGGACAAAACCTCCTACATTGCTGGCTAGTGTCTAATGCCCCTGCGTCAGAAGGTCACCACAAAGTCGATCAATCAAATTCTATAATTCCACGCACTGTGCGACCGCTGCTTGCTGTGTTGTCTGAGCCTGGAGAGACTCCCATGTTGTTACCGCGACCTTCTGCTTTGCCTCGATGAGTTTCTGGTGCATGTGCACCTCGCTGCACTGCAGATCATCTGTAATGATTGTATGGATATTGTGTAGCTTTCCACTAGGGAGAATTGATAAGTAAATACCAAACTCTAGGAATTTTTGAACCTACACGTGCAAGGAAGGATGCTCCATTGTAACTGCTACTCCAGGAAAGGGGCAGATCTTGCTATCTGCAGTGCTAATGATCATACTTGTGCTCGTGTGCACTTAAAACAGCCTTGCGTGAGTCATGCTCACTTGAATGCTATCGTGTTTGAGTTGTAATACATGCAACCCAATCTGCATAGCCTCTATTGGAGCCTTGTACTGATTTCGAGCGCAATCCACCTATCCTCGAAGGAAAATGTGATTACATCTGCTATCTTATCAAGGTCATCCTCTGTAAGGGTGACATCCTCTGTGCCTCTGGCCTTCAAACCCTTTCGCTTATTGTGCGCACCCTTGGGGGTTTCAGCGTCATGCTTGGTACCTCTGGGGGACTCAGCTTCGATACCATCCAAGCCATTTGTGTCCCCGAGATCCACCTTGGGCTCCTCCTCCAGTTATTTTTTCGCCTCCTTGTATGCTTCCTTCTCAGCTTATTTTTCTTTGTCTTTCTCATTGGCCCTCTTTACTTCTTTCTCCTTAGCGACATCGGTTGTCTCTTTTCTGGATGTTGAGGCTGTGAAAGGTTGGGTGGAGCCTAGCCCAATGTTCCAGGCATCAGGCAAAGTTGCAATGACAATTTCTATTTTAGCCTATGTCACCATGTAAGGGAGGTTTTACCATACTGGATCTTTGTGCAACCAGATCTGCACATTGCGCATTGTCATCTTGAAGTCTGCAATGGCTGTGTATTTTGCGTACATAGCTTGGGGCAGCCGGGGCCATGAGTGGATAGATGTTGCCAAAGCTCCCTCGAATAAGACCCATAATATTTTATTCTCCATTACTCTCTTCGGGTTTGTTGAGTCCCACAAAGTAGCGCACCCCTTCACAAACACCAGGTTCTATGTCCGGGAGGATTGTGCTATCTTGCGTCTCCCACATAACTAGATCAATTAACAGAAGTAACCATGAATAATTTTTTTTCCCTTCTTCCTACACCTCGTGCACGTTCTCCAGGAACTCTGAGCATAGGTACTGGGACCAATTGTAGCTTATGCCCTTCTCGTACTGTCCTTCCGGTGCGATGACAGGTGCAAGGGCCACCTTAGGTCAACACTTGCGCATCAACTTACATCCCAGGACTAAGGTTCCAAGGCGTACTGCCGGGTCATCGATATTCTACACCAGGAAACCCCTAGAGTCACATCCCACCATATAATCCTTTTTGACCTTTGGAGCTACCTTCAGTTCCTTGATTTTTCCATAATTTTCCCTAGGATTGGGCCCCTTTTTTGGCAAGCGAGTGATCTGATGGATCAGTGCAACATCTATAGGAATAAGATGCTGAATCCATAGGCACCCATCGTGCACCAATGCCAGCAGCTGGCGGGCACAGACATCAATGATGAGGTGCCTTCCAAAGTGGGGAATCCTTAACAATTTGAGAATCCCAGCATTACTTAAACCGCGCAGCCATGGCATGGGTTCTACCTTCACAACTCTGTCATACAATACTCGATCCAGGTACTACTTAGGTGCTAATTCAAGGAATGTATTCCTGTTTTCCAGATCATAGTCATAAAACTTCACCATAGGGATTTTTCGAACATGTCTCCTTCAAATGTAACTGCCTACGGGATTAACAACATTTGCAGGTAGTTGCGCACCGTATCTACATCCTTCGGAGCTTTAACAGAGAGTCTATGTGGCTTCACATATTTGGGGAGCCATGAGATAGGCTCGAAAAAAAGTGCAGCCTCCTCTGTTGCTGATAGAGGTATTTTTGACAGGTCACCCATAAGAGGTCTTTTTGTTGCCTGGCGTGGGGAAGTAAGCTATCTGGGGGATGTCTGCAACTTTGAGGATGATCGCTTGGTCACCTTACCCTTCCCTTTGGTAGGTGTGGATACCACTTCTTGAACCTCAGGGATAACCTTGTTGTGGCCCTATAATTTATAAGATTGGCAAGAATAAACGATAGAAGACAACATCAAACTGATTTAGAGTCCAGGACCTAGCCTTCCTAGACTCAGAGAAGGCTCTTTTTTTTTTATGATTTATCTTGATGGTTATAAGTGCTGATATTAGGCTAGTCATAGAAATTATGAGGGCTTTTTTTTTTTTATTGATTATGTGGTTGGACAGATAGAGCTATGAAATTTAAACCATTGGGCTATGGAGTCATAAAAGGCTGAATTGTGCATCAAATTTTCAAGGGAATTCACAGGGCAAGCTAACTATGCAGACTGGATCTTACTGGCAGTGTGAATATGAGATGAAAGAAAGCAGTGAGTTCAGTAATAGCTAAAGAGAATTTCAGAATTATTTAACTATACTTCAGAATAAAACATTAAGACAGTAAACATAGAAAAAATTAAGGTTCTCTCTCAGCAGATCTTAATCTAAAATTTGTGTTTTACAATAAGGTAAAGTGATGTACAAGATGAAAGACAGGAAAACATTAACACAGAGAGAAAAAAATCACCATTAACATAGCTCAAGAATCTTGTGAATGGTCTCTTATTATCGATTCCCAACTCAAAAAATAACAGTGCTCCAATACAATATTTTCTTACAATACAGGGTCCAATCTACGAACCCCTGATACTGCTAAGGCATGCAGTATTTAACTAAAGACTAAGTCGTTTGCCCTATCTCTTCAAAAAAATTTCATTGATTACAATTTAAGCATAAATTGGACAAATGTGGCCATGCAAATGGCCAAGACAAAACTCTCTGGCAAAACATCGACTGTAGCATTAAATTTGGCAACTCTTCGTAAATAAAAAAGTAGGCAGAAGGTAGCTGAGGTAGTCTCGAAGAGGATACACTGGTGGCTCTAACATCTGGCTCTGTCATTCGGACTGCCTTTGTTGGATCCTTAATTCTAATGTGTTGCTGGCACTGCTACTTCTCTATATATTCTTTGGTCTTGGGGGAAAACTGAAAAGCTTATTAATATCTTATTGGAAAAGCCCCAACATTTCTAAACATTTGCATTCTCATGCTCACATTTATTCTCCAGTATGTCATACTCCTTCATTAAAGTATCAATGTATAATCTAAGTTCATTTACCATAGTTTGATTGCTTATTTGTGATTGACTTGTTGTGCTTTTATTGTAAGCAAGACATATTGCTCCGTTATCGAGAGTTTGATCAGGAACACTAACAATCTCCAGCCATGGATTTGGAAGAAGATCAACATTAATATGAACAAAGAGCTCGGTATGCCAGGAATGGAAGGTTTTAAATTGAGACAGTCCAATGTCTTTTGGAAGCTGAATTTTAGGCACCATACACTTTCCCTGATCAAATTTGTATTGAACAAAACTCAAAGTACACAAGTCAACTATCAACGTATGTTGGAAACCGTGCACATTCAACATCTGGAAATTGAAAATCAACTTCCCACTTCCTAAATTTCTCTAATTCTTCCACAAATATATCTTCTATCAACATAAAATTTGCATACTGATTGTTCACCATAGAAAATATAAACTTGTATCTTCCAACCTTCTCAAATATGAATGTATTAATGTAAAATCTTTTACTGGTGCCAATTCAGAACAAATATCAATTTCATCATCTATCGTCAAATCACACTCTCGCATGAAAGCATCATTTCCCAACATATATATAATTCCCTCAAAAGTATCTTCAAAGACTTCATAAGCTATTCTCCCATAATCAACATCAGCACTATTGAATCGACCAAGCCATTTTTTATCATCATAATCCATATCATAAACAAAATGACCACAAAAAAAAGCCCTGTTAAGTTCATCATTCTCTATCTGGATGTAATTGATGGGGAGCCTATATAGAGAAGCAGCAGTGCCTTTATGTCTTGAAGTTGTTCCCTTGAATGAAGAAGGCATTGATATTTCATCAATGTGCCATGATCTCTGATCCGTTGAAGGTATTTTAAATTTCAGGATAGGTAAAACAGGGACCAGGCCCATTTTCCTGGATGGCACTTCTGAAGAAATTATTGTAACATTAACATCAAACCCTGAAGACAATGCAGATGATGGTGCTGGGGTATCATTTACAGTGGGGTAATTATGATCCTCTAGTGTTAGACGTTTGGCGGAAGATCATTTATCGACCTTTAAATATACATCCCCAGAAACCAATTATGGCATATGAATGGAGAGCTTTCTTTTTCTGGTTGGCTCATTTGGCACTTCCTCGGAAGGCAGTGCTCCATGACTTTGAGAACAATCTGGATGGAATGTTTTTCCAAAAAACAAGTTCAGATGCATATATCTTCTTCCATGTACTCTGATGTCTAGTTCTTGGGCGCTGGTTTGTATAATGCTGAGTTTTTCACACAAAACCCACAACCAGATTTCAGAGGGGGGTACATCTGGTTAGCGGTATTAGAGGGAGGGGGTGCAAACATATCCTTCGCTTGCCACGTGGTTAATGGCTGGGATTTGAAAACAACCCATTTCGAACCCCCCCTCCTCCTTTAAACATCGAAACACCAAGGGGGTCTAAAATTAGATTGGAACCATTGATTGTAATGAACTATCATCGCCCATAAGCGGAATATACATCGGTTTAACAATTTTTTAAAATGTAGAATTAATTAATTAGTTGTATATTTTAAACACATTCAATTTCATTTGAAATAACTTTACCAAAGCCACTTCAAATTTGACCCACCTTCATTAATGAATTTTTAAAAATATGCATGCTAAGGTGTAGATTTAAAATTTATCCCATGCTAAAAAACCTCATGCACATCGTCAGAGCCTAGCTTAGTGGATGCCGTAAGCGACACATATTTCTCTTCCGATGGCACGCTCTCAATAGTGGGGTTAGTGGCCTTCATTATGGGCTTGAATATAAACTCAAGGTTTCTCACGTTGGATGCAGAGGTCTCACGACCAAACATATAGTGCACAATGATAATTTCAGAGCATAATTCACTTAAACAACAAAGGAATAGAATATGACCCGCACCCTCACTTTTAAGGTGATAAAGGGTAAAAACGGTCGTAACTTCATTAATGACACCTTATCCCTATAAAAATAGTCAAAAATATCATAATATCTCCTCATTAATTGCAAAAAACCCGCTCCACCAACGGTAAAATCAAATTTTCACCTAGAGTTACTGTTCTAACAACTAGTTTTCTCCACCTGGCACAACCTCTGCACTCCTGGCGCACCCGCCTATGTATGCCCTCTGCGCAGCGCACATGTTATCACACATAAAACTTTTATTTTTGATGGATAGGGTCATGATAAGCTTCACCTTGTCTCATTAGGTTAGATAATTCATTTGATGAGAAATTCACTTAATCATGTTTATTATAGGTCATAGACACTTCATTAGTCTTGTCATTAGGGTCATATCCACAATAATCCACCTTGGGTTCACTTGAATAGTCATCAAATTTAAAAAAAAGAGAGCCACTAGCCAGTTTTACACATTTTCGTAGTGAATTCAATGTAAAATAGGCAAATTTCACTACGAAACTGGCTAATAATTTCGTAGCGAATATGAGGATTTCTCTGCTTTTTTACTTTTGAGTAGTCAAGTTCAAGGGAATTTTTTTTTACTTTTGAGTAGTCAAGTTCAAGGGAATTTTCTGGGAAAACAGAGAAGTATTGTAAGAAAATGAGATAGGTTATTGTCAAGAACATATAATATAACATTAAACTCTTTTAATTTTCTCAAAGGTGCTACAAATTGGGAGATACAGGGATTTCTTTCAGCCCTATTTTCAGAAAACATATTTTTCCTGTTTTATACATGTTTTTCAAATGCACATTCTGGACAACTGGAGATGGTATTTAAAAAACAAAGAGAGGTTTTTCTTCAAAAAAATTTGTCTACAAAAACCTCCTCTAGTTTTGCAAAATCTATCAAGGATTTAGAAATATGAGTTCATTTCTAAACTGCAAGTTCTGCCTTTTTTAGGAAATTTCGTAGCGTGCTTCAGGCTTGAAGCTAGAAAATTGCTACGAAAATTCCTGTAGGTGCTTTTTTACTTTAAAATCCAGTTTTGGCATGTTTTATGAGGGGAAATCAATGGTTGCAAGGTATCATGACATAATGAAGGTGTTGGAACAACAAAGAAGTCAAGAAGATTGATGGAAAAGCCATTTTTCCCACGCTACTAAAACTCGCTACGAAACTGCCTAATGACCCTCTGTTTTTGCAGCAAGGAGGTTTGTGTTGTATTTTTTTTATCTTGAAAGTGTTTTTAAGGTAAACTAGCCACATGTGAAGGTCATATATAGCCAGAGGAATGCTTTTTATGCAGGTTTTGTCTTCAACAAAGTTATCCAGCTCATCAATTTATCATGGAGGCATTATCATTTGTGATGGTAACAGCTCCTTAAAAGTAGGAAGACATGTTTCATGAAGCCCTACTAACATGTTTTAAAGGCTCGTGGCAGAAGAAATTCAAATTTATTGGAAAAAGTGTTTAAAATAGAGGCACTATGAAAATTTGCTACTAAACTACGCTACGAAAATTTCTGTACATGACTATTTTAGCAGTCAAATTCACGTTTTATTTCAGACCAATTGAAAAGTAATTTTGGAAATATGAACGAGGTTTTTCTTCAAAATAGGTCCATATACAAATACATCTCTCAGTTTCTGAAAATACATCATGGTTTGGAAAGTATTCACTCATCTTTGAAGCCTATTTTTCAGAATTTTCACTAACCAGTTTTGTGAAAAAATTGTAAAAACTCGACTTGGAGGAGGTCCATCTCAGCAAACACGTGGCATAATGACACATAAGCACTCTAGTACACTCAAAAAATTAGTTGGCTGCAGTTGATAAGAGTTATTAAATTGATTTGTTGAACTATTAATGAAAGAAGAGTCCTTTTTGAATTCAAACTCTGCAAAATAGAAATATCCCTAGGAAGTCTCCAAGTGATGGAATCATGTTTGAAATAGGTCTTTGAGGTGGGAATTTAAAGCTATCAAGGTGGCATATAATATTTATGAGTCCTCATTCTATAAATGAGATATTTTTAGAGTTAGAAAGGGTTGGGAGATGTTAGGTATAGACTACTATTGTAATCTTTCACTATCAGTAATATACTTTTGCAGCAGCTTGTTTTAGACCCAAGATTCATTGTATGTTCTTATCTATGATTGTTTATCTTAGTACTTTTGATATTTATGCAGTGGCTCATGTGTAAAAACTTGGAATTCAGTAATATTCTCCAATTTCCTGTACACATGTAGTTGTTGTTTTGTCCTTTATGTGTGATTTGATAAGAATATAAGTGCCTTGGCTTCCATGACATTTTTTGCTTTGTAATTGAGGTTTAAAATGACTCCATAAGACCAATGGTAGAAAATACTCTACATTTTCCACCTGAAATTATATACAATCAAGTCATTATCATAGAGTTAGACATCTAATAGAGTTTTTGTTGAAAATACCATACGTTATCTTGAGAGAGCCCTCTCAGACTGAAGAGGCTAATCTTTAGTCAAGAGATGGTATGAAATAGTTACTCCAAGTTGACCATTGAAGCAGCCCAACATGACTCAATTTGGTGATAACATTTTGGCATCGTTTCCGGGGAAGAAGGTGTAAATTTTCCCTGGGAAGAACAACAAAGTTTCAGTTCTAAGGTCTGAGAGTAACAAACACTTAGGCACATATTGGTTGTATTTCTGCTATGGCAACTCCACGCATCAAATAATAAATTGGAAGGTGACTCCACTATTGAGGATCAATAGCTTGATGAAGTTACAAGATGAGTTCCATTGCAAGAATAAAAGCCAAGTATGCCCCTATGAATCGGTCTCACATCCCTGGTTTTCCAAATCCTATGCTAAAGGTTGATTGGTTAACTGATCTTCCTATATTTAAAGATGAAAAGAAAGACAATGTTGCTGTTCATTTGGTTAGATTCCATAGGCATGTACACAAAATTAAGGTTCAGTTCCCTGAGGATTGTCTCATGAATATGTTTATGGTCGCTTTAGGAGGAAAAGCATGGTCTTGGTATGAAAGCCTACCAAATGGTTCCTTATATTATCTTGCTGATTTCTATGTTGCATTTTATGAGATGTATAAAGAATGTCATTCTTCCTTTATTGCTGGTCAAATACTGCTATAAAAATTGTGTGAGTTTTATTGAATATTTGGAGATTTGTTACGAAGTTGATGAGTTCATGGATGAGGAAATTTTAGAGGCCCTTCATGACAATCCCTTTCATCACCAAGAAGAAAGGATAGCCTCTCTCTTGGATGAAAATGAAACCCAATAGGAGTTTATTTATGAAAATCATGTTACATCCTCTGAGTTTGATGAAAAGTTACAGTAGACTTGTTAGTCTTTTGATCATCAGGAATATGAGAATCATTTCAAACAACAAGAGGAAATATTGGAAGATAATTTCTATAATCCTCAGGTAAAGGAAGAAATTTATTCTTCATGTCATTCCTTGCATCAGCCTACATCAAATGAAGAAAAGTTTAGAAAATAATATGGGTATGCTTGTTGAATCATATGAAGAGTTACCTTTAGAAATTTTGGTGGTACATGCTGAGGCAGTTCCTTATGAAAGTGTCCAAGAGTACTCCAAGTATTTCTTCCTCTCAAATGAAAAGAATGATCAACAAACTTTTTCTTTTTTTTTGAGAAAGGTCACAAGGGTTATAATGAAGAATATAAACAAGGAACACCATCAAAGGATCATATTTTCTCACACTTTCTTGTTGATCAACAAGAATTATTCGTGCATACTCTCAAAGATCCTTTTGAAACTCTGTTGGAATCTTCTACATGAATGAATTATTATGATTTTCAGTTATGTATACAAATTCAGATGGTGGAACAACTTGTCATCTCTCAAGAATGGCTTTATGATCAGAGACGTGGAATGTCTGTTCCAACCCAGTACTTGTTGGCTTGAGGGGTCCTGACCCAGGTTCGTAGGTTAAGGTTTGCCAACAAACCCTTATACTACTGGACATTTCGGCAGTGACTTGCTTGTGCAAACCAAAGTCTCACCCGAAGCAATATGGGAGGGTGCTGGAACTAGGTTTCTGCACCCTGAGAGAGAGCAGGTAAGTCAAGCAAGTCTGTGTTCCCAGCCTATCGAGTTCGTATTTAACAGATATATTTGCAGGATTATAAAAAAAAGTTACGATTAGGCACAGATCTAGTACTTATCTTCACATCCACATGCGTAATACCATTCTATCAGTACAACAAACTATAATTGCAACAATTAACTGATTACAGATTCATATAACAGAAACAAAGATACTTTCGTAGCTATCACACAGATACTTTTGCAACTAAATCATTCACATTAATCATAACAAAACAGATCCAGATAACATCATATATCCAACATTACTTCGCATATATATATGTATGTATGTATTAATACCAAAATTCTCTTACAATCCTAAAAAACTGCTTGCACACACAGCCAGCAGGGTCCGCACACAGCAGGATTGAGGATCTCCACACACACAACCAGCAGGAGTCCTTACCCAAACAACCTGACACAGATCTAATAATTCGTGCTTCACATCACTTTCTATTCATTTCTTACCTAAGACTAAAATAGTTTCATCTTTTTATACCGATTTTAGCCTACACATCCAATGGTCTGCAAACCATGGTTTGCGGAAACTTGATCTACCCTTGAACCATTTACAATGTGTTAGGGGCTTTGACCCACCCCAAAACCCCTGTGTTAGACTAAATAATAAAAAAATATACAAAAATGGAAAAAATTAGAAGCTTTTAGGAGACCCTGCTCCAACAATCCCCCAACACAATCTTGTGACTCATCCCGAGTCATTGTGCTGGTGGGGTATCGACCTACGTCTGCAACAATCTGATCGCCTTGGCCAATGGGGGCAACACGCCTTCACTCTGAGCAGTAGCATTTTGCACAATTTCGACTAACTTCTGCGAAATCGGGCCTTCCGTCGCGGCGGTGACACTCTCTAGAGTTTGGTTTAGCTGCTTAACAACAACATCAGCATCCTGCAAAAGTTTGAGGGCTTCGACAGCCCATGGATTCGAGCGGTCACTAAGGACCTTATTTTTATGCTGGATTTCATCAATATTAGCTTGGAGGGCATGACTGGTGTGCAGCTGTGTCAAGCGCTGAGCAGGAACCAAAGTGGGTAGGGTGGCCTCTAATTTCTCGAAATCTTCTTCTTTCTGCCACAGGTCCTGGTTTATTCCTCGCAAGATTGGATCGCACTGGACCTTGGTCCATAGCTGCATGGTTGTTTCCAATAATTGGGCACCCTGTGCGATTTTCCCTGTAATGACATTCGTAGCCACGGTGACCAATGCAGTTCGTTGGGCCTGTACCTCCAGAGGTGTTTCAGGCTGCAACTTAGCCTGTAGATCTATGATCTATTGCTCCATCTGTGTCCTGACCACCTAAAATTCCATCCTGGAGGCCTTCAATGCTGCGGTCAGCCCTTCAATTTAAGCCTAGCGGGTGGTTGTGGCTGGAATGTTTGCTGTAACATTTGCGCAAAGTTGGTGAATCAATTTTTCGAGCTTTGTTTGATTCGCGGTGGCGAGGCACACTTCAGTGTTCTTTGCATCGATTTTCTGCTCAGCCACACCGAGCTTTTGGTGTCCTTGTTGGTCCTGACGATGAATTTCCTGAAACAAGGAGGTGTGGAGGCTTTGCAATGCCTCATGCTGTAGCCTGGCTAAGTTTAGTTGGAATTTTGTACTGTCCTGGACTTGCATGCCCAGGTAGGGTGGCCTGATCACAAGGGATGTGCCAGGTAGAGAACAGAGGTGGCTCTCATCTATAACTAGCGCTAAACTGTCGGGATCCAAGGTCATTCGTACCTGAGTTACACTGGTCTGCAGCATGTCTGTCTTCAGCTGGAGAGTGCAGAGCTCAGCTTGAATTATTTTTATCGCAACTTTTTACTATTCCTCTAAGGTTAACCATCTGTCTTCTGCGGCCAAAGTGATCGCATCAAAATTTTTCTTGAGGTCTCCCTCGGTCAGTGTGACTGTCTCATCTCGTTCCATCCACTAAGAGCGTGTAATATCCCAAAATGGGGATGCAACAATACATGAACATAAAACTGGAAATAGCAGTGTAAATCAACTCATAAAAATTGGATACCAATATGGAGACTTAAAATCATGTATTATATCAGCAAATCAATACATAATAGTGAGGGATGAGTCATATATAATGAAGGAACAAGCCTCCCATGAGAAATCACTGCACAAATGAGCTACTGTCACAATACAAGAATGTCGGAGACTACGAAAGTGCAGTTATAAACACACTGCTACAAGAAAATAATGTAAAAAAGGTGTAGGGCTGTTATATGCCTCAAAATATATGCCCAATACAGATCAAGGCTCCATACAAACTCCTACAAAGAACCCGGAAAGGGGTTTTCAGAAATACACCCTATACAAGATGGGATCTAAAGCCCAATGGTTGAAGATTCACTGAAACCTATAGAACAAGAGTGTAGAAGGCTGAAGTATAATAGATCTGATGTAGATCCCCTCAAAGGTCTCCTCCCATGAAAGGAAAAAACCCTCAATCACAAGAAAACACTACAAAGGAACCACAAGATCTTCCATTGAAGTTTCCCTCCAAAAAAATGCAATTCCCAGCTGGAACAGCACTGGAAATGATGGGAAATATATGGCTTGGTTCCAAAGATTTGAAATATGCTCAAGGACTCTCTAAACAGATCTCCCAAGAGAAGGAAACCTTCCTCCTATGAGAAATTAGCTCAAAAAGTGGGATTCTAACCCCTCCACTGCTGTACAATGCAACACAACCCATTAACCTGCAGAAACTGCGCTGATGAAGAAATATGTAGCTTGGCCTAAAAACCTAAATGTGGAAATGAATACAATACTCTTCCAAGAGGCCCCTCAAGGAAATAGGTGGGATTCCCGCTCAGGAACACGTAGTGCTAAACAACACAGTTACCCTACTAAACAGCAAGAGGAAGCAAAGTCTAAGCAGAACATTATAAAATTATAATCTAAAAAATAACCTCATATGGCTTCCATCCTCTTCCTTAAATAGAATATGAGCTTGCTTGCCCTTGGCCCCACTCAATTAGGTCATTTCCTTCATGAGATCCATCTCCCTCCAAAACTGCGTTATTCCTTAATTAATCTCCACTCCTCCATAACAGCGTTGTTGACTTGGTCAAAGTTGACTGAATCAACATGATCCAACCCCTGTTCATACTTGGAGGTGTTTTCTTTAGCTGCTAAAATGGTCCCCTTTCACACTTGAAGTGTTTTTATTGCTGCTAAGGAGACTTATGGGCCTTCCACCCACTTATTAACTTACCTAGTGATAAATCAACTATAATATTCCATTTATCTTGAAGGCTAGATTTTTGGAATATTACAGTCCTCCCCTCAAAAAATTTGCTTTTCCTTAAGCAAATATAAAAGGGAGAGAAAAATTCCTCCCCTCCTCCTCTTGTGGCCTCCTCATCAATAGTTCCCACCACTGCTCAAAATAATCTACAATAGATTTGCCCTCCAATGTTTCTTCCCAAGCATGCAAAACCAAATGGTTCACATCATGAAAAGGTGGGAGGTATATGTCCGAGAAACCTTCTTGTTGTCCCATGGCTTCCTCAAGGTAGGAGTTATGACAAGAATAGGGGATCTCATGCCCAATGAGAGACTCCCAAACCCATGCTATCATCCAAATGAAATGAGCCATTCTAGGTAGCTCATCAAGAGAATCCTCAACCCCTGGTTCATGCAATGTATTGGGGCTGCATGGAGACATTAGATTCTTCCACCCAAGTTGTTTCTCTCTCCATTTATGGTATGTATGGGGCTGCTGCTGATCTTGGGCTGAAATGACATGGCCTCCAAGAATGGCCCAAGTTACCCCACCAAACAGTTCGGCCATGAAGTGCCTCCTCCAAAAACTCAAGTTCTCCAAATGGCTCCACCCACATGAAGAAAAGAGATGTAGTATGGAAATCATGGTTTTCCCATTGTTTCTCCTGAAACATATAACATGTAAATTAGGGAGTATCATACTCCCAATGGGCACCTCCAACTCTTGTCCTACTCTCCAAACAAAGATCCTCATGAACATAAGAATATCAACAATATATGGAGGCAAAAACCAATGAAAACAAGTTTTCATATGACAACCGGAAAGTGAATCATAGTTCCACACATGGAACCAGTGCAATGCATCCCTTGCCTGCCTCAAAAAAAAAATAACAAGTGCCCTTCCAGCCACTTATTTGCTGCCATAATCATCCCATAAGATGGAATCATGAATGTAAAATGTGGTGTCAATGGTGCACACCAAGAATCATGTGGCTCCCCCTACAAACCACCAATAGGATAGCCAATCGCGATGCTACATTTGGCCTCAAGTACATCATAATATAATGCATAAGAAGGAATGACCCTCCTTAATACAACATGCTTCTCATATAAAGTGAAGAAGTGAAAATCATAATGAAAAAATGTACCTTCTCTATTATGTACTTTGGTCCTTGAGCTGAAATGGCTCAACTGAAAATTATCCCTCACCCCCAATGAGTAGGGAAGTGGTTGTGAAATCCTATCTATCACCATCCAGACTATGCATCTCTCCATATGCTGAAATATATCATGCTGGATGCCCTCCCAAGTGAACTCTTCCATTAAAGAATGAAATGCATCAAAGTGCATGGAAAGAAAGTCCACATGTGATACATGTAGTAGATTCCTCTTGAGCTGAAAAAAAAGAGTCAAGAAGACTCTACCATAAGAAGAGATGACCTCTCCAACCACCATGTATCTATCATCTCCCTCTGGGTCATCAAGAATCATGCAAGCACCAAGATCCTTGGAGTACTCTACCAAAAGTTGAGACCTCCAATATGGATCAACCCTCCTAAGAGACAGCGCTGAAGATATGAAATGTGAAGCTCCCCACATGTTGTTGTCTTCTCCTTTGACATCCCCCATTCCAAGGTCATCCTCCAAAGTGCTGCCATGCCCATCATGCAACTTCTCATGCTCAAATAGAAGTGGTGATCTTTGGAAGTTGGCCTCCCATGAGAGGCTATCATCCAAAATGAAGTTCATGATCTTGGTCAATGTAAGCATGAGTGGCCTCCATCTACTCCAATGTATGGAGGATTCCTTCCTCAAAGGAAGTACCATCTGTTTCTCCCAATCCATGGAGAAGCTCCCTTGCACCATGAAGCTTCCATCCTCCATCACTACAACAACTTCTGTCAGCACAATATGGGTAGTGAGAGTGGGTAATGCTGATAATGGGAGAATGTGTCCCTCCTCCTTAATTCTATCCCAAACTCTCTGCGCTTTCACAGACCCCTCCAAAGTATCCAACCCTTTGGGATCTAAGAGTGGTGCTATCCAATGTGAAACATTCCTCATCATCTCCTCATCTAGTAGTCTCCCCAATGGAATGCCTCCATGTAATGAGACATCAATGTCAAGAGTAGAATGCACATATGGATGGAAAACTTTGTCCCTGCCCTCACAGCGCAAATCAATCTGTCTCTTCTTTGAATTAACTCTCTAAAATAGATATGGGTGTGTGCTCCTCATCAAGTGATGCTGACCTTTCTCCCTACCTTCCATATGCAATGTTTCACAATCATGCTGTTCATTGATTGTGCCTTGACCTCCATATATGAGATCCTGAGGAATTCCTTGCAATGATACAAGAATCCCTTTGTTGGAGCAAGTGCTCCATCTACCTCTGCATGAGGTGCTAGATGTGCTCTAGATATGACAATGCTTTTTCCCCCATTCTTCTCTTCTCCTTCAATATGCATGGGAGTCACCTTCTTAATAAGAGGATCCTATTTTGGAAAAGGGATCTTGATGCCTTCTTGTCCAAGGATATGAGACAAAGATCTTGCCTCTAGCAAAGTAGTATGCAAGATGTGAGCTTCTCCAATAGTTTTCTGAAGTGGATTTGAGGTTATAGGTTCCTCCATCATATGCAAAATTTTTGTTTGTTTTGGTTTGTTTGGTTCCACCAATGACGTTTTAGAATGTTTTCCATCAAACCTTTCCACTAATCTCTTAGTGAATGATGCATAAGAAGAGATATTTTCACTTCTTAATGAAAAAGACTCAAATAGCCATCAAGCATAGGCTTTACCTCCAAAATGCAGCGCTGCAACTTTGATGGCCTCATCTTCAAAAATTTGGTGGTGCTGCAAATAGGTGTGTAACTCCTCCACCCAAGCTCCAGCTGAACATGTTGGTGATCCATCAAAAGTGGACAGGAGAAATATACCCATGTCATGCTGCTTGCTTCTCTCCACCTTGATCTTGCAAAACTCCTGGAAGGTGATATGATCTCTAAACTTCTCAGTTTGAGATTCATACTCTTGCAGAAAATCACTAAGAGTTCCCTGCCTTGGCATTTCTTCTTCTTTCAATTCCCTCATAGTAGATCTGGGCATTTGACTGTGTTGTGCATCATAGTGTGTGGCTGCATGCTCACACCTATCATGTGAAAATATAGAGTTGGCTTTAGATCCAAACTCCTTTGGAGAATCTCTCTCTCTTCTCATCTTCTTGAGATATTCTTTGATGTCTTGCATAGTTTGAAAGAGAAGCTGTGAGAGCTCCTCCTCTTCTCCTCCTCCAAATAATGGAGTCTTCTTTTTGTTTTTTTCTGTACATATCTCCTTCTTCTTATTCTCATGTTAGCATAATGGCTGAGATCCACAGCTGAGCCAAGATTATGCTCTGATACCACTATAATATCCCAAAATGGGGATGCAGCAATACATGAACATAAAACTGGAAATAGCAGTGTAAATCAACTCATAAACATTGGAGAACAATATGGAGACATAAAATCATGTATTATATCAGAAAATCAATACATAATAGTGAGGCATGAGTCATATACAATGAAGGAACAAGCCTCCCATGAGAAATCGCTGCAAAAATGAGCTGATGTCACAATACAAGAATGCCGAAGACTACTACAGCGCAGTTATAAACACATTTCTACAACAAAAAAATCAACAAAATGTGTAGGGCTATTATATGCCTCAAAATATATGCCCATTACAGATCAAGGCTCCATACAAACTCCTACAAAGAACCCGGAAAGGGGTTTTTATAAATACACCCTATACAAGATGGGATCTAAAGCCCAATGGCTAAAGATTCACTGAAAACTATAGAACAAGAGTGTATAAGGCTTAAGTATAACAGATCTGACACAGATCCCCTCAAAGGTCTCCTCCCATGAAAGGAAAAACCCCTCAATCACAAGAAAACACTGCAAAGGAACCACACGATCTTCCACTGAAGTTGCCCTCCAAAATAATGCAATTCCTAGCTGGAACATCGTTGGAAATGCTAGGAAATATATGGACTGGTGCCAAAGATCTGAAATATGCTCAAGGAATCTCTAAACAGATCTCCCAAGAGAAGGAAACCTTCCTCCTATGAGAAATTAGCTCAGAAAGTGGGATTCTGACCCCTCCAATGTTGCACCCTGCAACACAGCACAATAACCTGCAAAAACTGCGCTGATGAAGAAGGATTTAGCTTGGTATGAAAACCTGAATGTGGAAATGAATACAATACTCTTCCAAGAGGCCCCTCAAGGAAAGAGGTGGGATTCCCACTCAGGAACACCTAGTGCTAAACAACATAGCTACCCTGCTAAATAGCAAGAGGAAGCAAAGTCTAAGCAGACTAGTATCAAATAATAATCTAAAACATAACCTCATATGGTTGCCATCCTCTTCCTTAAATAGAATATGAGCTTGCTTTCCCTTGGCCCCACTCAATTAGGTAATTTCCTTAATGAGATCCATCTCCCTCCAAAACTACGTTATTCCTTAATTAATCTCCACTCCTCCATAACAATGCTGTTGAATTGGTCAAAGTTGACTGAATCAAAATGATCCAACCCCTGTTCATACTTGGAGGTGCTTTATTTAGCTGCTAAAACGGTCCCCTTTCACATTTGAAGTGTTTTTATTGCTACTAAGGAGACTTATGGGCCTGCCCACCCACTTATTCACTTACTTAGTGATAAATCAACTATAATATTCCATTTAGCTTGAAGGCTAAATTTTTGGAATATTACAGAGCGCTACTTCTTTCGGGGCCCTTTGACAGGCTTGCTTGTGCACTTCATGCCGCGGGGGGAAGAAGTTCCTCCTACATCCAATCCTTCTGTACCTGGTTCTTGCTGCGAATCTACCTGAGTCTCTGCCTCAGCGTCCTTCTCGTTGGTCTACTTCTGCTATGCATCCTTTTGTGTTGCCGCACCTGTGTCCTTCCATATACTCTTGCTTGGTCCTCTGATATCCTTGATGATGACAGGCAGGGTTACTTATGTCGTGCTGGTTCCTTCAGTGCCCTTTGCACCAGTTTTGAAGCTATTTTTCCATTTAGGAGGCCAGAGTGCAATTACATTGTCGATTTCTTAGTCTACTACCATATAAGAGAGCGAGGTCCAGGCTTTATCCTTGCGGCCTCGAATTTGGACGTTGTGCATAGTTACCTAGAAGGCTGCAATGCGCTTGTATCAGTCATATACCGTGGGAGACAAGCGAGGTCGGGAATTGATAGTTGCTGCCAAGCTGCTCTGGAAGAGGACCCAAAAGACTTGGTTGTCCTCAATGTGTTGCGCATCCTTGGAGTCCCACAAGTGAGCATAACGAGCCCCTTCACACATGTCTGGGGTGAGTTCAGGGAGGACTGAATCTGCAGGGGCTTCCCAGGTGACGAACGCTATGAGTAACAACAACCAGGAATAGCAAAAGGCTTGTCCCTGCTCCTAGGATTCTCAGACATTAGCCAAAAAATTATCGCACAAGTACTAGGCCCAATTGAAGCATAACCCTTTCCCGCATTGGCTCGCCAATTGAATTACGTAGGCAGGGACAGAGGTGACTTGAGATTTTCTCATCATCTTGCACGCCAAAAACATGGTGCCCAACTGCGTGCCTTGGTCACTGATGGAATTGATCATGAAACCTCGATTATTGTGCTCCACATGGTAGGTTTTGTTCACATACTCTGTAGTTTCCCCTTCATAATTTTTTCCCACGCGCTCTAGAGGGTCCGGTTCGTTCATCGAAAGGCCAGTAATTCTATGAACCAATGCAGCATCGATAGGGATTCTGTCCTGGATCCGCAGGCAGCCATCATGAATCAGGGCGAGCAACTGTCGGGCCAGCTAGTCCATGATGTTGTAGTGCCAAAAATGTGGCATCCTAAGCAGGTTCAGGAGCCCGAACCCAAAAATCAACGCACCTAGAGCTTGGGAAATTTTTTGATCCCATCGTCTTCCTAAATTGTGTCAAGGTACAACTCAGGTGCCAGCTTAGGGAAGGCCTCCAAACTGGCCAAATCGTGATTTTCAAATTTGATCTCATGGAGCCTTCAAAAAGGTTCACCAATGATGGGGACCTCTCCTGGGGTCAGTGGAAACTGCAGATAAGTGATTAGGCCATTGAGGTTCTTCGATGTGCACGTCAAGGGCCTACGTGACCGGACGAAGGGAGGTAACTAGTTGATCGGGTCGGTAAGCTGGGCCTCCTCCTCAGAAACACGCAGTTGAGGCGTCACCCACGGGGATTTTATGTTTCTTGGGGAAGTTTAGGCTTCCCTCCAGCCCATTTCGTGGGTTTTGCGGGTTTCCCTGAATCTTCGGCCTTTTCCTTTCCCTTTTTCATGATGGGCGTGGAGAAAACTTCTTCAGCTTCGGACTCAATCTCCACCACTTCCTCAGTGCCTTGTTCCATCGAGGTCACTGGTTCTGAGGGTTCAGCAGGATTCGTGGCTATCATCCTGGTGTGAAAGACAAACTCGAGAGTGCTACTATCAGAGGGAGAAGGTTACTCAAACATGAAAGAGACACTATAGGCACATAAATTCTTACAACAAAAATTCGTCAAGGACAAACATGCCAAGTACAAGCTATTCAAGCAATACGAAACCCTTGTCTGACCTATCCTACCCTTTGTATAGCTTTGGCGAGCACCCAACGGTAGGGTAAACTTCACTTGGAACTTACCATCAAGAAAACTGTAATAAATATCTAGAGATTGCCGCATTAAATTCCGATCGACTGCTTCTTCCAATGGTAATTTTTTATTTTTACTTGATTTGACTATTTCAACGGCTATTTTTTGCACCCCTGGTGTGCTCAACGCACCCCTATGCTCCCAACACATCCCTAAATTTTGAGCATACTTCCATCACTTCCAGCGCGCCTGCTGCAGTCTAAGTTTACTCCCAGCACACCCCCCCGGGCTTCCAATCCTTCTCTGCGTAACGTGGCACCTACGATGCTTATCCTTCTTGGTGGGTCTACCCCCCCTTTATACAGCTACTCCAGCCATATAGTCATTTGATCCAATATGGTTTTAGCTGACTGCCATTGATATAGCCGAGTAGCATATTGCCGCACAGGGTAGCTAACCAAGAAGCTCCGCCATCCGTGATTTCCTTAACTGTATAGGGCCCAAGCGAGTACTGTCAGAACTTCCCTGGGTGTTTTGAAAACTGGTTGTCATAAAGGAGCACTAAGTCACCCTCCGCAAAGGACTTTTGTCGAATATGTATGTCATGCCATGCCTTATCCCGTGCCTTTTGAACCTCCTGATGGAAGTTTTCAATAAAACGGTCTTCCTCCATGATATCAGGCTCCGCCATATTCGTAAAGGCTGTGATGTGCAGACTAGGAACAATATATTCCATGGGAATAATGGCCTCTTTGCCATAAACCATCCTAAATGGCATTTTCCCTGTCAACTTTTACAAGTGGTTCGATAGGCCCAAAGAACAGACGTAATGCGCACGTCCCAGTTGCTACGATCAATGTTAAATACCTTTGTTAGCGCGTTATCCAAGACTTTATTGAATGCTTCAAATGCTCTATTCCACTGAGGGTGATAGGGAGTGATTTTTGCATGATGGATTCAGAATTCCTTCGTTAAGGCCTGTATGGTCTCATTGACAAAGTGTGTACCCCTATCACTCATCAAGATTCTCGAACATCCAAATCTGGTCAGGATCTGCTCAAAGATGAAGTGCACAGCGGTATCTGCAGTGCAATCTTTCACCGCTTGCACTTTGGCCCACCTGGTTACATAGTCATTGGCAGTAATGATGTAGCGCGCACCTATATTCTTTTCGAGTGGGTTGATAGGCCCCACAAAATTGATGGCCCATTTGTCTAAGGCTTGTGGGACCATTTGCGGTTGAAGGGGCATCTCATGTCTATGTGATGGCCTTCCTATCCATTGGTATGTATCATAGGCTTTGAAATAGTCGTGAGGGTTAGTATGTAGGGTAGGCCACCATAAGCCAGCTCTTAAGATCTTTTGCGCCGTCACTTTCCCTGCGTAGTGACTTCCTGCTACCCCATCATGGGCTTCTGCCAAGATATCATGATGTTTGTGCTCCAGGACATACCTGTGCAGCACTTCATCTACACCCATCTTATAGAGATGTCCCGCGATGATGGTAAAATCAGCAGTGCGAGCTACTAGCTCTTTATTTTGTTGCACCAAATACTCTGCAGGTGCCATGCCTGTAGTCAGGAACTAGATAATTTCAGTGAAGTGAGTATCGACTACCTTGATAGCAAACAGTTGCGCATCAGGAAATCCTCCCTCCAGGTTGGTTGGTTCTTCACCTCTCTCAATTCGGGACAAGTGATCTGGGCCAGCATTCAACCTCCCTCGCTTGATAATGACCTCAAAGTCGTATTCTTGGAACAACAAAAGCCATCTGCAGATTCCCGCCCCCAACACAGGCTTATTCATCAGGTACTTCAAAGCAGAATGATCTGTGAACATTTTGAAGTTCCCCCCTAATAGATAGTGCCGATACTTTTGTAATGCATAAACCATGGCCAATCCCTCTCACTCTGTGGTGGCATAGTTACACTCCACACTAGAGCGTTTTCAACTAGAAAATGCAATGGGGTGATCAATGTCTCCATCCCCAGGCTGCGTAAGGACCGCTCCTAGGGCGATTCCTGAAGCATCAACATGAACATGAAATATCTTCGCCTAATCAGGAAAAATAAGGATAGGCGCAGATACCATGATTTCCTTGAGTAGCTCAAAGATCTTCTGGCACTGGTCATCCAAAAAAAATGAAACGTCCTCCTTTAGCAGCTATTCCAGAGGTGTTGTGATTAGTGCATATCCCTGGATGAATTTTCGGTAGTAGCTTGTGTGTCTAAGGATCGAACGTAGCTGTTTATCGGTTGTAGGTACTTCCAGATTGATGATAACTACAACTTTCGTAGGGTCAACCATCAACCCCTGTCGGCACACTATATGTCCAAGCAGGATTCTAAAAGGTACGCAGAAGATACATTTCTTGATGTTCAGGGAGATTTGGTGCTTTCTACAGGCATGCAACATCATCCATAGGTTAGAAACGTATGTCTTTACTAAGCCGAAGACAATCCAGTCATCAAAGTACACCTCCAGAAATTTGTGAATGAATTCTTTGAACACTGCGACAACCACGCGTGAGAATATTGCAGGGGAATTCTTGAGTCCAAATGACATGATTGTATACTAGGAATGATCCCCATTCAATAGCAAACATGGTTTTGCTGCGATCTTCTGGTGCGATTCTGATCTGATGGTATCTTGAGAACCCGTCAGTGAATGAGTACGCTTCCTGGCCTCCTACGCTATCCAGGATCTCATCTGAGAATGGTGCATGGAAAATTTTAGGGGGTAATATTCGCAGGTGGCCTAATTTTCCATGGTTTTTCCAAAAAAAAAGATTCGCCAATTTCCATTTTTTTATAAAAGTGATTCGCCCAAGTTTTACAATATAAAATTATTTTACCTTAAAAATTGGCAACATTATATACATAATATATATAATATCATTATAAATTTGAATAATTTTACAAATACATCAATAAACATTTTATAGTTTTCATATTAGGGACTAGTGAGATTCGCCAATTTTTTAAACTTCAAAATAATTTTCCATCCTTAAAATTTTCCCTAGAATGGTGTCGGAAATGGATCATGTATGCAGGCGTCATTCAACTTGCATAAGTCCACACAAATTTAGATTTCCCCCTTCGTATTTTTTTCCTGAACCATCATCGGAATTACCCAATCCAACTGCTCGACTGGTTCGATAATACCTACGACGAGTATTTTATCGATTTCTTCCTTGACCTTTTGCTTATACTTAGGGTTCAACTGATAAGGTCGCTTCTTTATTGGTTGCACATCTAGTTTTAGCGTGATGCACATAACCCACAGATCCCCTATGATCCCCTCGAGCTCCAAAAATTTCGTTGGGAATAAGTCTTGATATTCTGTGAACAATTCAGGAACTTTTATGACAGTGTCATTATCCTATTAGTCCCCAATTTTAGCCAACTTAGGCTGCTTGAACGTGCCAATGTTGACTTACCATAGCTTTAGAGCATTCGTCACATCCACAGTTTGTAGTGGAGGTCCTACAACTGCGCGCTCTCCCTGTGACTTTGGGATAGAGACATTGTGCTGATCCTCATCGCACTCTTCTATAGTTATATTGCGACAATTGACAATGTCCTGCATCTGCGTTTCCCATGTTGGTGCCTCGAATGTTGTGTCGAGGCTGGATTCACCAAACACAAACATGTCTATATCCTGCAGAGCTTCATCAAGCACCTCTGAGCTCCTTGTCAATCCGAACGTTCCTATGAATCCATCCTTCAAAATTTCCCTGTGGCGGGTGCGCTGATGTAGCTCTACATCCAAGTACCATGTAGTGGGGATTGGTCCCAAAGCATGAATAAACAAGTGAACCCATTCCTCTGTAGTCCGGTCATACCACTTTTCCATCCATGCGAACAAGTGTTCATGCGAATCCCTTAGGCCGAGGAACGTCTTGACGTGCACATTAACCAGAGGTTCAAATCGCAGGATCATCATGTCCTGACATTCCTCCCAGTCTTGGAATTTCCCCTTATGCGTGTCCCACCACCTTCCAGGTGTTGCGCGCATGGATAGATGAAGGGCCCATAACCTTTGTTCTCTTGGAACCTCAACTTCAAATGTTCACAAAAAATATATTATACTATAGGAACCATCAAAGTAGGATAGTTCTCTTACCTCTGAGGATATGCAGTGGAAGTCCCTTGTGATTTGCAGGCAGTGCAGCGCAGAGACATCATGTAGCCAGTTTTACCAATTTTCTATTTCTTCGTCAAAGTCAGAGAACATTCACTATCCTTTTCCCAGCAAAGCACACCATCGGCTGTAGGATTGATCCAATCTTCATCCTACGTGGTCAACTTATAGATGTGGTCCACCTCTTCTTCCTCACGCATTGGCTCTATATACCTTTCTCCTTCTGTGGGGTCTAGTGGTACTATCATCCTTCACTTTCAAACACCATGATTCTCTTCTTCAAATTGATAATGTCGCCCATATCTATGGCCCAATCCAATCCTGGGAGTGCAGGATAGGGGTTCACACCTTCTACAATCTAAATGACTTCAAAGTTAGCCCGTACCTTAACTCCGGCAATATCCACCACAATATTTGATAATCTTCCCAACGGTATGATATTCCGTTGATTATACATGCGCAGTTGGATAGTGGAACATTCCAACATAGGTTCTCCCATTCGCTGCCAAGTCTGTTTAGGTAGTACATTCGCATCTGATCCTAGGTCTAGAATAACCTGATCAATTTCGTAATTGCCAATATGCATGGTTAACCGCATCTCTCGACCAGTGCGTCTCTTATGCTTATATAGTTTGTGCACATCCTTAACTTCCATGACTGGGGTTTTTCTTTTCTACACAGCTGTCGATTAGGACTTGGAGTTTTTCTATGGCCTGCTAGTTGTGCAACGGCTTCATGCATGCCTGCAAGAATGGTTTGACCTCGTCTTCAGCTCTAATGTTTATGGGGTTCTGAGAAGAAAATTC
The DNA here is from genome assembly GCA_034641835.2 of Pinus albicaulis. NCBI lineage: Eukaryota > Viridiplantae > Streptophyta > Pinopsida > Pinales > Pinaceae > Pinus > Pinus albicaulis. Next base: position 944,954,697 of record CM076571.1, on the reverse strand, counting down.
CTCGGCCTGAGAAAAGTCTTGCCGAGCTGCGACAAAGGTTTCCCTCTCCTTTTGTAAGTCCAAATCTTCCTGTTTAGTGGTTTTTTTGTGGATAAGAGGCTCCACCTCAGCCTTCTCCGCAGGCCTTCTAGTGGCCATGTTGCTGCGCGTTATTACATTAACACTTGGCCCCTCATCTCAATGTTCTGCCTTAACCCTTTTTATATTCTGCGTAGGTGTATGTTTCTTTTCCTACACCTTGGCTAACAGAATTGGGCAGTCCTCGATCACATGGTCCAGCAGTCTGCAATATCTGCAGAATTTCTGTGTTGGGTTTGTACAGTCCCTTGCAAAGTGACCTACCTCCCTGCATTTATAGTAGATAAGAGTGCCTCTACCCCTACCTACGCTTCCACCTCGGCCCCCTCCCCTGCCCCTAGCTGGGGAGCCTCCTATACCTGCGGGGATATTGGTGATGAAGGATCTGAATGTACGATATATAGGCTTCCTCGATCTATCATCAGATCATAAGTTCAGTAGTTCTGCTCATCATGTTCTACAGACCTACAAAACCTGCACCATTGTTGTTTTACTTCTGGGAGATATGCAGCAAGGCGGGGGCAGTGGTTGGTATCATGTAGCCCTGCAACGCGACAATCATCACACCACAGTGCTGACCCACTTGGTCCTGCAGCGTCCCTAAGATGCAGCGGGCTGGGTCCCCCTGCCTGCATGTAGTTTTCTAGTAGAGGACAATTATCCTTGGTGTGGCCATTCACCCTGCATCGTATGCACCATCTTTCAGGGCTAGCCTCTGTTCCTCATTCCTTTCGCAGATTCTGGATCTCCATGTGCATTGCTTCTATCTCTCCTTGTATCTGTTGTACTCCTAACTGGGTATCATCTCTTGGCACAACCTCCAACTTCATAGAAATCTACAAGGCCTTCTCCTGTGATTAAATCGCTTGGTGACCCATCGGTATGCGCAGGTGGGGCAGAAAAATAGCAATGAACCACTCCGTGTGCTGCCTGTCATCATACTGGAACCCTCGTTCTTTGATTACTTTCTTTAATCGTTGATCAGCTTCCCATACAGACTCAGATGGTCCTTGCTTGAAATCTTTCAGGTCATTCACTATCTGAGAGTAGGACTTAGGATTCTTGAACTGTTGTTTCAAGGCACTCTTAATGTCCTCAATAGTTGCATTTTCATGCTGGTCGAATATGTATCCCATGTACCAGTCCAAGGCTCTTCCTTCAAAGGCAAGGGATAGCTGCGCCCTTTTCACCGCATCGCTAGCCACGTTCTGTGCAGTCCATACCGATCCTGTGACAAACTAGAATCGATCCATGTCTTGCGAGGCCATATCGTCTTCTGGTGGTGGTGGTGGTGAGTTCTTGCCTCTATGAGGGTTCGAAGGAGGCATAGATGGAGAGCTATGTGCAAAAAAATTTCTTACTGGACTGTAGACAGATCGATATCCTTCTTGATTAGTTATGTAGTACTTACCATTGCGCGTTGTACCTTTGCTTTGATTGGAGCTCATTCACTCTATATGGCTACACAAAATGCTTTTCTCGCACAATAAGATCTTAATCAGCAATGGCAAAGTTTTCAAAAACTTACCCCAGAAACCCTTGAAGAACCTTCGCTCTGCTTCTGAATAAGACACAAATATTAGTCGATTTCAAATTCTGTCACAAATCCTCCTATCACACTGTCCACCTAGTGATCTACCGTGCGAGTGATGGTGTTATCAGTCTTTTCTAATTGTTGGATCAGCTCTGGGGTCCATTGCGTGACCTGCTTGTCTTTCCAACACTTCTGAAAATCGACAAGCCTTGTGAGCCACTCCTGTAGCTCAATCGCAAATGTCACAAATAAAATCTCGTAGATCTCTGTGAAAATGTACTTATTCTTCCACTCTTCTGCGATCAACTTCGCACTGCAATTTTATTTTATTACGAATTCCTGAACTTGCTTTTCAAACCACTCGTCAACTTCTTTCTTCTCAGGTTTTCAATACGGTCTTGGCATTACCCGATCTCTCTCAAAATTCTCCTGATCCCGTGAACATAACCATTTATTGGCTTGAGGGGTCCTGACCCAGGTTCGGAGGTTAAGGTTTGCCAACAAACCACTATACTACTGGCCCTTTCGGCAGTGATCTGCTTGCGCAGGCCAAAGTCTCACCTGAAGCAGGAAGGGAGGGTGTTGGAACCAAGTTTCCGCACCCTGAGAGAGAGCAGGTAATTCAAGCAGGTCTGTGTTACTAGCCTATCAAGTTCATATTTAACAGATCTATTTGCAGGCTTATAAAACAGAGCTACGATTAGGAATAGATCTAGTACTTATCTTAGCATCCACGTGCGTAATACCAATCTATCAGTACAACAAACTATAATCATAACAATTAACTGATTATAGATTCATATAATAGAAACAGAGATACCTTCACAACTATCACACAGATACTTTTGCAACCCAATCAATCACATTAATGATAACAAAACAGATCTAGATAACATCAGATATCCAACAGTACTTCGCATATATATTAATACCAAAATCCTCTTACGATCCCAAAATACCGTTTGTACACACAGCCAGCAGGGTTCGCACACAACAGGACTGAGGATCTCTGTACACACAGCCAGCAAGAGTCCTTACCCAAACAACCCAACATAGATCTAACAATTCGTGTTTCGCATCAATCTTTATTCTTTTCTTACCTAAGACTTAAAAAGGTTCATCTTTTTATATTGATTTTAGCCTACGCATCCAATGGTTCGCAAACCGTGGTTTGCAGACTCTTGGTCTACCCTTGACCCGTTTAAAATGCGTTAGGGGCTTTGACCCACCCCAAAACCCTTGTGTTAGAATAAATAATACAAAAATATACAAAAATGGACAAAATTTGCAGCTTTTAGGAGACCCTGCTCCAACAGTACTCAACTTCTTGATTGGCTTCATTGGAAGAGTGAGATCACTTGGTTCAGTTTTCATGCTAAGCAAGTAGCGTAGGATCATTTGTATATATATAAGCTTGAAGATCTAGAATTTTGTCCATTTCAGTTTTAAATTTAGCATGTGTACTTTTAGTTTTTTAGCAGCTACTGGTTTTTTCAGTGCCAAGGTTACAGGTCAGAACAGGTTGCAAGTTTTCATTTTGAAAATGGGAGCAACCCAATGGAGGTGGCACTGGAACTACTCGTTCTTTGTTGTACCATAGGGGCACACCATCCCAAGTGGAGCCACTGTTATCACACATAAATTTTTAATTTTTGATGGATAGGGTCATCATAAGCTTCACCTTGTCTCATTAGGTTAGATCATTCATTTGATGAGAAATTCACGTAATCATGTTTATTATAAGTCATAAACACTTCATTAGTCTTGTCATTAGGGTCATATCCACAATAATCCACCTTGTGTTCACTTGCATAGTCATCAAATTTAAAAAAAGAGAGCCACTAGCCAATTTTACACATTTTCGTAGCTAATTTAGTGTAAAAGAGGCAGATTTCGCTACAAAACTGGCTAATAATTTCATAGCGAATATGAGGATTTCTCTGTTTTTTACTTTGGAGTAGTCAACTTTAAGGGAAGTTTATAGGGAAACAAAGAGGTATTTTAAGAAACTGAGAGAGGTTATTGTCAATAACATATCAAATAACATTAGCCTCTTTCACGTTTCTCAAAGGTGATCTAAATTGGGAGATATAGGGATGTCTTTCGGCCCTATTTTCAGAAAAAAAAGAAATTTCCTGTTTTATACATGTTTTTCAAATGCAGATTGTGGATAGCGAGAGATGGTATTTAAAAAACCAAGAGAGGTTTTTCTTCAAAAAAAAATTTAACTACAAAACCTTTTCTAGTTTTGAAAAATCTATCAAGGATTCAGAAATATGAGTTCATTTCTAAACTGCAAATTCTGCCTTTTTTAGGAAATTTCATAGCATGCTTCAGGCTTGAAGCCAAAAAAGGCTACGAAAAAATCCTGTAGGTGATTTTTTGCTTTAAAATGAAATTTTGGCATGTTTTATGAGGGGAGATCGATGGTTGCAAGGTATCATGACATAATGAAGGTGTTGGAACAACAAAGATGTCAAGAATATTGATGGATAAAGCCATTTTTCCCACGTTACTAAAACTCGCTATGAAACATCCTAATGACACTATTTTTTTGCAGCGAGGAGATTTGGGTTGTATTTTGTTATCTTGAAAGTGTTTTCAAGGTCACCTAGCCACATGTAAAGGTCAAATATAGTTATAGGAATTTTTTTTATGCAGGTTTGGTCTTCAATAAAGTTATCCAGCTCATAAGTTCATCATGGAGGCATTATCATGTGTGATGGAAGCAGCTCCTTAAAATTATGAAGACATGTTTCATGAAACCCTCATAACATTTTTTAAGGGCTCATGGCAGCAAAAATTCAAATTTATTGGAAAAAGTGTTTAAAACAGAGGCGCTACTAAAAGTTTCTACTAAACTACACTACGAAAATTTATGCACATGATTGTTTTAGTAGTAAACTTCAAGTTTGATTTTAGACCAAATGAAAAAGTATTTTGGAAATATGAAAGAAATTTTTCTTCAGCGCAGGTTCGTCTACAAAAACCTCTCTTATTTTTTTCAAATCGATGAGGGTTTGGAAATTATACACTCATCTTTGAAGCCTATTTTTTAAAATTTTCACTAACCAGATTTGTGAAAAAATTGTAAAAATTCGACTTAGAGGAGGTCCAACTCAGCATCCACGTGGCATAATGACACACCAACACTCAAGAACACTAAGAAAATTAGTTGGTTACAGTTGATAATAGTTATTAAATTTTGAACTATTAATGAAAGAAGAGTCCTTTTTGTATTCAAACTCTGCAAAACAGAAATATCCCTAGGAAGTCTCCAAGTGATGGAATCATGTTTGAAATAGGTCTCTGAGGTGGGAATTTGAAGCTAGCAAGGTGGTATATAATTTGTATCAGTCCTCATTCTATAAATGAGATAGTTTTAGAGTTAGAAAGGGTTTGGAGATGTTAGGTATGCACTACTATTGTAATCTTTCACTATTAGTAATATACTTTTGTAGCAGCTTGTTTCAGACACAAGATTCATTGTATGTTCTTATCTATAATTTTTTATCTTAGTCCTTTTGATATTTATACAGTGGCCCATGTGCAATCACTTGGAATTCAGTAATATGCTCGAATTTCCTGTACACATGTAGTTGTTGTTTTGTCCTTTATGTGTGATTTGATAAGAATATAAGTGCCTTGGCTTCCATGACATTTTCTATTTTGTAATTGAGGTTTACAATGAATCCATAAGCCCAATGGTAGAAAATCCTCTACATTTTCCACCTGCAATCATATACAATCAAGTCATTATCATAGAGTTAGCCATCTAATATAGTTTGTATTGAAAAGATCATAAGTTATCTTGAGAGAGCCCTCTCAGACTGAAGAGGCTAATATTCAGTCAAAAGCTGGTATGAAATAGTTACTCAAAGTTGACCATTGAAGCACCCAAATCGAGTCACAATATTTTCAAAAATAAAGTGCGAAATAGTGTCTGCAGTACAATATTTTACTATTTTAGCTTCCTCCCATCTTGTTACATAGTCTATTGCAGTGATGATGTAGCATGCGCCAGTCTTTTTCCCAGGAGGATTAATAGGGCCAACAAAGTCTATGGCCCATTTATCAAAATCTTGCAGGGTCATCTGTGGCTGTAATGGAATCTCATCTCTATCTGATGGCTTCCCTGTTATTTGGCATGCATCACAATCTCGACAATAGGCATGTGCATCGCTGTGTAGTGTGGGCCACCATAATCCAGCATGCAACACCTTTTGCACAATAGCCTTTCCTTCATAGTGGCCTCCTGCCACTCCCCCATGAGCTTCAACCATGATATATTGTATTTCATGTTCTAAGACATACCTTCTTAACACTTCATCCGGACCTAATTTGTACAATTGACCAGCAATCAATGTAAAGTCAGTTGCGCGTGAAACCGACTCATTCTTTTGTTGCATCGAATATTCAGTAGGCACACTCCCTGTTGTTAGAAAGTGAATGATATCTGAAAAGTGTTCATCGACTACTTTAATGGAAAATAACTATGCATCCGGTAATCCGTCCTCCAGACTGGTCAGTTCTTCCCCATTCTCAATGCATGATAAGTGATCAGGTCCAACATTCAATCTACCAGGCTTAAGAATGATTTCAAAATCCATTAGGGGAATTTTGAGGTCTAAAATGGGCCTTGTAAGAAAAATGTACAACCAAAATGAAATTTATAAGAACCAATAGGATTCAAGATGATGATGTCAACCATGGGGGATGATTAACTATTTTTTAATTAAAAGGGTGAAAATAATAAAAAATAACAAAATAATAAAACTACTTTTTCAACTCGTATTTTCAAATTATCTACCAAAGTTTTTACTCAAATTTTGAGCGGGAGTACTCGTTGGATGAAAAATTTAATTCCTCATCCAAGGAGTACCCATGTTGCCAGGGAAAATTTTAAGGATGGAAAATTATTTTGAAGTTTAAAAAATTGGCGAATCTCACTAGTATTTAATGTGAAAATTATAAAAATTTTATTGATGTATTTGTAAAATTATTCAAATTTAAAAATGATATTATATATATTGTCTATATAATGTTGGCGATTTTTAAGGTAAAATAATTTTATATTGTAAAATTTGGGCGAATCACTTTTATAAAAAAATGGAAATTGGCGATTCTTTTTTTTGGAAAAACCATTGAAAATTAGCCCATTTGCGAATATTAGCCCCTAAAATTTTCCATGCATGTTGCATACTTTCGATGGACCCTACTATGCGAAAAAGATAAATACATGAAAAAACGTGATTGCAATCACGTTTTTCATGTGTTTCTCATTTTTCGTTTAACAGGGTCTATCGAAAGTATGCAACATGGGAACTCCTTAGATGAGGAATTAAATTTTGCATCCAACAAGTACTCGTGCTCAAAAATTGAGTAAAAAATTTGGGAGATAAGTTGAAAATACTAGTTGAAAAAGTATTTCTTTCTTTTTTTCCCTCCAAAATTTGATGATGTCATCAAATATTATTTTATTATTTCCACTATTATTTAATAATTTCCTTAGGAGGCCCATTTTAGACCTCAAAATTCCCCTAATGATATTCTTGAAATAATAACAACCATCTACAAATATTCCCCTCCAACACAGGCTTGTTGACCAGGTACTTCAAAGCAGAGTGGTTAGTGAACATCTTGAAGTGTCCTCGTAGCAGATAATGCCTATATTTCTGCAGAGCGTAGACCATAGCCAATCCTTCCATATTTGTGGTTGGATAGTAGTGTTTTGCACTAGAGATTTTTCTACTTGCAAAGGTAATAGGGTGATCAATATCTCCTTCTCCTGGCTGCGCTAATACAACCCCCATTGTAATGCTGGATGCATCAACGTGCACATGGAATTCCTTGGACTAGTCAGGGAAGATAAAAATAGGCGCAGTAACCATATTTTCCTTCAGCAGCTCAAAGCTCTTTTGGTATTCCTCATCCTAAGAAAAGGACACATCTTTCTTCAACAATTTTTCCATGGGTGCAGTGATCAGAGCATGGCCCAGAATGAATTTTCTATAGTATCATGTGTGTCCCAAAATAGAGCGCAGCTGTTTGATGTTGGCATGAACCTCTAAATTAATAATAACTGGAATCTTGGTTGGATCTACCATCACACCCCACTAGCAAACAATATGTACCAACAAGATCCCAAAGGGAACAAAAAATATGCACTTCTTCAAGTTAAGAGAGATTTGATGCTTCCTGCAAGTGTCGAGCATCAGGAACATGTTGGAAACATGCTTCTTTAGCAGTCCAATCACAGTCGAATAATCAAAGTACACCTCCAGAAACTTGTGGATGAAATCCTTGAATACATCAAATACTACACACAAGAATGGCAGGTGCATTCTTCAATCCAAAGGGCATGACTGTGTATTGGAAGGATCCCCATTCTGTTGCAAAAGTGGTCTTACTCCAGTCTTCTAGTGCAATCCTAATATGATGGTACCCTTAAAATCCATCAGTGAAAGAGTAAGCCTCTTGTCCTCCAAAATTTTCCAATATCTCATCTGAAAATGGGGTCGGGAAGGGATCATGTACGCATGCATCATTTACTGTGCAGAGGTCTACAAAAATAATTATTTCTCCCTTAGTCTTCTTTTCATGAACAACCATCGAGCTTACCCATTCAGACTCTTCTATGGGCTCAATAATTCCTACAACAACCATTTTCTCCAATTATTCCTTCACTTTCTGCTTATACTTTGGATTTAGCCGATATGGCCTCTGCTTGACAGGGCATGCATCTAGTTTCAACATGATTTTCATAACTCTCAAGTCTCCCACAATTAATTTTAGCTTAGAGAACTTGGTGGGGAAGAGATCCAGGTATTCTGCCATCAGCTCCGTAATCTTTCCCACCATGTCATCATCCCAATAATCTCTTATTTTGGCCAACTTGGGCTGCTCTTTCTGTCCTAATGTTGACTTGCTTAATTTTCAGGGGTTTGGTCACATCCACCATTCCTAACACACAACCTTGAACTATGTGTTCTCCCTCAGACTCTGGGATATTGGCATTCCTTGTGTCTTTGTTTTTATCTTCTACTGACGGGTTTCGATAGTTGGAAATATCCTATATCCACGCCTCCTACAATGGTGCAACACATTCTATCCGAGGCTTGGAATCATAAAAAATAATTTCCTCTATATCCTACAGAGCTTCGTCCAGACCCTCTGATCCACTAGCCATGCCGAAGGTTAACAAAAATATTTCATGCATTGTAACCCAATTGATAGTCCCTTGACGTAGCTCTGTCTCCAAATACCCTGTAGTAGGGATTGGTCCTAACATATGGATAAACATGTGAACCCATTCAGCCCTAGGTTTCTTATCCCAAACCCCCATCAATGTAGCTAGGTGTTTCCGCGGATCACCTCGGCCACCAAAATCCTCAATCAGCTGTGCAGTGGCCTGCTGAAAGTGTATTCGCATCATTCTGTTGCATTCCTTCCACTCTTCAAAGCTCCCTTTGTGCGTATCCCACCAATGTGCTGGAGTCACGCATATGGCAATATCGAGAGCCCATAACCTTCATTCTTCAGGGACAACCTTTTCCAATATTTCCAAAAATGAAACAACATTAATGGATCCATCAAAATAGGGAAATTATCTTACCTTTGACGAGATGCATCGTAGATTCTTAGTGACTTGGAGGCAACGCGTTGCACAACACAGAGACATCATGCATGCAATTCTACCAATTTTCCATTTCCTCATCCGAATTATAGAAGCATGAGCTATCCTTTTCCCAATTCATCATCCCATCAATAGTTGGGTTGCTCCAATCCTCATCTTGTGTGGTCAATTTGTAGATGTGGTCTACATCATCTTCTGCATGCACTGGCTCTATATATTGCTCTCCTTTTTCCAGATCTAAAGGTACTACAACCCGAGTACCATTATTTTAAAAAACCATGCTTATGTGCTTTAAGTTGATGATTCCCCCCACGTCGATGGCCCAATACAATCCTAGCAGCGCAAGGTAGGGGTTTGTATCATAAAAAATTGTATTAATTCAAAATCTGCACATACCTTGACTCCAACAATGTCTACCATAACCTGTGCAAGTCTTCCTAATGGAATAATTTGCTAATGATTGGCCATGCGTAGTTGAATGTTGGACCATTCTAGCTTTGGCTCGCCCATCTTCTGCCATGTCTGCTTAGGTAGAACATTCACATCAGATCCCAAGTCCAGAATTACTTGATCCATCTCGTTTTCCCCAATCTTCAAATTCATATGCATCTCTCAAGTGGTTCTTTTATTATTCTTGTAAATATTTTTTATAGCCCTGGTCTTAGCTTGAGGTAACTCTTTCTCCGCGCAATTATCTATTAGGGCCTAAAGGTTGTCTACTACCTTTTGGTTGCGCAACATCTTGATGCATGCTTGCAATAAGGGTTTTACCTCATCATCGATCTTTGCTTCAGTGACTGATTTGGATGTGGAAGCACCTTCAACAGCAAAATCCTTTCTAGCTTCTATAAAAGTATCCTTTTCCTTCTGCAGGTAAAATCCTTCCTTCTTGTCAGAAGCCTTCTTGATCCAGGGTTTTGAATCAACCTTCTTACCCTCGTCTTCTCCAGTGGTAGCACTACTTCATGTAACTATGTTTACACTCAGATCTTCTTCTCTCAGTTAAGCTCTAACCATTTGTATATTCTGCGTGGGTGTCTGCGGGTTCTTCTCCTACATTTTAGCAATCAAAATAGGACAATATTCAATGACATGAGAAAAATTGTCTATAATACTCATAGGACTGTCGCGCAGGTTTTGGAAATTCGCGTGCATAGTGTCCAACATCTCCACAGTTTTAATAGATTAGTTTTCCTCTACCACGACCTGTACCTCCACTTCTCCCTCCTCCCCTTCCTATGGCTAGAGATCCTCCATGCCCAGAGGGGGATTTTGGTGAAGATGGGTCAGATTTCACTCTATAGAGGTTGGCATTATCCATCATTAAATTGAATGTGTGACAATGGTGCTCATCGGGCCAATCAAAGAACATAACCTACACTATTGTTGCTTCATCTCCGGAACATAACTTCCTAACCAAGGGCACATGTTTGTGTCATGTCGACCAACTACTTGAAAATCAACGCACCACAGTGTGGGGGAACACTTGGACCTGAATCATTTCTGGGTCGCAACGTATTTGGTCCTCCCACTTGCATGTAATCTTGAAGCAAGGGACACTGATATTTTGTGTGACTGGAACCTTTACAGCGTATACACCATACTTCTGTGCAAGCCTCATTTCCCCTATCCTTGTGCAAGTTCTGAATTTCTAGATGCATTGCTTCTTACTGACTATGGATTTTAAGTTCCAAATTGGTCATCAGTTATGGGCGTAACTTCCAATTTCATGGCAACTTCAAGAGCTTCAGCCTGGGATTCAATCTTCTTTTGATTCATGGGGCCCGCAGATGTGGTAGGAGCATGGAAATAAACCACTCTTTGTGTTTCTTATCATCGTAGGTGAATCCTCAATCGCTGATAGCGCGCTTCAATCAATGATCTGCTTCCTAGACAAATTCATTGGGCTCTTGTCAGATGTCTTTCAACTCTATTACACATTGTGAGAAGGACTTTGGTTTTCTGAATTGCTTCTTTAAATATTTCTTTATTTCATCAACAGTAGGGTCAATGTGCTGAGTAAGATATCCCATAAACCAATCCAGTGCTCGACCCTCAAATTCCATATCTAGATGTGCTTGTTTGACAACATTAGTGTTAACATTTTGTGTAGTCCATACTGCATTTTCAACAAGCCAGAACCTATTCATGTCTCTATCTCTCATACCATCGAAGGTGGGTAGCTTCATATGTGCAGCCATATTGCCTCCTGCTGGTGATGGAGGTGGAGTAGGAGATGACCTACCCCTGCGAGAGTTCGACTATGGGGTGGTTGGAAGGTTACTTCCTGCATTTGTATCTTCACGGCTCTCTGTATCACATTTAGGTGGATTTATCAGAGAACTATAGACCAATCTATCATCTCTTTGGTTAACGTGGAAGTACTTTCCACTGCGCGTAGTGATTTCAAACTCGTTTGGGGAAATTCACTCGGTGTGACTGCACAGAACACCCTTTTTACACAATAAAATCTTAATAAAAAAAGGTATAGAGAGTATGAACCTATCTATCGGTCCTTTGAGGAATATCCTTTCCGCTTAAGAGTATGACACAAAATGAGCGACTGCAAACTCTGTCACAAATCCACCCAAAATGTTGTCAACCCAATGGTCCACAGTCTGAGTAATGTTGTTATCAGTCTTTTCTAACTGTTGGATCAACTCAGGTGACCACTGAGTGATTTTATCGTCCTTCCAGCAGGTCTGAAACTCATCTAGCCTTAGCAACCACTCCTGTAATTCATGTGAGAAGGTCACAAAGAATATTTCGTGAACCTTTGTAAAAATATACTTCTGTTTCCAATATTCAGTAGATAGTTTCTTACTTTTGTTTTCTTTGATGGAAAATTCCTATATCTTTTGCTCAAAACAATATTCTAATTTAGTCTTTGATGGCTGCCACATCACCTAATCTCTCTCAAAATGATCCCGGTCCCGACAACAGAACCATTTTTTGGCTTTAGGGGTCCTAACCCAAGTTCAAAGTTAGTGCGTAACCAACAAAGGCCTCTAACTACTGGCCCTTTTAGCAATGACCTACTTGTGCAGGCCAAAGTCTCACCTGAAGCAGTATGTGGGGGTGTTGGAACCAGGTTTCCACACCCTAAGAGAGAACTAAATGACGTGGGTGTCCTCAGATCTATAATAATAAACAAATTATCTTGCACACCAGAAACCCTAACCAGAAAAAAATTAGGTTAACTTACACAGGTTAACCCTGCGTGTGCACAGACAGTAGATCTGCAATCCATTCAATTGTTCTAACAACGTGATATTCAACCCTCATAACAATAGATCTATGCAAGTATCATTCATAGCAACTGTAAAACAAGTCTGCAACTGATCCAATCATAGGTAACATAAATCATAAGCATGGAACATAACTCATACACATAAATAGATCACAGATACATTTAGTACTCAGAGTTACCCAAAACAGATATTATTTATCAGATTTTTTCAAAAACCCTTTATAGTCCACAAAACCGTTACACTTCTTCAGATCTACTTGTGCACACAGCCAACGAGGTCCACACGCAGCCAGACTAAGGTCTCTGTGCACATAGCTAGCAGGAGAATTTTAGACACATACGCTTACAAAAATTTGCTTCAGAGCTCAATCATCCATCAAACATACATAATCTTCCATAAATAAACTACCTTATCTGACTCGATCTAGACTTCTAGTTATACCTTAGCTTGTGCTCATCCTAAGGACTAGAAACAATGGTTTGAGACTCCTAGATTTACCCTTTAGCAAATTACAACTCATAAAGAGAATTTGAACCGCTCCAAATCCCATTGACTATGCATTTCTTAGCGCGCATGACTCAAAACTACAAAAAACACTATTATTTACTCCAAAAATGCAGTCCTAAGGGACCCCGCTCCAACAAGTAGTTATGGGAGAAATGCTTTTTTAAGGCCTAGAAGCAGTGTTTTTCAGTGATTTAAGATCCTATTATTTAGTATATCGGTAGATATTTCTTCGACATCTTTTAGATCTTTATTTGGACCTCGGGAACCCCTCCAAATGTCACTTACACCTGGCATGCCACACTTTCTCCTAGCACGTTGCGCTTTCCTGTCAATTTTCTGACATCAATTGAAGATCCTATGATATAGTAGACAGGTAGAGCTTTCTACAACATCTTTAAGATATTGATTTGGACCTCAGGAACCCCTCCAAAAGTCACTTACACTTGGCACGCTGTGCTTTCCTGTCAATTCACTACGCTTTTTCATGGAACTCATTTTTCTCAGTTTGATCAATCCAGTTCGAATTTTGATGATGTAATTTTTCATTTTTGGGTTGTAATGATGCATTGAGGTGTAATTAAGCTGGTTAAACTAAAAATTAGGTAGATTCATGCTTTTAAATACTTTTCATGGTCAAATGTATCAGTTTTTTTATTGTGAGGAGATTTTGTTAACCTCCCTAGTCATTAGGTTTTAGGTGAGGAATTCATGTGAATTGTTTGTACACTCTAGGATTCGAACCCTGAGAGAGGGGAAATCATTTTTTGGTCTATATGTATGGATTTATTAGTCATTTTTATTGTTGGACATCAGGGGGTGGAATTATTGTAGCTTGTACTTCAGCTTTTTATTCAGTAAATCAAAGCACCAGTTGCAACTATTATCTAGGAATTCTCGTGCTGTGAGTTTGTGATGTTGTATTTTCTTTGTTATAGTTTTATATAGATGATATACATGTCTCCTTTCCATAGCTTCTTTATTTAGTGACTTTCCTAAAAGTTTTATAAGTTGGATTCTTTCGTGAAAGATTTGTTTTGTTTGGGAATGTCATTTTATGTAATATTCCTTCATGTTTAATGAATTCATGAAACATGCTCATTAATATCTTCTTTCACTTTCAAACCCTACACTTCATCGACAAAATACTAAGCCCATCAAAAAAGAATTGCTATCTTGCTCCTCCATATCTTTGCAACTATAACCCTTTGATAATTTGACCTAGTTACCTAGTTTTCATCCCTGATCTAGCAGAAAAACCACCAATCTTTCAAAACCCTAGAACTAATCCATCTAGACTAAAATCCATTCTTCGTCCAGTTAAACAATTTGGCTGTGATTTTCATAGAGAGATCCCTCTTTGGTTTGGTATGGCTAGCTACCAAACTAAAATCTTGGTTTGAGGTTACCTCCATCATTATCCTTTCTCTGCCTTGGGACATTGTGGAGGCTAACATTTCTGGCATCGCTACCGAGGAGTGAAGTGAAAGATCTTCCTTGGGTGTACTATTACATTTTCATCAAATTCTAGACATATGGGTGATATGACCTAGTCTTCGAGAAGGATGATTCAAGTTACAGAGAGCCAAAGTGCAGAAAAAAGAATACACTGGCTCCTAAAAGGCACACATGATCGAATCTAGATCCACATCCAGCTTCTCCTATTAAAGATCTGGAAAGACTCATAAGAAAACAATGTCCTCAACATTCATAGATTTATTCAAGTTCATCTACTTTGGTAAGGTCTACATATTTACCTTTAGAATTTCTTTCACTTGAAGATATTCCTTTTGATCTGAAATTCGAGTTATCACTGTTTAGATCCAAATCAAAAACCTCTTTGTCTGAAATTGTATTTGATACTTTAAGGTTATATGAAGTAATATCTCTATCTGAATTTGTATTCGACCCTTTAAAGCCTAAAACTAGTTTATCATCTGTAGAATCCAATTTAGAGTCAGATTTTGATACGAAGGTTTGGATTCAATTTGATAAGCTTCAAAAAATAGCAAACCATATTCAATATACCTCCGAGAAGGCTTTCGTACAATATCAATAGGAGCTCTTTTCTGTTGATCCTCTTTCAGCTTCATCCATTCATACTGTTGTTACATCCCGTCATATTGTTGTTTCTTCATCATCCAATTTTCCTCCTACACAACCACTTCTCATACCAACACTTCTTATTGTGACTACAAGCTTACCTCCTAGAACAACTATGGCCTGATTTTCTCCTTCAGTTCTGCCAGGACAACTCACTGATTTACCTTAGAATTAAGGAGAAAGGCTACCTATTTTTTATGGAACCACTGATGTTATAGTGAGGTAGAACATTGACAATATCACAAATTTCATAGATTTAGAAGAAGTAGACAATGATGATGAGAAGATGAGAATTATTTCTTAGAGTTTATCAGGAGAAGTGAAAAAATGGTTCAGAGATTTGGCAACTGGTTTAATGCAGAATTCACAACAGTTGACAAATGTTTTCCTTGCTAAGTGGGAGGAAAAGAAAAATCCGCTTCAGATATTGGCTGAGTATAACTCATTGAAAAGAAAACCTAAGGAATCAATTCAATACTATACTACCCATTTCAATAAGGTGTACAATTCCATTCCTATCAATATCAAACTTCCACCTGATTTGGCCTTGTTGCACTATCCAGATGCCTTTGACCTGAATATGGCATATCATCTTAAAGAAATAAATCATACCTCACTTCAGGAGATGTAGAAAAATGTATTCAATGTTGAAGCCAACCTGTTGATCAAGAAATCTAAAAGAAAAGTTGAAAAGAGAGTCACAATTAAGGAAGAGCCATCAAGTTCATCTAAAGAAAAGTTGGATATTTTTATTAGAACCATGGAGAATATGGTAGACAAAATGTCCATTTCAAAAAGGAAGCCAGAAAATCAAGTTCAAAATCCCAATTTCTGAGGACAACAACATTAGCCACAGTTCAGGAATAAGTAGAGAGAACAGAGAGCTCCAGATTAGCAAGCTCAACAAAAAATCCACACTCCATTACAACAGAACTATGCCCAAGTACCTAAATATGAAGATGAGATTGTTGAAGAAAACTTTCTCTTTTAAAAATATGAGGGACCTATTTATCTTACAGAGGATGATGAGAATATCGAAGAAACATTTGTGACAGATGACCATGAACTTGTAATTGCAAATGATGACGGGTTGGCAGTCCAATCTGAAGACTATCAAAGGGGGTACCTAAATTCTCTTAGCTCAATGCAAAGACAGTACAATTTGAGAAATCGAGATGTTCCTATTACTTTTACCCAAAAGAGGACAACTCAAAAAAAAGATACCCAGCCCAAACAAAATTCCCAAGCTAGTCCAAACAAGGAGAAAGAGCCTGATACCATATATCAGAGAAAGAACAGTGAGCCATCGAAAATTACATCAAAGAAGGATAAGGAAGTGCAAAGGAAGGAATCTCCAGTAAAAGAACAACTTGAAAATAAGGATACCCTTGTAAAAGAGGTATAGAAACAATCTAACTTTATTAACTTAGAGAGTGAAAATTCTAAGTTAAAGGTGTCTATTCTGCTCACTAAGCTTGTAAAGAATGATAGATATAAATCTAAAATTTCCAAGATGTTGAAATTAGATCACATGTCAGACATGGTCAATGTCAGTGATGACCATCTCGAACTTCTATTTGGTCCAACCATAGATGGAAATATTGAAGATAGTGAAGTCCCTCCCTTTTATCTCAGCTT
Source organism: Pinus albicaulis (assembly GCA_034641835.2). Lineage (NCBI taxonomy): Eukaryota > Viridiplantae > Streptophyta > Pinopsida > Pinales > Pinaceae > Pinus > Pinus albicaulis. The sequence goes on along the minus strand of CM076571.1, from coordinate 944,937,953 downwards.
GAGGATTCATAATTATATTCTCCATAATGCTAGTTTGGATTCTGGGGCCTCACATAATTTAATTCCTGTTGGGCCTCGTATATGCCCATGTTTTCATCATGAAACATCACTGTTTATACCCTAAAACCATAGGTTTTTAGCCCGTGCTATACCCTAATTCTGTCACTTTTGGCCAAATACTCTCTATGGTTGATTATCATCAAATTATTCACTTCTATATGATTAAATATGATTTTTTCATGTTTTACTGATGACGGTTTTGTTGAATTACATTTATTATAGGATTCAATTGCTGAAATCCCTCACAAGCCAGTTAAATATGGGAATGCCTGATTTGGGGCTTTGGAAATTTCGACGCGCTTCCGAAGAATCCGAAAGAGGTTATTATAAAAATTAATATTATGATACCTCTCCATAAGTTGGATTCCACCCAGCTCACTCATATGGGTCTCTAGAAGGAAATTACCCAAATTTTCCAAATCTGTAAAAAATTCTAAATGGCCAACTTTCATCTCAACTTCCGTGCAGAGGAAGGTGAAATGAGAAATTTGAGCACATGAGTTTTTATCCTAGTATAGACAATTTACTAACCCTATAACAGTTTTGCAAACTCACTTACGGTTTTGGAGATATTCAGGGAGGCTTGAGGCTAATTTATGTAAAATTCAGAAATTTCCAGAATTGTCAAAATCTCCCAAAGCAGCCTTGTTTTGGATTTTTTGTTAAAGGTAGTTAAAGCTACTAAATATTAGAACATCACAGCTTTTAGAATCAATTTAATCTTATCTCCATGGCTATGAATGGAGCGTTGTTGAGAAACAAGGCTTGGAATGGCATATGTAATCAGATTTAGATGAGTTAAGTAGCATAGTGATCTTTTGATCTGATTTGCATAGATCATTTTCTATTTTTAATTATAAGGCTGTGATTATAAAGCCTACAACAGAGACAGATTGGGGGGAATACCCGGAAGATGATTTCCATTTCATTTTGATATCAAACCTGAAGATTGTAAATTCTTCTATTCAGTAACTAAGCTCAGTTTTGTGATGCATTATGGTGTGTTGCTGATCCAATTTTGGATTGTTATGAATTTAATGAGTCTCTGAATCGTATGTGTTGAGGATTAGTTAGTTTTTTTAAGTTTCGAAGCCGTCTTCGGGTGTGGAAAGGGCCCACCAAAATCCGGATCTGGCTTTTTGTAATCATGTGTAGGTAGATAAATAGTTGTTTGTGTTTATTTGAAGAATTGTGATTTAATAACTATTTAAGCGTGATTCAATCTCATCTAGATTTCGAATTATGTCTGATATTTTTTGCTGGATTTATAAATAAAATCGTGGTATGATCGATCCCTTTCACAAGCTAATCGATACAACCTTTGCTTGACGTTGTTCATTTAATTGATGGAATGCTATGACAATCAACATATATTGTGCAGAGTGTACTCTGTCTCTAAAGGAAATTGTGTTATGATCATGCATAAACTCATATAACAGAACCGTGATTAAAACGACCAAGATCACTTTTGATATCATGATTCCTCTGCATGTGTGCTGATTCCCAGCTCTAGGAATTGACCATCTGTAAGGCATGAATTTAAAAAGAATTAAATGCCAAGTGGTGTGAGCATGTGACTGTAAATCATGAATTGTATATACATCTTCCATAACGCTTGATTTCCTTAAATAGCATATGGATTTGTAATTAAAAATTGCTTGTGATTTCTTGAGATTGTTAAGTATTGCAAGTGTGTTTGGAAGCCAACCAGGAATTCTGTGTGCAAGTGGGAAATTAGCATCTATAGCTCACCCCTGAAATAGCAGGGTTTCATTTCTAATATATTTGTGTTCCATCTTAAATATTAATTTGCTTAGAGTTGAGTTATTTCTTCATAAAGTTGAAATTATCTCTAGTAGCCTAATTCACCTCCATCAGTGTTAGTTTTGTTCTCATATGAGTTTGAAGTCGTATTGGGCTTTGACTGGAAAGTAGTTTAGACATTGATTTCACCAATCGAAGGTGTGAGACAGTTAAGTTTTGAGTGAGGTTAAGATTGAATGCAAGTGAGTTTGTTAAATAGTAGACAATAGAATAGATTTCTGAATTGTGTCTTCTTGAATTACCTTTTGTTGTGTAATTAGTTTATCTTTTACAAAGCATTCCACAGATCTGTCTTTGTTTGTCTTTTAGAACAGAGTTAGGGTTTGAATTGATTTTGATTTAGTGTTAACTTCATAAGTAAATTAGGGATTACTTGCAAGAGTGTTGAAAGATTTGAATTGTGTGTACAATGAGTTAAGATCATAAGTTTTGTTTATGCTAGTGTGAGAATGATTCCATTTGACTATGTGTAATCCTTTAGAGGCAGAATGTTTAAATAATCTTGAATTTTTGAGTGTTCTTAATGTAGCGACATCTTTTATTTATTGCTGAAGTATTGAAGGTTGTGTGTGGAGATCCTATTAGCATAGGGTTTTCAATTTCAAGAAGAGATTAGGGTTTTATGCCAAATTAGTTTTGAGAGTTCAATTTCAAGTTTGTTTAGATTAATTTGTGGTTAAATAGATTAAGTTTGCAATTCTTTACTTAAAAATTAAATTTTCATTTGCAATAAAAATTAGGGTTTCCCTTAAGTGCATTTTCCTTTAAAGAGTAGAATTGGATTGATTTAATAGATATCTTTAGTTTTAAAATTGAATTTAATTATTTGGCTGAGTTCCCTTTTTAAAATTCGTTTATTCACTAGCATTTGTGTGTTTTATTCCTTAGCTGATCATTATAAAGGAAACCTTAAAGCTCTGACCTACAACCTGAATCAAGGAGTGCAATGCAGCTCGTGTTTACAAGCTTGGATTGACAATTAAATATTAGGAGGTTTAATCTAACAATTATTTCTCCCAACATTTTGGCACTGTTGTCGGGGAGTTGCAATTTTTTATTCAGGTAACTATTATCATAGTTTCAGGATCTTGCAGGGCAGTCAGAGGGCGGAGAGTGTACGGTAAGATGTGAGTGAAGAGCCACACATCCACTTTTGTGGGGTTGCTCCAAAGTCTGATTGATTACTGCTTGTTCTTGAGTTTTTATTTCCTTTTTCTTTATGTGTAGAAGTAAAGGTAGATTATTTCCAGTGCTAGTTTTCTTGCAATTAGCAGTTTTTAATTCATTTAGATTAAAAATTCAAGCTTAGAATGATAAAACATTTTTGGGGTGCTGTAAGAACCCCCTCTTTTGTAATAATCCATGTTGCGAGCAGGAGAAATTCAAGAATGATGGAGAGCTTGAAGAATGTCCATCGAAGCACTTTCTCAAATCCTAGTAGTAGCTCGGGTATGTTCTTATCAGGAAGAGTTCATCCTGATTGCATTTAGGAAATTATCTGTCTCTCCACGGCCAGAACATGATTTGGAAATTTCCCTTGGGTCCTCTTTCCTATCTACCAAGGAGATCGATGAGCCATGTACCAAATCTGATGGGGAGCATCCCGCTGAACTTGAGCTCGAGGAACCTTCACCATGCCCCGCAACAAGCCTTGCGTGCATTCCAGAGACCAATTATCTATGTTTACTTGGCATGACCAAGGAGGGCATTCAGAGCGGTCCAAAAGAAGAAATAAGCCAATACCACCAGGATTACATCGAGGTTTAGTTCCAGATCGTAATCTAGCCAAAGTACCACTCTCATCTTCAAATACTCTTGGTATCATATCAATCGAAGCAACTGGTTTATCATACTTTGGTATGTGTTGAAATTTATTTTTTCAAACTAAGTGTGAGTATATTTAGCATGATCTTACAAACATGGCTGCATTGGAAGTACTCCTACACTTGAATGAGACCTTCTTCTCTCTAGATTAGGGTAGGGTAGAAATGACTAAAATTGTTATATGAAATAAAAATTTTGTTACGACATCACTCTTGAAATTGAAATTCCTAAGGCATAACCATTGAAATTTTTGTCATTATGCACTCTTGTGGTAAGACTTGTAGGAAGAAATTCACTCTTAATACCTCATATTTTATAAAGTAACTCTGATTATTGGCCAAGATTATTCATTGGGTCAGTTAGGTGAATTGTTATTGTTATAGTTTACATTCATAAGCTTAACATACTACCATCCAATACAACTTTTCAAGTTTCTCTTTGAAGGTATTGATGAAAAGCCTCCTATGGTGGACCACTCCTATAAAACCATCATGAGCTTTCATAAGAATCCTAGCATGGCCTACTCGAGGAATCTCTCAGTCATTATCTGAGTTATTTTCTTTTCTTGAGTCTTTAGGGTAGAAGGATCAACCAATAAATATTAGTAATTAAAAACTTTTCACGCCATCCTGCGCTCTTAAGGAGTAGATCTGTCTCCCCACTTATTAAGTACTAAGGTTAATCATAATCAGAGTCTACAAAACTATTTAGGGGAGGATAGGAGGTCTTGTAATGAGCCATCATGAGACCTAACATGCATGACAGTACTGCTCTTGGTCACCAAGCCAGAGTAATGGCTTTTAGCCCAAAAAGTTGGAAGGCAGGAGGTCTCATCACGAGCCGGCCTGTTCATCCATGTTACTGCTTGTGAGTGGCACTGCCATCATCTGGTTACTAAGACATGATAGTGGCCTTTATCTAAAATTAAAATAATCTAACTCTGAATCTATATCTAGTAAGTGGGACACAAACATTTCGTTAGGTTAAAAGGTATCCTTGTCGAGGCTATAGACGCCTGCTGATCGTGGAGGATATTGAGACCTTTTTCCTTCTTCAGTAGATCATATCAGCAGTAACATCAACTCGATCCATTCTGTCATTTACTTCATCTTGAAGCACCAAGGACATCAAAAACAAGGGTAAAGAGGTAGAGGTGGCTTAAGGTTCTTTAATTGATTAGAGACCTAAGAAAGCTTTGATAATTAACCACCACATATTTCGTATATCTGGTTTTCCATATACCCTCCATTTGCATGCTACTCTAGGTCATAATCATAATGGTTCATGTAAAAAAATGCAGTAAATATAATTCCATCCCCTCCTACATTCACACATGTTGTTAGTTGAATCCAATAGAGGATGAATTCATTGCTACCTTTCATGAAGGAACCATTCATAAGCATTGGCCTCACAAAAATAGAGCATGCAAGCACATGTCTTCCCATCTCCATTAACACCCCATTTCATCTACCATTTACATTGTCACCTATCATCCTATTCATCATTTTCCTCCTACCATGTCTATTGTTTTTCCTCGATTTGTATCGCTCTTAAAATCAAACCTATGGCAATCAAATCTTCATGTAGTGCTACTTCATAAGACCTAACCCTACCTAAAAGCCATGATGCCATAAAAACCTAGATATGAGTAAAGTATTTGTTTTCATGAGGACATACAAAACCTGGGGCATGGGGGGATGTTGGGCCTCGTATATGCGCATGTTTTCATCATGAACCATCACTGTTTATACCCTAAAACCCTATGTTTTTAGCCCGTGCCATACCCTAATTCTGTCACTTTTGGCCAAATACTCTCTATGGTTGATTATCATCAATTTATTCACTTCTATATGATTAAAGATTATTTTTTCATGTTTTACTGATGAAATTTTTTTTGAAGTACATTTATTACAGGATTCATTCGCTAAAATCCCTCACAAGCGAGTTAAATATGGGAATGCCTAATTTGGGGCTTTGGCACTTTCAGCGCACTTCAAAAGAATCCGAGAGTGGTTATTATCAAAAATAATATTATGATACCTCTCCATAAGTTGTATTCCACCCAGCTCACTCATATGGGTCTCTAGAAGGAAATTACCCAAATTTTCCAAATCTGTAAAAAATTGTAAATTGCCAAATTTCGCCTCAACTTCCGCGCAGAGGAAGGCAAAATGAGAAATTCAGGCACATGGGTTTTTATCCAAGCATAACCAATTTACTAAAACTATAACAGTTTTGCAAAATCACTTACGTTTTTGGAGATATTCATGGGGGCTTGAGGCTAATTTATGTAAAATTCAGAAATTTCCAGAATTGTCAAAATCTCCCAAAACAACCTTGTTTTGGATTTTGGTCAAAGGCGATTTAAACTACTACAGATCATCACATCACAGCTTTTAGAATAAATTTCATCTTATCTCCATGGCTATGAATGGAGCGTTGTTGAGCAACAAGGCTTGGAATGGACTATGTAATCAGATTTAGATGAGTTAAGTAGCATAATGATCTTTTGATCTGATCTGCATAGATCACTTGCTATTTGTAATTATAAGGCTATGATTATAAAGCATACAACAGAGACAGATTGGGGGGGAATACCCGGAGGATGATTTCCATTTCATTTTGATATCAAACTTGAAGATTGTAAATTCTGCTATTCAGTAACTAAGCTCAGTTTCATGATCCATCATGGTGTGTTGTTGACCCAATTTTGGATTTTTATGAATTTAATGAGTCTCTGAATCATATGTGTTGAGGATTAGTTAGTTTTTGTAAGTTTCCAAGCCGTCTTCGGGTGTGGAAAGGGCCCACCAAAATCTGGATCCGGCTTTCTGTAATCATGTGTAGGTAGATAAATAGTTGTTTGTGTTTATTTGAAGAATTGTGATTTAATAAATATTTAAGCGTGATTCAATCTCATCTATATTTCAAATTATGTTTGATATTGTTTGCTGGATTTATAAAGAAAATCATGGTATGATCGATCCCTTTCACAAGCTAATCAATACAACCTTTGCTTGACGTTGTTCATTTAATTGATGGAATGCTATGACAATCAACATATATTGTGCAGAGTGTACTCTGTCTCTAAAGGAAATTGTGTTATGATCATGCATAAACTCGTATAATAGGACTGTGATTAAAACAGCCAAGGTCACTTTTGATATCGTGATTCCTCTGCATGTGTGTCGATTCCCAGCTCTAGGACTTGACCATCTGTAAGGAGTGAATTTAAAAAGAATTAAATGCCAAGTGGTGTGAACATGTGACTGTAAATCACGAATTTCATATACATATTCCATAAATCTTGATTTCCTTAAATAGCATATGGATTTGTAATTAAAAATTCCTCGTGATTTCTTGAGATTGTTAAGTATTGCAAGTGTGTTTGGAAGCCAACCAGGAATTCTGTGTGCAAGTGGGAAATTAGCATCTGTAGCTCACCCCCGAAATAGCATGGTTTCCTTTCTAATATAGTTGTGTTCCATCTTAAAGATTAATTTGCTGAGAGTTGAGTTATTTCTTCATAAGGTTGAAATTATCTCTAGTAGCATAATTCACCTCCAGCAGTGTTAGTTTTGTTCTCATATGAGTTTGAAGTCGTATTGGGCTTTGACTGGCAGGTAGTTTAGAAATCAATTTCACCAGTTGAAGGTGTGAGACAGTTAAGGTTTGAGTGAGGTTAAGATTGAATTCAAGTGAGTTGGTTAAATAGTAGACAGTAGAATAGATTTCTGAATTGAGTCTTCTTGAATTACCTTTCGTTGTGTAATCAATTTATCTTTTACAAGGCATTCCACAGATCTGTATTTGTTTGTATTTTAGAACAGAGTGAGGGTTTGAATTGATTTTGATTTAGTGTTAAATTCATAAGTAAATTAGGGATTAATTGCAAGAGTGTCGAAAGATTTGAATTTTGTGTGCAATGAGTTAAGATCATAAGTTTTGTTTATGCTAGTGTGAGGATGATTCCATTTGATTGTGTGTAATCCTTTAGAGGTAGAATGTTTAAATAAGCCTTAATTTCTGAGTGTTCTTAAAGTAGCAACATCTTTTATTTATTGCTAAAGCATTGAAGGTTGTGTGTGGAGATCCTATTAGCATAGGGTTTTCAATTTCAAGAAGAGATTAGGGTTTGATGCTAGATTAGTTTTGAGATTTCAATTTCAAGTTTGTTTAGATTAAGTTGTGGTTAAAAATATTAAGTTTGTAATTATTTACTTAAAAATTCAAATTTAATTTTCAATAAAAATTAGGGTTTCCCTTAAGTGCATTTTCCTTTAAAGAGCAGAATTGGATTGATTTAATAGAGATATTTAGTTTTAAAATTGAATTTAATTATTTGGCTGGGTTCCCTTTTTAAAAGTCATTTATTCATTAGAATTTGTGTGTTGTATTCCTTAGCTGATCATTATAAAGGAAACCTTAAAGCTATGACCCACAACCTGAATCAAGGAGTGTAGTGCAGTTCATGTTTACGAGCCTGGATTGACAATTAAATATTAGGAGGTTTAATCTAACAATTATTTCTCCCAACAATGCCGAAGGCTATCCTGGATAATTTGGGGCTAGACATAACCCGACCCTATCATGACATCTATTCCTTTTATTCCAGTAGAGTCTGATGCTTTGGTCTTATCAAAGACTTAGTTGTCTCTTTGGATCAGATTCCTGCCAAAGATGTGTTGATGGATGTTGCAGTTGATGACATACCTCCAAGGTATGGCATGCTGCTTTCATGGTCTTGGGGAGCCAAATTAAGGGGTACTCTACAACTTGAATTTTCATATGCAACAATTTCTGTATTTGGCCAACTTAGGAAGCTATACCAAGAAGTGAAATTGAAATACATGATCACTAAAAAATATAAACCCAATAATCACCCAATTCAATCTGTACATACTAATTTAGAGTCCTTCATATTGTATAATGATAATGGTACTGATGATTTAGATAGTGAGCTTGTAGAAGGTGAATAAATTTCAGAATTTTCAAATAGTGTCCAAGCGGTCTTGAATGCAGAAAACATAAATTAGAATTCTGAAAGCTTGCAGCCAAGCACTTTAGAGAAAAATTCAGTAGAATTACAAAAAATATTAGTTGAATCAGAGAAAGGTAAAGAACAGATTGATACAATAGATTAGAAAGAAGAAAATTTTCAGCCCACAGAATTTCAACTTCCCGATGATGAGGAGGGTCTTTGGACCATGGATTTCGATGCTGACTTTGGAAAATATGGCGTTGATATCATAATATAGATATGTAGCCCTATACATCAGTCATCTAAAGTCGCAAAAAATGTAATATTATGTTCTTATAAGCTTGATTTTTAATGTTCGAACAATGAGGCTGAATATGATGCCTTGATCATCGGTCTCCAAATTTTGAAAAGGCTAGGCGCAAAGAGAATTACAGTATATGGTGACTCCTAGTCGGCAATAAAATAAGTAAAAGTGGAGTACCAGGCCAAACATACTAGGATGAGAGCTTATCTTAATGTTTTTCTTGATATTCTTAAAAATTTTCAAGAATATACATTGTCTATGATTCCTAGAAGTCAAACTTTTATGGTTGATTCACTTGCCACAACAGCCAGAATTCTTAAGATTCATATTCATGCTATAAAAAAGTTTGAAATTCATGTGAAGCATCACCCAAATATCCTTGAAAATCTCAGATATTAGCATGTATTTTGGGATGATAAACAGATAAATAAATTTTTGCAGATGAAGGAGGAGTTTGCTAACTCCCATATTGATGAAGTGTACAATGAAGATGATCAGGTAATTGAAGCTGCTGAATTTGAGGCGATGCAAGTTGAGGAGCTACAGCTGAAGGAAAAAAACATTCCACAAGGTCTTGTAAATTTGGAAGAGTTGTTTTATCATGATGATTTCACCAAAAATCCTACAATGGTCCCCATAGAAGCAAGTGTTGAAGATGTAAACATTGGTACAATGGATAACCCCAAGATGGTCAAGTTATCGAGGTATTTATCCCCTGAGTTGAAAGGTAAATATACATATCTCTTGAGTGATTTTTCTAAGGTTTTAGCTTGGGATTATTCATATTTAAAGGTTTACAACAAAGACATCATCCAACACACTATCCCAATCAAGCTGAATCAAAATCCATTCTGCCAGAAGTATAGGAGAACCAATCCCAAGCTGCTACAATCAATCCGGAAATAGGTAAATATACTTTACAAAGCTGGTATTATAATTCCTATTTGATTTTCAGATTGGATTTCTAACCTTGTGCTGGTAAGGAAGGAGACAGGGGATATTCATCTTTGCATATATTTTAGAAATATGAACAAAGTGTCCTTAAAGGACAATTATCCTTTGTCGAAGATGGACCACATATTACAAATGGTTGTTGGAGCTTCAAGGATGTTACTTGTCGATGGATAATCATGATACAACCATATCTTTGTGCATGAACATGACCAAGAGAAAAAAACATTCACAACGCCATAGGGTACCTTCATGTACACCAAAATGCCATTTGGGCTCAAGAATGCAAGGGCTACGTTTCAGGGAGCTATGGAAATTTATTTCTCGAATAAGAAGGATGTATTTCTTGTAGTTTACCTTGATTATATTACTATCTTCTCACAGTCAGATGATGAGCACTTACACCACTTGAGAATAATGTTTCAAAAATACAGAAAATTCGGCATCTCGCTGAATCCTAAGAAAATATTATTTACCATGGAGGAGGGAAAAATACTTGGGAACATCATCTCAAAATATGGAATCCACATTGATCCCTCCAAGATTGAAGCAATTCAACAATTGGACTTCCCAAGGAACAAAAAGGAGATCCAGTCATTCAATGGTAAGATAATTTTTTTGAGGAGATTCATCCCCAATCTTGTTGAGCACCTTAGAGATATGACATATATGTTGAAGAAGGAAAGCGAGGTAAGATTGTCAGAACATGAAAATAATTCATTAAATTCAGTCAAATATTCTTTAACATGTGCTCCCACATTGATCAGATTTGATTATACTTTAGATTTCATAATATTTTAATTTTCTTCTGAGCACTCTTTGGCTGTCGTACTTATGCATAAAAAGGATTCAAAGATGGAGCAACCAATTTCCTTTTTTAGCTGGACCATAAGAGATGCAGCACTGAGATACAATATCATTGAGAAACAAGCTTTGGCCTTGGGAAAGCGTTGAAGGACTTTCGGGTATACATCCTACACTCTCACATAATAGCTTATGTTTTGAATGCAACAGTGAAATACGTGTTGATGCAAATTGGTCCCAAAGGGAGGTGAGGAAAATGGATTGCAAACATGCTTGAATATGATCTGGAGATTTAGCTGACAAAGCTGATCAAGGGACAGGGTTTGGAAAAATTGATGGAAGAATCTAATTTACATGCGCTGGACACAAATCTAATTTCTACACTTTTTGAAGAAGAGGTTGATGACTCATTGACACATGTATCTCAGATTTTTATTTCATCCCCTTGGTATGCTTATATAGTTTATGTTCTACAACATTTAAATCCTCAGTCGGGTGTGTCTAAAAGCAAAGTAGATCACTGAAATTAAAGGCTTCAAATTATTGTATTTTAGACAGTGTTTTGTATTGGAAAGACCCAAGAGGTATCTTGTTGAATTGTCTTGTCGAAAGTGAAGCGAAGGAGGTGATGAATGACTTCCACAAGGGTGATTTTGGTGGTAATTTATTCTGGAAGACCACAATGAACAAATTTTTGAGGGCTGGTTTCTTTTGGCCCACTCTTTTTGCTGATGTGTATAAGACCGTGATGAGCTATCACGAGTGTCAAATTTTCCAAGGGAAGAGGAAGTTTATCCCGCTGCCTTTGCAACCCATATCAATCCATGCACCATTTTAGCAATGGGGTCTCGATTTCATAGGTAAGATGCATCCTTCACCATCCTCCCAACACAAGTGGATTTTGATGGCTATAGATTATTTTACAAAGTGGATTGAGGTAATCCCAACTAGGCAAGCAACTGATTTGGTTATCATTCAATTTTTGGAATATAATATCTTGTCTAGATTTGGTTGTCCGCAGAATATCATCACGGATAACGCAACTGCATTTAAGTCCAAAAATATGGTGGAATTTTGTGAGAAGTACAATATCATATTGGGTCATTCAACTACATACTACCCATAAAACAATGGATTGGTCGAGTATTCGAAAAATTCTTTGGTCAATATTATCAAGAAGATGTTAGAGGTAATAAGAAAAATTTGCATAAGAAACTCATCAATGCCTTGTGGGAAGATAGAGTAAGTAGTAAGAAGTGCATAGGCATGTGGCATTTTGAGCTAGTGTATTGAGTTGATACAGTCTTTCCTACTTCTCGTGATGTTCTAGTCATGAAGATATTGCATGAAGTTGGCAGCGAACCGAATGATGTTCAATGATGGATAAAACACATGATTCATTTGCAACAAACCAGGGAGGAGGTGTTTAAAAAAACTTCTAAGCTTCAAGAAATAATCAAGAAAGTGTATGACCAGAAAAAAAAGGTGGATGAATTCAATATTGGTGATGTGGTCCTCCATTGGGATGCTCGAAATGAAGATAAAGGAAATTAGGGCAAGTTCGAGAATTTATGGAAGGGACCATACAGGATTTCAGCTTCAAGAGGGAAGCATGGTTACTTGTTGGAGGAAATGAATGGGAAAGGATGTGGAGGAGGACCAGTCAATGGTAGGCTTCTCAAGCACTACCTCTTTTGATCATATTTCTAAAGTTTCTCGGCATCATTGTACATATCATTTTACTTTTTTTGTCAAAGTGTGAAGGAGTTAATCATCGAAGCTTGGAGCCTGAGGTGAAGGCCATAAGGTTTCCTTGATTGGCTGCTGATTTGTAAGTACAATAAGTTTTTGTTTCAGTCAAAGTCAGTTCAGTTCATTAGTCAATTTTCTGTTATGAGTTTGGTATTTTGATTTTTGACTCCATGCCCTATGGATAAGGCTACTTGGTCTACAGTGTTCTTGAAACCTCCAAGGAGATGCCATCCCCAGTTAAAGCCAATGTTAGTCTCAGTTAGTTTTTCCTGTCACCAGTGATCAAATGCACTCTTACAAGGTTTTTGTTAGGGTCTTAATTTAAATTTTTATGGTTTCAGTAGGTCTTCAAATAAAAATTTGGTCACGGGCTAGTGTGTCTAGGTGTGTTGTTATTCCTTTCAGTCCATTTTTTGGTCTTGTCATAATTCATTATGATGATTCACCACTAAAATTTCTCCATCACCATCTCAGTCACATCACCATGGTCATCATTCAGCTCATTTCATGTAGTATCACCATTAGGTCTTAGGGTCAAAATCATAAAATCAATCATTTCGCCATCAAATTCAACATTGAAGGAGTAGTAATATTGAAAAATGTTAAATAAAGGTTTCAAAAGTGGATTTTCATTACTTTCATCATGTAATATATTTCACAAGGTGCTAAACCGCAGTTTCAAATCAAAAGGTAAAAAAGACTTGGTGGGGGCCACTTAACCACCAAAGGAGAAAATCAATTTTCAGCCCACAAAAGACCAAAAAGATTTTTCATTTGCTCATTTCATCTTCAAGATAATTCTCTCCACCTTGAAAGACCACTTGCACCCTCAGAACAACAATTTGGGTGCCCAAGAATGCCATCTCTCCTCTATGTTGTGCACTCACTGCGCATCCACCGCAAATTCTTCATGTTGGCACAAATTATCATCTCATAGGATTTCTACATTAGCAAGAAGGTTTAAACACATCTCTTACAAGCAATTGGGCCCTTAGAACACTATTTTTGTCTTAATTTTTCGATTAGAAATATCAATCCCCTTATTTAGGGTTTTGAGTGCATTATCTTGGTTTCATGTTCTCATTGAAAAATTCCTTAGTAAAACCCTGATATTGAAGCCTAATCACCTTCCCCCACCTTTTATACACTCTCCTAATCATTTCACATCATTCCTATCCCTCATTTACCCTATTTTCTTACAAACCCTAGTCTAGACTAGAAATTTCTAGGTCATGGCTGTTTTTTCCCTTTATGGACCCCTTCCCCTCACCCATTCCATAAAATTTCACTTTCCCCTACTACCTAAAATCTCTCCCTAGCCCCCTAAATTTTACCAAGAATTTAGGAATCCCTTAACCCCTTCATTCCCAAAAACTTCCCAAATCCCCTGTTTTTCCCTACACTAAACCCTAATTTCCCCTCCCATTTAGCTAGGGTTTACCAAGGATCCTGAAACCACTAAGAATAGGAGGCATAATGGATGTAATATCAGCTGGTATGAGCCCACCTAAGTCCAATATATCATAACTTCACCTTTCCAAGATGTTGGTTGCCTAAGATTTACATTAGACATATGGACAATTTTGCTTAAAAATGTGTTTATGACCAAATATAGATGGATTTAAAAAAAATGAAAGATTTCTTTGTCCATCCTAGACCAAGGAAAAAACCTCCTTCAGTTTATACACAGGTATTATTATTTGGGAGAAATTCCAAAAATACAATTGCTCTAGGAGGTTTTCTGCACTTTTGGACAACTTGACTTCAAGATAGCTTTTCATGGGTTTGGAGAAGGTGTTTACTGTGCTTGATGACTCTACTATGTCATATAAATCCTAATTTTTCCAATGGTACCTTCAGATATTTATTTGGAGCTCAGGAAGGTAGTCAAATGTGCCCTTCAAGATGGCGTTGCACTTTTCCAATTTTTGAGTGATCAATGTTAAACTTGGATTCTGACCAAATGGGAAAGTAGTTTTGAAAAATGGAGGAGGTTGTTATTCATAACATGCCAAAGAATAAAAAACTCTCTCATTTAAAAAAAAAAATTATGGTTAGAGAGAGATGGATCGACCTTTGAGCCCTATTGTTGCAGAAAATTTTAGAAGTTTTTGGGCATTTTTGCAATTTTGTACATTTTTTGGTCCAAAAGGGTAGCGTGCCTCACACTGCGGTTTTGGTGGCGTAATGAAATTGATAAAATATTTACATTTATAGATTTATTTTTACTTGTGCATCAACTTCAGCTATTGGGAGATCCATGTTAGCACATTCTGGTGGGTAAAAAGGTAAAAAAACTACCTAAAAATCACCTTTCTGCCCATTTTTTCAGAAGCACGCTGCGCTTTTGCAGTACTTATGGGAGAAATGATTTTGAGAAGGCTAGAAGAAATATTTTTCAGTGCTTTAAGATCCTATGATGTAGTAGATAGGCATATATTTCTCCATCATCTTTCAGATCTTGATTTGGAGCTCAGGAACCCCTCCAAAAGTCACTTACACCTGGTACACTGTGCTTTCTCCTTGCATGCTACGCTTTCTTATCAATTCGTTGCGCTTTTGCGTGGAATTTATTTTTCTTAGTTTGATAAATCTAGTTCCACTTTTGCTAATGTAATTTGTCATTTTTAGGGTTGTAATGATGCATTAAGATGTAATTATGCTGGTTAAACTAAAAATTAGGTAGATCCATGCTAGTAAATACTTTTCATGGTAAAATGTAATAGTTTTTCTATTGTGAGGAGAGTTTGTTAACCTCCCTAGTCATTAGGTTTTAGGTGAGGAATTCATGTGAACTGTTCCTACACTCTAGGATTCGACCCCTGAGAGAGGGGAAATGGATTTTTGGTCTATATGTATGGATTTCTTAGTCATTTTGATGGTCGAACATTAGAGGGTGGAGCTATTGTAGCTTTTACTTCAACTTTTTATTCAAGAAATCAAAGGACCAGTTGCAGCTATTATCTAGGAATTATCGTGCTACGAGTTTGCGATGTTGTATTTCTCTATTATAGTTTTATATAGATGATATACATGTCTCCTTTCCATATCTGCTTTCTTCAGTGATTTTCCTAAAAAATTTATAAGCATAATTCTTTAATGAAAGCTCTGTTTTGTTTGGGAATGCCATTTTATGTAAGCTTCCTTCCTGTTTAAGGAATTCATGACACATGCTCATTAAGATCTTCTTTCACTTTCAAGCCCTACACTACACCAACAAAATCATAAGCATGTCACAAAAGCATTGTTATCTTGCTCCTTGATATCTTTGCAACTCTAACCCTTTGATAATTTGACCTAGTTACATGGTTTTCATCCCTTATCCAGTAGAAAAACCACCAATATCTCAAAAAACTAGAGCTAAGCCATCTAGGCTAAAATAAATTCTTCCTCTAGTTAAACCCTTTGGCTATGATTTTCATAGATAGATCCCTCTCTGGTTTGGTAGGGCTAGCTACCAAACTAAAAGCTTGGTTTGAGGTTACCTCTGTCGATATACTTTCTTAGCCTTGGGACATTATGGTGGCTAACACCAGTCCTAACCTTTCCTTTGCCATTGGTGTTATTTCTCGCTTTATGAAAAAACCTCATGAAAGTCACTAGAAAGCAGCTAAAAGAATACTTCGATATATTCGAGGTACAATTCAGTTCAAAATTCATTATAGTGCAGGATCATCTCCATTGTTGATTGGTTTCACTGATTTTGATTGGGCTGGTGACCCTAATGATCGAAATTCTACTACAGGTTATGTATTCACTCTTGGTTCAGGACCTATTACATGGTCTTGTAAGAAAAAAAGTGCCATCTCTCTTTCTTTTTCAAAAGAAGAGTATCGTGGTTCTGTTGAAGCCAACATGGAAGCCTTGTGGCTTCGTCAGATGATGTTCGAATTTGGTCTTTATCAGCAACATCCAACTACACTTTGGTGTGATAATCAGAGTGTCATTCAGATATGAAAAGATCCCATTCAAAATCAGTGCATGAAACACATTCAGCTACACATACACTTCATCCGAAAGCTCATTCATGATTGTGTTCTTCAAGTGCACTATTGTTCAACCAATGATCAAGTTGCTAATATCTTTAAAAAGGCTCTCACAGAAGCGAAGTTTACCAAAATTCGATATATTCTTGGAGTTCAGGAAAGTTGTCATTAAGTGTGGATAGGCTCTAATGCCTCCTTCCTTCTCCTATTGTGTCACCTTTGTAAATCCTTCAATCCTATCCCAAATTGTTATTAAGGGGGGATGATAGGATATTAAGACACATAGGAAATAGTTAAGTATAACTTGGTCTAGCGAAGATTTAGGTAAAGTGAGTTTCTTTAGTATGTACTTTTGTAACTTACAATCCAACGACCATGATATGTTGTGATCTTCCAATTCATTCTATCCTCGGTATTATTGACACTTTATCTGTGGCTTAACACCTGAGTGGTCCATGATCTCTATTTAAAGAGCATGGAGGGTGATTTATCCAGTGACCATTTATGATAGAATCTTATGTAAATTTTCTTTCTTTATATAAATAAAATTCCTAAAGTGGCCGTGTTGGCACAGGCCATCAAATTTTTCCCTCTTCTAGGGTTTTAACCACGTCAAATACTGGTGTACTGATTAATGATATGTTTGTGAGCGGTGACCTTTGGTGTTTGATCTAAGGAACTTACCCTGTAAATTCCGAGAGAATGTTATACTTAATATCAGAGAGAAAACATTGAAATTGTATAAAAAGCCAGAGCAGAGTATTAGAAATAAATTCGGCCCTTAATATTATTGTAAAAATTTAAGAAGGAAAACATTCATATGAAACTTTTAATGGAAAACAGATTTACAAAAAAGGAGAACATCAACATTTTCTTGACACAATAATCCTAAGATCATACTTCCTTTGTATTACTAAATTGATTACTTCAAAATGTACTGCTTACAATAACATAAAATATTTCCTTTTATCTGGTTCCAACTTTTTTTTTGTTAATTTAAATAAAGGTATTTAACTAGCGGGAGGTGACATACGGGCGCGAGGATGAGCCATGGAGGTGATAGGTGAAAAGAGTGAGGGGATTGTGGTTTTTTTCTTTTTACGAGGGTGCGGGGAGGCAGGAGTGGTCAATAGTTTTTCCAAGGGACCCCCCGAAAACCCTAAGGAACTGAGACGTAGCATAAGCAGTGTTTGTAAAACATGATTTTTGGGACCCCCCCTCCATTTAGCCACGATAGGTTGGGGGGTGTCCGAAACATGTTCCTCGTCGTTGATCTAGGCAGGGACAATCTTCACCGTCGATAGAAGAAAAATAGTTATAATACATGAAAACACGTTATTTCTCATATATTTGAAATATATAAACATAAATTTTAAATAAAATAAAGATTCAAATCAAAATTTTATTGATAGTTCATGGAAACATTTAATGTTGCAGGCCTCATGGAGTTTTCATCATTATTTATTTATTTATTTCTTTTCATAGACACACACACACACATTTCTCTCTTTTTTTTTTCTTTTCATTTCTCTTTTTTTTCTTTTTTTCTTTCAAATACTGAAAATATTTTACTGAAATGGAAATATTATTTACAATATCCCATGTAATAAAAATGAGATAATCATCAATTGATCACTATAATATATAAGACAATAATAGTGGATCCAATGGGGATGACATCGTTGTTGTGAGGTGCTAAGAACATCATGCATCACTAGCTTTCCTCCATTAGGAAATAACTTATTTGTGCTTTGTTTGAAAATAAATTGTTCAACTGTTATTTCATAGATATGGTAGAAAATTCATCATAAACTTAGGGCCTTCTCTACGGGCTTCAAGTCCTAATAATAACCACCCACACTTGCAGTACTTGAAACAATAAAATGATATATAAAATGATGTGTCTTGTGATTAGCTGAGATTAGGTGAAGTAGTGTTTGAGAAACTTGCCATTAACATGTCCTCCTGGAAATGTTTCTCCAGATAAATCTTCTAATAAAAATGCATTGGTTCCATGGAAAGTTGCAACCTTGTAAGGGCCTTTCCACAATTTTTCAAACTCTCCATGTTTTCCTTTCTCCTCATTTATGGCGTCCCACTTTAAAAAAAGGTCATTTAGTTGGAAATCATCTTCTTTGATTCTTCTACCATGAGTACTTTTGATTTTATTCTGAATGATTTTTGTTTTTTTGTAAACTTCTTCTCTAGTCTGTTGCAATTGTATCATCTGGTTTATCCTTCTTTGTGCATCATTTGGATCTACTTCTATTTCTTGCAACAATTTTAGCTTCAAAATTCCTAGGGAAGTAGGAAAAATTACATCAATTACATAAACCAACTAGAAAGGTGACATTCCAATTGACTTTTGTGCTTATCCTATGAGCCTATAGAGAATTGATCAATTTATTGTGCCAAGATTTCTTGTTTTACAGGAGAATATACTTTATATTTTCTACTAATATTTTATTAGAATATTATGCTACCCCATTCCCCCGAGAACAATAGGTAGCAGAATGTCCTAATACTATGTGATATTTTTTGCAGAAATATGTCATATTTTTAGATTTAAAAGAAGCTACGTTATCAGTGATGATTTTGTGGGGAAACCAAATATATACATAATATTTCTTTCCACAAATTGAATAATCACTGAATCAGTGGTTTTCCTGGGTGGAGTTGCTTGTATCCATTTGGTGAAGTAATTTGTGGCCGTCAGAATCCATTTATGCTGAGTAGAAGAACTTGCAAGAATTTATGCTATGAAATCTAAACCCCAGTATTGAAAAGGTACCTATATTGTAATGGGATTCAAAGGAAAAGGTAAAACCTTCCTCTTGCCTTCAAATATTTTACATTGATGACAAGTTGAAAACTTCTTATGAATTTCAGCAAACAAGGTAGGCCACTAAAAATCAGCTCTCAGAATTTTGTTTGTTGTGACTTTCTAGTAAAGATGTCCTCTAGAGTCACCTCTATGAAATTATTCCATAATATTTTTAGCTTCATCTTTCAACAAAAAATTTAGTAATGTTCCTCCAACATCTTTCCAATATAAATCTTGGTCTAAAATGTAGAACTTTACAACTTTATTTGAAGAAATATTGCCTTGGTATTGGTCAAACCAGGGGGGCTTGTAAATTATGCAATACATAAACAATATATATATACTAGGGGGGAGTGAAATTTTTTTTTGATACCTGTGGAGTTACCAAATCCTCTTCTCCATCCAGAGAAAATACAAAATTTATATTTAGTGCATGAAAATTTGATTCTTCCATTAATTTGGCTAACCCTTGACCTTTGATAAGCTTTGTTGGTTTTATTTCAATGTCATATTCCAAAATAATTGTTATCCATTTTCCTCTCTTTCTATCTGGGTAATTTTGAGTAAGGATATCCTTCACTACTACATTTGGAATAAAAAAAATTATATGAGAATATAATACATACTCTCTAAAGTCCTTTAAGGATTTGACTAAAGCAAAAGCTTTCTTTTCCATTATATTATACTTCAATAAATAATCTCTCATTCCTCCGTTGAAAAAGGCTATAGGTTTCTCATGTCCTTATTTGTTTTATTGTAACAATACTGAAGCAATAGTATGTTTTGAAGAAAAGGAAAAGATAATGAAATATTTAGTGAAATCAAGACTAATCAAAATAGGAGCACTGGTAAAAGCTGATTTTACATCTGTAATATTCCAAATTAGGAAAAACAGGAATATAGAACATAAAACTAGAAAATGAAATAAAATATCAATACATCAACATGAGCAGATCATTGAGCCATTTCATTAGATTTCATAGTAGAAAATGAGTACAATCTATTGAGGAAAAGGACACTCAAGCTAGGCCAAAACAAGCCTCAAATGACCCAGTACATAAAACATGAAATACTGTTGTTATACAAAATGTCGGAAGGTCATGATTGCTTAGTCCTATGGAGAATAACTACAAGGGAAAACTAATAATACATATAAATTTTGATATATTTCTTAGAACATTTCGGGATCAAAGATCTAGGATTTCTAGCACCATTCCAAGATAACCGAGAAGGGGTTTCCGAAAATACACAATGTCAAAATTGCAGCCCTAGGGCTGAATTACGAACTACAATTGAATAACTACTGGGAGGTGTCTGATATGATGTGAAAATGGATTATACTCCTCCCCACTGATTCTCTGGATGAATGGATTCTCCCTTCAATGAAAAACTAGCTCAAAAATGTGGGCACTTAGCCCTCCATTGCAACTGCCCTGCAAAATAACGCAGTTTCTAAAGGAGAAAGCGCTGCTAAAGATGGCCAAAGCTTGGCCTGATGCTGGACAGTGGAATGAAGCTCAAAGGAATCTCTCCTAAGTGGGCACTCTAATTCCCTCGATGATTAGGGTGGGATTTCCGCTCGGAAACACCCTTGTGCTAAACAACACAACAGACTTCGCTAAACAACTGAAGCATGTAGAAATTCATAAAATACCAAACATAAACAATATTCATAATTCCTTCTATGGCTGTCATTCCATTACTTATATTCTTTATGAGATTCCTCACCCTTGGTCCCACTAATTTAAGATTCTACTCTCATGCATACACTCCTCCATCATAACTGCGTTGTCCTCCACTATCTCCACTCCCTCCATGACAACCCTGTTGATTTGGTCAACCTTGACACCATCCACATGATTTAACCCCGATTCACACCCAAGAGTTCTTTATTCAGCTGATATAATGATCCACATTCACATTAGAAGTGGTTTTATTCCTACTAAAGAGATTTATGGGTCTCTCTATCCTCTTATTCATCTATCTTATTAACAAAAGCAAAAATGAATATTCTAACTAGCAGAAATCTAATTAAGAATATTACAATATTCCCCTCCCAAATGTTTCTTGTCCTCAATAAACTGCAAATATGGGTGTTGTAAAGTCTCCTCTCCTTCCCATGTAACAACCTCATCCGATAGATTCCTCCATTGAATCAGATATTCTCCAATCAATCTGTTCCTTATCCGCCCCTCCCAAGTGTCCAAGTTAGCCTTTGGTGATGGAACCAAATGGCTTACACCATAAAGTGGGAGATCCATGGTGGAAACTGCATGTTGTCTAATGGCATTCTTGAGGCATGAGACATGAAAATTTTTTGGGGATATTAGTCCCAATGGGAAGCCCCAACCCATATGCTACTCCCCCAACAATATGGATCACCCTGTGTGGCCCATAGAAAAGCTTCTCAATCCCCTTCTTTTGCAATGTAGATGGTATATATGGCTGAAAATAGAGATAGAAAAAATTTTCCACCCCATGTTGTCTCTCTCCCCATCCATGATCAGTGTAGAAATTCTGCTGATCTTGGGCTGTAGCAATTGTAGTTCTTAAGAGACCGGAATATATCCTGATTGTCTAGTATCCAATATTTGGGTCTAGGAACCTTACTTTCCCCAAAATTCTATCAACCATGAATAGAACATCATCACCATATGGAACCAAAAATAGAGATACACTGATTGCTATATGAAATGTCAGATGGTGACAATAGTCCCCCAAGTGGAACCAGCGCAGCTCTGCTCCCTGCTACCCCAAAACATAATGTGGTAAGTAGCTTTCCAGCCACTTGCTTGCTGCCTCTATCTGATCATCTGCTTGGGGGTAGTAACTGATATCTGGTGTCAAATGGGTACACCCCAAACATAACAACAGCTGCCCAAAGCCATCTAGTAAGTGGCTATCTCTATCACTGACTGTGATCCTAAGTAGACCATGAAGTCTAAGGAGAGGCTTGCCCTCTTGTGGAGAAATGCACTGTAAATGAATGGCAAAGGAATGTAAATGATTTTTTAGTTGACCAATGATTATAAAGATACAATCCTTACCATTTATTTTTGGCAAGATGGTGATGAAGTCCATAGATGAGCTCTCCCATCTTCCTCTTGGAAAAGGAAGTGACTGTAACAACCTTGCACGATGGTTTTTTTCTTCCTCATTCTTCATGAAAACTACGCACTTCCTGATATGCTGGAGCAGATCCTCCTTGAGACCCTCATGAGAATCTCTCCCTAATGTCCTGATATGTCCCAATGAAACCTTGGTGACCGGAAATGAGTGAATCATGTGCTGCATGTAGAATCTTCTCCTTGAGCTTGGAGTCTCTAGTCAAGAAGAGCCAATCCTGGTAATAGATGACTCCATCCACCACTCTATACCTCTCATCAGTCACCTCCCCATCAAGCACTTCACATGTGAAGTGGTTCTTGGAATAATCCACCAATAGCTAGGACTCCCAATCTGGATCCACACTCATTAATGACAACACTACTGGCTTCTATGATAATGCGCCTATCACCTCATTTATTTCCTCTTTGATACGTGCAATTTCAAAGCCACATGCCAGAATTCTGCCAATCCACTTTTGCTGCCTCCCTTGCAGCTGCTTTTTCTCAAGAAAAGATTGAAGTTTATGGTGGTCAATCTTCTCTTGGAAGCTATTTCCCATCCAAAACTCCTTGAGTTTGGCCAATGCATGCATGAAGGTCAGAAACCTCTTACCCTATATGGAATACTCCTTCCTATGTGGAAGTATCTTCTGATCCTCAAAGGCTATGGAATAGCCTCCTTGAACCGTAATTATGCCATCATCCACTCCTGAAGCATCACCTTTCAACGCAAGAGGCTTGGTGAGAGTTGGTAATACTAATATCGAACAAATATTCATCCCCTACTTGAGACAATCAAAGGCCCTCTACGCTGTGTTGGTCCCATATAAGGCTCCCCTCTTAGCAATATCTATGAGTGGTGCCACTTGTCGTGAGAACTCTTTAACCAACTTCCGGTCCGGGGGCCTTCCTGGTGGAATGCATCCAAATAATACAACATCATGGTCTAGAGTAGACTGCATATGTGAGTGGACTAAGTTGTCATTGCTTCCTCTACTCAAATCAATTTCCATGCTAGGTATGGATGCTTCCTGAGGTGGATAGGTGTGCATGCCCCTGATCATTTGATGTTTACCGCTCTTCTTATCTATCCATTCCATCTGTAAGGTCTCCCAATATGTGGTGACCTTCCCTAGTGTAATCAACCACTGCACACCCAATATCACATTGGTGTTAGGAATATCGACCACAAAGAAGTGATCAGTCAAATTTTATGTCCCCAAGGTTACCGACAATGCCGGGACATACTTCACACATTGCATGGTTCTAGCTCCTGGAACCAAAAATGAGAATCCTTCAAAATCATCAGTGGGTATTGTTCTTCTATGCACTAACTGATCATCAATAAAATTGTGGGTAGCCCCAATGTTTATCAATACTGATACCCGTTGCCCTTGAACTGTACCTCAGACTCTCAAAGTCAGATACTTGGGTACTCCCCACAAACATTCAAGGGCCCCTCCAATTGGAGTAAATGCCTCATTTTCACCTACTGGTGGTGGTGGATCCTCTCCTGGTGCCACAATGCTGATGTCTCCTTCTATTTCTTATTCTTCCTCCTCTTCACTATCATATAACACCTCAATATAGTGTGCCTTTCCCACAACACACTGATGCCTTGGTGCCCATGGTTCTTGGCATGTGAAGCAAAGCTTCCTTCTCCTCAAGTATCTTCATATATCATCACTAAGAGGTCCTTTTTTTTAGTTCTATTTTGGAGGAAGAACCTTCACATCTTCCCCCTTTGACTGAATAGTGGGATTTTGCTGAAATGGAGCTCTTTCCCTTGGAAAAGCATCTGGTAAGTTCCTAGCCGTCTCAATTGAATCTTCGAGCGTAGTTGGTCTAGTGGACTTTACCAACCCATGCAGAGGCTCTGCTAGCCCATCAATGAACATATAAACTCTCCTTGCCATATATAAATCCGGTACCATGATGGAAAGTTTCAGGAATTCAGAGATAAATGTCTCCGGATTACCTGACTTCTTGAGCTTGGCAAGCTCAACAAAAGGTGCCTTTGGATCTCTTCGCTTAAATCTTTCCACCAACCTCCAAGTGAATTCTGCATATGCAGTCACATTTGCATTCCCCAATGTAGAGATACCATGAAACCACCAATCATGTGCCTCACCTTTAAGGTGCAACGCTACTATCTTAATAGCTTCAATGTCCAGTACTTGGTTCAACTGGAAATAGATGTCTAGTTTCTCCACCCAAGGCTTGGCTGTGCACTTGGCTGTGCTGAAAGAATCTACCCATAATACGTTGTAGATCATTTTTCTACATGTACCCTCCACTCCTATTAATATTCTGGGGTCTCTTGGGGTCTCTTTATGTATTTCCATTCTCATCTCCTTTATTTCTTTGGAAATATCCTGCATGGTTTGGAGAAGAAGAAACTCCTTTTCATCCATTTCTCTGGATATTGGAGTTTTTCCTTTGTCTCCTTTATTTTTTGTATAATAAAACCTTTGGTTTATATTAAGATACCACTTCTGCCATTTTGTGAGAGGCTCTTGTTCTTCTGATTACATGGATTTTGTGCTACACAGGTTGAGCCAAGATTATGCTCTGATACCACTGTAACATTCTAAATTAGGAAAAACTAGAATATAGAACATAAAACTAGAAAATGCAGTAAAATATCAATACATCAACATGAGAAGATCATTAGGAAAATTTATTAGATGTCATAGCAGAAAATGAGTACAAGATCTTGAAGAAAAATACACTTAAGCTAGGCCAAAACAAGCCTCAAATGACCCAGTACATAAAACATGAAATACTGCTGCTATACAAAATGCCAGAATGCCATGACTGTGCAGTCCTATGGAGAATAACTGTAGGGGAAAACTAAGAATATATATAACTACTAATATATTGCTTAGAAAATTCCAGGATATGAGATCTAGGCTTTCTAGCACCATTCCAAGGTAACCCAGAAGGGGTTTCTGAAAATACACAATGTGAAAATTGCAACCCTAGGGATGAATTACGCACTACAATTGAATAACTACTGGGAGGTAGCTGATATGATGTGAAAATGGCTGATAATCCTCCCCGCTGATCCTCTGGATGAAGGGATTCTCCCTTCACTTGAAAACTAGCTCAAAAACTTGGGCACTTAGCCCTCCACTGCAACTGCCCTGCAAAATAACGCAGTTTCTGAAGGAGACTGCATTGTTGAAGATGGCTAAAGCTTGGCCTGATGCCAGATAGTGGAATTAAGCTCAAAGGAACCTCTCCTGAGTGGGCACTCGAAGTCCTCTAAGGATGAGAGTGGGATTTCCGCTGGGAAACACCCTTGTGCTAAACAACACAACAGACTCCGCTAAACAACTGAAGTGTGCAGAAAGTCAAAAAGAAAAAACATAAAAAATATTTAGAATGCATTATATGGCTTCCATTCCCTTCCTTATATGATTTTTGAGCTTCCTCACGCTTGGTCCCACTCGTTAAATATTCTACTCTCATGCATACACTCCTCCATCATAACTGCGATGTCCTTAGCTATCTCTAGTCCCTCCATGACAACACTGTCGATTTGGTCAACCTTGACCCCATCCACATGATTTAACCCCTATTCACACCCAAAAGTGCTTTAGTCAACTGATATAATGATGCACATTCACATTAGAAGTGGTTTTATTTCTACTAAAGATATTTATGCGTCTCTCTACCCTTTTATTCATCTATCTTATTGACAAAAGCAAAAATCAATATTATAACTAGCGGAAAGCTAATTAGGAATATTACGCCATCACTAAATGATTTTTTTCTTTGGTATTCCATTTTATCTCAATTTATCTCCTTAACATATTAGAAATAAATCTCATAATTTCAGCCAAGTTAGGAATAATTCTCCTCAAAAAAATTGTCCGACCGATAAAAGATTTCACTTCCTTCTTGTTTCTCGGAGGATCAATTTTCATGATAGCTTAAATCCTGTTGGCATAAATTTTGATACCATCCTTTGAGACTATATGGCCTAATAATTTTCCCTCTTCTGTCCCAAAAAAAAAATATTTATTTGGGTTTAAAGAAATCCCATATTTTCTGCACTTTTCAAATACAATTCTCAAGTGATGTATATGACCCTCATCAAATTTGGAGAAAACAGTAATATCATCTGGATATATGAAAATGAACCTATCTTTTTCCTCTACGAGGGAAATATCTATTTCGCTTTGAAATGTTTCCCTTGCATTCATAAGTCCAAAATGCATCTTGACATACATAAAAGTTCGCCATGGTGTTGTGAAGGTTGTCTCATCTTGATCATCTGGATGTACTAAAATTGGGTTATAACCAGAGAAACCATCAAGCAATGAAATTCTACTTGACCCAACTATGCTGTGAAGTATATGATCCATTTTTGGTAGGGGATAGTTGTATTTAAGGGAAACCTTATTCAGGTTCATGAAGTCCACACATAATCTTATTTCTCTAGACTTTTTCCTCAGTAGTACTAAATTTGAAAGCCACATAGAAAATCTTAAAGGCACTATGATCTTAGTATCAAAAAATTTTCTAACTTCTTTCTCAGTTAGAGGCAATAAAACAAGTTTTACTCTTCTTAGTTTATGTTTGAAAGGTTTTTGATCTTCTTTAATAGGAATAGTATGTTGAATAACATCTTTATCACAAACCTTTAAATCTTGATATCCCCATGAAAAAACATTAGTGTATTACTTAAACAAATCAATATATCTTTGTTTTTCTTTTGGAGGAAATGGCTTTTAAAGTTTCACAAAATTGGGATTTTCTTCAGTACCTATATTAAAATCTTCTACTTCAGACCTAGTTAGTTATATTGTAGGCTTTTTAGAAACTTTGTTAAAATAAAAAAGTTCCCTAAGTGGTACTAGACCTCTTGGTATTGTGTTGTTCTTAAGCTGTAGTATTTTAGATTCTTCAAAATCCTCACTAGTCTTATTGAAAATGGTTTCCTTTTAATTATCATAAGTATTATTTCCTATATCAATTTTCAAATACTCAAATTCATCCTTTAATTGCAAGACATTGTTGAGCTTTTTTTTCATTATCAAATACTCGCAAGTATCTAATATTATCATGGATTGCAGTTCTATGTTTCACATCAATGTCCAGCTTCATGCTTACTCTAAAAGGAATTTTGCATGTACTTGTTGAGGTAGCTAATGCATCATAAAATAATTTTTTATCTCTGGGAATTAATGAAAATTGATATACTGGAAAACACTGTAAAAATTCTAAAACAACATTCACGTATGCTCTCATTCTAGGATGTTCGGTTGAATATTCACCCTTGATTTGTTTTATGAAAATTTCTAAATCTCCATGAATTGAAATTATTTTAGCTCCTAATATTTTCATCTTTTGGAGTCCTAATAATAGAGCCTCATATTCAGCGACATTTTTTGTACACTAAAAACTAAGTTTTTAGGAATATTTATTTGATGTGCCTGATTTTTTGTCTGAAATCCAAACCCCAACTCCAACCCCTTCTTTGCTAACTGCGCCATAAAAGTCCATGTTCCATAATCCATATTTTTGTTCCTGATTTTCACTTTCAATCTGTGGTTTTCCATTATCTATTTCTTTTTATTGGGTATCCACAAATTTAGTTTGTTCTTCCATACAAATATCATTATGTAGGATGAAAGAGTCCATGTCTGAATGTACAGAGTAAACTGGATAATTATTGGGTTTATCATGACTACTTACCATGTATTTCATAAGAGCCTCTCTATAAAATATTCTTTGTTGACCAAAAATAGGGATAGTTGCATATGTCATATTCATCTGTAATGTACCTTGCAACTCCCCCCCATGATCTTGACAAGAGCATTCCATATTTGGGAGGGATGTGAGCCACAAAAATATCCATTACTAAAAAATTTGTAGGAATTTGAGTAAGGGTCACACAAAAATATTTAATCAGTCTCAAAAATATTAATTATTTGAATCAAATGAGTAAAGGTCTTTATAATGCCGAGTTATATCTAAATCTAAATTTTCCAGGATTACCTTTGGCATCAGGTTGTGTGAAGCACCAAAATCCAACATGGCAATGTGTAGAATAAATTCATGAATGTTAAGACTAACATAGAATGGAGGAACATTGCCATCTTGTGTAATTACAGCTACTTTAGGTCTAAAAAATAAATTAGGTTGATCATCAGCTACATTAACACGCTTTGTTCCTTCTTAGATTTTTAGTGCTTTTACAACTTGGTTTCTATATACATCCTTTCTAACTAATTCAAGCAATGGAACACGAATTTTAACCTTTGAAAATTCATTTTCAATGTTGAAAGAAGATTGAGGCATTTCTACTTATTTAACACTTGCATCCTATTTCTGAGGAATTTTCTTTAAGGTGTCAGCCTTTGATTGTCTTGTGGAGGCTATATCAATTGGTATCTTCTTAGGAGGATTTCTGGCAGTGTTTTTACTTCTCAGATTATATTGTTTATGTACTTCCATGATGGAATTTTGATATCCATTTTTATAATTTGTTGATTCTGCAGGCATGTCCTCTGGTTGTGATAATAGGAAAATATCTTGTTCCTCTTTAGTCAAGAAAATAACATCTGCCTCTCCTTCCCCAAAGAGATTAATTTGATCTTCTTCTAGTTCTTCTATAGTTTCTTATCCTTCTTCAACCAAATTTTCTTGAAAAGGAGGTCTAATTTTTGTTTGATCAACTTGGTTTCTTGTTTCTCTTTGTTTGATTTGAGTTTGTTGTCTTATGAAATTGGCATTCCCGATTTGGGGTCCTCCTTGATGTTCACTTGGTGGAGCTTTGTTAATCAAAATTATTCTTTCCATCATCCTTTCCATAGTTTTAACTAAAGTGTCCAATTTTGCATATGATGAAGAATAAGAAGGTTCTTCTTTAATGGTCACTCTTTTTGCAGTCCTTGAATTTTCCCTCTTTTCCAACAAATTTTCCTCTACACTGACAACATTTTTTTGAATCTCTTTTAAGGTGGTTGGATTCCTTTCTCTTAATTGATAAGCCATATCAGCCTCAAACCCATCTCGAAATCGAATCAAAGCTAGTCCTGGTGGGGGTTTTATTGTTGCTGGGATAGAATTGTGAATGTCTAATGCAATAATCCTAAATAGTTTCACTTGGAGCTCTCCTTAATCCTTCATATTATACGAGAATCTAAAGAGGGTTCTTTTTCACTTCCCATATAGAGAGGATATTTTGATGAAATTGTTGTAGATATGCAATACTTCTTGCTGGCAATCCCCTAAACCATTTTCTAACTTCCCCTACCAAAATTTGTGCAAAAAGCCTCATTTTCACATCATCATCATCGAATTCCTCTAAGTCTGAGAATTCATTAATGTAGTCTACGAGTTGTTGAGATGTGATAATCCCGGTGCCATCAAATTGAGGTATTATTTGTGCATAATTTTGGGGCATGGCATTTAATGGTTGTTGAAAAACCAAGGGAGCATATCGTGCTAGCATAATTAAAATATGAGGAGAAGGTGAAATTACAACATAAACTAATGGTGGGCGTAGTAAAGGTGGTGGAGTTGTAATATGTTGAGCTAATGTAAATGAAGTAGGAACCACTGATGAAATAGAGACAGTAGAAAAAGGTAAAAATAAAGGTGAAGAGAATGAGGGAGTAGAAGAAGTAACCAAAGGTTGTTGATTTTGGAATGGTTTTTTAGAGGTTTTATTTAATTTTACTACCAAATCCTCAAGCTTTTCAAACTAATGTAAGAGGTCCTTATCAGATTGTGAAATCACAAGATTTTGTACTGAGATATATGGTCTCTATTTGGTTTCAGCGATATCTATTTCAAGGACAAAGCTTTCTAATTTGGTTATGAAGAGACTATGCTCAAAATATAAGTCAAACTCAATATCCTCGACTGTAATGAGGCTTTTTTGAAGCGAATTAGTTCTCGGAAAAGGATTATTACTTGCTTGAATTTCTATGATGCTCTTCTTTCTAATAAACCTCTCAATATCACTTAAAAATCTAGGAGGATTAGGATCTTGATGAGATCTGGTGAAAATTCTTCTCGAAGCCAGATCTTTAAAGACAATATTTATAGTTTTCTATGTACAAATTTGGGTGGGATCTTGAACCTAATTTCTTTCTATTTCATTTTCATCCACAGGAAATATTTTTGAGATTTTGAAATAAATATTTACCAGGGAAATATTTTAGCTTTTTGTGATCATTCCCCAGTATGGTCGTCAGAATGTTATCACTATGTAATTTTCCTAGGTTGAGGAAGAAAACTACAAAGGTAACCAAAAACCTACTTTTAAATATGGGATCTAGCCCTTCCAGCATTAGAGAGGGCTCTCTCTATATGATTTTGATTTTAATGATTGTATTTTAGGTTAGATATGAAAGGGAAAAAATGATTTTTTTTACTATTTTGGTTGAAAAGTGGAAGAGAAGTCCAGTGGGAATTCTATTCATAATGTCTTCAATAATCACTTAAAATAAATAGAGGGGAAGAAAATAGGGCAAGGTAGGAAAACTCATGGATCTTGTAGAGTTGTTATGGTGTTGATAAGATGAACTAGAATTATAATCAATTAAATATAGAGCACACAAAGATGAATTTTATACTTCATATCATAGAGAAAACATTGAAATTGTATAACAAGCCATAACAGAGTATCATAAATAAATTTGTCCCTTAATCTTCTTGTAAAAAATTTAAGAAGGAAAACATTCATATGAAACTTTGAGTGGAAAACATATTTACAAAAAAAGAGATCACCATTTTCTTGACACAATAATCCTGAGATCAAACTTCCTCTGTATTACTGAAATAATTACTTCAAAGTGTACTTCTTACAAGTATAGAAAATATTTTATTCTATCAGGTTCCATTTTTTTTTTTTAATTTAAATAAAGGTATATGATGGGCATGAGGTGATAGACAAATGCGGGAATGAGGCATGGAGGTGACAGGCGGAAAGAGTGAGGGGATGGTGGTTTTCGAGGGGGGGGGAGCGTATTAGTGGTAAGTAGTTTTGGGAAGAGACACCCCGAAAACCCTGAGGAACCATACGTCACATAAGTGGTGTTTGGAAAACCCACTTTTTGGGACCCACCCCCCTATAAAGTCGTGATGGGTCAAGGGGGTTCGAAATATATTCCCCGTCATTGATTTGGGCTGGGACAATATTCTTCGTCGATAGAAGCGCGATGGTTATAATACATGACAAAAAAATCATTTGTCATATATTTTAAATATATAAGCATAAATTTTAAATAAAATAAACATTCAAATCAAAGTTTTATTTATAATTCATGGCAGAATTTAAGTTTGCACACCTCTTGGGGTTTTCATCATTTTTATTTATTTCTTTCTTTTCACACACACACACACACACACACACACACATATTTCCCTCTTATTTTCTTTTTCTTTTCATTTTTCTATTTTTCTTTCAAAAACTGAAAAATAATTTACATAAATGGAAATATTATTTATAATATCCCATGTAATAAAAACCAGATAATCATCAATTGATCATATAGTTTATAGGACCCTAAAAATACACACAAAAAATACAAAACAAAACAAAAATGCCTTCGATATGCTAGTAATGAAATCCTTCTCATGGGTTATACACATTCTGATTGGGGTGGTAGTGAGGTAAATTGAAGAAGCACTACTGGTGGTTGCTTTAGTTTTCGATCTTCCATGATCTCATTGATGAGAAAGAAGAAAGATAATGTTTATTTGAGTAGTTTTGAGGATGAGTATGTTGCTACAAGTGAAGTTTGCAGAGAAATTTTTTGGCTTAGAAATTTTCTATCAGATTTATTTGGAGGACCACTAAGCCATACAAATATACATTGTGACAACGAAAGTTGCATTTGATTGACAGAAGATCCAATGTTCCATGCTAGGACAAATCATATAAACAATAAGTACCACAATATATAGAATCTTGGTATGACAAGGGGTCATGAAGCTACATTATATTCCTACAGATGAACATGTAGTTGATATTTTTACAAAGGCCTTACCAAACAAGAAGCTTGAGTACTTAAGAAGAAAACTTGGTTTGGTGGATATTTCTTCCTTGATTAAGAGGGAGTGATGATGGAAAATATATTATTTTCTTCATGTTTCATGCAATATACCATGACCATAAACCTTAAGTCTTAGTGAAGGAGATAAATAAAAAATTGGGTCTGTAGGATTGGATAAGCATTTGACATTAGAACTTATCTAGGGTTAGATAATCCAAGATAACAATAAAGTTATAGAAGGATACTCTTAGAGGATAAGGTAGGGCATCCAAGATAAGAGCAATTGAAAAGGGCTGATAATTATTTTAAGATTGGGTCTCCAAGATAAGATTAATCCTAAAGGTGCATACCTAGTGAACATCTAGATGGGGTATGTGCCTTCAGAGGTAATGTGGTGTCTCATGTAAAACCTCCTAGCATTATGCCATCATATAAGTAGAGCTTATAATTTAAGGTATTGTTGAAAATTTTGGTTGTAATATAAATGATTAAAATATGGGTTATCAATCTATATCTTATTATGAGAATACTTCAATTTTAGATGTTTGTACTTCATAATGGGATTATGAATACTTCCCTAGTTAAGAGGGAATGGTGGATAATGTAACTAGATTTAGTTTTCATAAAAAAATTTGTAATCATGACATTGTATATTTTTATATAAAAATAAGATTAATTTTTATTTGTTCAAGAATGGGTTTCATGCTTAAAGTGTAGGTCAAAGCATGTTCTTCATGCCTAGGGCTTATTGATTCAGAAAATATTTTTTGTCATGTAATGTAGTCCCATTTGGACTTGTAGCAAAAGAAAATAATTATTTATGAGTCTAGAAAGTTAATTTCTCCTCCAAGACCATGTTGGCCCCAAGATGATGAAGTTGGCATAAAGAAGCCTATTCGACCCCTCAGGAAGGATATAAATGAGAAGTAATTTCACTCATTTGAAGAACTCACTCAAAAAAGTTCGATATGAAATAAGATGAGAAGAAATAAGATCGAGGAATACATGAAGAAGAATAAGAAGTCAAAGTGAAGAATATATCTTGGAAAAACACATTTTTATGTCCACAGATGCGAATTTTTACAAGGATTTTGTGTGAATTGCAAGGGTTGAATTTGTAAGCTGATATTGTAGACCTCAAGTTATAGGGCCAAGATTTTAACTAAAGTTTTTTTGACCAAATTTGACTTTCACTGACTTTGGAATAATTAGGCTCATTTGGGAGAGATTTTGTTGAAGGTTTGACTTGATACTTGGAAGGAACTTTGAATTTGGTCTTTAGGGATTGTAATTCTCATTTTGAATCAATTCTGTAAGATGAGAAGTATTCTTTTTGGGTTTTCCTCTTGGATGGGTTTTTCCTTGGCTTGAATCCTATATCTTGTGTACTTTGTCTTTTTGTGATGTTGATTGTTTTGGTAATTGCTTGATGAACAATAAATAAAAATTAATAAAATACCAACTAACATAAAAAATAATTATAAAGAAAGGAAAGTCAGCTATAATCTACAAGAACCTTGATTTTACAACAAGGGGGTGTTCTGGAGCAAGCCCTACCCTCCCTCACCTTGATATAATGATCAATACCATGCTTATGCACCACAACATGCAGACTACTTAGGACATTATATGCTTGTGGGTCACATCATAGGTTCAATTTGGATCCTTGCATCGGGATCAATGTTAACCTATGTATTTGTATAATATTGTGAAGAAAAAGTAGTTTTTATAGATGAGGATGGAAACTCACCACAATCCTCACATCATGGGTGCATATGTTTCCTAAGCACTCTCATTTACTCCTCCATGGAAATTTTAATAATAAGGACTCCTCCCCTCAATCCTGGTAGTACATTGTATTATTATCAGAGTTATTCTCGGTGGCTCTACCAAATCCCTTATACTGGTTGGCACCTCCTTCATTTCAGTGAAACAAACCTCCTAGAATTTGGTAATATCACATAAAATAAGGAAATTTTTGTAACATTATAATCCAATCTGGGTTAGAAATGATTGGTGATCACTCTTGGTGCACACAGGCTTCCCATTCAGCCATAGGCTTGCTTTACAGGCCTGCGGGGCCTCTCTTTCAATTTTCATTCTTTCGCTCAGCTTGTTTTCTGCCTCCCCCATTTCCCGATGGTCTGCTTCTTCTCATCACTCTAGACAGAGGGATTCCACGGCCATTTTGGCCTCTCCCTCTCATATGGATCTAAAAAAATGGCCTTCAATGCATTGGTGACCAATGGACCTGCCTTTCAAAAGGCTCTAGTATCCAAGTTTTTGAAATGACTTGAAGAAATTCCTAAAGTTGAGATCTCGAGTCGTCAGGCCAGGAAGTGATCCCTCCAACTTGTGAAATTTGGGTTAATCAATCATTTCATGGGCTAATGGCCATCTCCCAAAACTGTGAAGAAATGGGTTTAGAAGAAATGGAAACCGTTGATCAAGGGTGATCTTTCCACCTCTTTATGTGGTAAGGGATTCTATAATTTTTTATTTGAACAAAAGATATATTAGGACTTGATTTTCCATAGTGGCCCATATTTTATGGGTTTCTAAGGGATATAATTGGATAGATGAGTCAAACTTTTAACTCACATTGTGATGTTCCTTCCTCAGTTTTAGTCTGGGTCAAGCTCCCATTCCTCCCCTTGTTCTGCTGGAATAATAAAATGCACATATACATTGGGAATTATTTGGGGAAATTTAGTGATAGTGTTGAATCTCCAGAGGAATTCTTATGCACCTGAATCTATGTTGAAGTTGACCTGGAGAAATGTCTACCTACAACCATCGATCTAGAAATGGAAAATTGAATGCACATTAAAGAATATATTATGATCAACTTACATTTAAGTGAAAAAATTATCATGATAAAGGAAATTTTTCTAGAGACTTCCCCAAAAAATAGGGGAGAAATCTAAGCTAGGACAAGAAGGTGAAAAATGGAAAACAACCAAAGGAAGAAAATGAAATAACAAGCAAAAAACCCACAAGAATCTTCAGATAGGGGGAGATTCTAGTTAACCTCCAATCCCTCCCTCTCGCAAGTTTAAATCACAAGGAAATGGGGAAGGAACAAGTAATACGACCAATCTGGGTAGAAAATATGGCAACAAAAACAACAAATTTAAAGTTTTAGTAGTCAAGATGGAATAAGGGGAAATCCGATCTCAAGAACCTCAAACCCTACCTTCCTAGAAAATAATACTCTTCTAGGAAACATGAACTCCAAACACATATTTCCCATTCTATGGAGGAACATAGACCAACATGGAAGGTGAATTAGAGAATGAAGAACATTTATTGTCACCCAGAAAGGGAAGTGTTGTGGGAACTACATCCAACTCCGAAGATGAAAAAAATGAGGAAGAAAAAAAAAAAGAGCTAGAGATGAAGACTTGTCACTCAAGACAAAAATCAAATAGAGAACTCTCGATTGAGAAAACCGAAAGAGAGAAATAATTCAGTCATCAATCCATCCTCCACAATCCCCATTTTGGATAAAATACAAGCAAAGGAAGTAAAAAAGGAGTTGGGTCTGGCCCCTCTAAAGAGGTATCTTCTTCTAAAAGTAATGATGATCATCTTATCATGGAAATTTAGAGGATTGGGCTTAAAAAAATTAAAATTAGAAGTTAAATCACTTATCTGAAAAGAAAAATAAACAATATTACTTCTTTTTTTTTTTCTAAATAAGACTAAGTTCTATTACTGTAAGAAGATATAGTACATACAGAGGTGAGCCTTCTCAGGCCGGATGAGTTTCAGCAAAATAACAAAATAGGCGCTGCCCACAGTGGGAAACCAGCGTGCTAGGAGTTTGTTTGCTGCCTCACAAGAGGAAACCAGCATTGTACAAAAAATACTATAAGTGTAACATTTTGGACCGTCAGTAAACTGCGACCTATGACAATAACAGTGAATATATAGGCCCGCTGGCCAGAGATTCTGAATATTCCATCTGGACCAAGACTCTGGCATGAAAAAGACAAAAAAACTGAGAATTCTAAATACCATAATCGTCGGAGGGAGATTCTTCTTCGATACGGCATCCAAATTCATAATCCTCATTGTCCTGGGCTTGATTTGCTGTTGCAGCTCCGTCGTTCTGCGCCATGTGGATGCTTGGGCGACCAGAGCTGCTGCCACCCTGCTTGTCTCGCTCTGCCCCGCTTGAGCCTATCTGCATATCTGAGCGGAGAACACGGTCAGCTTCAGGAGGGCGGAGCTGAG
Organism: Pinus albicaulis; assembly: GCA_034641835.2. NCBI lineage: Eukaryota > Viridiplantae > Streptophyta > Pinopsida > Pinales > Pinaceae > Pinus > Pinus albicaulis. Next base: position 944,901,278 of record CM076571.1, on the reverse strand, counting down.
GACCCGGAGAAATTGAAGAAGAGCCGAACTGAGGAAGCTCCTTGAACTTAACTGAAATTGTGGCGACCACCATGGGCTGAGAGGTGAGGCAAGGAAAGTGAAACAGGGCCGTCTCCGGATTAGCAAGGTGGGCAGCTACAGCAGCGCGAGGTTCAGTGGATGAAGGGTGAAGAGAGGGACCAGGCGGAGGAGAGGGAGGGCGATGGGGCGGCATGGTGCGGCGCCTGTTCGAGGCACGAAGGGACGCGCGCTGAGGAGAAACAGAAACCGGAGAGCCCGAGTTGGAAGGAGACCGACGCCTGGAGGTAGACCGAGCTCGGGTGCTGCCTCTGCGGCATCTGAGCCGGTGCCTGAGCCTAGGCATGATCAAATGAGGAGAATGCAGCAGTGGCTGAGAGAAGCGCTGCGAATTCCGCAGAGGCGTGCTGGGCGTGAAGTTCAGAGGCGGACCTGCAAGAAGACAGAAAGAGCTCTGAGAGAAATGGGAGCCCGGTGTGAATTCCACGCAGCAGTGGATGCTACATCTTCTGCCCAAGGCAGTCCGTGTGCTGGCTATCGTGGCTTCCGGAGAACAGCCAGAGCCGAGAGGCGCAATGGATAAAAGCATTGTTACAACCCAGAGGTAAGGCGAAATGCAGCTTCGAAGCATCGAGAAGGCAGTTAATCTCCTGCAGGTGGAGGACGGCAAAGCATAATGCGGGAGTTCTTGGCATCCCCACCGGCTTGAATGCCAAGTAGGGTGGTGTGCCATGGAGTTAATACAACCAGAGTGCATTGAATGCTGAAGGCCGGCGTCCCTGTGGGTTTGGCACGCGCCGGCTCGCATTTCATTATCAACAACCATCACCCGCATCCGGGTAACAATATTACTTCTTCAAGACACTAAATTAGAGGAAAAAAATCTTATAGCCCAACAAAACAAGATTTGGAGTTGCATTACTATGTTATTAGTCAATGCTCATGGATCTTCCGGGGGAATCAAGAATTTTTGGGACCCTCACCAAGTCCTCCTCCTAACCATAAAAAATTGGTCCATTGGCTAGTTACTTCTTTCAGTGACCTATATTTCAACCGAATATTCTATATCATAAACATATATATGCATGTATGCTTTCGAGAGAAGCAAGAGTGGTAGGCCACACTTTACAACATTCAAGACTTAGAGTTCGAAACCTTTAGCATATATGGTAGAGACTTTAACAACACCATGTATGGTTTGGAGAAGAAATTATGATCCAATGTAAGAGACCATTTCTAGGAATATATGGAGGATAAAGTGAGTCATTCCAAGCTCATAGAAATTCACCCTTCAGGATTCTGCTTCACCTGAAGCAATAGAATAATTATGGCCAACCACATCACAGTCAAAATTGACCAATTATTGATAGCCAATGATTTTTTAGACAATAACCTAAACATTAAATCTTCTATAATTCCTTGGAGCAGGTCGTATCATTGTCCTATAAGACTCGGTTTGTCGCCCCCTTCAAATTTTGGCCCTATTCCCTTTCAATTTAACCCTATATGGATAGGTCAACATGACTTCCATGAGTTGGTATCCCAATTCTCGTCTGCTTGGGTAGAAGGCATTCCAATAAAGATATGGGAAGAGAATCTTAGAAGATTGAAATCTTGTATCAAACATTCAGTCACAACTACTTTCACTGCTCATAAACAATCCATCCAAGCCTTGGAGAAATAAATTAATTGAATAAAATCATGTTTGGATTATAAAACAACCACTCCTGATTTGCTGCTTCAAGAAAAAAAAATATAAATATCATGATCTGCTTAGAGTAGAGGAAAAAGAATGGAGGTTAAAATCCCACAGTATCTGGTTGCAGGAAGGAGACAAAAATAGTAAATTATTCCACTGATAGTGTAAAAAATGAGAAAGAAGGAACATAATAAAGGAAATCTCAAGAAATGGAAGAAATATTGTGGATTTTCACCTTATAAAGGAAGCAGTTGCAACCCATTTTCTAGATCTCTACTTTGAGCAAGATCCTCCAATAGAGGAAGAAAAATATTACATGTTAGAGCACCTTGTAGAAGTTATTATGGTGGAAATGAACCAACTTCTCACATGTATGCCTGATAAAGAGGAAATTTATAAAACTATGTTCTCCCTCCATTCGGACAAGGCCCCTGGCCCTCACATATTTTCTGCTCATTTTTATCAACATTTCTGGTATTTTATCAAATTGGACCTTTATCGAATCATCGGGTATTATATCAAACAGGGGAGTGCTGGAGGAGGTACAAACTCTTATTTTCTCACTCTAGTACCAAAATATCATAACCCTCCTCTTTTAATCGGTTATGTACCATATTTTTATGCAATATACTCTACAAACTAATATCTAAAATCTTGTCCAGGAGACTTTAAAAATTTCTTCCTTCAATTATTTAGAAAACCAAGGCGAGTTTTTCCCTAGAAGAAAAATATTTGACAATGTAATCATTGTTCAAGAAGTTATCATAGGTATGGCAATTAAGTTAGATATGGCGAACACCTTTGACCACGTTAGGCACAAATTCCTCTTAAAAGTTCTATATAGAATGTGATTTGATCCAAGATATCTTTGTTGGATAGATATGTGAATTAGCTCCCCTTGGATATCTACTTTAGTAAATGGTATAATTTCTAAATTTTTTAAATCCTCAAGGGGTTTAAGATGTTAGAGTTAGTTTTTCAGTGATCAAAGATAACTCTTTCAAGAGTTTTCCATTAGGTCATTAGTCAATTTTTATTTTATTTTTCAGATAGTCTTCAACAATAATTTTGATCACTGAGTAAGTCTCATCAAGATATGTTACTCCTTCACACTTTTTCATATCCATTTCAGAGGTCTAAAGTCATGACATTCCATCACATATAGGTCAAGTTTTAGGGTCCAAAACGCCATGAAAAATATCTAGCTTTTTCACTTACTTGAAAAAGGGGGTAGTCAAAATTCCATATGATCCATATAAGTCTTGTGAAAGGAGTAAGCCTTTTTTAGAGTTTGAAATAAACTTTGTGTCATGGAAAATTCTATGCTATGTTGCTATATTTCGAAGAGGAATGAAAAACTCTGTTAAAGATATATTTTCTAAATTGCATAATATTAAAGACTTATCTTTAATATATAGAAAATAATACTTTTAAAACCATAGGTTTAAATCCTATCAGTTATATATTGTTGTCGTCATACTCCACTATCCATTATCCTCCATTATAGCTGTGACACATCACAATCATATATTTTTCCGTCATCCGTATCTCATCACTCTCGTCATACCCCTATCCCACCAATCAAATCACCCCCACTGTATGTTAAAACCCCGCTACTTCGTTGATCATCCATCGCATCACCATTGTAGAAATTAGTATAAAATAAGCATGCATAAATCCAGATTCCCCTGATCTCAAAATATTTAACTTCTTGCAAAATACAGAATCATTCCACTGTTAATATTTTGCAGAAAATTAATTGCAAACACATGTGAAGCATAAATAAAAACAATCACACATAACTCAGTTGTTTAATGGGAAAGCCTGAAGTTGAAAACCCAAACTATCATATATTATGTATCATGGAGATCATGTAACAATATCATACAAAGCTTAGTACATCAAGATCTCAGTACAATCAATCGTCACACACTAACATAGAAGAAGTTTGCAAATCCATGCACCGATCTCTGCCCTCATGCTAGCCTGCCTCCACTACACAATCCCTGTTGAAGAATAGCTTTGAATGAATTCGAATTACCCTTGCCTTGACTGTGCAATCCTCATTGGAAACTCCATTGTGTGTGTGTGGTGCAATCAATGCATCACTATAGTCACACCAGATAGTCCATCTTGCCCTTTCACCTATCTCTCCACTGGGTCTCCAGTGGAACTAACATGCACTGTAGTTAGCTGTTGTACTGTTCAATTGATTAATGAGTTATTATTGGTGAATTAATTAACTAATTAATTTACTCCACTCTCACTAGTGTATCATTCAGTTAGACTAGATACAACTAGCTTAGCTGAGTCTAACTGAGTTAAACTGAATACAACTCCATGAACTACTCTTCCAAATCTGTCATAACTTTGCCACTTCAGTTATAACTAAGTCCTCCATGCATGAACCACCAGTAAACCCTAGGAATTGTGTAATTCCTTCAGGCCACTAATTTTCCAAATCTGTGCACTGAAATTAAGTGCTCCAAGAGAATAAATTGTTGTTTATTGTCGGATTCAATTATTAAGAGCTAATAATAATCGACACTTCTATTTTTAGATCGACGATCTATAAATAGACTTCACCCAATATTCTAAAAATATAATTTCATCTATTTTTCCAACTTGACCAACCATCCACAAATAGCATCCTGCAACTTCTGCAATATGATCACCATGTCTAAAAATAGACATAGTCTAAAAACAGACTTGCGCCAAAAATAGCCTATGGGCCCACTTAGTGAAGGCGACCCTTTTCACTAAGCTTATCATATTGTTGAATATTAAAACTCCCTCTCAACAAGATAGGGATTATCTTTCACCCCGATCCTGCCTCGATGGTATTCGAATTTTCTCCTGGTGAGCGCCTTTGTCAAAATATCTGCATCCTAATCCTTCGTAGGAATGTACTAAAGCAACATGATCTTCTGCTACACACAATCTCTGATACGATGATACCAGATATCAATATGTTTAGATCTATCATGAAACACAGGATTAATTATCATGAAACACAGGATTAATCGAGAGTTTAATGCAACTCTTATTATCACAATGTATCACTGTAGGATCTAAATGTGAACCGAACAAACCAACTAGGATCTTCCTCATCCAAATAGCCTCACATGCAGCTTGACTTGCTGCCATGTATTCTGCTTCCGCTGAACTGAGTGCCATGGATTTTTGTTTCCTGTTGTACCAAGAAACTACCGTAGCTCCAATACTGAAAACCCCTCCTGATGTGCTCTTTCTGTTTGTTGGGATGCCTGCCCAATCTGCATCCGTGAAGCCATGCAACTTCACCTCATCCGTCTATCTGTACCATAAACCATAATCAGATGTACCCCTGAGATATCTCAGGACATGCTTGTCTGCCTTCCAAAAGAGCTTGGTAGGCTTAACCATCACATATGTCTGGTCTTGTATTAACTAAATACATGAGTGAACCCACCAACTGTCGATAAATAGTGGCATCCACTACCTCTGCCGATGTGGAATCCTCTTTCCTCCAATTTCCTGAAAGAGGAGTGTCGATTGGCTTGCAGCCTTGCATGTGAAACTTCTCCAGTATCTCCCAGGCATACTTTCCTTGAGACACAAATAGTTCACCTTCCCACTGCCATATTTCCAATCCAAGGAAATAATGAAGGAGGCCCAAATCCTTCATCTCAAACTCCTTTGCAAGACATGCCTTGCATGAGTGTATCAACTTCTCATCACCTGTTAGTATTAAATCATCAACATAAAAAACAATGATTAAAAGCTTACCCTCCACCAAAATTTGGTACAGGTTTGCATCCTCCTCACTCTTGGTGAAGCCATGTTCAGTGAAATAGTGGTCTATTCGAGTGTACCAAGTACGAGGTGCTTGTTTCAGCCCATACAATGCTCTTTTGAGCCTGCACACATGCGAATCGCTGCTGAAGATATCAAATCCTTCAGGCTTCTCAATGTACACCTCTTCCTCAATGATCCCATTAAGGAACACAGTCTTCACATCCATCTGATGAATGTGCCAACCCATCTACGCTTTGAGAGCAAGGATGGTCTGTATGGAAGAATACCGTGCGATAGGTGCAAAGGTTTCTTCATATTCAATCCCCTCGATCTATGAGAATACCTAGGCAACAAATCTTGCCTTATACTTCTCAACACTCCCATTAGCAGCTTGCTTTACCTTGTAGATCCATCTTGATCCTACAACTGATTTACCCATCGGCCTTGGAACAATCTCCCAAGCACTGTTTCTGACAATGGAGTCATACTCCTCCACCATGGCATCTACCCATGTGGGCTCCTGCACTGCTTATTCAAAAGAAGATGGCTCTGTCATGATACACTTGCTCATAAGACCAATGTATCCAGTAAACTGGTCAGGTGACTGTCTCTGTCTGCGCTGTGACGTAGGGACTCCTACATTCTGTGTCACATCAAGCTTCGATCTCTTAGCTTCTGTGGTACACTTTCTGCCTTGTATGATGTTTGGTTCTGCATGAGTGGACTCCTCAACTCCATGAATCTCCTCCTGTGGCTGATCCACATCTAGAGGCTCATCTTTGGGAACAATAAGTTCCTCTTCTGCATGCAAGTGTAGCTCCCTCTCAAGCGCAAACTTCATGGCTTTCACCTCATTGAATTTTATATCCCTTTGCACCACAGTCATCTAACTATCTAGAAAATACACTCGATAATTATGGGGTGTTTCTGTGTACCCCACAAATATCCCAACTTTTGCAGTCGGCTCCAGCTTCTTCCTGGCATCCTTTGTCACATGATGTAAACAGATGAGCCAAAAATCTTCAAATGAGAAATATCAGGCTTCTTACCAGTAAAAGCTTCTTCAGGTGTACTCATGCCAAGTACTCTATGAGGACAACGGTTTTGCACATAAACCGTAGTGTTGCATGCTTCCACCCACAAGTGCATCGGTAGGCCCTGGTCATGGAGCATGGCTTGTGCAGCACCCACGATCGTTCTGTTCTTCCTCTCCGCAACCCCATTCTGCTGTGGGTTATGAGGCGCTATGAGTTCTCTTCAAATTCCTTCTTTGCTACAAAAGTATTTGAAATCGCCCAAGATGTATTCACCACCATTATCGCTTCGTAGAGCTTTCACTTGCTTCCTCGACTCCTTCTCCACCAATGCTTTAAACTCATATAACTTTGAGAATGTTTCACTCTTCTTCTACATGAAGAAGATCCAGCATCTGCAAGAATAGTCATAAAAAAATATAACATAATACCTGTGTTTTGCTGTTGAAGCAACTGGAAAAGGTCCACACACGTATGTGTGAATTCTCTCCAAGATCACCGAAGCACGATTCTCCTTCTCATAAAAGGTGGTTTTCACAAACTTACCCATAGTACATCCCTTACACTGATCTGACTACGTAAGAGTACCCTTGGGAAGTCCAGTAGAAATCTGCTGCAAAATCTTCAAAGCGCCATGGTGAAGATGGCCCAATCTTCTGTGCCATAATTCGCCCTCATCCAGGCTCACCACTTCTTTTGCTTTGCCCACCATTGCAGCGCAGCCATATACCTCCAGCTTGTAGAGATTCTTAACTCGAATCCCTTTTTTCTTGGTTTGACCCATTGTTTTATGTCGAAGGAAGGTTTTTCCCTCACTAAAAACAACATCATAACCTTTTTCTTCCAACATTGCGACTGAGACCAAGTTCTTCTTCAGACCTGGAAAATGCATAACATCCTTCAACAAGAATGGATTATCGGACTCCCTCTCAAAGGTAATGGTCCCAATGCCGGTCTCACTGTATCGACCATCGTCTCCCATCTCTATATGCATCTGGAGGCCCTTCTCCTCCAGGTCACTAAACAACTTCTTGTCTCCCGTCATATGGAAAGACGCACCACTATCAAGATACCACACTGATCCCATATAGCTTGAAATCAAGCATGCGATCAAAGAGAAATCAAGTTCAAATTGCGAGGCTAAGGCCTCTCCGGCTGCAACTCTAGCAGCCTTCTTGTTCTTCTTCTTCAGTAGGCAATTAGTGGCAAAATTCCCATGTTTGTGACAGTGAAAACACTTCACCTTGGAAAAATCATGCTTCTTGCCTTTTCTTGGAGAGGTAAATCCCCTCTATGGACAGAGGCGATCCCACTAGCCCTAGAATGGGTCTAGCAACAAAAAAAACACGCTACGATACCGATTCCTAGTTACAAAAGACAATGCTACGATAGATAGCCTACCTCAAGTCCTACGTTGCTGTCTTCGAAGAAGAAGCGCTGCTTCTCATTCCTAGCTTGATAGATCACAATCCTTTCGCTCACCACGTCCGGACACCTATACACATGCAGAGAAGAAACAACGTCATACAACATGATAATTCAAAAATGTAACTATCAATTAGTCGGAAAAGTTTGAACTAAATTGAATTACACAGATAAGAAATACAACAATGGAACCAATAACGTAGTCGAGCATATATTAAAATGTGAAAGAAAGATTACAACCGAGTTCCGACGTCGCGTTCTTTTTTTGGCAGGGCTTCCAGCAGAGCGTGTCTCTGCTTTCAATAGTCGCTCAGCTATAGTTTTCTTCCCAAATGTTTAGCTAGCTAGCAAATGGAGAGGGCAGGCTTTTATAGAGGGAGAAGGAGAGGTTAGGCTCCCTATAATCATGGGGGAGAGTCCTATCTCTTAGGAAGGTTCCATGATAGGTGGAAAACCACTTCCTAAACAGGGAGATCCGGAGGCAAACAACCCAACCTCATTTTGATGATCTGTTCTGAAGTTGTTAGAATCAAGCTTCTGCCTTCTATTTTTAAAAAAAATTCCTTAATAGGCTTGGCGTGGGTGTAACACAGGGATAGAGTAACAAATGGCATGCCCACTAGTGTGCATTTTCCTCAATGGCGTGAGGGATGAGCTGGCTACCCGCGCCAATGCCAAAACATGGGTTTTTGGGGTTTCCCAGAGGAAATTTTCTTGAGTAGAATTCTTGTCCTTATGCAGAAGGATGCCATCAAGGTGTTTTCAGGAAATTTTACTGTTCACAGGTCATGGTAATAGTCCTCCAATGTACAGGACGAGGGATTGCAGGGACGGTGAAAAAATGCTGTGTAACAGATGCTATTGTGAAAGCAGCTCCAAAAAGAGAAGAAAAGAGATATCAATGCCTTAGAAATAAGCCACTTCAAGGGGGAAACCTCCAATACATTACATGAATGAAAAATTCTTGGATGATTCAAATTACAAAACCTCCTTTCTATATATAGGAGCCCATGGGGCCACAATGTAATCCTAGCCGACCTAACAATAATAATTTAAGGGCACAATATTAACAATATGGGGGTTACAAGGGTACAATAATAACAATAAGGGGGTTACACTAACAACAATAAGGGACTATACTAGTAATATATGGACCTAACATGCCCTTCTCCTTCAAAAAAGTGTTGTCCTCAACGCTTGAGTAGCTCTGGGTGCTTTTGTATAAAATTCTCATCCTCCCATGTAGAATCTTCAGTGGGTAAGTTCTTCCACTTGATGAGTGTAGAAATTTGAATAATTTGCTGAATTACTCACCGAGATTATCCTGATTACACATTATTTAAGCGTCATGCATAATACATAACCTCTTCTACAATTGATCATCAATATGCGGAAATAGAAGCAGTCGCATGCGCACATTAAAACATAATCAAGCACACATATAACACAGTATGTAATGGGGAAAGCATACAGCTGAAAACCCCCAACTATTTGTATATTATAATGATAGATAACATGTAACAATACATAGCACAAAGCTCCTCACAGCTCTCAGCACTATCTCACATGCTACACACAAACTAGCTCAGATATAGAACAAGTCACAAGTTCAAATCTCCTCCACAAGTCTGCCTGCCTCTACTGCGTAATCCAAGATGAATAATGATGAGATCCAAGTTCGAATCCCACTGGCTTGTACTGCGCAATCCTCATTGGCAATCTCAATCAATGTGTGTGCAAATCTCATGCACAGCTATAGTCACAACCGATAGTAGACTCACCCTTTCACCCACCTCTAACACTGGTCTCCACTGAACTGTCCATGCATTGCAGTTAACTGATGTATTCTTTATTTGATTTATGAGTTAATAATTAGTGAATTAATTAATAATTAATTCACACCACTCATCACTAGTGTATTTATCAGTTAGACTAAATACAACTAGTTCAACTAAGTTAAACCGAACACAACTCCACCAACCGTCTCATCAACTCCACCAAACTCTGCCACATGAGTTCTAACTGAAGTCAACCATGCAATAGCTCAACTAACCCTTAGGAAAAGCGTATTTCCTTCTGTCAGCTGCATGTGCTACATCCAAGCATCAAACTGAAGTGCTCCAAGAGGATAAGATAATGTTTATAGTCTAAATATTATTAAGGGTTAATAATATTTGACTGTTCTATTTTTAGCCCGGTAGTCTAAAAATAGAAACCGCCCAATGTCTAAAAATAGAGGTCCATCTATTTTTACCAACTCGACCAATCATCCATAAATATCATCCCGCAACTCATAGACCATGATCCATATGTCTAAAAATAGACATAGTCTAAAAATAGACTTTGCGCCAAAAATAGCCTGCGGGCCCACTTAGTGAAGGCGACTTCTTTTCACTAAGCTCCATCATCTTGTTGAATTTTCAACACTCCCTCTCAACAAGATATGGATTATCTGCAACCCCTATCCTGCCTTTGTGGTATTCGAATTTTCTCCTGGTGAGCGCCTTCGTCAAGATATCAGCATCCTGATCCTCCGTGGGAATGTATGAAAGTAACATGATTCTCCGCCGCACACAATCTCTGATATGATGGTACCTGATGTCGATGTGTTTGGATCTATCATGAAATACTGGATTAGCCGAGAGTTTAATGCAACTCTGGTTATCACAATAAATCACAGTAGGCTCCAAGTGTGACCCGAATAACCCGACCAGGATCTTCCTCATCCATATGGCCTCGCATGCAGCCAAGCTTGCTGCCATATACTCAGCCTCTGCTGAACTGAATGCCACGAATCTCTGCTTCCTACTGTACCAAGAAACTGCTGTCGACCCGATACTAAATATCCCTCCAGATGTGCTCTTTCTGTCCGTTGGGCTCCCTGCCCAATCTGCATCCGTGAAGCCACATAGCTTCACCTCATCCTCCTATCTGTACCACAATCCATATCCCGATGTGCCTCTAAGATAACGCAATACATGCTTGCCTACCTTCCAGAAGAGCTTGGTAGGCTTAACCATAGCTTGTGAAAGCTGGTTAACAACATAGCATATATCGGGTCGTGTATTGACCAGATACATAAGCGACCCCACCAACTGTCGATAAACAATGGCATCCACTACCTCCGCTGAAGTAGCATCCTCCTTCCTCCAACCTCCAAGAAGAGGAGTATCAACAGGCTTGCAGCCATGCATGTTGAACTTCTCCAGTATCTCTCGGGCATACTTACCCTGAGAAACAAATAGTCCATCACTGCGCTGCCAAATTTCCAATCCCAGGAAATAATGAAGGAGGCCCAAGTCCTTCATCTCAAACTCTCTAGCAAGATCCTCCTTGCATGAAAGTATCAACAGCTCATCACCCGTCAAAATCAGATCATCTACATGCAGTACAATGATCAGAAACTTCCCCTCCACCACAATCTGGTACATGTTAGGATCCGCCTCACTCATGGAGAATCCAAGTCCGGTGAAATAACTGTCTATCCGTGTGTACCAAGCATGAGGTGCGCTTTAGCCCATGGTGCTCTCTTGGAGTCTTGTCCATGCGACTCCTTCTTTGAAGATCTCGAAACCTTCGGGCTGCTCTATGTACACCTCCTCCTCAATGACTCCGTTGAGGAACATAGTCTTCACATCCATCTGATGGATGTGCCACCCCATCTGCGTTGAGAGAGCAAGAATCGACCGTATGGAAGAGTACCTTGCGACAAGTGCAAAAGTCTCCTCATTATCGATCCCCTCTATCTGAGAAAAGCCTCGGGCAACAAATATTGCCTTGTACTTTTCCACACTCCCGTCAGCCGCCTGCTTCACTTTGTAGACCCATCTCGAGCCTACCACTGATTTCCCCTCCGGTCTTGGGACAATCTCCCATGCACTGTTTCTGACGATCCAATCGAATCATACTCTTCCACCATGGCATCTACCCATGCGGGGTCCTCAGAAGCCTCTGAAGAGGATGGCTCTGTCCACCGACATTTGCTCACAAGAGCCATGTATCCAGTGTACCGATCCGGTGGCTTATCTCTGTCTGCTGTCTTGTAGGTGGCATCCCCAGACCTTCTCACATCCTCGGGCAGTCAAAGCCAGCTTTCTGTCGTGTGGCTTCCACCCTGTGATGGTGGTCTTGCATGGAGTGACTCTTCCGCCCTCCTGTGAACTTCCTCTTATGATTGAATCCACATCCTCAGCTAATCCTTGAGACCCTAAACAGCTCTCATCTTCATCTGAAGTGTTGGCTCCCTCTCAAAGCGAACACTTCATGGCATTCTCTCTGAAATTTTTATATCCCGGTATAAGCAGGTCTTGCGGCGTGCAGAGAAGAAATACACACGAATAGTTGTGGGCGTATGTCAATTATGCCCCCTATAAATATCCCAACTTTTAATGATGGCTCGGCTTCTTCCTGGCATCCTTCATTACATGAATGTAAACAGGTGAACCAAAAATCCTCAAATGGGAAATATCAGGCTTCTTACCAGAAAACGCCTCCTCGGGTGTACTCATGCCAAGTATCCTGTGAGGACAATGGTTCTGCACATATACTGCAGTATTGCATGCCTCCGCCCACAAGTGAATGGGTAGGCCCTGATCATGCAACATTGCCCGTGCAGCACCCACGATCGTTATGTTCTTCCGCTCAGCAACCCCGTTCTGTTGTGGGTTATGAGGTGCTATGAGCTCTCTTCGAATTCCTTCTGCGCTGCAAAAGTCCTTGAATTCGCCAGAGATGAATTCACCACCATTGTCGCTCCTAAGAGCCTTCACCTGCTTCCCCGATTCCTTCTCAACCAACGCCTTGAACTCACAGAACTTTGAGTATGTCTCGCTCTTCTTCTGCATGAAGAAGATCCAGCACTTCTGAGAATAATCATCAACAAAGATCACATAGTACCTGTGCTTTGCTGTCGAAGCTACTAAGAAAGGTCCACACACGTCTGTGTGAATTCTCTCAAGGATCGTCGTGGCGCGACTATCATTCTCGTGAAAGGTGGCTTTCACAAATTTTCCCAAGGTACACCCCTTGCACTGATCTGACTGCGCAAGAGTGCCCTTAGGAAGCCCAGTAGAAATCTGCTGCAGTATCTTCAAAGCTCCATGGTGAAGGTGGCCCAATCCCCGGTGCCACAACTCGCCATCATCCCGGCTCACCACTCCTTCTACCTTGCATGCCTTTGCTACGCAGCCATCTACTTGCAACTGATAAAGGTTCTTGACTCGAACCCCTATCTTCCCGGTTTCTCCAGTTGTCTTACTGCGCAGGAACGCCTTTCCCTCACTGAAGACAACATCGTACCCCTTGTCTTCTAACATCGCCACAGAGATCAGATTCTTCATCAATCCTGGAACATGCAACACTTCCTTAAATACGAAGGGTTTACCAGACTCCCTCTCAAAGGAAATGGTACCGATACCGGTCGCACTGTATCTACCATCATCGCCCATCTCGATGTGCACTCCAAGATATTTCTCATCCAGATCTGAAAACAAATCTCGATCTCCAGTCATGTGAAAAGACGCACCACTGTCCAAGAACCATACTGATCCCATCACACTTGAGACCAAGCATGCGATCAGCAAAAAATCCAGCTCAAACTGTGAGGCTAAGGCCTCTCCCGCTGCAGATCCAACAGCATGCTTATTTTTCTTCTTCTACGGACAATTTGTGGCATAATGTCTGTGCTGGTGACAGTGAAAGCACTTCACCTTGGACATGTCCTGCTTCTTGCCTTTCACACCAGAATGAGAAGCTTTCTTTCTCTTCCCCTTCTTTTATTTGGAAGCCAAAGTGCAATTTTCTTCATCATATGCCTTTGATGAAGGTCTGTCCCTGGTACTCCGCTTTATCTCCTCTTGCATGAGATCCGACCAAAGTCGCTCCCATCCTGGAAATTTCTCCCGACCATTGACAGAGTCCTGATAGGAATGCAAACTCTTTGGAAGACCAAGGAGAGCCAAGTCCACCAAGTCCTCTTCATCGACAGTCACCCCCACACTTCCCAGCTCATCCCTGCATTGGGTGAACTTCGTGAGGTACTTCGGTATGCTCTCGCATTTCTCCATCTTAATGTTTCTGAGTTTATCCTTGAGCGCCAACTTCCTCTGGTTGCTCTTGCTTTGGAATAAATCTGTCAACGCTTTCCACATCAAGTATGGAGAGGTTTTTCCATGTAGGCTGGATACAATGTGATCCTTCACGCCCTCCAACAGAATCCTTCGACATTTTGCCATCTTCTTTTTCCAAGCCTCAACTTGAGCAACATCAGTAGGCTTTGGGACCTTAGTATCTATGAAATCCTTCAGACCGTTATCATCTAATACCACCTCCATTCTGTCCTTCCATGCAACATAATTTGAACTTCCCTCAAGGGCATATTCCAGTCGCAATCCGTTGAAAGACATTTCAACTCCGGCACCAAGAAAACAAACTGCTGCAAAATTCGAATTCCACCAGCTCAAACTCAACCACTTCTGGATCTGTGAGAACAAAGTATTTCTAGCACAGAGATCGAATGTAGGGGCGTTTACTGGATATATCACCTTTAAAAGAAAGGATGGATCCAGAGGCTACCTGGCCCGCTTACAGACTCTGTCTACCGAAATAAATTGTAATCATTGTAATAGATCCGATGATCAATTCTTGCTCTGATACCATGTAGAATTTTGATTAATTTTCTGAATTATTCACCGAGATTATCCTGATTACACACTATTTAAGCTTCATGCATAATACATAACCTCTTCTACAATTGATCATCAATATGCGGAAATAGAAGCAGTCGCATGCGCACATTAAAACATAATCAAGCACACATATAACACAGTATGTAATGGGGAAAGCATACAGCTGAAAACCCCCAAATATCTATATATTATAATGATAGAGAACATGTAAAAATACATAGCACAAAGCTCCTCACAGCTTTCAGCACTATCTCACATGCTACACACAAACTAGCACGGAAGATGAACAAGTCATGAGTTCAAATCTCATCCACCAGTCTGCCTGCCTTTACTGCGCAATCCAAGATGAATAATGATGAGATCCAAGTTCGAATCCCACAGGCTTGATCTGCGCAATCCTCATTGGAAATTTCCATCAATTTGTGTGCAAATCTCATGCACAACCATAGTCACAACTGATAGTAGACTCACCCTTTCACCCAACTCTAACACTGGTCTCCACTGAACTGTCCATGCACTGCAGTTAACTGATGTATTCTTTAGTTGATTTATGAGTTAATAATTAGTGAATTAATTAATAATTAATTCACACCACTCATCACTAGTGTATTTATCAGTTAGACTAAATAAAACTAGTTCAACTAAGTTAAACCGAACACAACTCCACCAACTGTCTCATCAACTCCACCAAACTCTGCCACTTGAGTTCTAACTGAAGTCAACCATGCAATAGCTCAACTAACCCTTAGGAAAAGTGTGTTTCCTTCTGTCAGCTGCATGTGCCACATCCAAGCATCAAACTGAAGTGATCCAAGAGGAAAAGATAATGTTTATAGTCTAAATATTATTAAGGGTTAATAATATTCGACTGTTCTATTTTTAGCTTGGCAGTCAAAAAATAGATTCCGCCCAATTTATAAAAATAGAGGTCCATCTATTTTTACCAACATGACCAATCATCCATAAATAGCATCCTGCAACTCATAGACCATGATCCATATGTCTAAAAATATACATAGTCTAAAAATAGACTTTGCGCCAAAAATAGCCTGCGGGCCCACTTAGTGAAGGCGACTTCATTTCACTAAGCTCCATCATATTGTTGCATTTTCAACAATGAGCTACTATGAAATTGATCGATTCCGTAGCTGTCGAGTTCTTGTTTCCGTGACCCCTTCAGGTTCCAATATGATTTTTCCTTCCTCATCAAGTTCTCGCAATATTGTTTGAACTGGAAGATTTTCACCTATAACCTTCTTTAAGCATGAAACATGGAAAATTGGATGCAATCGTGAAGAAGCAGGAAGCTCCAATTTGTATGCCATAGTAACAATATTTTGCAACACCTTGTAAGGACCATAGTACTTTGGCGATAATTTATTATACTTATTAGCTTGCTTGAGGTAAATTTGTTTGTATGGTTGTAGCCGTAAAAATACCTAGTCTCCTACATCAAAACTTCTCTCGTTGCGATGTTGATATGCCTGTTGTTTCATTCGATTTTCTTCCGGATTTAGGTTGTCCTTTAAGAGTTGGAGAGCTTCTTGTTGATGCTTGATGTGCTCTTCCACTACTTGAACGTTCGAATTTTCTCTTAAATATGATGTGATGGATGGTTGATGATATCCATAAAGTGCCATAAATGGGGTCATTTTTTCTACAGTATGGAAGGAAGCGTTATACCACCATTCAGCTAGAGGTAACCACTTGACCCATTGTGTTTTTTTATCAAATACAAAACAACGAAGATATCCTTCCAAAAATTTAGTTACTATCTCAGTTTGACCATCGGATTGAGGATGACAAGATGAGTTATGAGCTAATTGAGTACCCAAACAAGAAAATAACTCCGTCCAAAAATTTCCAGTAAAAATGGGATCTCTGTCACTCACAATAACCTTTGGGTTTCCATGTAGCTTTTGAATTGTGTCTATAAATGTAGTAGCAATTGTAATTGCTTTAAATGGATGAGATAATGCACAAAAGTGTGCATACTTGGTAAGTCTATCAACTACCACCATGATGGCACTCTTTCCTTCGGACTTAGGTAAACCTGTGATAAAATCCATTGAAATCTCCTCCCAACGTTGACTTGGAATGGATAAAGGTTGTAGAAGTCCTGGGGTCTTAATTGTTTCCACTTTATTCTGCTGGCAAACCAAACATTCCGCCACAAACTTTCGAATATCAGATTTAAGGCCATCCCAAAAAAATTCTTTCTTCACCCCGTGGTAAGTTTTTAAAAATCCTGAGTGTCCTCCTAAAGGAGAAGTGTGCAATTCCAGAAGAATCTTTTGTGTTAGTTGGGAATTCTTACAAAGATATAAGCGATCTTTGTACCATAAGGAATCATTTTTCCAACTAAATGTATCAGATGTACTAGGATCTTGCTGCAACTTTTGAATGAGTGTCCACACTTCTTCGTCCTTATTCCATTCATCTCTTGCTTCGGTTATCCAATCTGGTTGGATAATAGAAATGGCACAAAGCAATGCTTCCACCTCTTCATTCTTTCTTGAGAGTGCATCTGCAACAACATTTAGCTTCCCTTTTTTGTATATTATTTAAAATTCATAACCCAACATCTTTGTGACCCATTTTTTCTACTCTTCTGAATATATTATTTGTTCCAAAAAGTGTTTAAGACTATCATGATCAGTTTTTACCTTGAAGTGTCTTCCCATTAGGTAAGTTCTCCATTTCTTTAGTGCATGCAGTATTGCTAACATTTCCTTCTCAAAAATAGGTTTCTGTAAATACTTTCCTTTGATTGGACGACTTTCAAAAGCAATGGGTCTTCCTTCCTGCATTAAAAAAACACCAATTCCATTTCCTGAGGCATCACATTCCACAATAAAGGTTTTTGTGAAGTCTGGAGTAGCTAAGATCGGTGCTAGGCACATTGCCTCTTTAAGATGTTCAAAGGCCTTAGTTGCTTCAGGAGTCCATGAAAATGCATCTTTCTTCAATAATGTTGTTAGAGGTGCTGCTATTCTCCCATAATCCTTAACAAACTTTCGATAATACCCTGTTAACTCGAGAAATCCTCGCAACTGCTTTATGGTTGTGTGACTTTCCATTCCTTAATGGATTTAATTTTGTTAGGGTCTACCTTAACACCCTCGTGAGATACAATATGACCCAGATATTCCACCTCTTGTACTCCAAAGAAACATTTGGATGTTTTTGCATATAATTATTTCTCCTACAATAGTTTGAGCACCCTGTCAACATGTTCAACATGATCCTTCCAAGACCTGCTGTAGATTAGTATATCATCAAAAAATACTAGCACAAATTTTCTAAGGAAGGGTTTGAAATGGAATTCATCAACCCTTGAAATGTAGAAGGTGCATTGGTAAGGCCAAAAGGCATGACCAAAAATTCATAATGACCCTCATGAGTTCGAAATGTTGTTTTTGGAATATCTTCAGTCTTCATTCTAATTTGATGATACCCTGAACGAAGATCCAATTTGGTAAAATAAATTACTCCATGTAATTCATCCAATAATTCATCAATAATAGGAATTGGAAGTTTATCTTTAATGGCGAGCTTATTGAGCTCCCTATAATGCGAACACATGCGCCATGATCCATCCTTCTTGTGTACCAATACTACAAGAGCAGAGAAAGAACTTTGACTAGGTTGAATTATACCTGCCTCTAACATTTCTGCAATCATACATTCAATTTCACTCTTTTGGACATAAGGATATCTATAAGGCCTGATGTTTGGAGGAACACTTCTTGGAATGAAATGAATAGCATGATCATGATCATGAATAGGTGGGAGTCCTTCTGGAGTTTCAAAAAACTTGGAATGATTGTCCAAGACTTTTTGGAGATCTGCATAAATAGATGATTTTGATGTTGGAACTTCTAGTGAGCATAATTGTGCAATTATGCCTCATTGTTATTTCTTTAGAATCTTTGTCATGAAATTAGAGCTTATTATCTTTCCCGTCTTCCCTGCAATACCCCGTAATTCGACTTCCTTTCCTTCTAAAAAAAAATTCAATAAAAGTTCTTGAAAATTAAAAGCTACCGTCCCCAAAGATTGTAACCATTGTACTCCTAGTACAACATCATCACCTCCCATAGGAATGGAAAGAATTGGACTATTCAATATATACTCCCCCATGGTTAGCTTGATATTATGGCATTTTCTAGAGCAATTTATAGTTCCTCCATTTGCAACCATCACTTGACATTCTGGTGCTGGGTATAGGAAACAATTCAATTCCTTGGCTACCTTACAATGAATAAAATTATAGGTACTACCTGAATCAATCAACACTATTACCCTTTTCTTCTTGATATGTCCTTCTATCTTGAGAGTTTGAGGAGTGGTAATTCCTGCCAATGCATTACACGATATGGTCAGACTCATTTCTTCCTCTTCTTGGGTTGGTTCCTAGTGTATATCCTCTTCTTGTTCATTTTATTCTTCCTCTTCACAATCTATGTAAAATAATTTCTTCTCAGCACACTTATGACCTTTAGTGTATTTTCTATCACAACTGTAGCAAAGCCCTTTTGCTCTTTTTTCTTCCAATTGTTGTGGTGTCAACCTTGTAGGTTGTGGAAATCTAGGTGTAGCAACACTTCCTTCTTTATATAAGTGAGTGGTAGGCTTCCTTGTCGCCATAATTTTACATTCAATTTTTCTTGCCAACCTGAATGCCTTCTCCAATGAATCAGGTTCCAAAAAGCGAACTTCATGTTGGATGTTATCCTTTAAAGTACCTATGAAGAGATCAATCCTGTGTTCCTCTGGAATATCAGTTACCCTTATATTCAATTTTTGGAAGTCCTCAATGTGCTCCCCCACTAAACCCTTTTATTTGAGATTTATCAATTGGCTAAAGAAGGTGTTGCTCTTTGTATCCTCATAATGTGCTATCATTTCCTCCGTAAAAATTGACCAAGTGAAATTTTTTTTACGGGAGCAAAGCCATCAATACCATACAAATGTATTTTGTTCTAAATGTAAAGTTGCAATGCGTACCTTTTGTGTGTTTTGCACATTATGGAGATCAAAATATTTCTCCATCTGTAGTATCCATGTTACAGAATCCTTTCCATCAAACTTCCTCATATCCATTTTTGGAATATGGTGCTTCTTCCCACCAACATTAGATTTTATGAAATCACGATTAACATTTATTTTGTTCTCATCATGAGTTTCCTCTACTATCTTTTCACCATTAGGAAACATTTCTTGTATAAACTTTGTCAAACCTTCCATGTATGATTTTAGATAATTCTTCATGTTTTCCATTTTCTCATCGATCTTAGCTTCCATTTCATCCATCTTAGATTCCATGCCAGCTTCCATGCCAAATATCTTAGATTCCATGCCATTCTTCAAACCATCCATCTTAGATTCCACGCCTTTCTTCAAACCATCCATCTTAGTTTCCACGCCTTTCTTCAAAACTTCCATGTCATTTTTTGTTGGTCTTTGTGAGAGCGAAATTTGTTCCACTTGCTCTTGTAATTTTGATATGTCATGTTGCCATTCTTCGTCTTCATGAGTCATAGTAGACCTTTCTAAAGGCTTAATGGGTGTTGAATTATTTTTAGGGGAAATTTTAGAATCCAATACCGATATCTATTCTACAATATGCCCTTGGAATCAATTCAACTTGATTCTTCAAAAAAGACTTATGCAATTCGGAAAAAAAAATACACACCTTTTACTTGCTTTTGAGGAGCTCGATATTGAAATTGAATTATCTCTATAATTTTGGATCCTCAATATCTGAAATTCAGCCCTATAGTAGCCCTCTAAAGCTTCTTTCAAATTCCACATGTTTGATCTGATTTGGATTCTTCAAGGCAAAGTTATGTCCAATCT
This sequence comes from Pinus albicaulis, assembly GCA_034641835.2. Taxonomy (NCBI): domain Eukaryota; kingdom Viridiplantae; phylum Streptophyta; class Pinopsida; order Pinales; family Pinaceae; genus Pinus; species Pinus albicaulis. The sequence continues at coordinate 944,880,777 of CM076571.1, read as the reverse complement.
TCCATGATGACCCAATTTTGGACTGGTTCAGTAGAGAAAACTTGTACGACTTTCCACGTGTCATTGTTTCCTCCTTTGGCTCTGAAATTGATAGAGTGGAAACTAAAGTCTGTGTACTTATGCCCACTTTTTACAACATTCCAATCCGATGCTCAAAGAGAGAGATATGAATATTTTCCCATGATCACCTCTTTGAGATGAAATTTAGAAGCCTCAAAAAGCCCTAACTTCCACAGATCATATCTCCGAAAATATTGCGAACCAATATCTGAAATTTTGCGAAGATTTTCCTTAGGATTGCGGATTTTCACTCTAAAAATTTCAGCTTCTGAACCTTCGTAGAAAAAACGTTATTATGAAAATACCACGATAACCTGTTTAGGTTAAATTCAGGAGCCTACAAAATGACCTAACTTGCACAGATCATATCTCCGAAAATATTGCGAACCAAGCTCTGAAATTTTGCGAAGATGTTCCTCAGGATTTTGGCTTCGCATTCTAAAAATTTCAGATTCTGAACCTTCATAGAAAAAATTTATAGCGAAAATGCCACGATGACCTGTTTGGAGTAGCGAAACCCTAGAATCTCAAAGCTCTTATACCAAATGTTGTGAAACCAGCTCAAAAAAGAGAAGAAAAGAGATATCAATGCCTTAGAAATAAGCCACTTCGAGGGGAAAACCTCCAATACATTACATGAATGAACAATTTTTGGATGATTCAAATTACAAAACCTCCTTTCTATATATAGTAGCCCATGGGGCCACAATGTAATCCTAGCCGACCTAACAATAATAATTTAAGGGCACAATAATAACAATATGGGGGTTACAAGGGTACAATAATAACAATAAGGGGGTCACACTAACAAAAATAAGGGACTATACTAGTAATATAGGGACCTAACAGATCCCCCCTAAAGCATGAGGTCCGAGAGAGAGGGAGGGGTGAAATGCTTTATGAGAACGCGTTCAACTGAAAACACTGTCGTCGGAAGACCTGCGAATACAAATACAACTGATTTATCTGATACATGATATGTGGCATGGACGTAGCCATCCATAAAAAGCACTTAGACAATGAGATCCAAGGTATGGATGCAGCCATCTAGCAAATAAGGATCAACAAGTAGACTCAGGTATGGTCGCAACCATCCAATCAAGAGAGTCATGTAATAAATCATAATAATCCACGAAGAACTCGTAGCCTGGATGTTTATTAGACAAAATCCAGGGTCTTGTGCTCCATCTCGACCCGAACAGAGTACAAGTTCAAGCATGCGAATATGTGAGCTGAAGTCAAACATGCAAGAACATCATCTGATTACCAGCCAATAATGAAAGCCGTTAACAGACACGAGAGGAAACAACAATAATGACGATGGATCTCAAGGTACAAGAGGTACAATCTATGAAATGTGAACAGTGAGCTAGCATCGAACACCCGCAGAATCATCCGATCAAAGGTCAATAATGAAAACCTTGCGTCGAATGCGAAGAACCTACCATTGAGGCACGCAGGCTCTAAGGCACCAGAAGGGAGTCTCTAGATCAGCTTCCTAGATAATAAGCTGAAGTTGACAGGAAGTGACCTTGATCAAAGGTGGGCCATAATGTCTCCCACATCATCGACATGAGACAGAGGAACATGATTTTGTGAATGAAGACCAACAAAGAATCAGAGGGAGGTTGAAAACTGCGAAGGCCAACTTCTCTTGAACATATCAACGGCACAAAATTGGACTTGGGAGTATTTGACATCAAGGGATATGAGGTCATGGTGACGTGGAAAAGAGTAGATGAGCAGTCAAAAGAGATTACCCAAACCCATGAAGGCAAGCAAAGAACGAGATGAGATGGTCCCAACCCAACACGAATGCAGACAAGTGCCATGTTCAAGAGTGACATATTGCCAACATGACTATAATACTGGTTCCATTTTCCCCCACCATTTCTGGCGAGTACCCCAATTATTTTTTTGAACAAGTTTGAAGGGGATAGCATATTCTTGTGCTGTAAGTTTGTCCTTCAGACAAATCCAACCTAGTACATTTAACGAGCCCTAGGAAGGAGGAACTCGAGTAATTTCATTACGATGGAATCCGATGTCATCAGTTTTTAACGAGTCTGAAAAAGGGAGAACTCGGTGTCTTTTCATGTTTAGAGAGTTTGAAAAGACAGCGAAAAAGAAAACTCCAGTAGTCCCTTTTCGTAGATAGTCCCACAGATTCGAAAAGGTAGAAAACTATGCCTGGGAGAACCTGCTAGTCGCGATAGGCTAGGGTATTATTTTTTCATAAATAATCTATCCCAGTCCGAAAAAGGGGTAAACGTATACTGGGTAGATGTCGTTTCGCAGCCAATTTAACGAGCTCAAAACGACAAGCGACTTGGAAATTTTTTCAGTTTTAGAGAGTCAGAAAAGAGTTGAAAGGTGACTCCAACAGTGACTTTTTCGTGTTTTTACTGAGTCCAAAAAAAGTATAAAATACAACTCGTGTCTTTGTCCTAATCGCGTGAAAACCTGTTGCTGCACAAAAAGCAAGTGTAAAACCCATTTTTCGACAAAAATATAATAAAATATAGGAAAAACAAGTTTTAAAACCTAATTTTGGTTTGAAAAGTTATAAATATTACAAATAGTAAAAACTTATTCACTTTTCACTTTTTTACCTCTTTGCAGAGCGACAGTGAGCCATTTCCTTTGTGATCTTGAGGCGACGATTGCGAACAATCTAGTGGACTAATCTGGATTCCATCTTTTTCAGGTAAAAGCCGCTTCCATTAACCATATTTTAAGTCATATTTCATAGCTTTTGATTGTCATTTGGCATCCCTGAGGGGAGGAATTGCAAAATTAGGGCCTTCGCGGTTGGCACGGGTTTCACGCACGGACCCACACCAGCCGACCCTTTTTCACACAGGGGCCGCACCAGGTGGCGCGACTGTTATCAAAACATCCATGTCAACTGCGCAACCCAACATTCCGTTTAAATTTAACAAAAATACAACCAATGAATTGTTGTTTTAAGTACCCAAGGGATCTTACAATGTGTTTATGACCAAATTGATGTAGGTACAAAACAAAAATGGTGATTGAATGGAAAGAAAGAGAGAACAGTGAAGAATATGAGCAGACAATGGGGAACGAACAATGTATGAGTGCTCTCAAGACCTGCGGGCTCAAGAAATTCTTTATGACACCGTGTCTCTGGGCCCAGCTTGAATTACTACAATATCTTATCAGTATCTGGGATGAGGATCAGGATAAGTTCAGACTTCGAGATCAGGAACTTGAACTCGAAGTGTCAGACGTATATTTCATCACTAGACTGTCATGCAGAGGTGCAGTCCTTATTTTGACCGGTACACGACCTTCTGGAGAGAACATGACAATGGTCATGAACAAGGTGTGCCCAGGGGCATGAAAGGGAACAGGAAGTGGCAAGGTAGACATTCATACTGTCCCCGATCTAGCACTCAGAGTAGTGCTACACACCATTACACGGGCTGTGGGGTCACAGGCACCGCACGAAGCCACCAATATGTAACTGTTGCTTGCTTCAAAGTGCATGAGCCCCACCATTTTCAACTCGGCGGAGGCTATAACAATGAATATCAAGCGACAATTCACAAAATGCAAACAGACCAAACTAAAACAGTTTGGATATGGATCGATTTTGGTGTCGTTCTTCTTGGAACGACTACCTATCTTCCAGCGCTAGGAGGCCATACTCCAAGATCCACCACTGAGGGAGTGATGGATGGCTCGATGGGCGGCACTGATGCCGAGGGTAGGGGGTGGCCAGAAGATGTCTTGGAGGCTTGAGTTTTTAGGTGGCTCCAACGACAGCTCATCGTCGTGGAGGACTGGCCCTATGCCGGCACAGATTTTACTGGAGACCCGGACCTCCCACTCCCAGAGGGAGAGGATTGGGACGAGGAGCTAAGTAAGAATATTTTTAATTTTATGAGTTTTATGATTTTTTGGTATACATGAATTTTCTAATAGCTAATCCTATATGTATGCAGATGTTGGCCCAGAGAGGCCCGCCGAGATGTCACCAATAGCGATGAGGACCCCTCTCGCTTATGACCCTCAAGGTGAGGGGGGCAAGGGGGATGAGCTTGTACAGAACCTAGAGGGGATTTCTCGTGGGGTTTCGGATTATGCTCATTTAGTTGATGTTCCTTTAGCTTATCAGAGGCATACCATAGGGGTGCCGAGTCTTCTCCACCGCTTGCTGAGGTGGTTGGTGCGGGCAGTGACATGCTACCATGAGCACCATGCTGATTAGTCACCTAGGCTTTTCATTTGCATATTTTTGAGAGACATGTTGTCTCCAGATGTAACTGAAACAAAAATGTATATTTTTTGGTTTTATATGATGCACATGTTGCAAACACTCGACATATATATATACATCTATTTTCTACATGGATCTTACTTACATATGATGATGTTTTACAAATGTTATGAAAATGTATAATACAATGTTATCTAATGTATCAGCTAAATAATCTGCATAAATAACAACCCAATGGAAAAGTTAAAAGTTCACAAAATGCATCAAACCAACATATTTTATTTTTACACAATATTAAAAACACAAACGCAAACTATGCTTGAAAATGAGTTTTATGTTTCATTTTTACACAAGCTCAAAACACAGAGTAAAGTATGCTTGAAATGAGTTTTCATTTTTACGCAAGCTTGAAAACACCAAATAACCTATGCTTGAAAATTACAAGGAAAACTGGGCATGCCCCCAGCATGGTGACTCAATTCGAGGTGTACATGCCCCCCAATCTTCAGTCCATATAAAATGGAGTGAAGGTTCAAAACACAAGAGTAAGAGAGATTCGACTTGAATTTCATGATATCTAACAAAAACTTGAATTGAATAGGAACATGTTTCATTGTTTTAACGAGGTTGACACACTTAAAAGAACTGTCCTCGAACCAGCTTGTTTCATTGTTTAGGGAGCTTGACGCAAGAAAAGGAACTATGCTCCAACCAGTTTGGAGGAGCAGCTCCAGGGGGAGAGAACGAGATGAAAAATGCTCGAGAAAATTAGACATTGCCCCCAGGTCAGGCATAAACGAGGAACGATGATGCCCATCGCTCCACGATAAATCTTTGAGAGACATAGTCTCCACGATAGCTTCGTCAAAAGGAAAAACTTCTCTCAAAGGATCGAGCGAATCTGCATCACCGAGCCAAGGGAATTGAGAATAAACATCAAGAGCCATGCTCAAAGGATCATTATTAGCAGGAGGAGGATCTGATGCAGCAATGGTCTCACAATAATTGATTTCAACCGGGGTCAGAGGCATCGATTCTCCAAAAGAGGCAACCTGTTCAGGAGAAGGGATGATCCATGGGTCATCTAACCTAGAGATCATATTGAATTGAACGATGTTCAGTGGTGGAATGGGGAAAATACCCATGAGAACGGGGTCCTTGAAAAGACCTGGTCCTATACTGTCGGGGGGATTAGGAATTTGATCCACGTATGGCACGTTGTTCTCGGAAGACGAAGTAAAGAAAGACAACTGATCTACAGTAATAATCTTGCCCTCATGTGGAAAATTCAAAAGTTGAAAGAGGGTGGATGGAATGCAAAACATGGCGTGGGTCCAACTGTGACCGAGTAGAAGATTGTAGTTGAGTCTGGCATCAAAAAATTCCACTTCAATGTTGACTGTCTTACCTTGTAATGTAATCGGTAGACTTGCGAGAACACCCAAGGGTTTTGATTCCCTTCCCTCGAATGCCTCAAGGGCAATGGGAGATGAAGTGAGGGCTAGAGAACCAATGGCCTTCTATCAAGCAGATGACATAACGTAGGTAGAGGCACCTTCGTCCACAACGGCTCTGTGAATGTTGAGGCCGTTAATGCCGACTTGTATAACAAGGGCAATCTGGTGCGGAATTCGAGGGACAAAATTCTCTAGATCGAAGGTGAGAAGGCTAGAATCGGCAAGGTCAATTCCGCCGATTGCAGACAACAAAGCTTTCCGTTGAGATGGAAAACTCTGAAATAATTCCAACGCGGACATCGCAGAAGGCGCCTGTGCCAAATCCTCAATAATGCTGTAATGTTGAGCAGCACAGGCATTTGGATTATAGGAAGATTTTTGGAGAACACCTTTGGAAGGTGGTCGTACAACGGGTTTAGCATTGGGCCTTTCAATCTCAAGAGGACCAGATGCAAGCAGGGGAGGAGGGCCATAAGTGACTTCCTTCCCAGCTTCCTGGCGTGATCCGACATAATCCTTCGACCGAGTGGAAATAGAAACAGGTGCAACACCATTCATCATGAAAACCTGAGACCCAAATGGTGCAGATGGCGAAGGCTGCTCGACCATCTGGGTCTGCTGAGATGGAAAAGGTTCCTTGAGAACTTCCGGAGTTCCCTTAGAGCCCTTAAGAAGTTGACTAACCTCGGATCATCTAGGAAAATGTTTAGTGTAGTGGTCTTCATCACAAATCAGGCAAGGGTACTTCGGTTTTCACTGTAAACCATCATCAACACGTGGTTTGGATGATTCCAGTTTTGGGGCATCGGATTTGGCTTTGCCTTTGCCCTTCTTCTTCCCTTTGGAAGTATTTTCCATAGGATTGGCTTGGATGGCGTTGACCTCCACGGTCTTACCAGAATCTGGAGTAGCTGGAGGAGCATAATTGTTGGAAAAATTTGATTTCTGCTTCCCATTAGAAGACTTGTGAGAAGCCTGAGAGACAGAACCAATAAAATCGTCTACTGATGGGGTAGCCAACACTTTAGAGGTCCCTGGTCGCGGGGCATCAGTCAAGATGTCATATAACGTGCTGGACTGGGAGTACACTAAATTGAGGTACTGGGCACGAGTAATGGCTTGTTCCTCGGTTACACATGCCCCCATAGCAATGTCTTGTGCAATATTATTGACAAAGGAGGTAGTGAAATAGTGAGTCAGAAGTTGATCAAGAATGTCAAACTTGATCAGACGATAAAAACGTCTCCATTCGTGAATGTGATCTAAAATATGAGTGGCTTTGTCCTGTTTCAGAGATGTTAGGAGATGTGTCTTGGCTTCGTAGCGAACTGGTAACTGGAAATGAATGAGGAATGCCATAGCTAGAGTATTAAAATCTTGAAAAATACCATGGGATAGTTCTATGTACCATTTAGCAGTAGCCCTCGTGAGAGTGTGCTGGAAAATATGTAGACGAATCGAGTCATCTACCTAAGAATTTGAAGAACACCACAAACGGTATGTCATGACGTGTGCTTGGGGGTCTTCTCCAGATTTTCCCTCAAACTTAGGACAATCACCAGGCACCTTCATCGGAACTGGAGGCTAATATGGATTATGAAGAATTGGATCATGGGTCAATTTGGACACGTCTGCTAACTCCAACGTGGCGAGAAAAGGTAATTGGGGGTTAAAAGGCATGACAGGTCCCCAATAAGGACCTGTACCTGTACTCCATCCTGGTTGCGCATAACTTTGACCCCATTGGTGCTGTCCTGAAGGATTTTGACCATTGGGGGTATAGGCCGGATAATTGGGTTGATATGGCGACTGAAAACCAGGATACGGGGGTTGATAACCAGGGTATTGATTCTGATTATATGTGGGCCCCGATTAAGCAGTGTATTGATTTTACTGCGGAGTATAAGTATAGCCTGGCTGTTGAAGGTAATAACCAGAACCTTGGGGCGGGTTGTAAACTGGTCGAGACTGACCTTGAGGGTAATAGTCGCATTGGGGTTGAATGGGCTACTGGTAAGTGGGGCCCTGCTGAGTTGGATAAGTCGGGCGCACAGGTGGATTTGGATGTGGTGTAGAATAGATCGGCGGCTGAGCAGGGTTAATAGGCTGTGTAGGTTGTCCTGGTTGAATAGGTTGACTTGGCTGATGAGGGACACCAGGTTTCCATGACTGAGAAGGTTGGCCTGATGGCGGGAGTGGGCCAGGTTGTGCCTAATAACCAAGTTGACCTGTGACAGGACCGTAAGATGGCCCTGGCTATGCAACATTTTGACCAATTGGAAAATGAGGCTGCTGAGGTTGCACCAAAGGTTGAGAAGGATGGGTTTGCCCCTCAGGACCATATGGAGGTCCAGGTTGATACCCCGGTTGCCTTGTCAGTCCTTGAGGTTGCCCTGGTTGGACCACAGGGTGAGGCTGCAGAGGTTGACCTTGAGGATTGTAAGACTGCCCTTGCAGGTCGTAAAATAATCCCTTCTGGACCGAAGGTTGTCCTTGTAAGGGTTTTCCTTGCGGGTCGTACGCATACCCTGGCTAGGCCGAAGGTTGTCTCTAGAAGGGTTTTCCTTGTGGGCCAGAAGCATATCCTTGCTGAAACAAAGGTTGTCCCTGAAAGGGTTTCCCTTGTTGATTAGAAGGTTGCACAGGCAGGGTAGATAAAAAACCGTTAATATAATGATAAGCCTCAGGAGCAGGAAAACGAAGGGGGTTTCCCTGCTCATCATATTGATATGGAAATATGTAGATCGGGGCACCATCCGCTCTATAATGAGAAAAGTAAGGACGATTAATATCCTGAGAGGACTGACCAACCTCGGAGATCGACGGCTGTAAAGACATCCGATACTCCTCGGGAGAAATGTTCTCTGGAATGGAAGAAGCTATATAAACTTCTTCAGGAACTGATGAGGTCCTAGTTGACTGAGTAGTGACAACAGGCGCAGACGCAACCATGCAGATAGTAGGTCTAACAGGTGCCGATGTGACAAAAGGAGATGCCGTGAGAGGTGTCTGCGGCGACATGCCTAACGAGGGAATGGTCGGTTCCGTGGATGGAGTAAATATTCCCATAGAGGCAATAGCGGCCATGACCTGAATTAAAGACCTATATCCAGCTGGGAGCGATGGACCAAGTGAAGACAGAACATATGGTTCAGGTATTTCTTCAGGAAAAAGCTGGTAGTATTCACCAGAAGTAGGAATTCCCTCACTAGGAGTAGGATTGGATGAGTCCATATCTGACCCTGCCATAAGATCTTCTAAAAGATGACGAGGACTAGGAGGTATGAAAGCAGCCAAAAAGGGCGATCCCAATGTAAGAGGAGGGAAGTTTTCCCCTACTGCAAATCTAAAACAAGCATTGGAAAAGGGCCAGTTGAACTCAACTGGTCCTCAAAAGGGAAGTTCAAATATAACCGGTCCCCCATCGGGAAACTCAGATACAACGGGCTGCTGATGCTCAGAAGAGGACTGAGAGACCTCTGATGAATCATTTGTATAATAACTACCAGTAGATGAAACTGATGGTTCCGCCACTTTGACTGTAGCAAAAAAGCGGAAGAGATAAAAAACAAAGACACACGGGAAAAAACCAAGGCAAACAAAAACAGGCCGAAAGATCAATCTCTAAATGGGCGTATGATCGTAGGTGATTAATTTTACCATATTGAAACTGGAAATTTTACTGTTTCATGTTTTAAGAGTCTAGAAATGAGTAAAATATGACTCTATCACTTTTAGTTTGGAAACAAGCGTGAAAGGACAAGCGCTTGATGATATTTTCAAATTTAGGGAGTCAGTAAAGATCAAAATGACTGCTATGGTAATCTAGGTAAATGGGTGTACCAAATATCCGTGAACTGCCATATACACCTTGGTAAAAATGAAAGAGAAATCAACCAAGGACTTAACGTACATGCAGGTAATCTCTCCGAATGTTGTGTCCGGTGTATCACAGGTAAAAGGCGACAGACTCAACTTCCTATGGATAAAGGATTTGTAACCTAATGGGGTCTCCCTTTATATACACGATGGTACGGGGAGCAGAAGTCTATACTAGCACTATCTATAGCCAGATGGCAAGTAACAACTACTAGGCTTAAAGACGCCGGAACATGTCTCTACCTTAGACTACTAGATGTTCCGTTAAGTTTCAATGCTGCCTCAGGTTAATTCAGTAAATTTTAAAGTTGATCTTCAATTTACGTTTCAATTTCAAGGCCCTATCGAATGTTGGATCTCATAAAACCTGTAGATGCAAACTACATGCCACAAAATATCATTTTGTTCAATGAAGAGATATCTACGAGAGAGTTGAGAGCTTTCAAATGACAGCAAAATGAACACACAAAAACATCCACTACTCTTTTCAATGCAAGCTAATGAAACTAGAAAAAATTTCTCTAGAATTATATAATGCTAGTAATGCGAAGAAGTTTTCGATTTTCACTATGCCAATCAAAATGCAAAAGATTTTTTTTTGGTATTTTTCAATATATTAGAGAAAATGCACTAAATAGATGAAAAACTAATGGAAACATCAATTTGAGAATGATAAAGAGAGAGCTGAAACCAAAAAAATTCACTCAACTCAAACAAATTCAATCAAGACTCAAACCAATGACGAAATCCCTCAAAGCGAAGAAGAATCTTGAAAGAGACTCAAACAAATCGTGTGATCTAGGCTTGGAGCAACACAAAGAGAAATTGAATGAAAGAGAGAACAATCACTCAATAAACGCAATGATTCAATGGGATTCAGCAAGACGAATGCAAAGAAGCAACAACAAAGTTTACCAAGAAAGAAAAGACCCAAAACTCCCACGGGAGGCTCAGCACACTGAAGCACCTAGAAGCCCTAGGGCTAAAATGAAAAACTGACAAAAAAGGGAAAACAACCAGAGGAAAAGGGCTAAACATAGAAAAAAACGACTTCAAAGCACTCAATCAGTCAGAAAAAATGAACCAGGACCAAAATTCAAGCTGAGAGAGTCCAAGAACAAGCAAGCCCTAAAATCGAGCAAGGTTGGCGTGCCTGTGTGGACTAGCCCTAGAGTGGGTCTAGCAACAAAAAAAAACATGCTACGATACCGATTCCTAGTTACAAAAGACAAAGCTACGATAGATAGCCTACCTCAAGTCCTACGCTGCTGTCATCGAAGAAGAAGCGTTGCTTCCCGTTCCTAGCTTGACAGATCACAAGCCTTTCACTCACCACGTCCAGAAACCTGTACACATGCAGAGAAGAAACAACGGCATACAACATGATAATTCAAAAATGTAACTATCAATCAGTTGGAAAAAATTGAAATAAATTGCATTACACAGATAAGCAATACAACAGTGGAACAAATAACGTGGTCGAGCATATATTAAAATGTGAAAGAAAGCTTACAACTGAGTTCCAACATCGCGTTCTTCCTTTGGTAGGGCTTCTAGCAGAGCATGTCTCACAAAGCTCGTCGGGAATTTAGACAAGGCTCTCTCTCTTATGGGGTTCTCCTTAGCTCTACTTTCAATAGTCACTCAGCTATAGTTTTCTTCCCAAATGTTCATCTAGCTAGCAAATGGAGAGGGTAGGCTTTTATAGAGGGAGAAGGAGAGGTTAGGCTCCCTATAATCATGGGGGAGAGTCCTATCTCTTAGGAAGGTTCCATGAGAGGTGGAAAACCACTTCCTAAAAAGGGAGATCCGGAGGCAAACAACCCAACCTCATTTTGATGATCTATTCTGAAGTTAGAATCAAAATTCCACCTTCTATTGTTAAAAAACATTCCTTAATAGGCTTGGCGTGGGTGTAACACAGGGACAGAGCACCAGCTGGTGTGCCCACTAGTGTGCATTTTCCCCACTGGCGCGAGGGATGAACTGGCTACCTGTGCCAATGCTAAAACATGGGTTTTTAGGGTTTCCCAGAGGAAATTTTCTTGAGGATAATTCTTTTCCTTATGCAGAAGGATGCCATCAAGGTGTTTTCAAGACATTTTACTATTCACAGGTCGCAGGAATAGTCCTCCAATGTACGGGATGAGGGATTGCAGGGACGGTGACAAAATGTTGTGTAACACCTTTAGCTTCGAATTTTGAAGGAAATTTCTTCCCCTTCCCTTTCCTTGCTTTGATAGCCAAAGCGAAATCTCTTCATCTTCATTCTTCGATGAAGAGCCATCCTTGGTACCCTGCCTTATCTCCTCCTGCACAAGATCCGACCAAAGTCGCTCCCATCCTGACAGTTTCTCCCATCCATTGACATAGTATTCTTAGCTATGCCAACTCTTTGGAAGCCCAAAGAGAGCCAATCTCACCAAGTCTTCATCATCAACAGTAACCCCCACACTTCCCATTTCATCCTTGCAGTGGACAAACTTTGTGAGGTATTTTGGAATACTGTCGCCCTTCTCCATTTTTATTTTTCTGAGCTTTTATTTAAGCTCCAACTTCCTTTGGTCGCTTCTTCTTTGGAAAAAATCTATCAAATCCTTCCACATTAAGAATGGAGTGGCTTTCCCATGAAGGCTGGACACAATATGGTCCTTCACACCTTCGAACAGAATTCTTCTTGTCTTGGCTATCTTCTTTTGCCATGCGTCAAGTAATGCATCATCACTAGATCTCGGCTTAGGAACATCGCTATTGATGAACTCCTTCAATCCATTATCCTCCAACACCACCTCCATCCTATCCCTCTAGGCTATGTAATTCAAGCTCCCATCAAGGGCATACTCTAATCACAACCCATTGAAAGAGATTTCAATGTACTCTCAACTTCTGCACCAAGAATCTTCTGTAGCAAATTCGAATTGTCCACCAGCACAAACTCAACAATTCTTCACAATTGCAATCTTCAAGAATTAACACTGCTCTGATACCATGTAGAAATTAGTATACACTAAGCATGCATACATCCAGATTCCCCTGATCTCAAAATATTTAACTTCTTGCAAAATACAGAATCATTCCACAGTTAATCTTTTGCGGAAAATTAATTGCGAACACATGTGAAGCATAAATAAAAACAATCGCACATAACACAGTTGTTTAGTGGGAAATTCTGAAGCTGAAAACCCAAACTATCATATATTATGTATCATGGAGATCATGTAACAATCTCATACAAAGATTATTACATCAAGATCTTAGTACAATCAATCGTCACACACTAACATAGAAGAAATATGCAAATCCATGCACCGATCTCTGCTCTCCTGCTAGCCTGCCTCCACTACGCAATCCCTGCTGAAGAATAGCTCTGAATGAATTCGAATTTCCCTTGCCTTTATTGCACAATACTCAATGGAAACTCCAGTGTGTGTGTGGTGCAATCAATGCATCACTATAGTCACAACAGACAGTCCATCTTGCCCTTTCACCTATCTCTCCACTGGGTCTCCACTGGAACTGAATGCATTGTATTTAACTATTGTATTGTTGAGTTGATTAATGAGTTATTATTTGTGAATTAATTAACTAATTAATTTACTCCACTCTCACTAGTGTATCATTCAGTTAGACTAGATACAACTAGCTCAACTGAGTCTAACTGAGTTAAATTGAATACAACTCCATGAACTACTTTTCCAACTCTGTCATAACTTTTCCACTTCAGTTCTAACTGAGTCCTCCATGCATGAACCACTAGTAAACCCTAGGAATTGTGTAATTCCTTCAGGCCACTGATTTTCCAAATATGTGCACTGAAATTAAGTGCTCCAAGAGAATAAGTTGTTGTTTATTGTCGGATTATTATTAAGAGCTAATAATAATCGACACTTCTATTTTTAGATCGACGATCTATAAATATACTTTGCCCAATATTCTAAAAATAAAATTTCATCTATTTTTCCAACTTGACCAACCATCCACAAATAGCATCCTGCAACTTTTGAAATATGATCACCATGTCTAAAAATAGACTTGCGCCAAAAATAGCCTGCGGGCCCACTTACTGAAGGTGACTCTTTTCACTAAGATCATCATCTTGTTGAATCTCAACAACCATTTCATCCAACAGACCGTGTAGAATTTTAGGCCCCCATCATCGTCCAGGACTTAATGTCGGTGGGGGCGTGGTTTTGAAATAGGCGGTATTGTACAGTGCCTCTACTGCTCCGTGTTAGGCTCGTGCAATTTCGCATCCCCCCCCACACAAAACCACTTCTCGCTCCAACACCCCTCCGAAATTTTGCTCACCGCTGATATTAAACCACTCCTTCATTCCACCAATAAAGTCATGCCAACGTTTATTAGCCTGTCCAATCGGTTTAATTCCCGCATTCTCCTAATCGTTAGCCAATTAATTCAAAGGCTAACTATTAGGAAACGTACCCACACCTATTTTCAAATGAGAAACAAGCTTAATTTCATATAAGTTCACCATTGCATACCTATTCAAACTTTTACCTAGCCTTTTCATGCACATGTTTTCAAGTTTTCAGTCATTACCAAAGTTCCAAAGATCAAAATCACTAGTTTTTGAAGCTTTCCCTTACATCTATTGTTTTCTTTTAGTTGGAGAGCTCATCCTCAGTCTCAGCTTGTGTTTTCAATCACATAATTTTCTCTTTCCATCATTCAAACAGATTCAACAATGCCTCCCAAAAACAAAGGACCTGAGCAACCAGTAAGTCTGTTATTGCATCCTTCTGTTGATTTTCACCACATACCTTTAGTAGACAAAGATTACAAGATACATGAAACCTTCACTGATATTGAGCTTTTCGATTTATATTTCTGGTTAGAATATAAGTTTTTGGATAAATCAGATGACATAGGACTGTGGGACTCTAATTTCCCTCATTTCATTTTTCCTCATGCCCATATTTTTCTGGAGTTTGCCATGAGATGTCAAGCTTGGTATATGCCATACCAGAGAGCTATCATAGATCCTATAGGAGAGGTTTTAGTGACCATTGATGCCCAAACAATTGAAAAAATGATGCAAGCCCTAAACACAGAAGATGCCACACCATTTTCCCGAGGAGCCTTGATAGAAATTTATTAGAAACTAGACTTTGCAAGGAGAGCTAGATCTCTTGATATTTTCATGACTGAAAATGGCCCATTACCTAAGAAGAACCCTCCATATCTAGCATCCATATTCCCTGAAAGAACCAACAAAATCATCACAGTCATAGCCTACCTTCTTTGTTATTATTCAAACCAATGGGTAGATGAAGCCATCGTAGGGTTTTTTTCCATATTTTCCATTGATTCCAAACCCTCCATCATTTTCAATTTCAGTTAATTTATTTCAAATTTTATTCATGATCAGTTTTCGAAATTCATAACTGAAGAGGATTTTAGATATGCCTTTGTGTTAGTCTATTTATTTTTTTACTCTCAGGGTGACAAATTTAAGTTTTCTCTACAGAAACTGGATGACGAGGGCCACCAATAGTCAATTATTTTCTAGAATTCATTAGTCATGAAGGAACATAAAGCATATTCTTATAAACAGTTTGTGGAATTGTTTCTTCAACCAACATTCAGTTTGTTGAACAACACTCCAGAGCCCAGAATTAGTGAGGAAATCAGGAAGGTATTTCAGTTATCAGATCAAGATATACATGGGATTGGTATCTTTACCAAAAATATACAGAGATCAGAGTTTATGGATGTGAAATTCCCCCTTATAAGTTGCCCAAATTCTTCCCCATGAGTATTTTTCACTAGAATATATCAGAGAAATGATTAATGCAGATGAAGTTCATTTTGTCTTTGCTAAGAAGAAGTCACATTTTAAAATCAAAACACAGAGAGGTCCTTTTATCTATAATAGCAGAGCAACATGGAAAGAGGTAGATAAATTGTTGAAGGAAATGGAGTTTAGCGCAATCTTTACTTGGTATTATGATCCAATTGGTGTCATCTCTAAATTGAGGGTGGAAAATAAATCAACAACATATTTTTATACACCAAGACTAGAAATTGAAAATTACATGAACCAAATTGAATGTTCAAAAGGCACACTACAGGAGGCAAAGGAGCAAACATTATCTACATCATCATTGCAGACTCCAATTTCACAGGAAAGAGCATGGAAGAGAGTTAGATAAGATCAATCATCTCGAATGATTGAGTCATCAAGCAAAGGATTCAATATTCACTACAGGAAGAAGACAAAGCTAAATATGAAGGTCAATCCCAACAAAGAGACATATAAATAAGAAATTATCATCACTGAAGAGACACCTCCTTCCACACAGGTAGGTGATAAAGGCACTCCTACTACTTCTACTACTCCTACTTCTTTTGCAATTTTACAATATCAACAATCAACAACTTCTCAAGATCAACAAAAAGCCATTCAGAATAGCACAAATGCTATAGGGGAGAAAGAAAAACAAAAGAATGTCTTTGATACTTTCAAAGAGATAAAACTAAAGAATGAAATGTTGAAGACAAGTACATATAACCAGTTTTGGAAACAGACTCCTAGCTCACAAAGTAGTCTCCTTTCAGCTTTTTATTCTAAAAAGGGAAAAATGCATTTTGCATTTCTTCAAGCACATATCTCATAGCCAAAGTCAGAATAAGACTATAAGAAAGTTACATTTGAGTTTGACACAAAATAAATTCATCAAATAGACCAAATGGAGCTTCACAAACAAACTGTTGAGATGATTTCATCAACCCTCACTAATACTACTTTAAGTTTATCAAAACTGCAAGTTTCATTGGAAATTGTGCAGTCACAACTGAAATTGGAGAAGGTATCTTCATTTGCAAAAGATACAAGAATTAAAACCTTAGAAGATATGGTGGTAAATATTGGATATGATCCATCTAATGTCAATGCAATTAAAGAGATTATCAAGAAGAAAAAGGTTGATATAGCAGCATTAAGGAATCAAATAAAAATTCCAGCTTCAGAAGATCCTTTGGCAAAGGATATTGAAGAAAATGTAACTCAGAAAACACATATGATGAAGTTGATAATGGAGAAGAATGCTCAAATAAATTAGATGGATTCGGAATTAGAAAAAATGATTAAGGAAAAATTGCTAGCAGAGAAAACATTCAAAATTCCTCTAGAAGCAGTGCCTTTAGCCGTTGTTCCTACAACTAAGCCTCCCACAACAATTTCTACAGATGGAGCTGAGCAACTCACTCAGGCTGTTCAAAATATGTCAATTCAAGAGGAAGAAATAAAGAAGTTACAAGATCAAATGAGGTTTCTACAATTTCATAAAGCCAAAGATGATAGTTCACATGTAGCTGAAGCACATAGGGCTAAAATGCTGATTGATGGGTTAAAAAAGGATCAAAATGATTCAACCATTGGAAATACCTTGGTCCAAGTGAAATAAATAATATGGGTAGATATCAGAGAGTCCATTTGTGAGATCTGGCCAAGTGTGCAGATCATTTTTGAACAAAAAGAGTTGATTCAGAAGCCAAATGAGGCCATTTCAACAATCAAAGAACAATTAGGAAACAAACCAGCTATAGCAAACAACATCATTAAATTTCTGAATTTGAAGAACATGTATGATTTAGATGAAATTGGCATAGACGACAGAACATAAACAATCCTGGAAGTAAAAATGGTTCTTACAAAGAAGAATTTGATTCTTCAACTAGAAGAAAAATGTCACAGTTTAGAAGTTGCAGTTCAAATATTCTTCAACAGAATAGAATCTTTGGCACAGAAAGGATTTCCATCCTTTTATGTAATCAATGATAAATTAATGACCAGAGAAGATTATGGAAGAAGAATTGAGGAAATTTCCAGGGACTGCCAAATTCTCAAACATCAAAGGTTCAATGACAAAAAGAGCATTATTGCAAGCTTTGACCAATGAAATATTCATTCAATATGAAATCAAACATGTCTTTGTTGTAAAGCCAACTTTTTCCAAATACACTGAAGCTAATGAAATTTACTGCAGGGTAATTAAAATAGTTATCCTTGATGAAGAACGCTAGGAAAGTTATGTGAATATCAAGAGTGATTAATGAAAGCAAAAAAGTCAAAATTTTCCAGATCAGTAGTCAATTGATAGCCAACATAGTCCGTGATTGTCTTCTTTAGCAACAGTTTTCAGTTACAGCCATCGCAAGCACAAAAAATGTTATTTATTTCCATGATGCAGTTAGAGTTAGTTAGAAAATAAAGCGCTATAAGTTTGGATAGCCTTTAATGTAACCAGTTGTAATTTTAATTTTCTATATATACTTCACTGTACGAAGTATTTTTGTTTGGATAATCGAGTTCTGAAACTCCATGTATTACTGTGGACCTGCTATTCATGAAAATCAAAGGATTTTGCAGCAATTGCGTGAGATTCATGTAGTATTTTTATTGAGAACTATGCCTCTTCAATGTTATTTCATTTCCATTCCATTTCCTGTGTAAAATATTATTAAGTTTATAAGCAGAAATCAATCAAATGTTCTGTTTATTAAGATTTTTACAATGTATCTTCTTCTAATGAATGAATTCATTAAAAATGCTCATTAAGATTACTTTCTTTTCTACCACTATACATCAATGAAAAAATAAATATGCTCAAATAGATTTCCTATCTTGCCTTGCTCAATTTTACGCAATTTAGTATTTGAAATTAGTTTTATCTCATTGATTATAAATTTTATCCAGCAAATAAATATTTAAACAAATTCTAAAACAAATTAATCTATATCTAGACTAAAATCTGATACTCAACCCTAAAATTGAATAATTAAAAAGTGACACACAGAGAGCCCTCTCTGGTTAGGTAAGGATAGATTCCTAACTTAAATTTGGTATGTAGTTACCTTTCTTGACTCCTAATTTCATCCTAGGAAGTTGGGGAGAGTGATAACATTTTTGGCACCATTTTCGGGGATCGATTGTTAGATATTCCCTAGGAAAAATTTTCTGAACATGCTGAAGTCAAAACCTGAGTGAAAATATATAATTTTTATTTTAAACTAGCTCCTAAAAGTTATACCAGGTCAAACCCCGACCCTAATCCATCACCCCTAGTATACACTCTTGAAAGTATTATGAGAAAACAGAATAGTAAGTCTCGATAGTTAGGAATGGTTTTTCCTCCACACGTAAATCAAATTCCCTGCCTACAAGGTTTGTCATTGAAGATTTGGATTTTTCTCCATCACCTAAATTTTTTTTAATTAAAACCAAGTCTGAAAATTTTCTCTCAGAAGCTATTTTTGACCCTTTTTATTTTGAGTCCTTTCCCCATTTTCTGAAAACTTGAGTCTGAAACTGATACTGAAGTTTGGTCTAATTTCCATAAACTTAAGGGCTTAGTTGATAAATTTCAAGAAACCTCTTAAAAATCCTATTTTCAATATCAGCGAGAGGCTTTTGGTACTTCTTTTACCTCACCATCTCATACAACCACATCATCTGTTCCTCCTTTCATTCCATCCTTACATTTGCAAACTTTTAGTCAATCCACACCACAATTCACACCTCCACCACATCCTCCATTAATCATGGCCAGATTTTCTCCACCGATTTTACCAGGACAGATAACCACTTTACCTCTAAATTATGGCCAAAGGCTGCCTCTCTTTGATGGAACATCAGAAATTACAACCTATCAGCATGTGGCTAAAGTAACTGATTTTATAGATCCTGAAGAAGTAGACAATGAGGATGCTAAGATGCGTATTATTTCTCAAAGTTTTTCTGGAGAAGTAAAGAAATGGTTTTTCTCTCTTGGAGCTGGTACAATTGGTACATCACAACAACTAATTTATTCATTCATGGCAAAATGGGAAGAGAAGAAAAACCCACTGCAAATTATAGATGAATATAATGCACTAAAAAGGAATACAAATGAATCTGTCCAAGGATTCACAGCTAGATTTAATAATATATATGATTCAATTCCTGATAATATTAAGCCTCCCCCAGGCCTTTCTTTACTCCATTATCCTGATGGTTTTGACCCTGACATGGCCTATCAATTGAGGGAAATAAACCCATCAACTTTGGAAGAGATGCAAAGAAATGCAGTGAGTGTAGAAGCCAATCTAATTATTAAAAATTCCAAGGTCAAAACATAGAAAAGAATCACATTAAAGGAAGAGACATCTACTTCAGTAGAAGGAAAAGTTGATACTTTGATTAAAGCCGTGGAGAAAATTATGGATAGGATGCCTAGTGTTGATAGACAAGCTAAACCTTCTATAAGAAATCCCAATTTTACGGGTCAAAATCAGCAACCCCAATACATGATTAAACAAAGGGAACATAGGGTTCAGGATCCATAAGGTCAACAACAAGTTAGGACACCTTTCCAAAAAAATATACTGAAGGCTTTGATCAAGATGATGAAGAAGAAATTTATGGAGAAAACCATTTATTTGAGGAAAATCAAAAACCTTTTTCCTCACTGAAGAAGATCAATATTCTGCAAAAAATTTTGTATCAGAAGACCAAAAATATGCCTTGTCAAATGAATATTTAATGTGTATTGAAGATTATCAGAGAGGTTATCAAAATTCCCTCACACAATTTCAAATACAATATGGTTTGAGGGGCATAAATGTTCCCATAGTTTCCAATCAAAAGAGACAAAATTCTCAAAACTAATACTCAGAAAAAAGAAGCTACTGCACCAAATAGAGGCAAAGAAAATGCACTTGCTACTTCTACTTCTCCTAAATATAATGAAGTATCCACCAAAAATCAAAGAAAATATCAAGAAGTTCAAGAAGGAGGAAAAAATAAATATTCTTCATCCAAAGAACTTCCTGAAAAGAAGGACACATCACCAAAAGAGGTATAAAAACATGCTCCTCATTTTTCTCTTGAAAAGGAAATTTATAAACTAAAGGTTTTTATTCCTTTGACTGAGAAAATGAAGAATGATCACTATAAGTTTCAAGTTAATAAGTTTCTTAAAGTTGATGAAACATATGATATGGTTAAATTGAGTGATGATCATCCTAAGCTTCTTTTTGGTCATTTTGTTGATGGAAAAAAAATATATAGTGAAGTTCCTCCCTTCTATTTGACTCTTAAGATCCATGATTTTATTATTCACAATGAAATGCTTGATTCTGGCGCATCTCATAACCTCATGCCTAAAGCCATTATGGACAAATTAGGACTTGAAAACACAAGGCCTTACCATGACCTCTACTCATTTGATTCAGGGAGGGTGAAATGTATTGGCCATATCAAAGATTTAGTGGTCTCATTGAAACAAATTCCAGCCAAGAATGTCCTTATGGATGTTGTTGTGGCTGATATTCCACCTAGGTATGGAATGCTACTTTCTAGATCATGGGGAGCAAAGCTTAAAGGGACTTTACAACTTGAATTTTCATATGAAACCATTCTTATTTTTGGACAATTCAGGAAGCTTTAGAGAGAAAGTAAGATGAAGTATATGATCAGTACTAGAGAAAGGCCTAAAATCCACCCCATTCATGCTGTACATATAGATTTGGAGTCTTTTATTTTATTTAATGAAGAATTCTCAACATCATCTTCCGAGTTTTTGATTTAAGAAAAACCATAAAATTCAAAAAATTCATATTTTGTTTTAGAATTGGAGAAAGCATAATTTTGAAAATTAGTGCCAAACAGTTTGGAATTGAAAACATCTCCTCAAAAATAAAATCAGAAAGAAGTAGAGAAATCAGAAATTTTAAACACACTAGAAGTATCTCAAACATAAATTAAAAATTAGCCATATGATTTACATCTTCCAGATGAAGAAAATATTCTTTGGACTATGGATTTTGATGGAGCCATGGGAAAAGAAGGTGTTGGCATTGGAATATGGATTCACAGTCCAATTAACCAATAATTATATATTCCTCCAAATGTTAGAATGTCTTCTTACTAACTAGCATTTGACTGCACAAATAATGAAGTTGAATATGAAGCCTTAATTGTTGGCCTAAAAATCTTGAAGAAGCTTAGTGCAAAGAAAATTTATGTATATGGCGACTTCAAGTTAGTCATCAAGAAATTAAAAGGAAAATATTAGGCTAAGCATCCCAGAATGAGAGCTTACAGAAATGTGGTCCTAGTTATCCTAAAAACATTTCCAGAATAACTCTGTCATTAATTCCTAGAAACAACAATGTTATTGCTGATTCTTTGGCCAAATCTGCTAGTATGTTCTAAATTCCTCTGTATCCAACAAAAAATATGAAATAAATGTCAAACACTGCCCTTATTTCCCTAACAATGTTCAATATTGGCAAGTGTTTCAAAATGATGAACAAATCAATAACTTCTTGTAGAAAGAAGAAGAATTCATAAATGCCCAAATAGATGACCAAGAAATTCATGATACAGAGATGCAAGTATTACAGCTTAAGGATAATTATATTCCAAGAGGATTGGTAACCTTTGAAATTATTTTTGACCAGGATGATGTTGAAAAAATGCCTACTATGTCACCAATAGAAGTGGGAGTGGAAGATTTAAATCTTGGCACTTCAGAAAAGCCTAAGATGTTGAAAAATTAAAAATCTTTTAGCCCATAAATGAAAGCTAAATATGCAGTACTTATGTCTCAATTTTCAGATGTTTTTTCTTGGGAATATTCAGATTGGAAGGTCTATGATAAAAGTATTATTCAACATACTATTCATTTGAAGCCAGATCAAAAACCATTTCGCCAGAAGTTAAGAAGGATGAATCCTAAATCGCTGCCTTTTATTCAGAAGGAAATAAATAGATTATTCACTGCTAGAATAATAGTTCCTATCCATTTTTCTGACTAGATGTCTAATCTAGTGCCTATGAGAAAGAAGACAGGAGAAATAAGACTGTGCATTGATTTTAGAAATGTGAACAAAGTATCTTTAAAAGACAATTATCCACTACAAAAATGGATCATATTCTGCATAGAGTAGTTGGATCATCTAGACTTTCTTTGTTAGATGGATATTCAGGATACAATCAGGTTCTTGTCCACCCAGATGATCAATAAAAGACAACTTTTACTACACCTTGGGGTACTTTCATGTATGCCAAGATGCCTTTTGGTTTGAAGAATGTAGGAGCAACTTTCCAAAGAGAAATCACTACAAGGAAAATACCCTCTAACGGATTTTTTTGAGGAACCCCTTATAAAAATAGCCCAGAAATCCGTTTGTAGTGGAGGTTACTAGAGGAGGTTGGTGGGTGGAGGTTTTTGCAGATGTTTTTTTCTTTTCTCTGGTGCGTTTCTCATCCTAAGCCACATCGGTGGATTCCACTAGAAAAGCACTGGTGCGTACTACAAATTGGCACATAGGGATACCATACGCTCGGTAAAAACCCTCTCGGTGCATCTAATTACTGTAGCACATCAGCTCTCTACACATATTTAGCCCCGGTGCGTCCTAAAAACCTGGGCCGAAACTGAAAAAACCCAATGCGGTTTGAAGAAACTGCCCGGTGCGCCTTAACAACCCATGCACTGGAACAGGCTTTAATAAAAAAAAATTACGGCCAAAAATCTGCATTTTTCACTTTTCAGTGCTCCAGAGCTATCAAGCACTGGTGCAAATTTACCTTGTGTAAGGCACCCTACCATTGGTGCTCCCATTGGACACACTACAGATATCCATTGCCCACCATCTCCATTTAAATTTTTTCAAAACGGTGGGCTAGTTTTGCAAATTCTATAATAAATATGCCTCCTCGACGCCCAAATATACATGTATTTTACTTTTTTTTCCATAATTAAACCTTTTAGTGGATTAGTTTTGTAAAATAATTTAAAATTCACCTTCTTTAAAAAAAAAAATCCCGCGTGGTGCACTCGAGCCATCTAGGTCACACTGGTTCGCGGTGTTGGCTGTAAATTTACAAGCCGCTCCATGACCAGTGTTTATGGTATCCGCACCGTGCTTTTTTAAAATTATAGAAATTGTGGTGCGGTCAGTTACCCAATCGAACTGTTGACCATGTCCAAGTTTGAGAGGGTAGTGCGTTGACTGAAATATGTGCCCTAGGGTGGATATTGTGGTCAGCGCACTGCCCTCCCGAACTTGGACATAGTCAACGGTGCGGTCATGTAAACAACCACACCTTTGACCATGTAGTGATTTCAGGGGGGCAGTGTGATGCCAGCACACCACCCTCCCAATATTGGTACATAGTCAACGGTGTGGTCAGCTATACCACCGCACCATTAACCGTGTAAATATGTTAGGAGGACGGTGCGATGACGAAACTATCTGCCCCAGGGTGAGTATAAGTTTGGTCAGTACATCGCCCTCTCGAATTTGTTCATAGTCAACGGTGCAATCGGTTAAACGAACACATCGTTGCATACTGGTTGATGTTTGGCGACGCATTTAGTCAACACACCGCTTGAGAAAGTACAGGTCATGATGTGCGGTGCGCTGAAAATTTCCAGGCGCATCGCGGTCGGTGCGCGATAAAAACAGATGCATCGGTGTCGGTGCATGCTTGTTTTTTTGGGCACATCCACTATTTTTTTTTTTCTTTGTAAATACATGTCTCATTTAATAAAAAATTGTATTTAATATGTGAATCATTCAGCGATGTCAAAAGAGAGAAGAGAGGGAACATCAGCAACATATGGCAGACCAGTATAACGTGGTTCGCTGGTGGGAGGCACGAGAGAGAGAGAGAGAGATATGTACCCTCTCCCTATTACAACATCCACCTAGGAGCTCCTAAGGGAGATAGGCCTCCTCAAGTTCTATGAGGAGGCTACATCCCTAAAGGGCCATGGTGGGTTATTGCGATAGCTTACCTTTAGGTGGAATGCCCACCGACAGGCTTTCCGGGTTGGTCCTAACCAGTGGTACGTGCCCACTGAGGAGGACGTTTATTTTATTACTGGCCTATCGAGGAGAGGGAATGATTTTCCCTCATTCCCAGAGGTAACTGTTTTCTATGCAACAGGAAGTCAGTTGGTGTATTCCCAGAGATACATTAGCACTGATATACTATCTCCTATTGAATTTCCATTCTCTGGTGGTCAGTCACGTATTGCTTCATTTGGTGGAGAGGAGGTGAAGTGCCTCACACTACTGATTTCAACCATTGCACACCATACCAGTGACGGGCAACGCATTAGTTTCTCGCTTCTATTTTATGTTGATTCTTTATTACAAGTGCAATGACTTGTGAGGCGGTCTACGATTTTTTTGCAACAGTTCTGTACAGCTTTAGATAGAGGTCGTGCTCAGGCACAAGGGAGGGTGAACTTCCCTTTTGTTTTAGAGCTATTTTGTTTATTTTTTTAGAGGTTTCCAGATACAAGGCCTACTTTTGTTCGGAAACATCGTAGGCCGATGTTGTATGTATGGATGTAGATGTGGGGACAGATGATGCCCAAGATGTTATGAAACCATCTCCAAAAATAGAAGAAGAGAGAGATCAACACCTTATAAATCAACCACTTCGAGGGGCCAAACTCCAATACATTACATAAATGAACAAATCTTGGATGATTCAAATGACCAAAACCTCCTTTCTATATATAAGAGTCCATGGGGACACAATGTAATGTTAGCTGACCTAACAATAATAATGTAAGGGCACAATATAACAATATGGGGGTTATATGGGTACAACAATAACAATAAGGGGGTTACACTAGCAACACTAAGGGACTATACTAGAAATATAGGGACCTAACATGCTCATCTCCTTCAAAAAAGTGTTGTCCTCAATGCTTGAGTAGCTTTGGGTGCTTTTGTATAAAAGTCTCATCCTCCCATGTAGAATCTTCAGTGGGTAAGTTCTTCCATTTGATGAGATACTCTGAAATTGATCGATTTCGTAGTTGTTGAGTTCTTGTTTCCATGACTGCTTCAGGTTCCAATATGGTTTTTCCTTCCTCATGAAGTTCTGGAAATATTGTTTGAGCTGGAATTTTTTACCCTATAACCTTATTTAAGCATGAAACATGGAAAACTGGATGCACTCATGAAGAAGAATGAAGCTCCAATTTGTATGCCACAGTACCAATATTTTACAACACCTTGTAAGAACCATAGTAATTTGGTGATAATTTATTATCCTTCTTAGCTTGCTTGAGGTACATTTGTTTGTATGGTTGTAGCCGTAAAAAATACCTAGTCTCCTACATCAAAAATTCTCTTGCTGCGATGTTGATATGCTTGTTGTTTCATTCGATTTTGTGCCAAATTTAGGTTATCCTTTAAGAGTTGGAGAACTTCTTGTTGATGCTCTATGTGATCTTCAATTGCTTGAACCCTAAAATTTTCCCTTAAAGAAGATGTGATGTGTTGGGGTTCCAATGTTTTAGCCATATTGGCAAGACCAAAAGACTAGACAACATCAAAACCACTTTGGGATCCTAGGATCTAGCCCTCCTGGATCCGGAGAGGGATCTCTCCATAAAAGCAAAGAAATGATATATCTTTGAAATCTCATGATGAGGTATTAGGCTAGGTATGAAGCACAAAGGGGGTTTAAATTGGTTTGGTTTTTGGGTTGAGTCGAAGATCATTAACTGAGAAGGTTATGGAATGAAAGGAACAGAGCAGCAGGATGTTTTAGCAAAAGAGAATAGATCAAGAAAGTTTCATCCATTGGGCTATGGAGTCATGAAAGGGGATTACTTGCATAACAACTAACCAAGGCTTTCCATAGGGAAAGTCATCTATACTAAAGGATCTTTCAGATAGATGGTGGAACGGAACATTAAGGAGTGAAATGGAGAGACACAAAGGGCAGCTTAAGATCAGGTCAGAGGTCATCTAACTCCAGGCCTAATTCAACATACTCTCAAGGAAAAACAGAGTAAGATTTAACAGAGAACTGGGCCTAAGATCAGAGAAGGGATTTTAACCTTCAATTCTTTCGACACCAGCCCAAAGGGATCTTAGTAAGGCCAATCTATTGGAAAAGGACCCCAGTGGACAGGGCTAGCACTAAATCCCCAGTATCCCAATTCTTCCAGCTTAAACCCAACCAGAACATCTAAGAAACAAACCCCGAATTCACCCATCAGTAAGCATGGCCTAGACCAACATCTTTAACTAGTTAAATTACATGAATTTTTTGTTAGATACACATTAAGCAGAAAACATCAAAGACAAGAAGAGCAATGGGAATTAAGGTACCATGCAGGGGTATATCCTAAGCCTAATTTATTGATTCTTATCAGAGAATGATGGACAGTATGATTAAAATGAAATAAGACAATTGTAGTAAGAGAAACATCACTCGTAATATAGACCATGATCCTATGAAATTGCTTGATTAATTGATGTGAAAAACTAGTCACATACTCTAAGCATCAATGGCTGATACAGTCCAAACTTTGTCCTCTCAGCCTACTAAATTACAAACTACTCAGCTACTTCCCTCCAATAACAGTTCTAACAGCTAAAAATAATCCCTAAAACTAACAACAACAACAACAACCTTTTCAATATGTTCTTCGGGAGTTCTTATAGGAGAATGAATAGCAGGAGTAGATGTGAATTAAATTTACCCATTAAGACAGAGTGGAGGCAGAAGGTCGATCCCACTCTGCTTAATGGCTCTGCATCGCTGTATGTACTCTGCAGTATGGTCTGGGAGTCTTTGTCGGGTCGATATTTGACCATGGATGTGTTCTTTTGAAGTCCTTTCTGGCTGTAAGGTACTCTGTGTAGCCTTCTGAAATAAGTAACTGGGATAGAAAGTCTGCAGGTCTCTCCATGCTCCCATTACTACTGTCTTGACAGTCTTTAAAAAGCTTCTATCAGTGTAATAACCTTTCAGGGCTGGAGGAGGCATGGAGACTTTTGTTGGAAGGTCTACTTTTTGAGAAAATACGTTTTGTTGTTATTACATCAGATATGGCTTGTTTCATGTGCGCTTTAGGCCTTATTAGGCTTCTCAATCATCTTCACGGTCTCTAATTTCATCTTTATCATTTGAACATGGGATTAAAGCGTTAAATATTCAATAACGTGCCTTAACCCCTTTAATCCGTCTCTGCTGATTCACTTTGCTGCTACTGTAATGGCCTCTCTGTGCTCTCAGCCACAGTGACTGTGACTGTAGAGACAGAGTGAATTTCTCACTCTGTAAACCTTGCACAATAAAATAAACTCATTATAAAAACCTAGGGGAGTGGCGGATAAATGCTTTGGAGGCCTGTGGAATGGTGGCGGAATGATGAATGTTGGTGAAAAAACAATGGAAATCACTGCAGAATGGTGAAGAACAGGGCTAGTGAAAATTTGGTGTAAAGAGGGTCACAGGACGTTGGATTAGATCTAGTGGAGGAGATCAACGGTCAGGATTCACCGGTGGAAATGCTTTTAGAAGGTTAAGCGAAGAGAAACAACTTTAGTGTTAAAACACCAAAGTTAAACTTTGGGAAAATACAAAGAAAATTATGAAAAATGAATGAAAGTGGAGCCTTTAGGTAGTGGGACCCGACAGGCGGAGGGTGATTAGCTTTGGACCGTTGGATCTCAGGAGGAGATCAACGGCGGAGGTTAAATGATGAAGTTAATAGAGGCTCCGATGAAAAAATATGGTGGAGGTGCGATGGAATATAGGCCGTCGATATAGATTGATTGGATGGTCATGATTGAATCAAAGGATCACAATCGAGGGAGGCAGAGGGTGGCACCTTTAAAAATTTCCGATGGGTGATGGAGCGATTGAGTGCCAGTCGTCCGATTCGGAACCAGATCGACGGTGGAGATTGATCAGAAGGGGAGAAAGACGGGGGCGATTAGCGGGGTGTGGAGTAATCTGGACCATTGGATCTGGATGGATGAACAACTCAGATCAAATTGGGGCTCGCAAATCGGGAGGGGTTGGTAACACGGGATTGGTGCGATTGGTGGTGATGCGATTACGCGCCAGCCGTCGGATCTGGCGGGGAGATCAACGGTTCAAATATGATCGGAGGGGTGAATGGGGAGAAGTGATGGGTGTGATGAGAGACAAGCACTGGCCGTTAGATCTATACATATCAACGGCTAAGAATGCAGCGTGGGTCTACAGACCAAAACTTCATCGCATCGGGGAAATGCAGTTAACAAAGAAAATGTGCCCACATGAACGCTCCAATTGTGATAAGCGTCCAGGGCCTTAGCGCATGGTTTCGACACAGGGTCGCATTTTGGGGAAGTGGTTAGGGCTCAGCTGAAAGGGGCTAAAGCCTATTATATGGAAAAGTGGGCTTTTTAGGCCAAAAAGAGGACTTTTAAGGCTTAAAAAGGGTTTCGGTAGAGGGGAAAAAGGGATTTTTAAACCAAAGGAAGGGTATTATGAGGTTTAAAAAGGGTTTTAGGATGATTTAAAGGGTTAATGAGGGATTTTGAGAGGAAATTTATGAGGGGAAAAGGGGATGAAAAGTAGGGTTTTGAGGGGACAAAATGGGTATATGGAGGCCTTTTTGAGCAAAATTCTTCCACAAACAGAGAGGATTTTTCATGGAAACAACAGTGAAGATTGTTCAAAGGGAAAAAGACACTCAGAGGCTTCAATATTGATATGTCTTCAGAGGAAATATATTTCTTGAAGGCTCAAAAACATTTTAGCCACCTGTTTGCTTGTCAAAAAATTTATAGGTGGCTAACAGTGGCTCCACATGGGGATGGCATATTCTTGAAGGTGTCAAGAAACTCAGAAAATAGTCTTTGGGAGGTAGGCCAGATGCCTGGTACTTGACACATCCATTTTCTTTCTTGGATCAATTTCCATAATCATGAAGAAATTATATCAGCAGTAATATCCTCCCAAACAACTACCTACCCATACTATTGTCCTAAATTTTTTTCTTCTGGGTGCATTTGGACTTGCAAACCCTTTACATCATCAATTTTTTTACAAACAGGAAAATAAACCTATTCTATTTCCACCCTTATTACCCCATGAGACCAAATTAGACAGTTGGCCTCATAACTTCTCTACCTTACTACTATCTGCTAGGATTAAACTATCCAGCAGATTTATTCTCTACATTCTAAGACAGAAATTGAAAAATAGTCAAGCTAGGATTAGACTGTCTGGCTTGCTGTGGACCATGGCATAAAGACAAAACTGCTCATGGACTGAACTTTTGCAGAAATAAAAAACTACTGACTAAATTCTCACAGGCTGAGATTTATTTGAGAATTCCTACCTACCCTACTCTAACTTGGGATATTTACAAGTCTAGCTTATAAACCTTCTCTTCCAATACAACCAGTCCATCAAATGATCCCATGAATGGTCTTTCTTGCTCATCTCCTGGAGCAGGCTGGATAGGCAGGGCCACTCCCATTCTATATGTTCCTCGACAACAACTTTTAAAATTTTCTTGTTGTTTGCAACATGTTGCTCAAAATTACCTTTGATCCTTCTTCAAATGTTGGCAGGAAATGAGCATAAGGATCATAAAATGACACCTGGTTGTGAATATTCAGCATGCAAGCTTCAACCAGTATTTCTTCCTCTTCCGTTGGATCAAGAACAAGACTCTCTTGAGAAAGAGAATATGCTTCATCTTCTTCATTTTCTGAACTAGAGGACTCATCATATACTGTAGCTATGTCCTCTTGGAGCTCTGATATATTCTGCTCTGATGGGCTGAGCTCTGTGAAGAGATCCATGTATTCTTGAGTAGGGGTTTGTTCTATTGCTTCCTCTTTTTCAAGAGAAGGCTCGTTTTCATCATGCTCAAAAATCTCTTCTTTGCTTTCTTCTTCATTCTCTGAAAAGGAGGATTTCTGACTTCCAATCACATGGAAGCTATGACTGATGATCTGAGGTGTCACAGAGGGAAAATTCAATGAATCTTCATCTATTACCAGGCTTTCATAACTTTCCTCATCTATGTCATAGATAGGCTGACTTGGTTCATTACTTCTCTGAAGTTGCTGGTACTGATCCTCCTCCCATGAATCTACTGATGATGGTCCTGCAAGCTCAGCTTCCCTTTGGAAACAATCATCATCAAACAGATCATAAATAGGAAAATCATAACAGTAAGTAATGTTACCAATCCAACCTGCTGGATTCTCTGCAAGTTTTTCTTCATTCTGATTTACAGAAGAGTCTTATAAATCTGTATCATCAAACTCATTAGGTGAATGAGCAAGAGTTTCCATTCTATAAAATATTTCAGAGGTGGACTGCGTGTTTAATATTCATTCCATCTCTTCTTCTGTCAATGGAATAGTTTCTTTTTTAACATAGACATAAGAACAACAGTCCTCTATTTCTTGTACTAACTAATTTGTAGGTTGGATGTCTTCTTGAGCCTCTTTTGTGGAATCTTCACTTGTACTAGCAGGGAAACTCTGAGGATTTCCTGATGTTTCCTGATCTCTTTCTCCTTCCACATCAGATTCTGCATCTTCTATGTGGTCTCTTGTTTCCTCAAAGCAGTGTTCCCTCTTAGCTTTCGCCAATAGGTCGTGATATTCTCTAGTCAGCATAGTACAAGACATAGGTAGGCAATCAGGCAACTCCTGATCACTTTCCTCTTCATCTTCTATAGACTCTTGATCATCATACATGTCTTGCTCATCATCTAGGTCTTGAGTTTGTCCTTTTTCTGGAAAAATCATGGGCTGCTCTAGATAATCAACATTTTTATTTACATTGGCCTCATGCATCTTCGCTACTACTTCACCAAACATGTTTACCACTCTCGCTAATATATCCCACAAAGAATCTAGCTTTGCATCTCTGTCCATGCTTGGATCCATGTATGTAAGAAGAGGTCATTGTATCTTCTCAACCAATTTAGAGTCTTCTACCAGTGGAGTCATTTGGTCTGTTAGGAATTATGGAGTGTGGAGTCGCCAGGTGGATGAATTGACTATTTGAAGCAGGCTGCTATCCACCATCAGCAATGAAATACCAATCTAAAGGCATTGGTCTGAGTTGTTCCCCAGTGGAGTTTCCATTATGTTTGGAGATGACAATGGGACACAAGACTAGGTATTAGCAATTAAGGACACTCAAATTTTTCCCCAGTGGAGTCACCATTATGTTGGGGTTCCAGTGTTTTGGCCAAATTGGCAAGACCAAATGACTAGACAACATCAAAACCACTTTGGGATCCTAGGATGTAGCCCTCCTGTACCGGAGAGGCATCTCTCCATAAAATCAAAGAAATGATATATCTTTGAAAGCTCAAGATGAGGTATTAGGCTAGGTATGAAGCACAAAGGGGGTTTAAATTGGTTTGGTTGTTGGGTTGAGTCGGAGATCATTAACTGAGAAGGTTATGGAATGAAAGGAACAGAGCAGCAGGATGTTTCGGCAAAAGAGAATAGATCAAGAAAGTGTCATCCATTGGGCTATGGAGTCATGAAAGGGAAATACTTGCATAACAACTAACCAAGGCTTTCCATAGGGCAAGTCATCTATACTAAAGGATATTTCAGATAGATGGTGGAATGGAACATTAAGGAGTGAAATGGAGAGACACAAAGGGCATCTTAAGATCAGGTCAGAGGTCATCTAACTCCAGGCTTGCTTTCAACATACTCTCAAGGAAAACAGAGTAATATTTAACATAGAACTAGGCCTAAGATCAGAGAAGGGCTTTGAACCTTCAATGCTTTCGACACCAACCCAAAGGGATATTAGTAAGGCCAATCTGTTGGAAAAGGAACCCAATGGATAGGGCTAGAAATAAATCCCCAGTATCTTAATTCTTCCAGCTTAAACCCAACCAGAACATCTAAGCAACAAACCCCGAATTCACACATCAGTAAGCATGGGCTAGACCAACATCTTTAACTAGTTAAATTACATGAATTTGATTTTAGATACACATTAAGCAGAAAACATAAAATACAAGAAGAGAAGTGGGCATTAAGGTACCATGTAGGGGTATATCCTAAGCCTAATTTATTGATTCTTATCAGAGAATGATGGATAGTATGATTAAAATGAAAGAAGACAATTACATTAAGAGAAACATCACTCGTAATATAGACCAGGATCCTATGAAATTGCTTGATTAATTGATGTGCAAAACCAGTCACATACTTCGAGCATCAATGACTGATACAGTCCAAACTTTCTCCTCCCAACCTACTAAATTACAAACTACTTAGCTACTTCCCTCCAATAATAGTTATAACAGCTAAAAATAATCCATACAAGTAACAACAACAACAACAACCTTTTCAATATGTTCTTCGGGATTTATTATAGGACAATGAATAACAGGAGTAGATGTGAATTAAATTGACCCATTAAGACAGAGTGGAGGCAGAAAGTCGATCCCACTCTGCTTAATGGCTCTGCATCGCTGTATGTACTATGTAGTATGGTCTGGGAGTCTTTGTCGGGTCGATATTTGACCACGGATGTGTTCTTTTGAAGTCCTTTCTAGCTGTAAGGTACTCTTTGTAGCCGTCTGAAATAATTAACCGGGATAGAAAGTTTGTAAGTCTCTCCATGCTCCCATTACTGTTGTCTTGATAGTCTTTAAAAAGCTCCTGTCAGTGTAATAACCTTTCAGGGCTCGAGGAGGCATGGAGACTTCTCTTGGAAGGTGTACTTTCTGAGAAAATATGTTCTGCTGTTATTACATCAGATATGGCTTGTTTCATGTGCGCTTTAGGCCTTATTAGGCTTCTCAATCATCTTCACGGTATCTAACTGTGTCTTTATCATTTGAACACGGGATTAAAGCGTTAAATATTCAATAACGTGCTTTAACCCCTTTAATCCGTCTCTGCTGATTCACTTTGCTGCTGCTGTAATGGCCTCTCTGCGCTCTCAACCACAGTGACTGTGACTGTAGAGACAAAGTGAATTTCTCACTCTGTAAACCCTGTACAATAAAATAAACTCATTATAAAAACTTAGGGGAGTGGTGGATAAATGTTGTGGAGGCCTGTGGACTGGTGGTGGAATGAAGAATGCAGGTGAAAAACTAATGGAAATCACTGCAGAATGGTGAAGAATAGGGCTAGTGAAAATTTGGTGTAAAGAGGGTCACGGGTCATTGGATTAGATCTGGTGGAGGAGATCGACGGTTAGGATTCACCGGTGGAAATGCTTTTAGAAGGTTAAGCGGAGAGAGAAAACTTTAGCGTTAAAACACCAAAGTTAAAATTTGGGAAAATACAAAGAAATTATGAAAAATGAATGAAAGCGGAGCCTTTAGGTAGTGGGACCCGGCGGGCGGAGGGCGATTAGCTTTGGACCGTTGGATCTTAGGAGGAGATCAACGGTGGAGGTTAAATGATGAAGTTAATAGAGGCTTCGATGAAGAAGTATGGTGGAGGTGCGATGGAATATATGTCGTTGATCTAGATCGATTGAACGGTCATGATTGAATCGGAGGATCACAATCGGGGGAGGCAGAGGGTGGCACCTTTAAAAAATTTCGATGGGTGATGGAGCGATTGAGCGTTCGCCGTCCGATCCGAAACAAGATCGATGGTGGATATTGATCAGAAGGGGAGAAAGACGGGGGCGATGAGCAGGGGACAAAGTAATCTGGACCGTTGGATCCAGATGGATGAGCATCTCAGATCAAATCGGGGCTCGCAAATCAGGAGGGGTTGGTAACACGGGATTGGTGCGATTGGCGGTGATGTAATTACGCGCCAGCCGTCGGATCTGGCGGGGAGATCAACGGTTCAAATATGATCGGAGGGGTGAATGGGGAGAGGCGATGGGCATGATGAGAGACAAGCCCTGGCTGTTAGATCTATATAGATCAACGGCTAAGAATGTAGCGTGGGTCTACAGACCAAAACTTCATCGCATCGGGGAAATGCAGTTAACAAAGAAAATGCGCCCACATGAACGCTCCGATTGCAATAAGCCCCCAGGGCCTTAACGCTTGGTTCTGACACAGGGTTGCATGGCGGGGAAGTGGTTAGGGCTCAACCTAAAGGGGCTAAAGCCTATTATATGGAAAAGTGGGATTTTTAAGCCAAAAAGAGGATTTTTAAGGCTTAAAAGGGGTTTCTATAGAGGAGAAAAAGGGATTTTTAAACCAAACAAAGGGTATTATGAGGTTTAAAAATGGTTTTAGGATGATTTAGAGGGTTAATGAGGGATTTTGAGAGGAAATATGTGAGGGGAAAAGGGGATGAAAAGTGGGGTTTTGAGGGGACAAAATGGGCAGATGGAGGCTTTTTTGAGCAAAATTCTTCCACAAACAGAGAGGCTTTTTCATGGAAACAACAATGAAGATTTTTCAAAGGGAAAAAGACACACAGAGGCTTAAAGAATGATATGTTTTAAGAGGAAATGTATTTCTTGAAGGCTCAAAAACATTTTAGCCACCTGTTTGATTGTCAAAAAATTTATAGGTGGCTAACATGATGGACGGTGGATGATATCCATAAAGTGTGATAAATGGGGTCATTTTTGCTACAGTATGGAAGGAAGTGTAATACCATTGTTCAGCGAAAGGTAACCACTTGACCCATTTTTATTGCTTATCAGATACAAAACAACGAAGATATCCTTCCAAAAATTTATTCACTATCTTAGTTTGACCATCAGATTGAGGATGATAAGATGTGTTATGAGCTAGTTAAGTACCCAAACAAGAAAATAATTCCGTCCAAAAATTTCCTGTAAAAATGGGATCTCTATCACTTACAATAATCTTCAGGTTTCCATGTAGCTTTTGAATTGTTTCCATAAATGTGGTAGCAACTGTACTTGATTTAAATGGATGAGATAATGCACAAAAGTGTGCATACTTGGTAAGTCTATCAACTACTACCATGATGACAGTCTTTCCTTTTGACTTAGGTAACCCTGTGATAAAATCCATTGAAATCTCCTCCCAACGTTGACTTGGAATTGATAAAGGTTGTAGAAGACATGGGGTCTTAATTGTCTCAACTTTATTTTGCTAACAAACTAACCATTCTGTCACAAACTTTTGAATATCTTATTTAAGGCCATCCCCAAAAAATTATTTCTTCACCCTATGATAAGTTCTTAAAAATCCTGAGTGTCCTCCTAAAGGAGAAGTGTGAAATTCCAAAAGAATATTTTGTTTTATTTGGGAATTCTTGCAAATATATAAGTGATATTTGTACCATAAGGAATCATTTTTCCAACTAAATGTATCAGATGTACTAGGATCTTGTTGAAAATTTTGAATGAGTGTCCACATTTCTTCCTCCTTCTTCCATTCATCCCTTGCTTTGGTTATCCAATCTGGTTGGATAATAAAAATGGCACAAAGCAATGCTTCCACCTCTTCATCCTTTATTGAGAGTGCATCTACAACAACATTTAGCTTCCCTTTTCTGTAGATGATTTCAAAATCATAACCCAACATCTTTGTGGCCCATTTTTGCTGCTATTCAAAAGATAGTCTTTGTTCCAAAAAGTGTTTAAGACTATCATGATCAGTTTTTACCTCGAAGTGTCTTCCCATTAGGTAAGGTCACCATTTCTTTAGTGCATGTAGTATTGCCAACATTTCCTTCTCATAAATAGCCTTTTGTAAATACTTTCCTCTGATTGGACGACTTTCAAAAGAAATGGGTCTTCCTTCTTGCATTAAAAAAACATCAATTCCATTTCCTGGGGCATCACATTCCTCAATAAAGGTTTTTGTGAAGTCTGGCATAGCTAATACTGGTGCTAGGCACATTTCCTCTTTAAGATGTTCAAAGGCCTTAGTTTCTTCACAAGTCCATGAAAACACATCTTTCTTCATTAATGTTGTTATAGGTGCTGCTATTCTCCCATAATTCTTAACAAACTTGTGATAATACCCTGTTAACCAGAGAAATCTGTGCAACTGCTTTATGGTAGTAGGGAATTTCCATTCCTTAATGGCTTTAATTTTGTTAGGGTCTACTTTAATACCCTCGTGAGATACAATATGACCCAAATATTCCACCTCTTGTACTCCAAAGAAATATTTCAATGTTTTTGCATAGAATTGTTTCTCCTCCAATAGTTTCAGCACCCTATCAACATGTTGAACATGATCCTTCCAAGACTTGCTATAGATTAGTATATCATCAAACAATACTAGCACAAATTTTCTAAGGAAGGGTTTGAAAATGGAATTCATCAACCCTTGAAATGTAGAAGGTGCATTGGTATGGCCAAAAGGCATGACCAAAAATTCATAATGACGCTCATGAGTTCGAAATGCTGTTTTAAAAATATCTTTAGTCTTCATTCTAATTTGATGATATCCTCAATGAAGATGCAACTTAGAAAAATATATTGCTCCATGTAATTCATCCAATAATTCATCAATCACAGGAATCGGAAATTTATCTTTAATAGTGAGCTTATTGAGCTCCCTATAATCTTGACACATGCACCATGATTCATCCTTCTTTTGCACCAATACTACTAGAGCAGAGAAATAACTTTGACTAGGTTGAATTATACCAGCCTCTAACATTTCTGCAATCATATGTTCAATTTCGCTCTTTTGGACATAAGGATATCTATAAGGCCTGATGTTTGGAGGAACACTTCCTAAAATAAAATGAATAGCATGATCATGATCATGATCAGGAATAGGTGGGATTCCTTTGGGAGTTTCAAACACCTTGGAATGATTGTCCAAGACTTTTTGGAGATCTGGAGAAATAGATGATTTTGATGTTGGAACTTCTAGTGAGAATAATTGTGCAATTACGCCTCGTTGTTATTTCTTTGGAATATTTTTCATGAAATTAGAGCTTATTATATTTCCTGGCTTCCACGTGATACCCCATAATTCGATTTCCTTTCCTTCCGAAAAAAAAATTCAAGAAAAGTTCTTGAAAATTAAAAGCTATTGTCCCCAAATATTGTAACCATTTTACTCCTCGTACAACATCAACACCTCCCATTGGAATGGATAGCATTTGACTATTCAATACATATTCCCCCATGGCTAGCTTGATATTTTTGCATTTTCCAGAGCAATTTATAGTTCCTCCATTTGCAACCATCACTTGACATTTTGGTGCTGGGTATAGGAAACAATTCAATTCCTTGGCTACCTTACAATGAATAAAATTATGGGTACTACCCGAATCAATCAACACTATTACCTTTTTCATCTTGAAATGTCCTTCTATATTGAGAGTTTTAGGAGTGGTAATTCTTGCCAATGCATTACACGATATCGTCAGACTCATTTATTCTTCTTCTAGGGTTGGTTCCTGGTCTATATCCTCTTCTTTTGAAGTTTCTTGTTCATTTTCTTCCTCCTCTTCACAATCTATGTAAAATAATTTATTCTCAACACACTTATGCCCTTTAGTGTATTTTCTATCACAACTGTAGCAAAGCCCTTTTTCTCTTTTTTCTTCCAATTGTTGTGGTGTTAACCTTGTAGGTTGTGGAAGTCTTGTAGTAGCAACACTTCCATCATTATAGATGTGAGTGGTAGGCTTCCTTGTCGCCATAATTTTACATTCAATTTTTCTTGCCAACCTGAATGCCTTCTCCAATGAATCATTTCCCAAACATGAACTTCATGTTGGATGTTACCCTTTAAAGTCCCTATGAAGACATCAATCCTATGTTCCTCTGGAATATAAGTTACCCTTATATTCAATTTTTGGAAGTCCTTAATGTGCTCCCCCATTGAACCCTTTTGTTTGAGATTTACCAATTGACTAAAGAAGGTGTTGCTCTTTGTATCCTCATAATGTTATATCATTTCCTCCATAAAAATTGACCAAGTGACAATTTTTTTACGAGAGAAAAGCTTTCGATACCATACAAATGTATTTTTTTCTAAATGTAAAGTTTCAATGCGTACCTTTTGTGTGTTTTGCACATTATTGAGATCAAAATATTGCTCCATTTGTAGTATCCATGTTATGGGATCCTTGACATCAAACTTCCTCATATCCATCTTTGGAATATGGTGGTTCTTCCCTCCAAAATTAGAGTTTATGAAATCACGATTAACATTTATTTTGCTCTCATCATGATTTTCCTCTACTAAATTTTCGCCATTAGGAAACATTTCTTGTGTCAACTTTGTCAAACCTTCCATGTCTACTTTTAGATAATTCTTCATGTTTTCCATGTTGTCTTTCACTTTTTCTTCCATTTCATCCATCTTAGCTTCCTTGCCAGCTTCCATGCCATCCATCTTAGCTTCCATGCCTTTCTTCAAACCATCCATATTATTCTTCAAACTATCCATCTTCGCTTCCACACCTTTCTTCATAACTTCCATTTCATTTTTTGTAATACTGATATCTATGCTCAATAGGCCTTTGGAATCACTTTTATGCAATTTGAAAAAAAAACATACACACCTTTTTCTTGATTTTGAGGAGCTCGATATTGAAACTGAATTATCTCTGTGATTTCTAATCTTCAATATCTGAAATTTGGCCCTGACGTAGCCCTCAAAATATTCTTTCGAATGCCACAGGTCTGACCTGATTTGGATTCTTGAAGACAAATTTATGCCCAATCTCTTATGATGACCTAATTATGGGCTCGTTCAGTAGAGACAACTTGTATGACTTGCCACGTGTCACTATTTCCTCCTTCGGCTCTGAAATTGATACACAAAAAACTACAATCTACGTACTTGTGGCCACTTTTTATAGAATTTGACGCTTAGAGAGAGAGAGTTATGATGTTTTTCCCACGACCACCTCTTTGTGATGAAATTCGGGAGCCTGAAACAATCCTAACTTCCACAGATCATATCTCAAAAAATATTGTGAACAAAGATCTAAAATTTGTACAGGAGGTTCCTCATGATTTCGGCTTCGGCCTTTATAAATTTCAGCTTCTGAAACTTAGTATATGAAAATTTATAGCAAAAATTCCATGATGACCTGGTTTAGTTGAAATTCGGGAGCCTGCAAAAAAACCTAACTTCCACAGATCATATCTCCGAAAATATTGTGAACCAAGATCTGAAATTTTTACATGACATTCCTCCTGATTTCGGCTTTGTGTTGTAAAAATTTCAGCTTCTGAACCTTCGTAGAAAATTTTTTATAGTGAAAATTACACAATGACCTGTTTGGAGTAGCGAAACCATAGAATTCAAAGCTCTGATACCAAATGTTATGAAACCAACTCCAAAAATAGAAGAAAAGAGAGATCAATGCCTTAGAAAAAAACCACTCTGAGGGGGCAACCTCCAATACATTATATAGATGAAAAAATGTTGGATGATTCAAATGAACAAAACCTCCTTTCTATATATAGGAGTCCATGGGGCCACAATGTAATCCTAGCTGACCTAACAATAATAATGTAAGGGCACAATAATAACAATATTGGGGTTACAGGGGTACAAAAATAACAATAAGGGGGTCACAGTAGCAAAAATAAGGGACTATACTATTTATATAGGGACCTAACACAAGAGGGGTGTGTTAGAATTTTCTGCGAGGATATCGCATGATGCATTAGAGTTGCTAACCAGTGTTGATGAACATGCCTTCATTCTAGTCCCCTGTCCATATGATGGTTTGGATTGGCGAGGGTGTGCCAAAATCCTATTCATAGATGATGAGATGCCGAATGATAGAGGTAATATTATTATTTTCTTTAAATTTATTCTAACATGTTCTTTAACTTGTTTTTATTAAATTGTTTAATGAAATTGTCTAATTATTGATCTGTACTTATACATATTTTGTAGACATTGGGTCATTTGATGGCGATGAGATGCTACTGCCACCAAATGATCCAGGTTTAGATCCTCATGATGATCAGGAGATGGCAGATGCCGAGGACTAGGCCAGTGCAGACAGACCTGGTCCTCATGTTGTGTAGGTACCGACTGGTGTGAGGCATAGGCCTAACACTAGATTTAGGATGGATTTGGGTGACCAACTCTATCGAATGCTTGTGGAGGAGGGAGTCATACCATCCACTATCAGAGAGATACATGCTGATGATAGGCTAATACTAATGTGGAGAGGCATGCCACGTGATATGCTCATCCTGATGCGGCATGTCATAGGAAATACCAGCTTAGTGGCATGGTTGAGGAGATCCCTTCGACATAGGTGTGGTTGAGACACATTACATCAACATTCAAGCATCGACGAATCATCTAATGATCATGATCAGGGAATTGATCATTGTTCACCTCGTGTTGCAGATGAGCAGCCTGCAGCATCGACCAGTAATCATGATCATGAGTAGGCTAGACCATCCACGTCGAGTCAACCTTCTTAGCCTGCAACATCCAACAGTCATGATCATCAGTAGGTTGGACCATCCACGTCGAGTAATCATGATCAGTAGCCTGCAACATCCAGCAGTACTCATGATCATGAGCATACTGGACCATCCACGTCGACTCATCATGAGTAGGCAATTGATCCTGATTAGCATGAGGCACCACCAGATCAATAGGCATGTGATGATCGACATCTATCTAAGCTTGTCGAGGCTGCAGTACCATTGACTGAGCATGCCTCGACTAGTACTACTATTGATGATGTACCACCAGCTGATATTTGACATTTATATTACAGTTGTATATTTTTGACATTATATATATATATATATATATATATATATATATATATATAGTCCATGTATTTTATGTTCATGTTGTAGTTGCATTTAATTTACATGTTGGTGATCATCATGATGTGTATGTGATAGCAGTTATTTTACATGAGATGTAATATTTTATGTTTATGTTGTGATGATGTTATACAATGCTTGTGTATTGTTAGATTATCATGATCACGATGATTAGATGATGTTAGCAAACTTCAATGTGTTTTTTAGTCGAATATGATGTTTGTACAATGGTTATCATGACCGTGATGTTTATTTTTAATATTAAATCATGATATTAATTAAATATTATGTCGTAATTGTAATTGAATTTTTAATTTTAATTGTATGTAAAATTGTAAAATTGTAATTGTATTTGTAATTTTAATTTTAATTGTAATTGTATATATGTAAAATTGTAATTGTAAATGTAATTGT
This sequence comes from Pinus albicaulis, assembly GCA_034641835.2. NCBI lineage: Eukaryota > Viridiplantae > Streptophyta > Pinopsida > Pinales > Pinaceae > Pinus > Pinus albicaulis. The sequence goes on along the minus strand of CM076571.1, from coordinate 944,839,211 downwards.
ATGTAAAATTCTAAAATTGTAATAGTAATAGTACTTTTAATTTTAATTGTAATTGTATGTGAAATTCTAAAATTGTAATTGTAATTGTATGTAAAATTTTAATTGTATTAATGTGAAAACATTGTAATTGTAAAATTGCAATTGAAATTGTAATTGTAAATATTGTAATTGTAATTGTATATATGTAAAATTGTAAAATTGTAATTGTAATTGTATGTAAAATTATAAAATTATAAAATTTTAATTGTAATTGTAATTTTATTTTAATTGTAATTGTATGTGAAATTGTAAAATTGTAATTGTAATTGTAATTCTAATTCTAATTGTAATGGTAATTGTAATTGTGTGTAAAATATTTGTAAAATTTTAATTGTATTAATGTGAAATGATTTTATTAAATTTTTTAAATTTGTAAAATTGTAAATAATTGTAAAATAATAAATCTAGAATAATATGATTTTTTGTAACATAATAAAGTTTAGAAAATAATGAAAATAAATTCATGTACTTTAGAATTATCATTATTTTCTTATGATCATACATACAAAAAAAAGAACTTTATACAGTACACCATTTTTTTCAAGATCAACATAATTGCAAATTATCAAGTGAAATGATTTTAACATTAACACAATACAAATTACCAATTAATTCAAAATACATATTATAATGTTTCAAAAAAATGAGTCTTAATCATAATTTAATTAAGTCCTATTATTTATAAAAACCCATATTAGAAAGTATAAATGATGAAATAACACATGTACCATATCACTCTCGATTCTCATGATCACCCTCATTATCTTCCAGCTCGCTTGGCATGATAACACTATTGTTCTCAAAAATATGTTTTGATCTAGGGTCATCTCTCAATACGAACCACCAATCCCTATCCAACACATCTGGGTAAAAAAACACCTAGTTGTAGTGTTTGGGGCAAACATTGGGCTTCTTAGGTTCATCCCACATATTTCTAGAGTTGATACCTATCACCCTACTATTGCGATCTTCCTTTACATTATTCCAATCAAAGGTGTTCCACCACTTGCACCTAAAAATAACATATTTGAAAGAAGAGAAATCCACTTCAATGTCTCTTGTATCTTTCCGACGTAACCTAACATCCCTCATACTAGGTTTTGATCACGGTGGCTAGATCGACTAGATTGATCAAACTCGACTTCCACTCCACAATCTTGTGTCATCTGTCCATCATCGGAATTTTATGTGCGAAAATGGTGTCCATATACCCACATAGATGGCAATAAAGGCACCTATAAAAATTTAAAAAATCATAGTGTCATGTGTCATATAATAACCCAATAATTAAAATATGAAATATATATGTAATTACATTTGAAAGGTGCATTATTAAGTTTCAAATGTACATTATTGAATAGATTATTACCAAGTGGGTGCACCCAATCCCTACATTTAGTGCATCCTCTTCAGCGTGCAGGTAACAACTGGTTGCACTGTATTTCTCTCTGACTTGGTAAGCAACCCAACTGTTGGGGCATATTTTTGGAATATTTTCTTTTAAATGATCGGGATAAGGCACACTTCTACAATTCAACCATATGAATTCTTTCATGTCACTATCCCATTTCATCCTCTTTTGTTCGTACAATGCGACCCACGGTAGTGTCGCTTCGGAATTGTAAAGAACAAATTTATTGATTGCTTCAATTTCTGCATTCGCTGATGAAATTGAATTGACATATAGTACATATGAGATCAAAATATACATTATATATAAGTTCAACATGAATATTTAATTGGTGTAAATTTGAAAAATTATAAGTCTCTTACTCTTTATCAAGCGCCTTTTTCCATTCATTTGGAGTAGCTCCCCTTCTCTTTTGTCTTCATCCCTTTCATCATCCCAAATCACGCACCTGGTTTGTTGTCGGTTTGCTTGATGTACTCACTAGCATAATAGAAAGACTCATACGATATGTACCCCTCTGCCATAGACCACTCGGGTTTTTCCCTTTGTCGAACAAAATCTTTCAATTTCTATGTACCTCTCTAAGAAGAACATCCTACGACAATAAACCACCCCAACTAGTTCAACCTCATCTACTAGGTGGATTAGAAGATGAACCTGCAGGTCCATGAAAATCGTCGACACTTCCTTCTCAAACATACAAACCATCTCAACTATCTCTTGACACCACCGTGAGATGCTAACCACATAAATCTCCTTTGACGTGATCCAATGTATAAATGAAGATAATTTAGATATGGCACGTCCTAGGTCTTGGGGGAATTCATGTTTCACACACTCACGCATGAAAAAAGGATAATGACACTACAAATTTATAAACATGTGCAATAATATACAAAATTAGTTATGTTTTACGATCCCTGCATGGGATAAAGTTTATTAATATAACAAATAATACAGTCATTATTTTGACATTATACGTACTCTTAGAAGATTCAAATGGTTATGCAATTTCAACCCCGACAAATGGTCATCCACGGTGAAGCAGTGTTGTAGTGAAGACCCGTATGAAGATGACACCCTCACACCCATTAAAACTTCCTTTGCCAAAGAAAGATCATATTTTTTAAAAATCCATGGGACATCACCTTCTTGGAAATACCATGAATTAGAGGGACCAACACCTGCCTCTGATCTTGTAATTTCTAATCATCTTGGCCAAGGTTTCTTTTTAGTTTTTGAAGTAATGAGATCTTTCCTAACATCCAATGTGTCGCTTTTTTTCGATGATATGTGCCTCCATAAGGAATATAAAACATTTTTAAATATATGCATGGGATATAATAATTGGGTAATCTTAAGATGCTCCCAATATGGGAGGTTATAAGAGATAGATTTCAGTTTCATCCCAATGGGAAATTTCTCAAAATAGGTGTCAAAGAATTCTGGATCATCTAGCATAGGCTCCCAAGTTGAATCTAACAATTCTATGAACTCCTTATCCCTCTCTCTCTCATATTCTCTAAGCCATTCAACCAGTGTCGTTATTGGAGGCCTTTGGGTTCTCTTTTGTTTACCATTGAAAGCAGATGCTGCTATTCTGTAAGGGTGTTCTTCTGGGAGGAATAACTTGGAGAAAACATACACTGGCTTTCGTAGGTCATTGGACCATCTAGTTTTCAGAGAAGGTCCACAACATTTACATCCAAAATACCCTTTTTTTACAAGACTTGCAAGATTATTGTATATAATTTATCTGCATGACACGTTAAATAGTATCATGAAAATCAGAACAATTACAACGAATTAAATAACTAATATGAAAAAGAATATTGTTACGTATATAAACAAATAAATAAACATGTAATTTACTAGAGAAAACTCCTAAGCCTGGATAATCATCTGTCGTGTAAGCACATATTCCATACAATTTAAAACTCCTCTCTGTTGCGATGGGTCTTGATACATCGTATACATTTATCCCATCCCATAATTCCTTCAATTCATCTACCAATGGTTGTAAGTATACATCCATATTCTTCACTTGTCTTCTACTAGGGACTATAAGAGCCAACATAAGATGTTCATTATTCATAGACAACCATGGGGGGATATTGTTATTGATCACTACTACAGGCCAAACAGAATAGTTGGTGTTCTGGATGGAATATGGGTTGACGCCATCCATGGCTATACTGAGTCGTAGAATTCGTACTTCATCCTTGAATTTTTCCAGCCATGTATCCTCTATAAGATTCATGGCTATTGAATATGCTGGGATTCACATAACTGCCAACTCACCTCTATGTGAGGCATGCCATCCCTGCAACATAGCTAATTCTTTGCAACAAAAGAGTTTTTGAATCCTTGGGATTATAGGCATGTGCCTCAATATCTTAAAAGGAGGACCATGTGATTTTCCCTTATTTTTTGATTTATCATACTTGTCATGCCCACATTTAGAACATATCTCTTTGTCTACATATTCTCCTCTATATAGAATACAATCATTTAGACATGCATGATATGATATGTACTCAACACCCAACATTTTAAACAATTTCTTTACCTCTTCGTAGTTACCAGGCAAGACATTATCACTCGGAAGAACCTTATCTTTGAATAACCTGTAGTTGGTGATCATGGAAAATATTAAATGTAAATTAATGCCGATATAATTAGTAACATTCATAAAATTGACCATTTTTAATGTTCGTTGTGTGATTATATTTCTCAAGATTAGCTTGGAATTGTGTTCATTGACTAACCGTCGGGTCCAAAGAGAGGGGTGGTGGAAGAAAATTTAAGGCTTTCGAAAAAGGTGTCAGCGATATGACCATCATCCCCTAGCTGATCATCGTTTTGGAATGCATCTAACAACATTGTCTCCAAGGAAATCGTATCCCTTAAGTAATCATCCATACCAACCATTATTTGATTTCCTCCATTGCTAGCTTGTGAAGAACTACTATTGCTGTAGTCATTCCTAATTGGTGAATCTGGACGTAGTGGGAATTGAATAGGTGGTTGATTCAACCATTCTTGGTATCATTCCTCTCCAATTTTTTCTCTTAATTCAGTATTCTCTCGATTTGACATTTTCGTGGGGTGTAACAGAAGATGGTAGGTAGATCGCTCATCGTCACTAGAATCCTAATAATTTTAAAAAATATATTTGAACATGATTAGTAAAAAATATATGATATCAATTAGTAAGAACGTTGAAAATATTGCACGATTAATTGGTTTTACGTTGAAATAATCACATTAATTAATATACCAAACAATTATTATTACCATCATTATCCCAGGATTGTGGCTAGAAGATGCAATATTATTACAATTGGCAGGGTGAAGCGGTTGTCCATTTTCATCTACCAAATGTGCCTTGCGGTATGCTGCTCCTGATAAGAGCTTCCGATGTTTTGGAGCTATTTTAATATTTTGTGCATCTGAAATCAATTCCGAATCTACATGAACCTACAAATTTTTATACATTATAAATTTTATTAAGCTGACTGACATGGATAAAAAACATAAATTCAATTAGATAATGAAAATATAAATAAAGTCTGAAGTAAATATTATGTCTCGAGATGGATAGGGAGAACTCCGCGATGGACTTTGAGAAATATTATGTAACGAGCTGGATTTTGATTAATTGTCCATTCAATATAATTATGATATTTTCTCCTTGCCTTTGAGCAAAATCAACAATAAATTTTGGTGTACACACCTAAAAGTAATTTCGGTGCCTTAAAAATGGACTTATTATTATCGATGCTAATGTACATATAACCGCGCCGGTGCATTTAAGTGACTGCACACCGGTGCGGTGTTATTAATTGACGCACCAAAGCCGAATAACCGTAAATAGAAAAAAAAGTGTAACTATATTTTTTTAAAGTGAAAAAAAAGTGGTAAATTGAAAAATGGAAGGAATTTTTTTTTTTCAAAAATCTAATTTCATAAAACAATTCTTTAAATAGTAAACACTTTTTATTATTTCATTATTTTTGCAAATAATTTCAGGGAGAGATTTGCATGAGACATACCTGGAGCAAGAGAGCACGAGATCACTGTGGAGTAGCAAAATAATTTCGAACAGAACTATTTAGACTATCAGAATTCCAAACCTTTGATGATTCAAACCCTATAGCATAGAATTTCAAACAATATGGTGATTAAATTTTATTGCTTTTTTAACATTTTCTGCAGTATGTTTTACGCAGTAAGTAAAAAATTTAAATTTACTGTTCATTTTCATAACAAAAAACAAAAAAAATCCATTTTACCCTAAACCCTTGATTCTTTTTGTTTCTACCCTTGCATCTTTCCATTTCTGTGATTTCAGAATTAGGGATTTTCATTTTAGATTTATAGGGTTTGTATTGCTATATATATATATATATATATATATATATATATATATATAGGCCTATGATATCTAACCCATGGGATGACTTGCATAGTCAGATCCCAATCCATGTCGGCCCTTGCATAAATTTTTAAAAAACATATATTTTTTAATTAGTGCACCCTGTGCAAACGAGCCCATCAGTGCGTTGTTTTATCATAAGGCACTACGCACGTACTATTTCATAAAAAAAAATAAAAAATATTTTTTTTAATCTGTGCACCATATGTAAAATAGGGCACCGGAGTGCTATTTCATTATAGCGCACCACACACATACTGTTTGAAAAAAGTAATTTTTTTATTTTATGTATGTGTTAATCGATGCACCATTTAAAATATAATGCACCAGGTCTCCTTGTTAACAAATATCACCGTACGGTGGTCCCCTGTTTGCGCAGCGTGTTTAGAATAATATGCCGCACTGCCTCCTTTGTTGAGATTCAACAAGAAAATTTCAGCACCCATGCCTAGTGCATTAATGTAATATTCCCAAATGGAGAATGCAGCAATATATGAACACAAAACTGGAAATAGCAGTGTAAATAAACTCATGAACATTGGAGACAAAACATCATGTATTAGATCAGCAAATCATCATAAATAGTGAGGCATAAACCATGTACAATAAAGGAACAAGCCTCCCCTAAACAATCACTCGACAAATGAGCTGCTGTCACAATACAAAAATGCCTGAGAACTGCTATAGCGCAGATATAAACACACTACTACAGAAAATGAATGTAAAAAATATGTAGGGCTGCTATAGGCCTCGAAAGGTATGCCCAATATAGATCTAGGCTCAATACAAACTCCTACAAAGAACCCGGAAAGGGTTTTCAGAAATACACTCTATACAAGATGGGATCTAAAGCCCAATGGTTGAAGATTCACTGAAATTGAAGAACATGAGTGTAGAAGGCTGAAATATAATATATCTTATGTAGATCCCCTAAAAGGTCTCCTCCCATGAAATGATGAACCCTTCAATCACAGGAAAACACTCCAAAGGATCCACAAGATCCCTCATTGAAGTTGCCCTCCAAAATAACGCGATCCCTAGCTAGAACAGTGCTATAAATGATGGGAAATAGTTGGCATGATGCCAAAGATCTGAAATATGCCCAAGAGCTCTCCAAACTGATCTCCCAAGAGAAGGAAACCTTCCTCCTATAAGAAAATATCTCAGAAAGTGGGTTTCTAACCCCCCACTGCAACACCCTGGAACACAACACAATAACCTACAGAAACTGTGCTGATGAAGAAATATGTAGCTTGGCTGAAAACCTGAATGTGGAAATGAATACAATACTCTTCCAAGAGGCCTCTCAAGGAAAGAGGTGGGATTCCCGCTCGGGAACACCCTGTGCTAAACAGCACAACAACCCTGTTAAACAGCAAAGGAATGCAAATTCTAAGCAGACCAATATCAAAATAATAATCTAAACATGAGCTCATATGGCTTCCATCCTCTTCCTTAAATATAATATGAGCTTACTTTCCCTTTTCCCCACTCAATTAGGTCATTTCCTTCATGAGATCCATCTCCCTCCAAAACTGTGTTATTCTTCATTTAATCTCCACTCCTCCATGACAACGTTGTTGACTTGGTCAAAGTTGACTGAATCAACATGATCCAACCCATGTTCACACTTGGAGGTGCTTTATTTAGCTGCTAAAAAAGTCTCCTTTCACACTTGAAGTGTTTTTATTGCTACTTAGGAGACTTATGCTGCTTAGTGATAAAAAAAACTATAATATTCCATTTAGCTGCAGGCTAATTTTTGGAATATTACAGTCCTCCCCTCCAAAATGTTGATTTTCCTCAAGAAACTGTATAAGGAGAGCAAAATTCCTCCCCTCCTCCTCTTGTGGCCTCCTCATAAATAGTCTCCACCACTGCTCAAAATAATCTGAAATAAATCTGCCCCCCAATGTTTCCTCCCAAGTATGCAAAACCAAATGGCTCAGATCATGAAAAGGTGGAAGGTGTAAGTGGAAACCTTCTTGCTGTCTAATGGCCTCCTCAAGGTAGGAGTTATGAAAAGCATAGGGGATCTCATTCTCAATGAGAAAATCCCAAACCCATGCTATCATCCAGATGAAATGAGCCATTCTAGGTAGCTCATCAAAAGAATCCTCAACCCCCGGTTCATGCAATGTATTGGGGCTGTATGGAGAGTTTAAATTCTTACACCCAATTTTTTTCTCTCTCCATTATGGTATGTATGGGGCTACTACTGATCTTGGGCTGAAATGTCTTGGCCTCCAAGAATGGCCCAAGTTACCCCACCAAATAATTCAGCCGTGAAGTGCCTCCCTCAGGAACTCAAATTCTCCAAATGGTTCCTCCCACATGAAGAAAAGAGATGTAGTATGGCAATCATGGTTTGCCCATTGTTTCTCCTGAAACATGAAACATGTAAAGTAAGGAGAATCATACTCCCAATGGGCACCTCCAACTCTTGTGCCACTCTCCAAACAAATCTTCCCATAAACATAAGAGCATCTCCAACATATGGAAGCAAAAACCAATGAAAACAAGTTGCCATATGACAACCGGAATGTGGATCATAGTTCCACACATGGAACCAACACAGTGCATCCCCTACTTGCCTCAAATCAAAGAATAACAAGTGCTTTTATAGCCACTTTTTTGCTACCACAATCATCCTATAAGATAGGATCATGAAGGTAAAATGTGGTTTCAATGGTGCACACCAAGAATCATTTGGCTTCCCCCAAAAACCACCAATAGAATAGCCAACCTCAATGTTTCAATTGGCCTAAAGTACATCATAATATAATATGCAAGAAGGGATAATCCTCCTTGGTGCAACATGCTGCTCATATAAAGTAAAGAAGTACAAATCATAATGAAAAATTGTACCTTCTCCACCATGTACTTTGGTCCTTGAGCTGAAATGGCTCAATTGGAAATTCTCCCTCACCCCCAGTGAGTAGGGAAGTGGCTGTGACATCCTCTCCATCACCATATGGGCTATGCATCTCTCCATATGCTGATATATATCCTGCTTGATGCCCTCCCAAGTGAACTCCTCCATCAAAGAATGAAATGCATCCAAGTGCATGGAAAGAAATTCCAAATGTGCTGCATGTAGTAGCTTCCTCTTGAGCTCGGAAAATATAGTCCAGAATATTTTTCCATGAGAATAGATGACCTCATCAACCACCATGTATCTATCATCTCCCTCCAGGTCACCAAGAATCATGCAAGCACCAAGATCCTTGGAGTACTCTGCCAAGAGTTGAGACCTCTAATATGGATCAATCCTCTTAAGAGACAATGCTGAAGATCTAAAATGTGAAGCTCCCCACATGCTGTTGTCTTCCCTTTTGAAATCCCTCATGCCAAATTCATCCTCCAAAATGCTTCCATGCCCATCATGTAGTTGCTCATGCTCAAATAGAAGTGGGGACTTTTGGAAGTTTGCCTCCCATGAGAAGCTACCATCCAAAAAGAACCTCCTAATCTTGGCCAATGTAAGCATGAGTGGCCTCCATATACTCCAATGTATGGAAGATCCCTTCCTCAAAGGAAGTACCCTATGTTTCTCCAAATCCATGGAGCAGCTCCCTTGCACCATGGTGGTGCCATCCTCCATCACTGCAGCAACTTCTGTCAGCACAGTATATGTAGTGAGAGTGGGTAATGCTGAAAATGGGAGAATGTTTCCCTCTTCCTTGAGTCTATCCCAAACTCTTCGCACTATAATAGACCCCTCCAAAGTATCCACCCCTCCAAGATCTAAGAGTGGTGCTATCTAATGCGAAGCATTCCTCATCATCTCATGATCTGGTGGTCTCCCCAGTGGAATGCCTCCACGTAATGAGACATCAATGTCAAGAGTAGACTGCACATATGGATGGACAGATTTGTCCCTGCCCTCACAATGAAAATCAGTCTACCTCTTCTTTGCATTAACTCTCTGAAATAGACAGGGGTGTGTGCTCCTCATCATATGATGTTGGTCATCCTCCCTACCTTATCCTTCCATCTGCAATGTTTCACAATCATGTTCTTCATTGATTGTGCCTTGACCTCCATATATGAGATCCTGGGGAATTTCTTGTAATGTTACAAGAATTCCTCTTGTTGGAGCATGTGCTCCTCCTTCCTCTGCATGAGGTACTAGATATGCTCTAGATGTGACAACTTTGTTGCCCCTAACCTTCTCTTCCTCTTCAATATGAATGGGAAACCTTCTAATAATTGGATCCTCTTTTGAAAAAGGGATTTCCATGCCCTCTTATTCAATAATATGAGATAGATTTCTAGCATCATTGCAAGGTATTATGCAATATGTTAGCCTCTTCAACAATTTTCTAAAGTGGAGTTGGGTGTATAAATTCCTCCAAGATATGCAAACATTTTTTTTGTTTTGTTTTGTTTAGTTCTACCAATGATGTTTCATAATGTTTTCCATCAAAAATTTCCACTAATATCTTAGTGAAATTTTCATAAGAAGACATATTTTCATTTCTTAATGAAAAAGACTCAAATATCCACCAAGCATAGGCCTTACTTCCAAAATGCAACGCTGCAACTTTGATGGCTTCATCTTCAGAAACTTGGTGCTACTGCAAATAGGTGTCTAGCTCCTCCACCCAAGATCTAGCTGAACATTTAGGTGATCCATCAAAAGTAGATAGAAAAAATCTACCGATGTCATGCTTCTTGCTCCTCTCCACCTTGATCTTGCAAAACTCTTGGAAAGTGATATGATCTCTAAACTTCTTAGTTTGAGATTCATATTCTTGCAGGTAATCACTGAGAGCTTCTCTCCTAGGCATTTCTTCCTCTTCCATCTCCCTCATAGCAGATCTGGGCATATGACTGTGCTATGAATCATGGTGTGTAGCTACATGCTCACACTCATCATGTGAAAATCTGGAGTTGGCTTTAGATCCAAACTCCTTTGGTGATTATCTCTCTCTTCTCATCCTCTTGAGATCTCCCTTAATATTCTTCATAGTTTAAAAGAGAAGCTTTGAGAGCTCCTCCTCCTCTCTTCCTCCAAATAATGGAGTCTTTTTTCTGTTTTTTTCTGTACATATCCTCTTCTAGTGAAGAGCTTCTCCTCATGGTGACATATTGGCTGAATACACAGGCTGAGCCAAGATTATGCTCTGATACCACTGTAATATTCACAAATGGGGAATGCAGCAATATATGAACACAAAATTGGAAATAGCAGTGTAAATAAACTCATGAACATTGGAGACCAATATGGAGACAAAACATCATGTATTAGATCAGAAAATCATCATAAATAGTGAGGCATAAACCATGTACAATAAAGGAACAAGCCTCCCCTAAACAATCACTCCATAAATGAGTTGTTGTCATAATACAAAAATGTCGGAGAACTGCTACAGCGTAGTTATAAACACACTGCTATAGCAATAGAATGTAAAAAATATGTAGGGATGTTATAGGCCTCGAATGATATGCCCAATATATATCTAGGCTCAATACAAACTCCTATAAAGAACCCAGAAAGGGTTTTTAGAAATACACTCTATACAAGATGGGATCTAAAGTCCAATGACTGAAGATTCATTGAAAACTAAAGAACATGAGTGTAGAAGGCTTAAATATAACATATCTTATGTAGATCCCCTCAAAGGTCTACTCCCATGAAAGGTTGAACCCTTCAATCATAAGAAAACACTCCAGAGGAGCCACAAGATCCCTCACTGAAGCTGCCCTCCAAAATAACGCAATCCCTAGCTGGAACAACACTAGAAATGATGGTAAATAGTTGGCATGATGCCAAAAATATGAAATATGCCCAAGATCTCTCCAAAATGATCTCCCAAGAGAAGGAAAACTTCCTCCTATGAGAAAATAGCTCAGAAAGTGGGTTTCTAACCCCTCCACTGCAACACCTTGCAACACGGCACAATAACCTATAGAAACTGCATTGATGAAGAATGATGTAGCCTGGCCTTTAAACCTGAATGTGGAAATGAATACAATACTCTTCCAAGAGGCCTCTTAAGGAAAGAGGTGGGATTCCTTCTCGGGAACACCCTATGCTAAGCAACACAACAACCATGCTAAACATCAAAGGAATGCAAAGTATAAGCAGACCAATATCAAAATAATAATCTAAACATGAGATCATATGGCTGCCATCCTCTTCCTTAAATAGAATATGAGCTTACTTGCCCTTGGCCCCACTCAATTAGGTCATTTCCTTCATGAGATCCATCTCCCTCCAAAACTGCGTTATTCTTCATTTAATCTCCACTCCTCCATGACAGCAATGTTGACTTGGTCAAAGTCGACTGAATCAACATGATCCAACCCATGTTCACACTTGGAGGTGCTTTATTTAGCTACTAAAAAGGTCTCCTTTCACACTTGAAGTGTTTTTATTTCCTCTTAGGAGACTTATGGGCCTTCCTACCCATTTATTCACCTACCTAGTGATAAAAAAAACTATAATATTCTATTTAGCTGAAGGCTAAATTTTTGGAATATTACAATTAAGCACCTACACTAGGGTGGGGCCCACAGTGCTATTTTTTGTGTATGTCTATTTTTAGTTATCCCTTAATTAGATATGGACAATAAACTTAATCTAAATCTCAAAATAACTTGTAACAGTTAACTGAGTGTGATAAACTCAGTTAGCTAGTGGATTTCGAGTTAGAGGTAGTTGGTGAGGCATGCAGAGTAATTCTAGTTGTAACAGATTTCAAAGTGTAGTGGTGCATTAGTTAATGCATGTTGTAATCAATTTAACTCAATTAAGTGAGTTAAACTCAGTTGTGCTAATTTTAACTGAAGATACAAGTAGTGAGAGATCAAATGAATTAAATATTAATTAGTTCACAATTAGTGATCTCACATGCAACTGAGGATTTACTATTATTATATGCATGCATGTAAGATCTAGTGGAGACCCAGTTGAGATCTAGGTGAAAGGGAAGTTGACTATCAGTTGTGACATTATTGGCTTGCACACATGCAGCCAACCACCCATTTGAGTTCCCATGATACTTGCACAGTCAAGGAAGGCCATAATTCCTATAGTTTAGGGATCTATTCCATCACATATTGCGCAAGCAAGGCAGGCTGTCAGGAGGCTGGAAATTGACTAAGTATTGGTCAATTTTCTGTGAGGACAGTGTGAGACAGATAGCTGAATGTTGGAGACTCTTGTGAGAAGAGTAGAAATTGTATTTGTTTCATGATCCATGTTGAATATGCAATAGAAGATAGTGGGTTTTTTAGCTCTAAGCTTTCCCTAGGAAGTTATATGTGTTGTATGTGATTGTATTCTTCTTTGCTTTATGTGTTTAGCAATTGTGTTTTTAATTCCACAAAATATTTGGAGAAGCGATTCAGTATTTAACTTTAGGAAATTTTTAGATCGGGTGAATTGAAGATATACATGCTCGTTGTATAATTTCTACATGGTATGAGAGCAAAAAAAATTGTAGAAGTGAAGCAGGAGCTGAGTTTGTGATTGGATAAAATTTGAATTTGAAGAAAGAATTCCTTGGTGCTACAACTAATTCAAGATCGAAATGGATTTCAATGACTTGAGGTTGGAGTATGCACTTGAGGGAAACTCAAAATATATTGCTTAGAAGGACAGAATGGAGGCAGTACTTGAAGACAATGGCTTGAAGGAATTCATTGACAATGACATTCCTAAACCCGCTGTGATAGATGCTGCAAATATTGATGCATGGAAACAGAAAGTGGCAAAGTCGAGGAGGATCCTGTTGGAGGGAGTATGAGACCACATTTTCTCAAGCCTCCATGGGAAAGGAACACCATATCCAATGTGGAAGGCTTTGACGGATCTATTCTAAAGTAGTAGTGACCATAGGAAATTGGCGCTCAAAGATAAACTCAGGAAGATCAAGATGGAAAAGGGCGACACCATTCCAAAATATCTAAAAACGTTTTTCCAATGTTGGGATGAACTGGGGAGTGTGCGAATAACAGTCAATGATGATGATTTGGTGATCTTGGCTCTCCCAGGACTTCCTAAGATTTGGCACAATTATGAAGAATTTCTCAATGGATGGGAAAAATTTCCAGATTAGGAACGAATGTGGTCAGATTTGGTGCAGGAGGAGTTCATATGGAAGATCAGAGATGGCTCTTCATCTAAGCATATGGATGAAGAGGATTGTGCTTTGAATTCAACGGCAAAGAAACGGAAGAAGAAGAAATTCCATTCTAAATCTGAGTCCAAAGGCAAGAAGCAGGACATGTCCAAGGTGAAGTGTTTTCATTGTCACTAACACGGGCATTTGCTATTAACTGTCCACAAAAAAGAAGAACGAGAATGCTGCAAGATCTGCAGCTGGTGAGGCCCTTGCCTCAAAATTTGAGCTTGAATTCTAATTGATCCCATGCATGGTTTCAAGTGCATTGGGGTCGGTGTTTATTTGGATAATGGCACTTCCTTTCACATGACGAGAGACAAGGAACTTTTCAGTGACTTGGAGGAGAAGGATCTCCATATGCATATCGAAATGGGGGATGATGGATGATACAATGCTACTGGGATTGGTACCATTACGTTTTAGAGACTTTCAAGTAAACCATTTCAATTAAAATATGTAATTCATGTACTGGGTTTGAAGAAAAATTTAGTCTAAGTCGTAATGTTGGAGGATAAAGGCTACGATGTTATTTTTAGTGAAGGAAAATCTTTCCTGCGACATAAAAAAATGGGAAAAGCCAAGATTATAGGGATTCTAGTTAAGAATATCTACAAGATGGAGGTATATGGCTGCGCAAAAATGATGGGCAAGGCAGACAAAATGGTGATTTGGGATGAGGGCGAATTATGGCACAAGCAATTGGGAAATCTTCACCATGGAGCCTTGAAAGTCATGCAAAAAATTTCTATCGGACTTCCAATGGAAACACTTGCTCAATTGGATCCTTGCAAGGGTTACACCAAGGGGAATTATGTAAAGTCCACCTTTCATGAGAACGAGAACCGAGCCTCGGGGATCCTTGAGAGATTTCATACAGACGTGTGTGGACCATTCTCTGTTGCTTCAATAGCAAAACATAAGTACTATGTAATATTTTTTGATGAATTTTCTCATAAGTGATGGATCTTATTCATGCATAAGAAAGATCAGACATTCTCCAAGTTATGTGATTTTAAGGCACTAGTGTAGAAAGAGTCAGGGAAAAAAGTGAAGGCTCTTAGGAGCAATAATGGTGGAGAATACATCTCTAACGAATTCAAGAACTTCTACAACAAAGAAGGAATTGAAGAGAACTCATAGCGCCTCATAACCCATAGCAGAATGGGGTCATGGAGAGAGACTGAGTGACACCTAGAGAGGCTTTCACTAGTAATAAATCCGATGTTTTACACTTTAAGATTTTTGGCTCATCTGTTTATGTGCATGTGACCAAGGACGCCAGGAAGAAGCTGGAACCGACAGCTGAGATCGAGATTTTTGTGAGGTACACAAAAATACCCCATAATTATCGTGTGTATTTTCCAAACAACAGAATGAATGTTGTGTGACGGGATATAAAATTTGATGAGGGGAAAGCCATGCAGTTGTCCCTTGAGAGGGAGCTGGACTTGCATGCAGAGGAGGAAATGTTGGTTCCCAAGGATGAGACTCAAGATGTGGATCAACCACATGCAGAGGATCATGGAGTGGAGGAAAAAACTCGTGCAAATCCATCCATCAGAAATGGTAGAAGGCACATCACGAAAGCTGATAGATTGAACTTGATGCTGCGCAGAATGTAGGAGCCCCTACTTCACAACGCAGACAGAGATAGTCTCTTGACCGATTTTATGGATACATGGCTCTTATGAGCAAATGTATTGTGACTGAACCATCTTCCTTTCAGGAAGCAGTGTATAAGCCAACTTGGTTTGAGGCAATGGTGGGGGAGTATGAATCCATTGTCAAGAACAGTGCTTGGGAGATAGTCCAAAGACCAGTCAAAAAATTAGTGGTTGGATCGAGATGGATCTACAAGGTAAAGCAAGCTACTGATGGGAGTGTGGAGAAATACAAGGCCTGATTTATGGCCCGGGGATTATCACAGATCAAGGGGATAGATTATGATGATACCTTTGCACTTGTCGCAAGATACTCTTCCCTAAGATCCATCCTTGCACTCTCGGTGCAAATGGGCTGGCGCAGTCATCAGATGGATGTGAAAACTGTGTTTCTCAATGGGATCATTGAGGAAGAGGTGTACATAGAGCAGCCTGAAGGTTTCGAAATATTCAATAGTGAGTCGCATGTGTGCCAACTCAAAAGAGCATTGTATGGGCTAAAGTAAGCACCCCGTGCTTGGTACACTCGGATAGACAGCTATTTCACCAGACTGGGCTTCACCAAAAGTGAAGCAGATGAAAATCTATACTAGATTGTGGTTGAGGGTAAGATATTGATCATTTTTCTTTATATTGTGGATTTAATTTTGACTGGTGCTAAGTAGCTGATACACTCATGCAAGGATGATCTTGCAAGGGAGTTCGAAATGAAGGACATGGGACTCCTTCATTATTTCCTTGGATTGGAAATATCGTAGCGAGATGGTGAAATTTTTGTGTCTCAAGGAAAGTATGCAAAGGAGATATTGGGTAATTTTAATATGTAGAGTTGCAAATGCATGGATACTACTCTTATAGGAAATTGGAGGAAATAGGATGCTACTTTTGGAGAGGTAGTGGATGCTATTCTCTACCGATAATTAGCGGGTTTGCTAATGTATCTAGTGAACACGAGATCAGAAATTTTCTACGTAGTTAACTGACTAAGTCAAGATATGGTTAAGTCTACCAAGCTTTTTTGGAAGGTGGGGAAGCATGTCCTGAGATACCTGAGGGGCACATCAGAGTATGGACTTTGGTACAGACGGACAAAGGGAGTGAAGTTGCATGGCTTCACAGATGCAGATTGGGTTGGCAGTCCATCGGTCAGAAATAGAATATCAGGAGGGATATTTAGCATTGGGTTGACAACAATTTCTTGGTACAACAGGAAGCAAAGATCCATGTCACTCAATTCAGCGGAAGCAGATTACATGGCAGCAAGCGTCAAGCTACATGTGAGGCTATCTAGATGACAAATATCTTGGCTGTTTTGTTTGGTTCTCATATTTTAATATTCCCAAATGGGGGATGCAGCAATAGAATGCAGAAAGAAAATTAAATAATGCAGATGAAATTTTATAAAGTAGGAGGCCAATATGGAGACCTTTCATTAGTCATTATAGTAGCAAAATACATGTTAAAAGTGTCCCAAAATATGCATGACAAGAAAATACAAGTCTCCAATGAGAGAAAACCCTCAAAATGAGGTGCTGCAACCATATATTAATACTAAACAAGCCTTACAGTGTTATTTTATTGCCTCTACATAGTTGTATTTTACACATCATTTCTAGAGCTACTATGTGCATAAAAATTTAGATCTATAACAGATCCATGCACTATACAAGCTCCTCTAAAGAACCCCCTTGGGGTTTTCAAAAAAACACCAAGTACAAGATGTAGATCTGAGATCTAAGACTGTAGATATATGGAAATATTCAGATCTGGAAAGTGGATCTGATCTGATATAAACAATAAAATGATCTCCTCCAAAATATCTCCAAAGTGAAGGGCAGATCCCCAACACCTAGAAAATCACTCTCCAAATGATGTCCTGAAACACCCTGCAAATACACCTATAGAAATAACGCAGATCTGGATCTATAATGTGCTGTAGGGATAAAAATGATGTTGGCCTCATGCCAATATCTGAAAATGATGCTCAATAATTCCTTTAATATCCTCCCAATGAAGTAGAATCCTCCTCCACTGAAAAGAAGCACTGAAATGGACTAGATCTGAAAGATCTATTCTCCAATTGTTTCAGCTTGCAAAAACAGTCAAACCCTCAATAGGATCTGCGTTGTAGTTGAAAGAAGTAGCTTGGCCCTAAGCCAGATAGTGGACAATGAAATACACACTCTCCCAATAGCTACTCAATGGGAAGAGGTGGGGTTCCCAACCAGGAACACCCAATGCTAAACAACATTCATTCTCAGCTAAAAAACAAGAGAAAGATATATGTCTAAACAGAAAATATATTCATAAAATATGATAAACATCAACAACCTTCTAATGCTGCCATCCCCTTACTTTTATAAGACAAGAGCTTGCAAACCCTAAACCACATCCAATGATAATACTCCTTTCAAACAAGGCACCTCCATCTAAAACTATGTTGTGCCTCATTGATGGCCACTCCTCCATGACAATGCTATAGATTTGGTCAAGGTTGACCCGGTCAAGATGTTTTAGCCCCTGTCCACACCTTAGGGTGCTTTATTAGGCTGAAAATATGATCCACTTTCACATGAGAAGTGGTTTTATTCACAATAATGAGTTTTATGGGTCTCCCCACCCACTTATTCACCTATCTAAGTGACAAAACAAAATTTTAATATTCCCATTAGTTGTAGACTAATTTAGGAATATTACACAGATGGATCCGACAGTGATTCATAGTGATAATCAGAGTTTCATTAAACTCTCGATTAATCCTATGTTTCATGATAATACCAAGCATATATATATATATATATCCTTTACCATCATCTCAAAGATTGTGTGTAGAGAAGAATAATTTTGCTTCAGTACATTCCCACGAAAGATTAGGATGTAGATATTTTGACGAAGCAGCTTACCAGAAGAAAAATTGAATACCATAGAGATAGGAACGGGTTGAAGGATAATCCCTTTATTATTGAGAGGGAATGTTGAGATTAAACAAGAAAATTTCAGCACCCACGCCTAGTGCATTAAGCACCTACACTAGGGTGGGGCCCATAGTGATATTTTTGGTGCATGTCTATTTTTAGTTATACCTTAATTAGAGATGGACAATAAGCTTAATCTAAATATAAAAATAACTTGTAACAATTAACTGAGTGTGATAAACTCAGTTAGCTAGTGGATTTCGAGTTAGAGGTATTTGGTGAGGCATGCAGAGTAATTCTAGTTGTAACAGAGTTCAAAGTGTAGTGGTGCATTAGTTAATGCATGTTGTAATCAGTTTAACTTAGTTGTGCTAGTTGTAGCTGAAGATACAAGTAGTGAGAGATAAAGTGAATTAAATATTAATTAATTCAAAATCAGTGATCTCACATGCAACTGAGGATTTACTATTATTAGCTACATGCATGTCAGATCTAGTGGAGACTCAGTTGAGATCTATGTGAAAGGGAAGTTGACTATCATTTGCGACATTATTTTCTTGCACACATGCAACCAACCACCCATTGGAGTGCCCATGATACTTGCATAGTCAAGGAAGGCCATAATTCCTATCTTTTAGGGAACTATTCCATCAGGTATTGCACAAGCAAGGCAGGTTGTCAGGAGGCTGGAAATTGACTAAGTATTGGTCAGTTTTCTCTAAGGACAGTGTGTGATAGATAGCTAAGTGTTGGAGACTCTTCTTTGAAGAGTAGACATTGTATTTTTTTCATGATCCATGCTGAATATACAATAGAAGATAGTGGGGTTTTTAGTTGTAATATTTCCCCGAGAAATTATCTTTTTCGTGCGCGATTTGATTCTTTTTTTCTTTATGTGATTAGCGATTATGTTTTTAATTCCGCAATAGTTTTTTAGAAGCGATTCAATATTTAACTTTAGTAAATTGTTAGATTGGGTGAATCCAAGATATACATGCTTGTTGTATAATTTCTACATCCTCCACAACATCATATGCTACAAAAACTAACACTAGAGGATTTTTATTAATTTGTTTGTGTTAGTCGGCGCACTGGTTAACATATAACACGTTGATGCTCCTTTTTTATATAGAGCACGATACGGTGTTTCTACTATTTTGGCGGTGTGTTTATAAGAACAGTCTGCACCGACGTTGATGCATACCTAATTAAAGGCACACCGGTTTCTTGATATTTTTTTTTTTACCTGGAAAGTTTATGATTTATTTATAAAATATATTAATGAATGCTATGGTACAGGTTTCATATTGATAAATAAATGCCTGACAAGATATCAAGTAACAAAAATACTGATAGCACATCATGAAAAGCAAAAAAGACAAGTTCTTCGTAAATTGTTTACAAAAATTATTATTTTTGAACTATATGTAAGTTTAACTAATATGTATTGTTTACTATATATCATTCATAGACAAAATGATGAAGCTAGATAATATTATTTCTGATCTAGGACCAAAATAGTGTAAAAGCTTGATGGAAAAATTGCAAAAGGATGAATGAGGTGAATGAAAAAATATTATCGATCCAATATGAGTTTCTTTTTTTTAATTTTCGTTAATAATATACTTAAAATTATTAGATAACATGTTTCAAACAATATATTAATTCACATGTGTTTAATGTTCTACAGGTACCAACAACTTAGAAAATGAATGTTGTTCTAAGAAAAGAAAAAAAAATAGAACATGCAACTGAAAATGAATTGCTCCTTATCTCATTTGGAGTGGTGCTAGAGGTTAACGAAAGGGGGATTTTTTTTTTAAACTTTGAGGGATCTAATGGAATGAATTTATAGACGTTATTTCCAGTTACAATGCGAAAATAAATCGAATGATTCCAAGAACCAAATTTTATCTAAACTACAGGAAGAGTTTCCAGAGAATTGGTCAATGAGACATGTCAGACTTTTAATAGCAAAAACGTACAACAACAAAAAAGAAGGAATGAAAAAGTAATATTCCTTTAAATATTTTTGTAGAAATATATATATATATATATATATATATATATATATTACTAGAAATCAATCATTTATAAATATCACTTTTGTTATATTTACTTGTCATATATCAATATAAAAATTAAATAGTTTATTGTCATGTTACATTTTTAGGAAGATTATGAAAATGTCAAAGGATGAATGAGATGATATTAGAAATATGCCAGTAGGAATGTCCAAAAATGTGTACAAGGAGATGGTCAATTAATGGACATAATTGTATTGCACGAGGAGCCATCTCACAAACAACACGCTTCAAATGTAATATGTAATCATTGAATTTTACGATTAGGAACAATAAATAAAAAATTTAGCATTAAATATTAATTTTCAATTATTTTCTTGCAGAAAAAAAAGTAAATGGAACCCATTCAACACATAAAACAAGACGACAAGTAAGAAAATGGTTGATATCTAAGTTTGTGAGTAATTGTTACTTCCTTATAACAACTTAAATAGATTTTATTTTTGTATATTTTAAGTTGTTTTACAATAATCATCATTGAATGTCTTCAAACAGGTGCTAACATACAAAGAAGAACCATCAGACGAATTTATTGAAATTGGGTTAAATATGGGTTGTGAGTATATATTGGGGTATTAGAAATTAATTGTGGAATTTGTAAGCATCTATTGATCTTGTTTTACTTAGCTCCGTCTATAATTAATAGAACAAAAAAATCTTTTATATTAAATATATGATTTGTTATGGGGTATAAAACTTGCAGGAAACAAAGTATGGAACTGTGCCAACAAATGAAATGTTGAAAGATGGCATGAAATTTGATTTTGAAAGAATCTGTATAGTTCATGAGTCAATTGTTGTTGTGGTACGTCATTTCTTTTCGATTTACATTGATGTATATTATTTAATATTTCAATTTTCATTATTCTCAGCAATGTATATACACTCATTACAATTTATTTTTATGTTTGTAGATGGAAGGTGAAGAAGAAGAAAACAATCAACACTGTGTACAAAACATTCCTCAAAATAACCCAAGTCATGGAAGTAGCTCGAGCAGTGAAACCTATTCAAGCGAAGAATGATGATCATTATGTTTGGATATCAAAGGAAGGCATTGTATTTTTTGAGCTATTTATCTGTGAAATCGGAAATTTTGTTTAATGTAATAGACATAGTGTCCTAATTGAAAGACAAAGGGATACCAATAACTTTCCCATTTTGTATGACAAATAGTGTCTTATATATATATAATAAAATACGTTTTAATTTATTCTATTGCATTCTCCATTATAGTTGTGAAATGTAACACCACTGATTAAATATATGGATGATTAAATATTATAATGAAGAGATGTGAAATATGATGATATCGGATATAAAAAATTAATCCAAGCATCACATTCAAATGCACTAATAAAAATTTAATTGATATGAATACTGTTATAATATATGTGTCGTCTTTTGATGAATAATTAATTTTAAAAAATCACAATAATTATGATATGATATAACAAATTAATCTAAACATCACATTCAAATGCACTAATAAAAATTTAATTGATATGAATATTGTTATAAGATATGTGTCGACTTTCGATGAATAATGAATTTTTAAAAATCACAATAATTTCACTATCACAGGTAGATGTTTCTAACAAATACAAAATGAACGCCAGTGCGTGTCAGTTACTGTGAACCAATGTGTTTGTATGCTAATGTGCACCGGTCCATTTCTATGACCTATGGGCACCGCAAAAATACCAATACCAATGCCAATTATAACTCTCGGTGCGTTTGTGAGATACTGCACACCGGTGAGTTTCTACGACCTATGGGCACAACAAAAATACCAATACCAATTAGAACGACTGATGCATTTGTGCGATAGTGTCTGCCGGTGCATTTGTATAATACTCCGTACCGGTGCATTGATACGACTTATGTGCACCGCACAAATCCCAATACCAATTAGAACGAACCGGTGCATTGTATCAGATAGAGTGCGCCTGATGTGGTTTTATACCTCAACGGCCTGGTGCATGCACTTTTGACCACGCCGGGGTGACTGTCTTTGTAACACACACCGAGATGGTTCTAAACACCCCGGGGAGTCCTATATTTGTTTTCAGTCCCGGTGCTTGGTAGGCTTGCAGTACTAGTGCGTTAACACCTGAGTAGCGCACCGATGAGAAAAACATTTGTAATAACCTCTGGCCGCCCAATGTTTTTTAGTTGTGTTGAAATTCCATTAGAAGTTATGCCAAAACCTCCGTTACCGAAAACAGATGTTGTAGCAAATTTTTTTTTTAAATTTTGGCCAATTTTATAACACTAAAAACCTCCGTTATAACCTCCTCTAGAGGGTATTTTCCTTGTAGTGAATTGAATTTGATTTTGCCTATGAAAAGGAACTATTTTTAGTTATATATCTGGATGATATCACTATTTTCTCAAAAAAAGAGGAAGAACAATTACAACATCTAAAAATAGTCTTTGAAAAGTGCAGAAAGTTTGGAATTTCATTAAATCCAAAGAAAAGTCTCTTTGCTATGGAAGAAGGTAAGTTGTTGGGGCATACTATATCTAAAGGAATAAGAGTATATCCTTTAAGGATTGAAGCAATTCAGAATTTAGATTACCCAAGGAGTACAAAGGAGATTCAATCTTTCAATGGTAAGATCAATTTTCTGACAAGATTTTTTCCTAATCTTGCTGAATGTTTAAGGAAGATTACTGATATGTTGAAGAAGGATACTGAAGTAAAATGGTTTGAAGAAGCAAAGAATTCATTTAATCAAGTCAAGCTAGCTCTGTCTCATGCTCCTAGTCTTATTAGTCCAAACTACACACTTTATTTTATTATTTTTTCATTTGCTTTAGAGCATACACTTGCAGATGTTTTAATGCAGAAGAAGAATCAGAATACACTACATCCTATTTCTTTCTTTAGAAAATAAATAAGAGATGATTCTTTAAAGTATATCATCATTGAGAAACAATATTTAGCTTTAGTTAAAGCACTGAAGGATTTCAGAGTGTATATTTTACATTCTCATGTCATTGCTTATGTGCCAAATGCTACTGTTAAAGAAGTAATTACACAGAATGATCTAGAAGGTCGTAGAGGAAAATGGATTACAAACTTGCTAGAGTATGATTTGGAAATTAAGCCCACAAAATTGATCAAAGGACAAGGCCTAGCAAAGCCGATGGTAGATTCTAATATTCATTCTTTAGACACAATTTTCATTGCTGCAATGTGTGGTGAACAAACTGGTGAAACACTACTTGAGATAGTTGAGATTTTTTCTTTATCTCCTTGGTATGCTGATATTGTATATATTTTGCAACACTTAAATCCTTCTCCTGGCATTCCAAGTAGTAGATCAATATCACTGAAATTAAAAACATTGAAATACTGCATTTTGAATGGTGTTTTATATTGGAAGATCTTGGAGGGATATTACTGAATTGTTTAGTTGAAGGTGAAGTTGAAAAAGTTATGACACATTTCCATAAGGGTGACTGTGGAGGCCATTTTTATTGGAAAACCACAACAAATAATATCTTGAGAGTAGGTTTCTATTGGCCCACATTATTTTATGATGTTTATAAAATATTTAATAGTTGTCATGAGTGTTATATATTTCAAGGAAAGAGGAAACTTTTACCCTTGCATCTTAAACCAATTGAAGTTCAAGCACCATTCCAGCAATGGGGACTTGATTTTATTGGTGAAATTCATCCTCCATCTTCAACTCAACACAAATGGATTCTTACTGCTACAAATTATTTTAGCAAATGGATTGAGGCTATTCCCACAAAGCAAGCAAATGATTTAGTTATGATTCAGTTTTTTGAGAATGAAATTTTGTATTGGGTTTTCCATAAAAGGTTATAACTGATAATGCAACTGTTATAAATATCACAGAAAATGACTGATTTGTGTGATAAATATCACATTAGACTTGGTCATTCAACTGCATATTACTCTCAGGGAAATGGGCTTGTAGAATCATATAACAAGTCTTTGGTGAATATTATCAAGAAAATTTTGTAGGAAAACAAAAGGAATTGGCACAAGAAGCTTACAAATTCTCTATGGGATGATAGATTGAGCACAAAAAGATCAATAAACATGTCTCCATTTCAGCTTTTTTATGGAATTGATATTGTTTTCCCTACTTCTTTAGTTGTTCCAGTAATGATGATTTTGCAGGAGGTTGAGAGTGAGCCTAATGACATTAAGAGAAGGATCAGTCAGATGATACACTTACAACAATCAAGAGATGATTTTTTTAGCAATAATTCAATGCTGCATGACAGAATTAAAAAATATTTTTGACAGAAAAACAAAAGTAGATGACTTCAAAATTGGAGATATTGTTCTAAGATGGTATGCTAGAAATGAAGAAAAGGGCAAGCATGGGAATTTTGACAATTCGTGGAAGGGACCTTACAATATTGTGGCATTCAGAGGAAACAAAGAATTTTTGCTAGAAGATCTTGAAGGATAGGAAGTGCTGGGAGGACCTCTCAATGGTAGGTTTCTAAAGCATTATGTCCCTTAAGATCTTGAACAAGAAATTCACTATCATTGTATATACTAGTCACATTTGATGTTCAACAAATAAAAGAGTTTTCAAAAGTTTGAATCCCGAGGAGAAGGACATGAGACTTCTGCAAACAGTCAACTTTTAGTCTTTTTCCAGAGTCAAGTCATTTTTTTTTAGTCAAAATGTTTTCAATTTGTTTCAGTTTTCCAAAGTCCAGTTGACTCCATAGACCAATGGATAAGGTTGCCTAATCTACGGTGTTTTTGACACCTCCTCAAGAAGCTTCCATCCCCAGCTGGAGCCAATGTTAGAGCCCATTTTTCAGTGATCAAAGATAGCTATTTCAAGAGTTTTCCATTAGATCTTTAGTCAAATTTTTTTGTTTTTTTCAGATAGTCTTCAACAATAATATTGATCACTGAGTAAGTCTCATCAAGATACGCTACTCCTTCACAATTTTTCATCTCAATTTCAGAGGTTTAAATTCATGAAATTCCATCACATATAGGTCAAGTTTTAGCGTCTAAACTGCCATGAAAAATATCCAGTTTTTTCATTTACTTAAAAAAGGGGGAAGTCAAAATTCCATCTCATCCATATAATTCTTGTGAAAGGAGTAAGCCTTTTATAGAGTTTGAAATAAAATATGTGTCATGGAAAATTCTATGCCTGTTGCTATATTTCGAAGAGGAATGAAAAAAATTGCTTAAGAGATATCTTAGAAATTGCATAATATTAAAGACTTATCTTAATATTTCGAAAATAATACTTTTAAAACCATAGGTTTAAATCCTATGAGTTATATGTTGCTGCCGTCATACTCCACTATCCATTATCATCCATTACAATTGTGACACATCACACTATTTTATTCGTCTTTCATCTGTATCTCATCACTCCCGTCATACCCCTAGCCCACCAATCAAATCACCCCCGTCGTATGCATTAGGGGAATTTTGAGGTCTAAAATGGGCCTCCTAAGAAAAATGTAATTTTTTTTTTATAAGAACCAATAGAATTCAACATGATGATGTCAACCATGGGGGGTGATTCACCATTTTTGGAGTAAAAAAATACAAGGATTAAAAAATAATAAAATAATAAAACTACTTTTTCAACTCGTATTTTCAACTTATCTCCCTAATTTTTAACTCAAATTTTGAGTAGGAGTACTCATTGGATGCAAAATTTAATTTCTAATCCTAGGAGTACCCTGTTGTATACTTTTAATGGGCCATGCTACACAAAAAATGAGAAATACATGAAAACATGTTTTTCATGTATTTCTCATTTTTCGTGTAGGTCCATCGAAATTATGCAACATGGGTAATCCTTGGATGAGGAATCAAATTTTGCATCCAATGAGTGTTTTCGCTCGAAATTTGAGTACACCCATAAAGAGATGAGTTGAAAAACAATTTTTTTCCTTTTTCCCTCTAAAATTTGACAATGTAATCTAATCTTATTTTATTATTTCCACTATTATTTTATAATTTCCTTAGGAGGCCCATTTTAGACCTCAAAATTCCCCTAATGGTTAAAACCACACCACTTCACCGATCATCCATCGCATCACCATTTCATCTAATGGATCGTGTCAGATTTCGGCCCCCACTCATCATCTAAGACTTAACATCGGGGGGAGGGGGATTCGAAATAAGTGGTATTATACAGTTCCTCTGCTGCTACGTGTTAGGCCCGTGCGATTTTTCACCCCCCTAAAAAAAACCACTTCCCGCTCCAACACCCCTCTGAAATCCTGCTTACCGCTGATATTAAACTACTCCTTCATTTTGCCAATAAATTTATGCCGACGTGTATAAACCTGCCCAATTAGTTTAATTCTCGCCTTCTCCTGATCGTTAGACAATTAATTCAAATGATAACTGTTAAGAAACGTACTTGCGCCTATTTTCAAATGGGAAACAAGATTAATTTCCTATAATTTCACTATTGCATGCCTATTCAAACTTTTACCTAGCCATTTCAATCTGCTTTGCACCGGTTTTCGAGTTTTCTGTCATTACCAGAGTTCCAGAGATCAAATTCACCAGTGTTTGAAGCTTTCCTTTGCATCTATTGTTTTCTTTTAGTTGCAAAGCTCATCCTCAGTCTCAGCCTGTGTTTTCAATCATATAATTTCTACTTTCCATCATTCAAATAGAGTCAACAATGCCTCCCCAAAAAAAAAGGACCTGAGAAACCAGTAAGTTTACTATTGCATCCTTTCGTTGATTTTCACAACATAAATTTAGCAGAAAAAGATTAAAATATACATGAAACCTTCACTGATATTGAGTTTTTCGATTTGTATTGCTGGTTAGAAGATAATTTTTTGGATAAATCAGATGACATAGGACTGTGGGACTCTAATCTCCCTCATTTCATTTTCCTCATGCCCATGGTTGCCCCAAGTTTGTCAGGATATGTTAGGCTTGGTATATGCCATACTAGAGAGCTATCATAGCTCCTTCAGGAGAGGTTTTAGTGACTGCTGATGCCCAAAAAATTGCACAAATGATGCAAGACCCAAACACAAAAGATGCCACACCATTTTCCTGAGAAGCCTTGATAGAAATATATCAGAATTTAGACTTTGCAAAGAGAGCTCAAACTATTGAGTTTTTCATGACTGAAAATGACCCATTACCTAAGAAAAACCCTCCATATCCAGCATCCATATTCCCTGAAAAGAACGAGACAAATAATCACAGTCATAGCCTACCTTCTTGGTTATTATTCAGACCAATGGGTAGATGAAGTTATCATAGGGTTTTTTTCCATACTTTCCATTGATTCCAAACTCTCCATCATTTTCAATTTCATTCAGTTTATTGCAAATGCTATTCATGATCAGTTTGTGAAATTCACAATTGAAGAGGCTTTCAGTTATTCATTTGTGTTATTCTATTTATTTTTTTTCTCTCAGGGGGACAAATTTAAATTTTCTCTACAGAAACTGGATGAAGAAGGCCACCAGAAGTCAATCATTTTCTGGACTTCATTAGTCATGAAGGAACAAAAAGAGTATTCTTATAAACAGTTTGTGGAATTTTTTCTTCAACCATAATTCAGTTTGTTGAACAACACTCCAGAGCCCAAAATTGGTGAGGAAATCAGGAAGGTATTTCAGTTATCATATCAAGCTAGGATAGGGGATTGGTATCTTTACCAAAACTATACAGAGCTCAGAGTTTGTGGATGGGAAATTCCCCCTTATAAGATACCCAAATTCCTCCCCATGAGGATTTTTTCACTATAATATATAAGACAAATGATTAATGCAGATGAAGTTCATTTTGTCTCTCCTAAGAAAAAGTCACAGTTTAAAATTAAAACACAGATAGGTCCTTTTATCTGTAATAGTAGAGTATCAAGGCAAGAGGCAGATAAATTGTTGAAGGAAATGCAGTTTAGCCCAAGCTTTACTTGGTCTTATGATCCAGTTGGTGTCATCTCTAAATTGAGGGTGGAAAATAAATCAACATCATATTTTCATACACCAAGACCATAAATTGAAAATTACATGAACCAGCCTTAATGGCCAGAAGGCACACTATAGGAGGCAGAAGAGAAAAAATTATCTACATTAGCATTGGAGACTCCAATTGCACAGGAAAGAGCAGGGAAGAGAGTTAGAGAAGGTCATTCATCTCCAATGACTGATTCATCAAGCAAAGAATTCAAGATTCACTACAGGAAGAAGACAAAGCTAAATCCGAAGGTCAATCCTAGGAAAGAGACAGAGAAAGAAGTAATTATCATTACTGAAGAGACACCTCCTTCCACACAAGAAGGTGATAAAGGAATTCCTACTACTTATACTACTACTAATTCTTCTGTAGTTTTACAAGATCAGCAAGCAAAAAATTCTCAGGATCAACAAAAATCCATTCAGATTAGTACAACTACTACAGGGGAGAAAGAAAAATAAAAGAATGTCTTTGGTACTTTCAAAGAGATAAAACTGAAGAATTAAATTTTGAAGACAAGTACTGTTATGTACGTAAATCCTCTCTACGACAGAGATGATCCCTCTAGCCTTAGAGTGGGTCTAGTAACAAGGAATCATGCTAAGGTGTAGGTTCTTATTCATTTGAATGAAAGAGGACGCGATAAGATGGCCTACCTGTGGTCCAATGCTATTGTCGGAAATCACAGTGGTGATGAGAACTTCTCGCTCCCGATTTGGAAAGTCACAATCCCTTCTCTTATCGCACTTGGACACCTACATAGAGATCATAAAATGATAACCGCATACCACATACTAACTTCATCCAAAAAATACTAGTCAGTCAGAGAAGACTAGCATATTGCATTCGATAAATACAAAATACAAGATGGGAACCAGACAATATTCAGCTATATTATTAAGTAGAAGGAAGAGATACAACCATGCTCTGACATCATGGTCTCCTCCAGCGGGGTTCGAGCGAAGCACGTCTCAAATATCGTCGGGGAATTTGGACGGGATAAATGCCCTCTCAATGGATTTCTCCCTTGTTCTACCTTCTCAATAACTCAACTATTTAGCTATAGTTCAGTCCTTCAAGTTCAGCACTTCAACTGTATAATTCTCTTTGTTCAGCTAGCTTTCATAAAGAGAGAAGTATCGTTTATATAGAGGCAAAGGAGGAGGTTGGGATCCCTACAAATGTGGAAGGGAGGCGTATCCTTTAGGAGTGTTCCAAGGGAGGTGGAAACTACTAACTAAAGGAGGGAGACCGTGGTTGTTTCAGTTCAACCACTCCCAATGACTCATTCCTGAGGTGGTTGGAATGGAAACTCTGCCTCTATTTTAAAAAAAAAAATCATAAATAGCTTGGCGCGGGTGTCTAACTGGCACAGAGCACCAAATGGCGTGAGATTAGTGTTAAATTTCCTGGTCGACGCGAGGAGGTAAAGGGATACTTGTGCCAAGGAAAAAATAGGGATTTTTGTAGCTCTGCTTAGGGAAATGTCAACAAGAAGAATGTTTCCTTCATCAAAAGGGATGCAAGGATGTTATTTGCAAAGCATGACACTACATATTGGTCATAGAAACGACCCTCCAATGTGTGAGTTTTGGATTGCAGGGACAGTGAAAAAATGTTGTGTAACAAGTACATATAACCAGCTTTGGAAACAAACTCGTAGCTCACAAAGTGGGCTCCTTTCAGCTTTTGATTCAGAAAAGGGGAAAATGCATTTTTCATTTCTTCAAGCACAGATCTCACAGCCAAAGTCAGAAGCAGACTAGAAGAAAGCTACATTTGAGTTTGACACAAAATAATTTCACCCAATAGACCAAATAGAGCTTCAAAAACAAATTGGTGATATGATTTCATCAAGCCTCACTAATACCGCTTTAAGTTTATCAAAAATTCAGGTTTCATTGGAAAATGTGCAGTCACAGCTGAAATTGGAGAAGGTATCCTCATTTGCAAAAGATACAAGAATTAAAACCTTATAAGATCTAGTGGTAAATATTGGATATGATCCATATAATGTCAATTCAATTGAAGAGATTATCAAGAAGAAAAATGTTGACGTAGCAACATTAACGAAGCAACTGAAAATTATAGCTACAGAAGATCCTTTGGCAAAGAAAATTGAAGAAAATAAAACTCAGAAAAAAACTATGATGAAGTTGATAATGGAGCAGAATGCTCAAATCAAGTAGATGGATTCAGAATTAGAAAAAATGATTAAGGAAAAAGAGCTATCAAAGAAAACATTCAAAGTTCCTCTAGAAGTAGTGCCTTTAGCCGTTGTTCCTACAACTGAGCCTCTCACAACAAGTTCTACAGATGGAGCTGAGCAACTCACTTAGGAAGTTCAAAATATGTCAATTCAAGATGAAGAAATAAATAAGTTACAAGGTCAAATAAAGTTTCTACTATTTCAGAAATCCAGAGATGATAGTTCACATGTAGTTGAAGAAAAGAGGGATAAAATTCCGATTGACAGGTTAAAAAAGGATCAAAATGATTCATCCATTATAAATACCTTGGTCCAAGTGAAAGAAATGGTATGGGTAGACATCAAAGAGTCCATTTGTGAGATCTGGTCAAGTGTGCCAATCATTTTTGAACAAAAAGAGTTGATTTAGAAGGCAACAATAGCACATTTTCCCCAAATTCTGACTGCCAAAATGTCGCTATCGCGACACATAGGCAGCCCAAGAGCGACATTTTTAAGTGCGCCAAAACGTGGTTTCTCCCCACGTCGGACTTCTGACACTTGACTTAAACATCAGTATAGCAACGATATTTCTGAAATTTTATATTTCTGTCACACTTTCGACGTTTAATCATACATCGCTAGAACTACGGTACAAAAAGGTCGGAAGACAGACAGTTCCAAGATGTCGGAAGAGCGTTGAAATATTAAAAAAAAAAAAAAAAAAAACTAAACATCACTAGTCTAATAGGCCAAATATGTCGGAAGAGAGACAAAACAAAAAAAAATTTAAAAAAATAAACGTCAGAAGACCGACAGGCCAAATATGTCGAAAGAGCAATGAAACAAAAAAAATAAAAAAAATAAACGTCGGAAGACCGAAAGTCCTACTCTGTCGAAAGAGCGATGAAACAAAAATAATTTTGAAAAAATAAACGTCGGAAGACTGATGGTTATGCTCTATCGGACAAGCGACGAATTTTTTTTTTTTTTTTTAAATAGACGTCGCTAGAGCGACAGAACTAAGATGTTGGAAGAGAGACAAAAATAAATGTCGAAAGACCGATGGTTCTTTTGTGTCAGAAGAGCGGCGATTTTTTTTTTTTTTTAAACAAACGTCAGAGTACCAACGGAAACAAACCATTTTATAAAAAAAAAAACGTCGGATAAGCTATCAACAATAAGCCAGGCTTTTGATATAGAAGAGGAGTACATGAACCCTCCAAATGATCAAGGTTTCATCTTCGAACTGTTTCATAGTACTAATAAAGAAGGAGAAAAGATTTCTTGTGCTTGATGAAAGCCCTAGTTTGTGGGGCAAATTTGAAACGAGAAAATATTCAGGTGTCTTATCAATATAAGGATAATACTAGGAGACATTCATCGAAATTCATGTAAAAGAGTGTCAACTTCTTGATTCTTGAACAGGTCGTTGAAATACTTCGAAATTTCACTCATGTGAAAGTTGAATTCTCAAAAGGAAATATCAATCCACCAGTGAAAATGGGAAGCCCTAGTCAGAGGGATGGATACCTATGCAAATTTGGCATGAAAACATATTTGCAGGCAGATCAATATTGGAATCATCATATATTCATGCATATAGTTATCATAAGAAGAAGTATCTTCCAGTTCGAGGAAGTTGTGACATTTTGGAAAAATTATTGATGATAGTATCCTTTATAAACTCTAATGACAGGACTTGTTCTCAATCAAATTTGTGAACAAGTCAGGACCATTGATAATATGATGAAATTTGTATCTCTATGTCGATATACTGAGGTAGTATGGTGCCATTGTTAGATCTAACTCTTTTTTCTCACCTCAAGTTTGATCTACCTACAATGGCACCCTACTCAGCGATAACATAAGGATCTAGGATTTATGCATGCATGAATAAGACCAATCCTTATACTTATTTTTCAACCCAAGGTCAAGTGTTGGAACTTGGGATATGATGTCACTTGTAACATACCCCCATGTCTAATTGTGATTTTTTTTGTTCCTGTTTATGTTTGGGTGATCCACTATTCCTTGAATGGCTTAGTTTTTACCATTCTTATGTTATTTTTCCAACACCCTTTTGTTGAGGAGTCAACACAAGAGGATTGTAAAGAGGGAAATGAAACCTACAACTATCATTTCATACTGCTACCTCTAAAGAAGTCCTATTTTTTTCCTCAAAGGGAGGCCTCTATACATTGTTATACCTGCATTCATTTAATACATGGTGCATGTGGGAAGGGTCATCAAGTGTATACCCAATTATAAACCATTAAATAGGGTGATTACTCTTGTAGTACATACAAGAGCGGTATTATGATAGAAAAAAACCAATAACATGACAATCTTAATCTCATATCCGAGTGTACACATAATTGACATTCCTATTATGATCTACCATCCATGAAGCTTTCCTTGTGAAATAAACATCAAAATCACCATGGAAATGCCAAGTCACAAAGGAATTAACATGTCCAAGAATCTTACCATATCAAGAATGGAACATCTTTGTACTAGTGCTTAGCATGGTTACACACTCAAGTGATGGAAATATCTCATATAAAGACCAACTATATATGAAAATCACACAAATTATACCAATTAGTCTTATGCTACCATTACAGTGTAAAAGACTCCATGACTCAACTATCTTTTGCAAAATTT
This sequence comes from Pinus albicaulis, assembly GCA_034641835.2. Classification (NCBI taxonomy): domain Eukaryota; kingdom Viridiplantae; phylum Streptophyta; class Pinopsida; order Pinales; family Pinaceae; genus Pinus; species Pinus albicaulis. The sequence goes on along the minus strand of CM076571.1, from coordinate 944,805,701 downwards.
TAAAGGAAAAATGCACAACTAATTTCAGTTGGTTAACACAAACACCAAAGTTGGATAAGTCCACTAGTTTGGTGGTCAATGGGCAATAAGTTAGTGATGGTAATAGTGTTGAGCCACTAGATGTGAAGTTTAGCGATGGCCATTTCCTTGTTACTGTAGCAAGATATACTTCCCAGTAATTAAAACATGGCTCCATTTCCTTGCTACTGTAGCAAGACACACTACCCAATAATTAAAACACAACCCCATTTCTTTGTTGTTGTAGCAAGGCAAACTACCCAGTGATTAAAACACGACTCCATTTGCTTTTTGTTGTAGCAAGAAAAACTTCCCAACAATAAAACATGACTAAAAATATTTGATAACATCACCTTGTACTCTTTACTAAGGTAAATAACAATATCAGGTATATCCATAAAGGATACCTCTGGAAATAATACGAGTCTATTATTTATAATATTATGTCCATTAAAAAATACACCATGTTTAATGTTAAATTTAGACTAATACTTGACATCATGCCCAAGCATGAATACACCATGGCAATACCTTTCGTGAACAAATCCATCCTGTAACCCAAAAAAGGGATAAACATATACTGGGTAGATATCGTTTCACAACCATTTAACAAGTTCAAAACGACAAGCGTCTCGACAATATTTTCAATTTTAGAGAGTCAGAAAAGAGCTGAAAGATGACTCCAGTAGTGAATTTTTCGTGTTTTACCAAGTCCGAAAAAGTATAAAATATAACTCGTTACTTCATCATTGTCGCATGAAAAACCTGTTGTTGCACAAGAGACATGTATAAAACCAATTTTTCGAAAATAAAACAGTAAAATAATTAAAAAAAATGTCTTAAAACCTAATTAGGGTTGTGAAAAATTTATAAAATGCCAAAAATAGTAAAAGCAATTACATTTCACTTTTTTACCTCTTGTGGAGCAATTTTTACCCATTTTACTGTGCAATCTTGCGGCGACGATAACGGCCAATCTAGTACATCAATCGCAAATCCGTCAACTCTAGGTAAGAGCTGAGATCCCTCTTGTCATTTTAAGCTATTTCTTACTTCCTGCATTTGCCAATTTTGAATTTGGGGGGAGAATTGTAAAATTTAGGGCCGTGCGGTCGGCGCGTGTTTCGGGTACGTAGCTCGCACCAATGGGTCCATTTTTTAATATCGGGGCACGCCCATTGGCATGACCGTTTTAGAAACAAGAGCCAACTAAGATTCTAACCAATTCTGGCAAAAATATTACCTCAAATGTCCCAATTATTTGAAAATTTAAGGATGAAAATTACTAATACCACTTACATGTGTATGTTTGCAGTAGAGAAGAGAAAATATTGTCACGAATGGAAAGAATGGGAACATAGTGAAGAAGATGAGTTAGCCATGGAAAATGAGGGAGTTATGGAAGCCCTCAGAAAATGTGGTTTGAAAAAATTCTTCCTCACACCATGCCTCAGAGCCCAACCAGAATTGCTACAATATCTAGTCAGTATATGGGACGAAGATCAAGAGAAGTTCATCCTACGGGACTAAGAACTTGAAATTGATGGTTTTGATGTGTATTTTATCACAGGATTATCATGGAGAGGTGCAGCACCAGTCCTAACTGACACTCGGCCTTGCATGGAAAACATGTCCATGGTGATAGGCAGGGTGTGTCGAGGAGCACGGAAAGGAACTAGTAGTGGGAAATTTGATATACAAACTATCCCAGATTTGACACTACGCATGGTATTGCATACCATCACCCAGGCTGCAGGATTGCAAGCACCGCATGAAGCAACAAAGGCACAGTTGCTTCTTGCTATAGACTGCATGGCTCTGATCCTCTTTAACTCGGCAGAGGTGATGACCGTAAACATGAAGTGTCAATTAAACAAATGCAAGAAGACCAAACTGAAACAATTTGGTTATGGATCCATCCTAGTATCGTTCTTCTTGGAACGATTACCAATTTTTCGGTGACAGGAGGTTATAGTTCCGAATCCACCAGCGAGAGAACCTCGGATGGCCCAATGGGCATCACTGATGCCAAGGGCATGGGGCGGCCAAAAAATGTCTTGGAGGCCGGAATTTTTTTTATTGGCTCCATTAAAACTTGATTGTCATGGAGGATTGGCGCTACTTTGGCACGGATTTTACTGATGACCCAGACCTCCCACTCCCGGAAGGAGAAGATTGAGATGAAGATTTGGGTAAGACTCAATTTTTGAATTTTATGAGTATTATGATTTATTTTTTGTTTATGCATGTTCTGACATTAAATCCATGTGATGCAGAAAATGGTGACCTAGAGAAACCTGTCGGCATGTCACAAATAGCGAGGTGAATCCCTCACGATTTCAACCCTCAAGGCAAGGGCAGCGAGGAAGACGAGATAATGCGCAACCTGGAGGGGATCACCCGAGCAATTCTAGATTATGCACATTTTGATGATGTTCCGCATGCCTATCAGAGACACACTATAAGGGTGCCTAGCCGAATCCACCACTTGCTGAGGTGGCTAGTACGGGTCGTGACATGTTATCATGAGCATCATGCTTATTAGACACCTAGGTTTATTTTATCTCCATTATTTTGCGAGACATGATGTCTTGGGATGTAATAGAAAAATACACATATTTTTTGACGTTATGATGCACATAGTTGCAAACATGTGATATATATATATATACATCTATATATATATATATATATATATATATATATATATATATATATATATATATATATATATATATATATATATATATATATATATATATATATATATATACATCTATTTCCTTACATGGATCTTTTTACATATGATGATGTTTTTACAAATTATGCAAATGTCTATCTAATACAATGTTAGCCACTGTATCAGTTAATGTGTTCATTTGCCTAGGAATATGGTGATAAGTAATGAAATCAAATTGTCTCTCCAGCAAACGAATACGTAAATACAATCTCAGAATGTGCAGATTTCTAATCGAATAATGATTATTGAGTTGCAGAACAACAAGCTGTGAATCTAAATTTACAAGAAATGCTCATATGCCAAGGTTGATTGCCTCGGTTAATAGCTCAATGACAGTGCTATATTCAACGACATTGTTTCTAGTTCATCCTATACAAATACCTTGTAGATCTATCAACTCACCAACAGGATTATAAATTACCCAGGCTGCCGAAGACAATTTCTTGGTACTGTGGGAAGCACCATCTGCGAAACCGACATAAGGGGTAATAGACATCTGCACAATAAGCAAGACCCAATAAGCAAGAAAACGCTCACAAAGCACACCAAACCCAAAAACATGTACAAAAATGAAAATAACACCTATGTACACCTAGTATGCATAAATGACTCATGCATAATATTTTTTGAGATACAATCCATTTCTGGGTTGTTCAAGAGGATGGCCTTCGTATTCAATTAACTCATAGGCCCCATTTTGCAACACACATTTAACGATGTACGACCCACGCCACATAGGTTGAAATTTACCTGCCCCCAGCTTATCATGAGCTTGGTCATATAGGAGGATGATATCTCCTTCAACGAAAGAACGAGGGGAAACTGATTGAGCAAAATGAGCTTTGACTCGCTTCCTTTGTGCTTCGATGACCAAAGCAGCTAAGTGACAAGTTTCATCTAACCTTTCTAAGTAAAGGAGATTCTCTTCTTCTAGCGAAGTGTTAGGCAGTAATTCCACAGCCAGCTTGAGCGAAGGTATTTCACATTCAATTGGGAGAGTAGCTTCCAGACCGTAAACCAACTAAAAAGGGGTGAATCTAGTCGCACTCTTCACTGAGGTTCGGTATGGCCAAAGAGCCGAAAATAACATGAGATTCCAGTTTGATTTGTGGATCCCAATCGTACGTTGAAGCATTGTGACAAGAAATTTGTTCACATCTTCAACATGGCCATTGGCTTGATGGTAGTACGATGTTGAGATGTCGTGACGCAGACCCAACTTAGAAGTCAACTCCACCACTATATAATGCTGAAAATGGGAACCATGATCAGTAATGATGGCTTGAGGGACACCAAATCTAGCAATAATATGATTGAAAATGAATTGAGCAGCTGACTTACCATCAGTGGCAAGTGTATGCATTGCCTCGGCCCATTTGGTGAAGTAGTCCACGGCTACGATGATATAAGCATGCCCCTCGGCCGAGTGAGGGTTACACGTCATAAAATTGATGCCCCATTTGGCAAAGGGACCAACGGTAATGACAGGGTGAAGAGGAACAGGTGGCGCATGCAATTTGCATTGATAAATCTGGCAATCATGACATTTACGAACTGCGACAATACAGTCTTTAAAAATGGAAGGCCAAAAATACCCGGCACGAAGTATCTTTTGTGCAGTAGCGTAACTAGATTGTGGTGATATCTTGCTTAGGTAAGTGCTTGGCTGAGAATTAGGCAGTAGGTCACTCTCTCGAAAGTAGTGACCTACTTATGTTAATAACATAGTTATTGTACTTGTCACTAAGGATTTTTACTTTTAAACATGAACCTATCTAGGAAGATTGAAAAAAAAAAGGTAAAAGAAAACCTCTGAATTTAAAATTGTATGAAATGTTTATTTATAAGTTGAATTTTAAATCATATGAAAAGCTACATTTATGTGCTTTGTCACGGGGCTTGTTGAATGTCCCTAAAATTATGATTTCCCCCCAATTCTTAACCCTCTTCGCATGTGATAAAAACCATTGACTCTCTCAATCACACAGGTCAAAAAACTCTTGCTAAATCTCTTATGAAGTATCTATTTTGTTTCCAGTTTTATGAAAATGTTGAAACTCCACATTCCTTGGATAATAACATTTTCAACAACTATTCTAATTTGTTAGGTGGCTTTATTTCATTCACAATCTATTGTTTGTTCAGATTATTTGGCACCATTTTTAAGCAATATATCCATATTCTGGTCATTTTTGGCATCTAAATAAGTGTTAAGATATTTTAAACTCTATGTTAGCTGAAACTTTGTTGTGAAAATTGAAATAATTTGGCATGAATAGTTGAAATTTTTTGTTTCACCTATCTATTCTACTCCACAAGGGCAGGAATGAAAGAAAAAATTAGGAAGAATATGATAAGCAGGTATATAGGAAGAATGAGAAATATCTCCCCTCAGATAAATGTTATGTGCAGAAAGAGAGAGGAGAACCTTATGCCAACTGAATTATCAATCAGAAGAAATTGTGAATTTAAGAAAACCTTGAAGCTGAGTTTATCATCCTCACTTCGAATATCCATTTAAGATTTTTGGTATTCCCTAATAGAGTTACAAAATTCTTTCTAGGTAGCTCAAATTATTGAATGCCTTGAAGTGTGAGCCCCAAAGATAATTCTCACATATTCAGTGACATGTTTCCATTGTTCTTATTTCTGCACAAATATCCTCAGATGAAATGGCAACATTATAACTAGAAGTCAAATAAATATAATTCTCTTGAGTAGCCTTTTGATGTACATAGCATAAGGTATTTAGAAGAGAGATACATCTTCATTATGTTTGATAATGTGAGCACACTGTATTTGGACTCTGGAGAAATGATCTTGACTTATGTTCCAATATATTTCAATAAGTCATTTAGACGTGAAAATTCCTGATAATCCTCCTTTCTGTTTTAAACAACATATCTAACAAGGAGAGAAAGGATGGAAGGACTTATAATTGGGTCTAATGATTCTAGTGATACAATGTAATTCAGGGTATTCAAAATCATGTGTATAAGCATATAAATCCTTGGAACATGATTCCATTCCCAAAAAATTGACACACACATCCAATGCTTGAGAGCATAAATCTCAATAGCTTCTCTGATACATAAGATCCCCTTGTTATTATATCTTTCCACTTTTAGGAAAGTGGTTTCTTTGCACTCTGCAATACAACATCCCTCATCCCATCAATTATTTTAGAGTGTTTGAATGCCAGACTTGGACTAATAAATCCTTAAATTTCTACATCTCCTTGATGAAGGAAAGGTGACTAAAAGTTGTTTATCAAGTGGTACAATAATTTGGGTGTTATTCATGAATAGACGTTTTTATTGTATCCAATTACATTAGTGAGATGATCATTTTTATAATTGCTTTAGTTAGTGTATGAGCTCAAAATTCCACCACTTGGGCCTGGAAACAAGTGGCTTGCATGGAAGTGTCACAATCATACTAGTTATGCAAGAATATCCATCTGCTCTAAATTGTTGTTGTCTTTTGAATGACATTATAATGCATAAACTCACAAAGCCACATATGGAGAAATAGGATATAGAAACTCATGTGGGCTCAACATACTCTTCCATCTTGGTAAAATTGAAATAAACATTCCTCATAATCTATTATACTAGTGTTAAAATTCCCCCCTACTCTCAATAATGGTTGATTCTTGTTGAGTTATCTCTGGGACAAGTACTCCCTAGATACTCCCCTGGTGGAATTCCCCACTTGCCCTACTTGGGAGTCTTGACCTCAAACTTGGGACTCAGGAGTCCATCCCAAAGACAATGAACAAAACTATTGACACATGTTTTTATTAAGCCATACTTATTTTAGAGGGACCTTTTGGAGGGAAATGAAGTGTTTGAGATTAGAAGTCTTGATAAATACATTTACCCCTCATTCTTTCTCTAGTGTTCCACTATCTAAAATGGAATCACCAAATATTCATGCGTTACAATTTTTGCTTCAATCAATCTTGTTGTTCTAGTTGATATGTTGGCGTAATATTATATGATTTCTATTTTTATTTTTCTCATTATGTCAAATGCTGATATTTTTCTACTATTATGTTGAATGCTACTATTATTACACCTAACTCTATCCTATAAACAATGATTCCCAAAGAATAAAACGTTGGACTGATTTTCGATATGATTTGTACTAGATATGATATACATAGAGTCACATGATTGGTTTCATTTAACACATTCTACTGGCCTTGGAAGTGGCTTTGTAACTAGTGACTATAATATATTTATATAGACCCATATACCCACTAAAGTGACTACCACGACGAGCATTCCTTCAAAATTAGTGGACTTCTACATTTTTTATGGTTAAGGAACAACCCAAGATTTAGTTGCTTGTATAGGGAATTCCTATAAGGTGGAAGGAATAATGCATCCCATAGCTCAGACCTCTAATTGATAGGCATTCCTGGTGTGTGTCCATACTTAATGGATTTATATTACTAAAATATGGGTATACATGGCTAAGTGGTACATGCCTTAAAAATATCTCTTGGTCCTTAATAAACTGAATGTAAGATCCATATCTAACCCCTCAGTACAGAGATAAAGATATACACATATACTGGTGTGGTTATTCACATATCTAAAATGTAGTTGACACGTTCCTTAGTAATTTTTATATAATTTTGAGTGAAATAATGTGCGAATTACATGTACAACTATATTTAGGTCTAGAATAAAGTGCATTTCTAAGTTCACTACTACTTGCAAAAGTAATCAACTAACTATCCACATAGAAAAGACATGAGGTACAAACACTAGTACCTCAGCTTTGTTAATGGAATATATACCATTGAAGGTGGTTCCCACATTGATTTAGTAGCAAACCAGATAACAACCCATTTGATGAACATTGTAAATAAGAAGAACAAGACAACTGTGGTGAAAGCACACACGATAAAGAATCATTTATGGATCTTTGTCAATTCTTTGATTGACAATCCTACATTTGAATCCCAAACCAAGGAGACACTGACAAGTCATCAGAATAGCTTTGGTTGAAAGTGTGAACTCTCTCAAGAGTTTTTGAAGAAAGTTGATAAAGGTGGAGTTGTTGAGAACATATTATCATGGGAAGACTTCAACTTCATACACTCTTTCTGGACATCTCTACTCAAGATTCCTTCATTTCTTGTTGAATTCATTACTCCTATTTTCAAGGCAACCCATAAAAATGGACAGGTATTGTCTTTCTATACCATGCCTGAGTATGAATCAAGGAGAGAATATCTGGGTGGATCAGCATTAGGATGGACCATAAATTACTATAAAGGTCTCGATATAAGTACTTCTAAAGAGGGGAAATAATTTTTTAAAATTTTGGAAAAACATAAAAAATGCTTTATGTGGATAAATGAGGAAGATGGAGATGCAATTGAATTGGCCTTCAACAAGAAGAAAATAGAAGCTGGAAAGAACTGGCTAAGACATTTTGAGATGGGAACATATTTGGACCAGACTGACATGCTTATCAAGTACATCGATTTTGTAAACAAGGAACTGATCATATTTTCCATGGATGATTTACAAAGATCCATCCCATCCATGGTTGATGGTTTGAAACTAGGGAAAAGGAAAATATTGTTTTGCTCTTTAAAGAGAAATTTTGTTATGAAAGCAAAGGTTGCTCAATTCTCGGGTTATGTCTCAAAGAATTCTGCTTACCATCACGGTGAGAAGAGTATTTCTAGCACAATTATTGGAATGGCACAAGATTTCGTTAGAAGTAACAACATTAACCTCCTTGCTCCACTTGGGAAATTTGGTACCAGAGCCCAGGGTGGAAAATATCATACAAGTGCTTGATATGTTGGTGTACTATTATATGATTTCTATTTTTATTGTTCTCATTATGTCGAATGCTAATATGTTTCTAATATTATGTTGAATGCTACTATTATTACACCAAACCCTATCCTATAAACTGTGATGCCCAAAGAATAACATGTTGGATTGATTTTCGATATGATTTGTACTAGATATGATATACATAGAGTCATATGATTGGTTGGCTTTAACACATTCTACTGGCCTTGGAAGTGGCTTTGTAACCAGTGACTATAATATATTTATATAGACCCATATTCCCACTAAAGTGACTAACACGAAGAGAATTCCTTCAAAATTAGTGGACTTCTACATTCATTATGGTTAAGGAACAACCCAGGATTTAGTTGCTTGTATAGGGAATTCCTGTAAGGTGGAAGGAATAATGCATCCCATATCTCAAACCTCTAATTGATAGGCATTCCTGGCGTGTGTCCATACTTAATGGATTTATATTACTAAAATATGGGTATACATGGCTAAGTGGTACTTGCATTAAAAATATCTCTTGGTCCTTAATAAACTGAATGTAAGATCCATATCTAACCCCTCGCTATAGAGATAAAGACATACACATATATTGGTGTGGTTATTCACATATCTAAAATGTAGTTGACACGCTCCTTAGTAATTTTTATATAATGTTGAGTGAAATAACGTGAGAATTACATATAAAAATAGATTTAGGTCTATAATAAAGTGCATTTCATTTTTCATAGTGTACACAGGTCATCCTGAAATAGAGGATTTCTATGTAAAGTTGAGAGCATTGTATTCACTAAGGGTAGTGGTAGGATACAAGCCATATACAAACTTGTTCCTGCATGAAGAACATGCTCTTGGTCACCACATTGAAACGTTCACCATTGCTTTTGGATGTGTTTCTAAGCATCCATAATCATCCTCCTTTGATTAATGAAATAACGCTAACAAGTTGATCTCTAACATGGTAATCATGAGATTTTAGTCAGGGTCGGTGGCCATTTTCAACATTTAAGGAATTTTGTTTTGTGGTGATTGTTGGTGAACTTTCATATAAAAAAGATAGGGGTTTTATTAGCCTTTTGTTGTCTAGAAGGTAGGTGAAAAGGATCTATTTAAATTCTTGGATATGAGAAAGAAGTTAATCAACACGGAAAATTTGTTAAGTATTGGACTTCCTAGTATTTTTACTTTCTCGACTTAAGTATTGATGTATTGATTGATGTTTACTGACTTATTTAATCCTTAAATCATCATAGAGATTAATCCTTAAATAAACATAGAGATTTATCATACAATCACACATAGTGCAGCCAACAATGAAAAGATGATGGTACTCTCATGCAGTTGAATGGGGGAGTACACCAGTGTAAAAATCCTACACCTAAAGGGGGGGAGTTCAGGAATACTTTCCAAGAGAAGTGTCTCTCCCTTCAGTTGCCAAAGGGGGGGGAATTTCAATGAGATTGACAGTGGTTGTCAGACTGAAATTCTCGACAAAACCAACAAAAGAAGCCAGTGGGAATCAACAACTTTTCCAGTGGGAAATCAACAACAAAGAAGCAGTGAATAGTTTTCAGCACAACAAAAGCAAAAGTGAGTTGTTTTTGACATCATCAGCCAGTGGGCTTTGAAAAAAAAAATTCAGTGGACAAAGGATGTTGATTTCATGCAAAGGACAGATGGATCCTTTTGCAACTTGGCACATGATGGAGTTGTCAAGCTAAATTCAGAGATGAATCGGATGTACAACTGGCTCATGGTCTCTTCAAATTGTAGTTTTTCAGCATCCATCTTTGGCGGTTTTTTCAGGCAATGTTTTTTGAGGATCAACATGAGAAATTGGAAGATGGTTCCTCGTTATTATTTTGGATTTTCCATTGAATGGAGGAATGTTAGCCTCTATCAAATAACAATAATAGATCCAAAATAATAAATAAATTAATTAAATATTCCAAGTTAGAAATATGTTCCTAACTCTTGGGTTGTTCCTCAAATATTGGAGTTTGTTTAGTAACTCCTATCTTGGTGGGTTTTTGGTGAGAAATTATCTCAACCAAAGGAGTCTAAGATAGCACAGACTATCTTAGAAATTTTCTCTCATCTATTTAAATTGTAAACTAAATTATTTTAATAAGAGAGAATGATGAGAATGTCATGAGGCCGAAGCCTCTTTTTCGCCATTGTTTTGTCTGGTTTTGTATCTGTGTTTTTTGCAATCTGTTTTTGAGTTAATTATTTTTTTAATAATTATATCTTGTCTAAATTTCACCAAAATGTTCAATTTATCACATCTCAAACCCTTATTAGTTCTTAAAAGCTTCTATGATCCATTAATATCCATCAAACCTTTCATATGCAAGACAAACATAGAGAAAAGGATCAGGTTTTGATCCAAATTGTGACCATGTGCAACAAATGGTAACAAAATATCAATGGTACAAATTTCAAATAAATACTCAAGAGCACCACAACATTCTAACTCCAGACAATGATAGGGGACATCCCCAAGATTCACTTGGTTTTGTAAGTTCACTACTGCTTGCAAAAGTAATCAACTAACTATCCACATAGAAAATACATGAGGTACAGACACCAATTCCTCAACTTTGTTAATGGAATAGCTACCATTAAAGGTGGTTCCCACGTTGATTTAGTAGTAAAGAAGATAATGATGCAGGAGCATTAGGATCAAGAAAATTCCTTGTATTTTAATAGACTTAGGGGTTTTGTGTTTTCAAGGGAGTTGGTTTCTTATATAATGTTTTGAGTGATTTTAATGAGAATTAATTAAATATAGTGAGGAATTTTGTAAATGTTCTTTAATGTTGGAGAACAAGAGAGAATTAGGCTAGTTGAGAGTGCATAGGGATTGAGAGATTTAGGAATTAATGGTTAATCATAAATTAGAATTGGTTTCATGATTTTGTGATGAAAGATGATCCTTAGGGGTTAGTTGAGGCAAATGAGGAGTTAGAGGATATTCAAGGTTTTTTTGAGAGGATGAAGGATCTGAAACCAAAAATAGTTTTCAGAACCTTTTGTATAAAAATGAATAAGCCTTAAGACATTAAAAAACATAAGGTAGAGGAGAAATAGAGTAGGATTGAGAGAGAAGAGTTTGAATTGTAAACCTACGGATAGAATAGGGAAAAGGCCACTGATACAGAAGATCAGGCCAGAGGAAGAATTCCTATGTAAATATTGGTTTTAATACAGAAAACTCAATTTTTGAGTTTGTGTTTTGAATGTAAATTGTGTGCAAGTGAAATTGACAGGAACAAGGGAGATTCTGTCATTTTATATTCAAGCTACATTTTTAAGAGATTGTGTGGTTTGAGGGTGAATATTCATTTATTGAATTATGTGTGATTGAGAAAATTATCATCGATCACAGAATGGATCGATGCCATTAAAGAAATTGCTTGGACTTCTAAATTGAGGTATAAATTTTTCCTGGATGTATTTTGCAATTGGAGTTGACATCGTATAAATTATTTCAAGGAGAAATTAGACGTTCTGTTGTGAATACACAGTGCAGTGAGATCTGGGGTTGAAGTCACATTTGAGGTTTTATTGTATTTATAATCAATGGATAAGAACCACAGAAATTGAATAATAGGGGTTAAACCATGCGTGGAATGAATGCCAAAGTGGGTTTGAAGACTGGTTGACATCATTAAAAAAGAACGATGGAGTAAAGGAGAAGTCATATTGCAGTGAAATGAATCGATGGATTGTTTAAGTGTTTCACCAAGTATGCGGAGGTGCTGTATTGAATAGTTGAAAGTGGAACTGTGAGAAACAGCACAGCGGAACAGTGAAGGTGGTTTCGGAAAACAACGAAGGGTTTTCATGCAGCCTTAGAGTGGTAAGTGGTTTTATTGAAATCTAACGCGGTCAAGTAAGAACGCGACACGTCACGGTAACAATACCACCAGTTTCACGTGACTTTGGGTTGATAAGTCGTCAGGGCTATTCTAATGCGATAGCCGTTTGATCGTATACGTCGGAGATCCAATGATGATCGCATCAGAAGTTGCGCAGAGGTTAACGAAAGTGTGGACCCGACGGTGAAAACAGGTACGTCTGGAATATGTTGTGTGCCCAAATATATACTAATGTTTATTGGCATTCAGATTGGTGAGCGCATTGAATAAAGGTTAGTGGATTGGTAAAGCATTGGTTCCAAGCATTATAATGTACGTTGGTATTAACCGGCATGGTTATTTGTAAATATAAATGGTATGTAAAGAAAAGCTTTCGCATGAAAGGTCACCATATATGATGGTTGAAAATGGGTATTTAACCAAGGTTAAATATATTTATTTGAATTTTCCATAAAGTGGATTTCAGTATATGGTTTTAACCATCGTTTGAAAAGGTAAGCTTCCACTTATGAGATTACCCTCTCTGAGATTTATTGAGGTTTTAATTTGAAAACACATTTTATATGTGTAGATGTGGGTATGCATAATTGAATTTTATATGCATGGTTTGGATTAAGAGGGTATCATCGAATATATAGAAAGAAAATTCCTGAGCATAATGAGTATGCATTTTTATATGGAGAATGTGGGTAATGGCAGCCTTTGGTTGCATCACTTTGGTATCATAGCAGGAAAAGCTCTTTTCGAGAATTAAAGATTTTTTTTTCTTAAATGCATGTGTGATGGGAAAAAATAAGAGGAGATTAGATTCTAAATCTGGTAAGCTGCAAATACATAGAATTGAAGTGAACAAGCATTTGCAGAAATAAATGAATACAATCCAATCAAAGTACAAGTGAATGAAGAGAACAAGGTCATGCAGAGTTCTTGAAGGTGAGATAATTTTAATCTGGTTTGAAAAAGTGTGATTGCATAATTATGGTTGCAGACAAGATGAAGACAAAGATTTTGATGATGATGGAAGTGAACCTAATATTCCAGCTAAAGTTTGGATAGGGAGAACAGCTGAAGTGTTCTCAAGAGAAGGTGAGTTGAGGATATAAGCCTAGAGAGAGCAAAAGAGAGTGCTCAAGAGGTTCCAGAGATAGAGAACCAATGCTTGCCAAAAGACCAAGTCTAGAGAAGGGATTGGTGAGGTAAGTGGTAGCAAGGAGGAATTGTTGTTGCAGAGGCTTAGTGCAACTCATAGTGAGTGAGGAGCTCATGAAGAAGATGATCATGGAGGATCAGAGAAGAGGTTCTAAAGAATGCCGCAGAGATAATATGAATGATGAGGATAGAGAAAGGGATATTGCAGTGATGAAGGTACGACTAGAGGTACTACAAGGATGGCTACAAGAGACATGGAATGAATTTCGAAGACATGGATGGAAAATGAGGAAATGGGTTAGATGGAACCTATTGCAAAAGAAATGGAATGCTAAGTTGATGAACAAGGTCAGAGAACTTGAACAAATAAATATTTCTTTGTTGGAAAAGGAAAGACTCAAAGGAGTTGAGTCATAGACAATAGGATTTGCCAGAAACCAGAAATTACATGGTGGAAGATTGGTGCTTGAGGAAGCAAACGAGATTGAAAAGTCTTGTTGTTTTAAAACTAATGATTTTTGTGTGAATGCAGGTACATCACAGGATGTTGAAAAAACTTTGAAGTTTGTTAAGGAGAAGAAGTTGAATCTGAATTCTGTTCAAAATGATGCTGAGATAGCAAGATCTCGGAAAGAGAAGGAGATAGAGGGGTCTTATGGAAATATGTAGCAGAATATCGAAATAGAGGAAGAAGGGCCATCTAATGATTGGTCAACAATAAGTGAAGGTATGGAAAGTTGTGTGAAGTTTCCAAATTCTACTCTAATTGAAATTGTTGAGTTATATAGAAATTTAGATCTTCAAAGAAGAGAGTTGGAAAAGCAGAGGATCTATACTCAGGGTGAGTTACTGAATGTGAAAGACAAAGAAATTGTCATGAATAATAGTCAGGAAACAGAGGATAAGGATGTAAGAATGATTCAGCAAATTGAAAAAGTTCATTATTGTGAACCAGAGAAGAGAGACATTATTGAAATAGATGATAAGAAAGAGAGACTGACTGACAGTCTCATGGAGAATTTAAATCAGCATACTGATGTGCTAACAAAGGATTTAGAAGAAAACTCAAAGCAGCATATTTATTCGAATTTTCCATAAAGTGGGTTTCAGTATATGGTTTTAACCATCATTTGAAAAGGTAAGCTTTCGCTTATGAGATTACCCTGTCTGAGATTTATTGAGGTTTTAATTTGAAAACACATTTTATATGTGTAGATGTGGGTATGAATAATTGAATTTTATATGCATGGTTTGGATTAAGAGGGTATCATCGAATATATAGAAAGAAAATTCCTGAGCATAATGTATGCATTTTTATATGGAGAATGTGGGTAATGGCAGCCTTTGGTTGCATCAGATAACAACCCATGTGATGAACATTGTAAATAAGAATAACAAGAGAGATGTGGTGAAAGCACACATGATAAAGAATAATTTATGGATATTTGTCAATTCTTTGATTGATCATCCTGCATTTGAATCCCAAACCAAGGAGACATTGAAAACTCATCAGAACAGCTTTGGTTCAAAGTGTGAACTCTCTCAAGAGTTTTTGAAGAAATTTGATAATTGTGGAGTTGTTGAGAACATATTATCATGGGCATAATTCAACTTCATACACTCTTTCTGGACATCTCTACTCAAGATTCCTTCATTTCTTGTTGAATTCATTACTCCTATTTTCAAGGCAACCCATAAAAATGGATGGGTATTGTATTTTATACCATGCCTGAGTATAAATCATGGAGAGAATATCTGGATGGACCATAAAGTACTATAAAGGTCTTGGTATAAGTACTTCTAAAGAGGGGAAATAATATTTTAAAAATTTGGACAAACATAAAAAAGACTTCATGTGGATAAATGAGGAAGATGGAGATGCAATTGAATTGGCCTTCAGCAAGAAGAAAATAGAGGCCGGAAAGAACTAGCTAAGACATTTTGAGCCGAGAACATATTTGTACCAGACTGACACACTTATCAAGTACATCGACTTTGTAAACAAGGAACTGATCCTATTTTCCATGGCTGATTTGCAAAGATCCATCCCATCCATGGTTGATGGTTTGAAACCAGGGAAAAGGAAAATATTGTTTTTCTCTTTCAAGAGAAATTTTGTTACACAAGCAAAGGTTTCTAAATTCTCGTGTTATGTCTCAGAGAATTCTTCTTACCATCATGGTGAGCAGAGTCTTGCTAGCACAATTATTGGAATGGCACAATATTTTGTTGGAAGTAACGACATTGACCTCCTTGCTCCACTTGGGCAATTTGGTACTAGAGCCCAGGGTGGAAAATATCATGCAAGCGCTCGATATTTTTTCACATGCATGTCACTAATAACACACTTCTTGTTCCCAAAAGATGATGATGTACTCTTGGACTACTTGAATGAAGATGGAAAAAAAATTGAGCCAACGTGGTATGTGCCAATTATTCCAATGGTCCTTGTAACTAGAATGTGAGGGAATTGGAACTGGTTGGAGTTCCTTTGTACCTAACTACAACCCAAGGGAATGCAATAATATGGATACGATAAAATGGTGGTTATATCACCATAACTAGAAGAAGTAAGTATAAAAATAGTATAAAAACAAAAAATGTTTCAATGTTTAAAATCATGTTCAAACTTACAATCAAATAGACGCAAAAACACATACAAAAAACCAGATAATAATCATGAACAAGCTTCATCTTGAATTATGAACTGTAAAGGAACTTAAAAAATGTGATTGCACAACGGCTGCTTTATTAAAGCAAAAAAAATTTCCCTGGACATGGCCCCTGCTTTGACAAGTTGTATTGTTCAGATTCCAAGAGGATTTGTACTGCATTGCCAAGTCATTCCAAAATCCATAATTATCTATACAATAAATACAAGTAATTGATGCAAGATGAATACTCTAAGATGCATTCTTATGATAATGTTAGAGCATATAAGCGATGGCAATGTCAATCATACCTCGAATAAGCTCCTCTTCATTTCAAGAAAAATTATATTGAGTCGACTAACTGGGAACAAGCCTCCTATATTTGAAAGAGTAGCAACTAATTCAATAGTGAATTTTTTGTTGTTACGCTGGATCAGTGAGGTTTGCCCAAGATTAACTGCCCAATTATTTTACCAAATGTACAACCACATGAAGGTGGAAGCTCTTATGGCCCCTCCCCCCCCCCTCACATCACTCTCAATTCCCCAATACCCAATCTATATTTCATTTTTTTACTTTCATGAGAAGAAAAAAAAAAATCAATAACTAATAAAAAAGCAATGCAACAAAAAGTATGCAAGAAAACATTGAAGTGCTTGGCATAAAAATAGTATGATAAATGAGTTTTTATATACACAAAAAAGGTTCCAAGTATGGTAACATTTGTCTTATAATAATACAATATTTTACATTATCAAATTTTATTTTTCTTAATCCTACTTCTAAAGCTCCTAACTACATCATCAACATCATTGTGCTCTACTTCTCTTTCATTCCTTTCTCGCATAGCTAACCTAGTTGCATACTCATGATGTCTAGTCTCATGCAGTGATGGGGCTTCGCCTACACAAAAATTAATATTAAATTTTAATTGTCAGTGTTTAAATATCATTGAACTAGTTCGGTAATATTAATATAAAAAAATTGCAATGAGATTATTTACCTAGTGCACCAGTTTTCACCGTTGGAACTGTTGCCCTGTGTTCCTCTCTGGTGGTAGGATGCTCAAGTACAACATTCTCTGTCATTTAAACAAAAAACTTTATAAGGACACAACCGTCAATGTATAATTAGAAAGACATTTAAGTGGAAATTAATTATTTTCGTGGCCCTCATTGATAGTAGCATTGTCGGCCTGGTCCCCACTGGAATGATCAAGTTGCACATGAGGACCATGTACTTCTGGAATTATTTCACTCTCAATGCATTGCTCTACAACTAGGTTATTTGGCTCGTTGAAAATGTTTCTCCCCTAATTTAAACAAAGTTGTTAGACATTAAATTTATGGATGAAAAAAAACATATTGAAAGGTTAACGTTTTACCTTATCAGGCATTATGGATCTTGGGACTTGTCCCAAGTTTCTATGACGTTCAACTACATCTTGATAGCCGGAGCATAAATCAATCTCTCTCTCTTCTTCTGTGGTTTCCGTTCCAAAGTCATCACCCTACATTACATATGATTGTATATTTTTAATGTTATTTGACGGGATTACAAAAATTTTGGAAGGCGATACAATTAATTATAAGATGTTTAGCTACTTACAATTCTTGTGGCTAATTTCAAGTAGCTGTCCTGGCCTAGCCTGTGATGGCCTTTTTTTTTAAATCCTAGCTTTGGTTTCCTTTGAGGTGTCAGGAAACCTATCATCAAAATCTTAAAGTTAGTTATGTAGCACACTTTTATTTTAGAATAGAGAAAATTAAAGCTATTGAATTAAAGTTGTAATTTACCTTGCGGGTCCAGTTAGCATGTTTCCTTATTTCTTGGCCTTTTTCTCTTTTCCGTCATCGATGAGTGCTCTCCACTCCCTCTCTGGAACTGTGAGAGGACACCCGTATCTATAGTTAATTTGCAAGTGCGTCCTATAGGTGTCCCGGGTATATTTCATATATTATCCAACTGCCCAGGCGACCGTTGTTCTATAAAATGTGCCCACCCCAAAAAGGCCTTCTAAATAATCTAGAAGTTTTTTTTTCAGGTTGGAATTCTGGGAATTTCACCTTGTGCGTATGGTTGGGCCAAAAATTACCAATGCCTTACTCTCCAAGGCCCTGTAGAAATCATTGTTTCCTACACAGAAAAAATATATTATCATTAATTTAAAAATAATAATCATGATAAAATATGTTTTAGATAGAGTACATGAAAAAATTAAAATATTAAAACTTACCTGGGAGTTGTACTGGATTTATAGGAACACCTTCATTTTTCACTAAAAACATGCCTGGAATGGTCCCCATGGAGGTGACATGTGTAGCTCCAGGAAATGCAATAATAAAGTTGGCCATAGCAGCCTCATCACTGCCAACACGTTCAGTGGTTGGCTATGTGTCTTCTTGGGTAGGGTGCATTTATTAGCTACCACCTAAAGGTGTAGAAGGTGTACGAGAGGGTTCCTCGGGAATCTCTTGATTTTGTGTCCCACTACCACCAATACCGGGGACATCAGGTCCCACAAAATGCTACATACAAAAGAATTTTTTTGTTAGTTTAGTTAATGTAAAAATTAAAAATCAACCTATCACAATTGATCTCATGCAGAGCAATAAAAATATCCTTTTGATTTTTTGTTATTACCTTATATGTTTCTAGCTGGGTCATAATTTGCCTTATCCTTTTTCCTAATTTAGGTGTTTGAGGCACAATGTCTACCAAATGCTCAAGTTCCTTGGTTGCTTTTAGCGCCTTTTTTTGCATCAACACCAATGGACATGGGGATGAAGACAACTCTTCCTCGTTGAGGGAATCATCAGGCGCACCATGGCCAGGCGTTTGCATATTTGAACAAAATTAACATGATTTCAATTATGTAAAGAACTAAAATACCTGAAGATAGAGCAAGGCTGGCACTTTACATGTTCTTTGGCTAGCCCATTTTTGCGATCATCCTGCCACATTATAAAATAATAAGAAGCATGAAATATATAAAAAAAAATTGTTAAAGATAAAGAGACTAATATGGAATTGAAACTATTATTTTTTTACCTGTCCTGGGGTTGTTCCTGTACTGCCACGATTAGTCTGCCACATCGCAATAAAATTAGAAATGTGAAAACTTGAAAACAATATCTAACTTGAAAACACAAAATGAAAATTGAAATAATTTCTAAATTTACCTTTCTAATACATAAACTTTGTGCATTAAAGAGTACAAATTTACCATCAAATGACATTCGAGTTTAAAGAGAGTAAACATTAAATTAGAAATATTAAGACAGTGTCTTCTCTAAGTTTTTAGATCAACATACAACACAACAAGTTAGAGGTGCATTTATAAGGAATGGGTGTAAGCCAAACATTTTGACTTACAATTCTATGATAATTGGTCTCTGCTTTGTTGGTAGAGTAGAAGAGGCCTTGGAGTGGTTTAGTATAATTAAAAGTAAGGGTTGTAAGACAAATATTTATACTTACACCTTGCTAGTAGACAATTTCTGCAAAGTAGGTAGATTAGATGAGGTTAAAGAGATTTTCAGTGAATCTTTATGAGCGGAATAAAGCTAACTGTAGTGACCTATAATGCATTGGTCAATGGATATTGCAAGGGAGGGAAATTGGATGAATATTTCCTTCTCCTCGAAGAAATGAATGAGAATGACTGCATGCCTGACATAATTATATACAATACCATAATTTATGGGCTAATAAAAGATAACAAGATCTTAGAGGCTTTGAAGTTGCATGATTAAATGGCAGACAAGGGTTATGAAATATATATGAAGACAATGCTTTCTTATTTACGGTGCCCTTGCCAAATACTTATAATGAGTGGTCGCATTAATTGTGGGATGATTAAATTTCCCAGTCAATAGTCAGCTCAAGGTGATCTTGGGTGGTGTTTTTTTTAAACTATGGTTACACCTGGGCCTCAAAAATTTGATTACATCATAATATATCACTTTTCTATATGATTAAAATCCATTTGGGCCTTGGCTAGTGAGCGCCAATTGTTCTAATTGTAGTTAGCATGCATACACAATAATATTTTTTTTTATTATCTAGGGCCATAGTTAAGGTTGCCAGAGAGCTATTTTGATGTTATGTTGAATTTGAATTTTGAAAATACAAATATAAAAAAAAAGTCACAAGTACAAAATAGGTGCATGATTTACAAGAATTCTGTTGAAAACTAGCGAACCATTAGAATAATTGGCATGCTACCTAATTAATCACAAAGTTCTATGAAGCACCTTAAATATGGAGTCCTTTTCCCAAGTAAAGACATCATCATTTTTAGAGCTAAGAATTTTTTGATCCATAATGTAGATGAATGTCTTTCGGATTAATCAAATCCTAATGATGTGATTAATCCGAAAGACTTCATCATTTTCACCCTAATCATATGTATTTCTAAAAGTATATTAATTTTTGAGTGCTATATGTTGTGATCACTTGAATAGTGAATGGTTAGTTTGTATGTAGTATAAAATTCTTGATTATTAATATCATTGAGGCATTTCTAGGATAAAGTCCCTGTATTCTGATCCGACATTAGTTAGTGGATTCATCTAACAAATTGTTTGTGCAGATGTTACAAGCCAATGAGACAGAGTATGGATCCTACAGAGTGAAGATATATTCAAACACAATGGATGTTGTTGTAAAATTTAGATCCTCACTGGAACAACTACTGAAAGGAAATGTTGTAGCAGATGATAAGTTGGATCCTGTAGCTATACAGATACTTTTTACTCGTGAGGGGTTTCAAATTCTAAGATCATTAGAATGGGAGACCAAAACTTGTATAATATTTTAAAGACGCAGTCATAGTATAAAAAATTTTGGTCCAGCCAACAAAAGTGATAAAGATATTAAAGATCTGGCACATAACTTGATGTTGCTTCATGAAAACAAAAATCATCAAATATCTCTTAGAGGGGAAGGGATGCCATAGGGGTTGATGAAGGAAGTTGTCAAATAATTTTGTGTGGAGCTAGCTGGATTTAAAGCATGCATTCCAGAGGCAGAATTTATTCTTGATACATGATGTCATGTTTTGTCTGTTCATGGTAGTAGAGAGTCAAAAATTAAAGTTGACAATGTTGTCGCTAAAATTGCAAATAGTATTAAGGGGATTCCTAATCATATTTTAAAAGAAGTTGATGAAAGTGGGAATGCTTGTCCCATCTGATTTTGTGATATTGAAGACTACTATAGACTCAAAGGATGTGGGCATGCCTTCTACAAATCATGCCTAGTTGAGCAGTGTAACTCAACCATGCATCATCATAAGGGGTTTCCTCTTGTTTGTGTTCGTGAATATTGCAACCATTTGTTCTTAGTTGCTGATCTAAAATCCTTGGTCTCCAGTGAGGCACCGGATGACTTATTTAGAGCTTCTCTTTGGGAAATTTTGGCTTCGAGCGAAGGTACCTACAGATTCTGCACCACCCCATATTTCCCATCAATATATGAGGTGTCAACTTCTAGTAAACTCTTTGTTTGTGGCAGTTGTTCAATGGAGTTGTGTACAACCTGTCATCTAGAGTATCATCCATACCTGTCATGTGAATAAAATAGAGAATTCAAGAAAGATCACGATGCCTCTCTCAAAGAGTGGTAAAAAGGCAAAGAGGATGTTAAAATGTGTCCTGGTTGTGGGTTCATAATTGAAAAAACTGAAGGTTGCAATCACATCAGTTGTAAGTGTGGTAAACATATTTTTTGGGTATGTGTAGAGTCCTTTGACAGTAGTGACAGTTGTTATAGCCATTTGCATGTTGTACATGGTGGTTACATATATGGTGGTTACTAATTACAAACTCTCTTACTTTTTCTTCATTCTATGTTGAGCTGATGATGTTTATCTTTGTTACGAGTTGTGATAGATATTTCAGTGCATGTGTTTTGTTCCTCCACACAAGCTAAGGTTAGGTTAGTTGTAGTAGGTTAAATTGAGGTGAAGTGACATCAAAGGATAAGAAACTTCTAGTGCTGGAAGGGACAAGGGGGTGCTTAAAACATATGGAATTCTATTGATAAAACTCAACCTTGATTGATATGGGTTGTTGAGTAAGATGGGGAAAAGTAGATATTCTAAGTACATTATAAAGTAAAACTTTTTAATTATAGGAGGTAAACTCATTATGATTCAAGAGCACACAATAATTATGCAATAAAATGACTTTTTCCACAAAACTTGTGTCCCCAAATCTATGTTGCTTTGAATCTCAGATGATTTTCTTGATTTGGAAGACAACCCGCGAAACATTTCCCAACTTTTGATGATTTTCTTGATTTGGAAGACAACATGTGAAACATTTCCCATCTTTTGTGAATAGATTGCAGGCCAAAAAGATAAACATTAAAGGAAGCATAAATAGAAAAGAAGGGGCATGCCATGGGAATCTTGTCAATAGTTACCTGATACAGAAATATACCTATCAATATTATGTCATGCTTAAAGTGCAAGGAAAAACATGAAATTCAAAAGTCTAATATAATAGTCTAAGGTTTCTTGAGACGATGGTCATATATCCTCTAAAGTTGCCCTTACATGCATCATTAAAATATGAATATGGTGCTCAGCATGACATTTTGGTAATTAATCATTATTTGTTCCATAGTTTCCATAGCCTTGGGTATTGCTTGGGAGTACTTGTGTGTAGTGTTTTAAAACTTGGACCAAGTTGACTCGGACTACCATATCAGCTTGGCCAACGGATTGGTTTAGAGGGCCAGTACCTACTCGGCCGAGTCAGACTTTTTTGGTACCAAATCACAAGGCATGACTTGGATGGTTTGGTACCAAACTAGACCAACTCGACTAAGTCTATACCTTATTGGCCAAGTAATTTTTTGATGGAATTTGGGCATGTTATGTTATGCATAGGTCATTCTTTGACTTGTATTTTTGCTGATATTTTAGAGCATATTTTCTTGGACAGAAATTTCGCCTTATTTCAGCCTCTTCACAGCCCCTCCACTGAATTTTTCTTGTTTATGCCAACATGCTGTAAATATTCCCAGAAAACCTGGGGTTTGAGAAGATCTATTTAGTGTGCCTATGGCGTGTTTATTCTAAGGGATTTTGGCAGTTTCATCCTCCACTGTGTTGCTGGTATAGGCATGTAAATTACATGCCACAAATTATGTTGCTGGTTGGAGGTATTCTTGCTTGTTATCTTTGGTTTCAGGCTGTGCTTCAACCTATTTGGCACATTTTTCTAGCATAAGTTTGGTTGTCGGTAAGCCTGCTAATTTAGGGTATGTATAGATTTGTGGGTTTATCTAGGATCATAAATTTCTATGTGTAAGCAACGATTCGTCACATGTGTGGTTTGTTGAATGTTCCCACAACAAACTAGTATTTCTTCTCACTGTAATTTTAGTGGAGTATCTCTAGGTTTATACTCTATAGATACTTGAAGGCCCAAGGGTAAATTTTTGAGGGAGGGTATTACCTTTTTTCATTCAAAAAATATATTTTCCTAATCCTTTTTAATGACCCTTCCCACTCTAGAGGCCATGTAGAGCCTCACTGATTATATATATATATATATATATATATATATATATATATATATATATATATATATATATGAGTAGACATTGCATATTTTGTCTCTAATGGTTTGGAATCGTGGCTTTGAATCTTCAAATTTCAAAATATAATTTTTCATTAAAATTTAAATATTATCTCTATTTTTTTAGCAAACCAAGCAATTGAAATCAGATGAGTCTGAGTCATTCCAAGTCCTAGTTGACCCTTGACCAGTTCCGAGGTCAAGTCCAAGTTTTAAAACATTTCTCAGGAGTGTGGTGGCTTGGCGAGTACTTGGGACAAAACTCACATTGACCAAGAATTGGGCAGTCAATACTTGTTGCACTTGTGAGTGTTGGTAAGTTCTCCCATGCCCAATGGAGTATGGTAAGTCTGAATGAATGACAGTTTTTGATGTTGCTGGCGGTTTTGGGGATAAGAGGGATTTTTTCACCTTGTATTTTCCTTTGAAACCCTTGACTTGAACACAAAGTCATTTGTGCTAATTTTTTGAAGGTCATTTGCAGGCAGATTTTCAGGTTTTTAAGGATAATTTCAAGTGATTTAACAGACAAGTTGTAATATTTTTTCCTTAAGGTGATTTTCAATTGGCAAAAGATTCAGTCAACTAACAGTTCTTATTTTCTTAAATTTCTTTATCTTAGGATATTTCCTTCAAGTGCTTGGGTGTCTTGGGAATGCCATGGAGCCATCTAGAACCAACATTGAAACATTTTAAGGCATTTGGAATGGGTTTTGATGGGTGTAACAGGAAAAATAGAGGCTACAGCCCATGGATGTGGTGCGTAGCAGCTAACAGTGAGGTGATTAGGTTTGTATTAACATAGAGATCCACATTCAAAACCTCTTGAGTGGGTGTAGATGAGGCCAGGTGCAACTCCTGATTGGTTTTGATGGAATAGGGATGCCCCTCATAGCATGGCCACTTCGCTCAAAAACAGCTATAAGTTACTATAATTAGAATGTCCGAAAAAAATTGTGACTGCATTTTGATACATAAGATTTCACATTTCTTTTTTCCCTCAAATTCCCATCTTTGAATTTCTAGGTCAGTTTGGTTAAGGCTTGAATTTTGCTTCAAAACCATTATAAAAAATCTTAGACACCATTGGCAATCTGGGATAAATTTAGAGGGTTCTTGGGTAATATGTAAAGGATACAATGATAATTACTCTGGGGGTATAAACCAGCTTGTATACTACGTGGCTACACTTTCTAAAAACAATATAGTTGTTTGTCCCAATAAGACATCTGAAATCGTGATATAGAGATGAAAAAAAAAGGAAAGAGGCATGCAACAAAGATTGGGAGAGGCCTTGGAAATTGAGGTGAGGGAGGTTCCTTAAGGGTTTTAAAGTTTTGGAGTTGATGCAAACATCTCAAGTAATAGAATAACTAGTCTATGATTTTACCTGTCCACCAGTTGGTGCACAAAGCACCTTAGATTCATGTTGGAAGGCAAAAGAGTAGGAAAAAAGCAGAGAGAATTGTAGGTAGATGGTGGTATTTGTCTGATTTTCCTTAATGCCTCTTAAGGGAAACATATTCTATTAGCCTATGAGGAAATTGATATTTGTGGTCTAACTTTTAAAGACTCTTAACTATGAGCATTGAGAAGCTTAGCAATCCCTTTGGCAAGCTAAAAAAATTGATACCATATATGTCATATGGTTCACCGAAATTCAAACTTGAGGTTTAAAATTCAACGAACCTTAATAAAATTCTTAGGCTTGGTTAGGTTCTTCAAACCTCAAGTTGAATTTGAACTTGAAGGAAAAATTGGGTTTTTTTTATCAGTTTTCTCATTTTTTATAAATAATAAAGTAAATTTTTGCAAACCGTAGATCCCTTGACTTAGAATCCTTTTTGCACTTTTTTTTTCACTCTTCTGTAATATTCCTTCTTAGGAAATTCAACAATATAGACAATAAAAACGTAGTTTTCAGAAAATTACGCTATAATAATGAGAAAAAAAAATTGGATCCATTATTTTATGTGTTATAACCCTCACATACAAAAGGGGATCAGAAATAAATCCCTCTAGCTATGTTAAACAGATCTCTCCAACTCAATTGGCTTAAAAACACCCAAACCCCATGACTTATACCATACAGAATTTTTGAACCATGTGACAGCATAATTAAATGATGGTTTCTACAAAAATAAGATAGGAAACAATAGATCTGAAGTTATATTACTCAAAGAGCTGAGAAAATGGAGATCTAGCCTCTTTTATACAATATGAAGATAACCCGACAAGGGTTTCATGAAAGAATGAGTACAAAAAAGTAGATATACAGATCTAGATCTGAAATCATGCAGTCTAACTGTAGCTCTACATACATGTGGCTGAAAAATACAAGAAATAGCTGAAAATCCTCCTTACTAGCTTTTCGGAGATGGATTTCCCCTTTTCCTAGGAAACTAGCTCAAAATCAAGGGTTTCAACCCTCCCACTGCAACACCATGAGAAATGATGCAGTTTCTGCAAGAGAATATACTGTAGAGTTTGGTGACTACTTAACCCAATGTATGGTAGTGGAAATGTAGCCCAGAATGCTCCTCTCAGATCCCTTCAAAAAGTTCTCCAAGAAAGAGTGTGGAACTCCCGCATGAGAATCCCTTGCACTAAATAGTGAAGAAAACCCATCTAAACAGCTAAAGCATGCAAGAATTCATAAGACCAAAAAATATACAATATTCTGAATGCCTCCCATAGCTGCCATCCCTTCCTTTTTATTCTTGGTGAGCCTCCTCACCCATGGCCCCACTCATTCATGAGGTTACTTCCTTGCAAATATTCCTCCTCCAAAACTGTGATGTTCCCACTAGCTCTATCTCCTCCTTTGGCAGCGCTGTTGATTTGGTCAACATGGATCTAATCCACATGCATTGTTCCCTTTCACACCCAAGGTGACTTTATTTTTCCTATCTAAACTGATCCACATCCACATTGGAAGTGTTTTATTCCTACTAAAGAGATTTAAGGGTGTCCCTACCCCATTTTTTCTTCTAGACTGAAAAATAGAGAAACATATAATATTCCAAATAGAAATAAGCTAATTGGGAATATTAAAGTCCTCCCCTCCCAAATTTTCTTGTCTTCAAGCAATAGTAAAGAAGGATGTTGAAAAATCTTCTCTCCTTCCCAAGTGACATCCTCATCTCAAAGATTCCTCCATCAAATCAGATATTCCTTGATCACCCTACTCCTTAGGTGCCTCTCCCGAGTATCCAAGGTTGCCTCTGGTTGCAAAAATATATGGCCTTAAACATCCATAGGTGGGAGATCCATATTGGCAACTAAATGTTGTCCAATGGCCTTCTTGAGGCATGAGACATGAAAAATGTTATGGATCTTGCTCCCCTTAGGAAGCTCCAACTCATATGCTACCTCCCCAACACGACAGACCACCCTGTATGGCCCATAGAATCATGGTTTGAGATTCTCATCCCCCTTCTCCTTGAGAGTAGACTGTCTATAAGGCTGAAGACAAAGATAGACCAAGTCATCTACCTCAAATTTTCTTTCTATCCGACCACGGCCTGCATATATTTTTAGTTGATTTTGTGTTGTAGTAATGTTGTCATGGCTCTCTTGAATCCATTCCTTTGCTCTAGGAGCCTTGCTTGCCCCAAACATAACATCAGAAAATGAAAGTGCATCATACCCATAAAGAGCTCGAAATGGGGTCATGCCAATGGACATATGGAAATTTTTGTTGTAACAATACTCCCCCAAATGGAGCCAACGCAACCATGCTCTCTGTTGGCCTGAAACATAGTTCCTTAAGTAGCCTTCCAACCACTTGTTCACTATTTCAGTCTACCCATCGGTTTGTGGGTGATATTTGGTGCTTGGAGTCAATTCAGTACCCACTAACCGAAAAAGTCCTTGCCAAAAGCCACCCATGAAGCGGCTATCCTGATCACTGATTATGGTCTTTGGAAGACCATGGAGTCTAAACAGATCCTTGAACAAAAGCTCAACTACCTATGAAGCAATATATTGTGCAGAAATAGCAAAGAAATGTGAATACTTTTTTCGTCGATCAACAACTACAAAGGTACAATCCTTACCCTAAACTGTAGTTATACTGGTGATGAAGTCCATGGAAATGCTCTCCCATTTCCCATCTAGAATAGGAAGTGGCTGTAATAATCCTGCAGGATGGTTGTGTTCTCCTTTGTTTTGTTGGAAAACTATGCACTCCTTGATGTGTTGGAGTACATCCTCCTTGAGACCCTTCCATGAGAATCTCTCCCGTATAGCTTGATAAGTCTTGGTGAAGCCTTGTTGCCCTGCAAGTGGGGAATCATGTGATGCTTGCAAAACCTTCTCCTTGAGCTTAGAATTCTTAGTCAAGAAGACCCGATCTCGATAATAGATGACCTCATCCATCACTCTATAACTGTCATTAGTCACCACTCCATCTAGGATCTCACATGCAAGGTTGTCTTTGGAGTATTCCACCAACAACTGAGCCTTCCAATCTGCATCTATGCCTCTTAAGGACAGCACTGCTGGTCTCCTGGATAAAGCATCTGCCACCACATTACTTTTCCCTTTGACATACTCTATGTCAAATTTGTATGCTTGGATCTTACTTACCCATTTCTGCTGCCCTTCCTGAAGCTACTTCTGCTCAAGAAATAACCGGAGATTATTATGATCAGTCTTCACTCGGAATTTATTCCCCACCAAATATTGTCAGAATTTGGCCAGATCATGCATAATATCTAGCATTTCTTTATCATATATGGGGTATAACCTCTCATGTGGTAGCAACTTCCAACTTTCAAAAGCTATAGGGTTCCCTCCTTGCGTCAAAACTGCCCCAATGCCTTCCCCTGATGCATCACATTCCAACACAAAGGGTTGAGTAAAATCTGGTAAGACCAATACCAGGCAGCTACTCGTCACCTCCTCAAGTTTATCAAAATATCTCTGCATTGTAGGTGTCCAACTGAGGGCTCCCTTATTGGTTAAATCTGTAAGTGGTGCTGCTAGTTGAGATAACCCTTTTACAAAATTTTGGTAATAGGTACATATGCCCACAAACCCCCAAAGTTCTGTGACATTCTTTGGTTCAGGCCAATCTCTAATAACACAGATCTTCTCTTCATGAACTCTTACCCCATCTACTCCAATGATGTGGCCTAATTAAAGCATCTCTGTGAGCCCAAACTCACATTTGGAGAGCTTATCATAGAACTGCTACTCCTTAAGAATGCGTAATATTGCCTCAATACGCTGTAAATGTTCCTCCGATGTGTGGATGTAAATAAGAATGTCATCAAAGAATACCAATACAAACTTTCTCAAATGACCACGGAAGATGTGGTTCATGCAAGATTGGAATGTTGCTGGAGCATTGGTTAGCCCAAAAGGCATTACCAAGAACTCAAAATTCCCATAGTGACACTTGAACAATATCTTGATCCCTCACTCTGATTTGAGGATATCTTGATCTCAAATCAATCTTGGAGAAATATTTGGACCCTCTTAGTTCATCCATCAATTCATTGATCCTAGGGATTTGGTATCTATTTTTCATAGTCTTCTTGTTCAATGCTCTATAATCAATACACATCCTTAATGTGCATCCTTCTTTTTCACCAAGACCACTGAAGAGGCAAAAGGAATAGTGCTAGGCTGGATGTGTCCTAAAGCCAAAAGCTCTTGAATGTCTTTTTCAATATCATCCCTATAAGCTTTGGGGTGCCTATAAGGTGTGGTAATAACTTCTTGAATTCTTTTCTCCAACTCAATAATATGTTCAAAACCTCGGTTAGGAGGTCTCCCAGGTGGGATAGCCCCAAATAATGTAGAGTATCATTCCAAGATAGATTGTACATCTGCATGTACTAATGAATCCTTGCTCCCTGCTTCTGACAAACGTAGTTCTATTGCCCATTCTATGTCCCCTCTACGTAAATCTACTTCCATCCTATGGTATGAGACAATTTGAGGTGGGTAGGTGTGCATGCCTTTGATTTTCTGATGTATACCATTCCCTTTTTCTATCCATTCCATCTCTAAGGTTTCCTAATTAGTGGTAACCTTCCCTAAGGTGATCAACCACTGGACACCCAATATAACATTGGTGTCTGGAATATCAACCAAAAAGAAGTGATCTGTCAATGTGTAGGCCCCCATGGTGATGGTTAATGCTAGAACATATTTGGCACACTGCATGGTTCTAGCTCCCAGGACCAAAATTGAAAAACCGTCAAAGTCTTCCATGTGAATTCCCCTCCTTTGTATCAATTGTGTATCAATGAAGTTATGAGTTTCCCCACTATCTACCAAAATTGATACTCTTTTTCCCATAATAGTGCCTCTAACTCTCAATGTCAGATACTTGGGAACTCCTCTTAATGTTGCAAGAGCCCCTCCCATTGGAGAAAAGGCCTTTACTACATCTTATGTGGGTGGTACAACACTGGTCTTCTCCTTCTCATCAGAAAATATCTCAATGAAATGTGCTTTCCCTGCAAAACATTGGTGGTTTGGCACCCATGGTTTTTGACATGTGAAACAAAGTTTTTTATTCTTTAGATCCTTCCAACTATTTTCAAGAGGTGTTCTCCCTTGATTCTCCTTTGGGTATGAAGAAATCTCTTGCTGAAAGGGTGCTTTAGTCTTGGGCAAGGCATGTTGTAAATCCCTAGCCTTCTCCATAGCTTCTTTGAGTGTAGTAGGCCTATTGGATTTCACTAATCCATGCAATGGTTCAGCCATCCCATCAATAAAAATGCATATCCTCTGGTTCATAGTAAGGTCAGATACCGTCACTGAAAGTTTCATAAATTCATAAATATAAATCTCTAGATCTCCCTTTTGCTTCAGCTTGGTTAACTCAACAAAGTGGGCCTCCGGATCCCTAGGATCAAAACTCTCTACTAACCTCCTGGTAAAATTTGAATATGAAGTGATATGAACATGCTGAATTGTAGATAACCCATGGAACCACCATTCATGAGCCTCACCTTCTAGGTGCAGCGCTACTATTTTGATAGCCTCTATTTCAGAAACTCTGTTGAGTTGGAAATAAGTATCCAACTTCTCTACCCAAGCCTTGGCTGTGCACTTGGGTGATCCATCATAAGAGGGAAAAAAGAGCCTTCCTAGGCTGCATTGTAGATCTGATTTTTGCATAAATCCTCCTGTTTTATGGTGATGAAAAGATCTCCTTCCATCGTTGATCCGACAGAACTCCTGAAAGCTCAAATGTTCCTTGAATCTTCAGGATTTAGATTCATATTCCGCAAAATAATCACCAAGGGTTTCTTCCCTCCAAGGCATTTCTTCCTCACCTTCCATAGACAGGAATGTGGGAATAGTGGAGTGTTGTGAATAATTTTGTGTTGTAGTCTTTTTCCATAATTTTGATGTGTCGAAGCTTTCTCCATGGTGAAACCCTCTAAGGGATTCTGTCTGCCTCATCTCCTTGATGTCTTTAACAATGTCACACACAGCCTGAAGAAGAAGATATGGGATCTCTTTCTCCTCCATGGCTATAGATATATTTTCTCCACAAGCTGAGCCAAGATCAGAGCTCTGATACCACTGTAATATTCCTTCTTAGGAAATTCAACAATATAGACAATAAAAATGAAATTTTTAGAAAATTACGCTATAATAATGAGAAACAACACTTGGATCCCTTATTTTATTCATTATATCCCTCACATACATAAGGGGATCAGAAAAAAATCCCTGTGGCTATGTTAAACAGGTCTCCTCAACTCAATATGGCTTAAAAACACCCAAACCCCATGACTTATACTATACAGAAATTCTGAAGCATGTGACAACACAATTAAATGAAGGTTTCTACAAAAATAAGATAGGAAACAATAGATCTGAAGTTATATTACTCAAAGAGCTGAGAAAATGGAAATCTAGCCTCTTTTATACAATATGAAGATAACCCAGCAAGGGTTTCATGAAAGCATGAGTACAAAAAAGTAGATCTACAAATCTAGATCTTAAATCACGTAGTATAACTGTAGCTCTGCATACATGTGGCTGAAAAATACAAGAAATAGCTGAAAATACTCCTTACTAGCTTTCCAGGAGAGGGATTTCCCCTTTTCCTAGGAAACTAGCTTAAAATTAAGGGTTTCAACCCTCCCACTACAACACCATGAGAAATGACGCAGTTTCTGCAAGAGAATAGGTTGTAGAGGTTGGTGACTGTTTAACCCAATGTTTGATAGTGGAAATGTAGCTCATAATTCTCCTCTCATATCCCTTCAACGATTTCTCCAAGAAAGAGTGTGGAACTCCCGCATGAAAATCCCTTGCACTAAACAGTGCAGCAAGCCCAGCTAAACAGTTGAAGCATGCAAGAAGTCATAAGACCCAAACATAGACAATATTATGAATGCCTCCCATGGCTACCATCCCTTCCTTTTTATTCTTGGTGAGCCTCCTCACCCATGGCCCCACTCATTCATGAGGTTACTTCCTTGCAAATATTCCTCCTCCAAAACTGCACTGTTCCCACTAGCTCTATCTCCTCTTTTGGCAACGCTGTTGATTTGTTCAACATGGATCTAGTCCACATGAATTGTTCCCTTTCACACCCAAGGTGACTTTATTTTTCCTATATAAACTGATCCACATCCACATTGGAAGTGTTTTATTCCTACTAAAGAGATTTAAGGGTGTCCCTACCCCATTTATTCTTCTAGACTGAAAATATAGCAACATATAATATTCCAACTAGAAATAAGCTAATTGGGAATATTACATCTTCACTCAACCAAATTCTCTCCATTTCCCATGTCACTGACCCTCTTTCCATTGTTGCTGATCCTTGATCCTGCTAACCTTATTCGACCATGTGATTGCTTTATGCCAATTCTAGTCTTAATTCTCTTCTCTGTGGAATTCGACCCTCCATTACCATTGCCAGATGGACCATATACTTTCCAAGCTGATGGTTCACTACCCAAAAAGACTTATTTTGTTTTTTATTTTCCACCCTTGTTGTGCCCAACCTCCAAGGGATTTGATATGGCTCATAACTCAAGTTGTGGCCTATAGTCTGTGCCACACCCACACCTCAAGCTATAGCCTGTAGCATGTGCCATGGCCCAGGGGGTTTGTATCTAGGACCAGTCACCACTGTAGTCAGACTCTATAGATAATGAAAAATGTAAATAGATGAGCCTCATCGCAAAGTTCATCTGAACCTCATCAAAAAAATTTGAATTCAAACTGAACCTAATTGTTGTTGAACCCAACCTCATATTTGAACTATTTGAATTAAGATACCATAGAGAGGTTGATAACATTAAGGGGATATTGGATAGAAACTGAAGGAATCAACACCTTGAATCTGTTATTAGAGGTATCAAGCCAAAGCTTGATTTTGAGTAAGAATAAACAATTAAAGACGAGAGGGAAGTGTAATCGGCCATAATCTTAAATGTAAACAAAATCATTTCTATAGAATGTTGAAAGCTAGATCAAAAGAAGAAATAGGTCCTATTGTAAGTCTAAATATAGTCCAAAAAATAACCAGTCTGTGTAAAATCAAATAAAGGTCATTACCATTTTTTGGGTTGACAAATTTCCCCCTGAACCGACGTATGTGAAAATGTCTAAATGCAGCTCCCTTCGACAGTATTGTTGCCCCCACTTATGGCCTCTATTACTCTGCTGCCTCCACGAGATATGCTTTCATTCCAAATGCTAGATAATATGGAACTGAAAAACGATTACAGGGCCAACGCGCGGAAGCTGCATTAACCTGTAAGAATTGCATTCACATTGCTGGAAAGATTTAGCAGTAAGAATTGCATTCGGGAAATATTGCTGGAAAAAAGGCGGTAAGAATTAATGTCAATTGATTAACTATGAATTAGTAAACTTAATTAAAAATTACTAATTATACTATAATGTTAATTGATTAATTAATTGTTTTTTTTTATGTTAGGGGCTTAGGGGTTAGGGGAATAGGGGATTAGGGGTTAGAGGATTAGGGTTCAGAGGTTAGGCCATGCACCATGAATTGATTTACATGTGACTCTATTGGCATGCCATGGTGGTGTATATTAGTTGGGTCCCACCAATTTCCCCATCATATTAGACCAAGGTACAAAGAAAGGAGACATGCTTGTGAGAGGTGTGATCAAAAAATGCACT
The DNA here is from genome assembly GCA_034641835.2 of Pinus albicaulis. Lineage (NCBI taxonomy): Eukaryota > Viridiplantae > Streptophyta > Pinopsida > Pinales > Pinaceae > Pinus > Pinus albicaulis. Next base: position 944,771,693 of record CM076571.1, on the reverse strand, counting down.
AAACCCATTTCCTAACCCATATTACCAATAATTTACCAATGTTGGCTCTCACTATTTTAGATAGGTTCAAGTTTCCACAACCTTGTTCCAACATGTGTAACCTTGTCTAGTCCACTAATCATCTTATTTAGTGTAGGGTCCTTGCCATATATGAACCATGAGGACTTCACCCTGTTGACCAATATCTTATAATGTTCATTCATAAAGGAGGTTTTTAAGTTATGACGAATAAAGTCAATATATTGTAGGTATTGGGGGGATATAATTGGGTGTATCGGTGGAGGGGGGTGGGGGGAGGGTTTAGAGGTATTAAGAAGTACAAAATTATGTATTTAATAAAAATAGGGATCCTTAATAGGAAATATGTATTAGGAGGGGGATTCAAGAAAATGATTTTGGGAGATCTTTATCAATATCTATGGAAATTGAGGGTATTATTTAAAATCCCATGAATGCATGTGCTATGTCACGAGTTTATAAGTGAAGGTCTTGTGAGATGACCAGATCAACCTACTCCTAAAATTGATGTGGTTGACAATGAATGGTTATCTTCTCGAGATGATTTTATTTTTTTCTTTATATTTTTATGTTTACAAATAATATAACTTGATTTCTTCATTAAATTTATTTTTTTTTACCACCAATCCACATATTTGATCCTAAGACTCGCCAATAAAAGCTTCTCTTACGGCATTATTTTGTGTTTTTTTTGGTTTGTTAGCTATTCGAGACTTGTGGGACTTGCAACATTATTTTATATATATTTTTTGGTTTAATAGCTATCAATGACTTGCGAGACTATATTGTTGTCTAATTAACTACAAACCAGGGGATAAGCTATCAAAGTTATTTGGGGTTTGCAAGACTAGCTTGTAGCTGTCTAATAAAACATGACTCATGGGAATATAAGATATCAAAAGCATTTGAGATTCATAGCTATCCCAGGCCACACCAACCCTCAACGTGGATAGATTTTTTTTGTGTCTCTTCCTTGAATTTTCAACCTTAACAAAAATTCAAAACAAAATCCTCAAATCCAATCGCACTATAATTTTTTATTAATTACAACATTCTTTTAATAAAAAAGGAAAAGTGAGATATATATATAATATTGCATTGATAATATTTATTTAGCTATATAAAAATGAAAATCACATGATATATGAGAAATTTTACCTATATATAAGTTCAAATTCAACTCATGACATTCATATTCGTATTCAACAACAATGAAATATAAGAAAAAACATGATATCTAAAATATTTGATAAAATTCTCCATGAAATTCATGTGTGTGTGAGAGGTTTCTAGTATATTCCCTTATTTGGATGAAGACGATCCAGATCGATTGATCTGGTCAAAGAATTCAATTTAGGGGAATGCACAAAAAAATTGGGTTACAAGGCCTTTTTAGAATCAAATACCACACAATGACAAAGGTGGTGGTGGTAATATTTATGGAAACACCCTTTTCAACTCAAATGTAAAGTGATGTTATGGTTGACATTGAATAGTAAATTGCTAACATAGGAAAATATTCTCAAAGAGGATGGTTTGGTCCAAATCGTTATGCCTTATGCCATGTGGAGGAAAAATCCATCTCTCATACATTCATTTCATGTCCCTATATATAAAATGCTTGGATTATCACTTATTCAATTTGGCTCCAATGTTTTCTCGATAGAAAAAATAATCATTAAAGGAATTCACTCAAGATTGGGTATCATATTGTTCAATGCAATTTTACCAGGATTTCCCTACTATCTCTTAAACAATATTTGGTGGTGTGCAATCAGGACATTTTACATAAAAAATACATACCACCTAAAGTGATGAGCGATATCATAGAGAAAATATTAAATGAATTTATGGAAAAGCCAAAAACAAATAAGACCATGGGATTAGGGGTCAGAGGAATAATGAGGATTAGGGTTTAGGGGTTAGGAGAATAATGAGTTAGTGGTTAAGGGGTTAGGGATTGGGGGCTTAGGGGTTAGGGGATTTAGGTGCATTTATGGGTTAGGGGAATAATGAGTTAGTGTTCTCTCATGGTTTATTTCCCGAGTCTGTGGATGCTTTACAGGTACCTGGGGCTAGTACTACCGGTGTGGTGCAAGTGGAAGGGTGTTTTGGGCTTATATTCGAAGAGGAGGGCGAGGATGTCGCATAGTTTTCATTGCTTCCAGAACTGCCCCAAAACTATCGACAAGCAGGGTTAAAAAAAAAAGGAAATTTCATTAAGAAAAACTTTGAATACCCAAATCTGGTTTCGGAGTGGACATACAAGTAGACCAAACGATGGCGGCCTTGGAGACCATACTGGTGGGCATAGCGCATGGAAAATTCTTCTCTGCTCAATTTATAGGTAATTGGATTGAACAATATTGGGGAAAATATCTAGATAAGGAGGTGGAGGTGATAACTCTATCAAAGGGGTGGTTCATGATAAGGTTTGCAAACAAAGAGACCTAGATTAATGGGTCCTTGCGTGCAATTGGGGTTTCGGCATTGCGCTGATTATCTTCAAGTGGTGGATGCCCATATTTGATGTGAAGTGGGAAAGAGTGGATGAGATCCTGGTTTGGGTGCGTCTGTTGGCATTACCTCTGCACTTATGGAAAATGGACATTTTCAGGGCCATTGGGAATAGTATGTGCATCTTTCTGGATGTGGATATGTCAATTCAGGTTACAAAATCTCAGAATGTGGCTTGTATACTGGTTCGTCTTGTTCCAAGAGAAGATCTGGTTGAAAAATTCCGCTTACATCTCGAAAAAAAATATTTCTTCCAAATTATTGATTACGAGCACCTTAATTTTCGGTGCAATAGATGTCATAAGTATGGTGATCATTTTGTTAGAGACTTCCCTCTAGGAATTAGCAGGAGGCATCGTCAAAGGGTAGTCTATAGGAATGATTATCAGGCTCAGGTAGCTGATTAGTCAAAAGGTGGTGAATAGGAACAGATGGAAGAGGTGGTGCATCAACAGGAAGAGGGGCTTATCCCGATGGAAGGGATGGAGGAACAGATTGAACAACTGTAGATCCCTCTTGTCGGTGAGATATTGAACCAAGCACAAAACACTTAGGCTCCAATGGAACTTGCACCGGACTTGGTGGGTACTGTCACTCGATCCCTTCCTTATATTAATGATACTCTTTATCTGTTATTATATGTTATTCAATTTCCCGGTCCTTCCAGACCCCTAGTAAATGAGCCATTGTGCATAAAAAATATTTCTATAATGATTAAAATATAAAGATATAACATAGCAGCTCATACTCGAACATAACATTTGTATCAATATTCTTCTTCTCTATCTTCTTGATCTTCATCCAACTGATCGACATCTATACCAACATCTGATTCAGAAATGGTGTTGAAATTATCGACTATGTCATCATCATCATCAATTATGTCAGATTCAATAATATCCTCATCGACATCATCATCAATAATTGTTTCCTCGTCTCCTACGCCTGGTTCATCTTCTATATCTTCTTCATTTGTCAATGCATCTTCCTACTCATCTACCACTACATCATCTTCTTCTTGATCAATATCATCTTCTTCCTCTACAGTATACCCTACTGGCCTTCCTCTTGGATCATATCTAATAGAAAATGACCATCCGTTCTCACCTGGAACCTCTGAGTAAAAGACTTGTTCACATTGGCTTGGAAAAACATAGCGATATTTTCTTGCTTCAAACTGCGATATTTTAACCATTGGAAATCCATTCTCATGTTGAATAAGAGTTCTGTCATCATCACGTACATTCATTCGTAGCCTATACCATTTGACATTGAAAAAAACTAATTTGAAGGAATTAATGTCACACTCAACTATATATCATCTAAAAACCCATAATATCTATTTTCATATTCTCGAGGATGTCAGTCACTCCTGGAGGAAAAATTAGTGACATGGACTAATTGAGTCTGTCATATTCAAATTTTTGTTGTAATAAATTGCCATTTCATGAACTCACATCAAGGAATCTTCAATTTATGTCAACATGCTCCAATTTTAAATGGCCAGTATGGCACGATGGAGAAAAATAACCCGCCCAAACACGTTTCCCTAGGCGCCCTCACAGTACAGCACAACCGGACTGACCGACTCAAACCGAACACGTTTCCTTGGGCACCATCACATGACTTGACCTGACCCAACACACTCAAACATCAATTAAGCTAGCACGAGGGAGCAAAGGAAAGGTTTAAGGGTTAAGGGTTTAGAGGTGATCAATATAAAGACCCAAAGTCGGTGGACCAGGTTCAAATAGCTACTGTTTAGTATTAGGTGGCTTATTATTTCCTTCTATCCCTCTTTATATCCTATATATGATTGTGGTCGATGCTCGACCTACTGATGCACTTAGACAACATGAAATGAGGAAGAGTAAGACCGGTCGAGGATCCGATCTCTCCCTCTTGGTTTGGTCAGTGTAGAAAAGGAAAAAGATTCTCTAGGGCCAAATAGATAGCTCGATTTCGTTTGGACCCATCCGTGATAATGACTTAGTGGACATACTTCTGTATTTTATTACCAAAAACAATGGAATTTCATGTTCTGGAAATAAGGTTACCACTTATTACGTAGTTTAGGGGATTAAATGGGTTAGGGGTACCTAACATACCTAGCCTTGTCACTCCCTCCTTAGCACACCAGCTAGAACTTGCTAACAGTACTCCCTATCACAAACTCTTATTCAAGTAGGTTGTTTCATAAAGGAAAGAAGCATTGATGCAGGTTGTTTACCATTATTTTTAATCAAGAAAAATCCAACCAAATTACTCGACCCACCCGAACGCGTTTCCTTGGGCGCCCTCACACAACCCGACTTGACCCGACCCAAACTATTGGAACACGTTTCCTTAGGCACCCTCACATGACACGACGTGACCTGACCCGCTCGAACTCGTTTCCTTAGGTACCCTCTCAACCTGATCTGACCTCCATGAAAACGTTTCCTTAGGAGCCCTCACATGACCCCACCCGAACCGACCCGACTCGCTCGAACGCATTTCCTCAGGTGCCCTCACACGGCACAACCCGAACGGACCTGAACTGAACATGTTTCCTTGGGTGCTATCACATGACCTAACCCTACCTGACATGCTCGAACATCAATTAAGCTGGCATGACGAGGGAGCAAATGGAAAACAGGTCGCATGAACGTGCACAAGGCACATGGGCGGTAACAACTTAACTTTTTTGATACGGCCTCCCTCATACGATCTGACCCGAACGTGTTTCCTATCATGCCCTCACATGGCACGACCTGACCCACTCGAACGAAGGCACGATGGAGAAAATGGAAAACGGGTTGCACAAAAGTGTAGTACAAGTCACATGGGCAGTCACAACTTAGCATTTTTTATACGACCACCCTCACATGACCCGACCCACCCGAACACGTTTCCCTAGGTGCCCTCAAATGATCCGATGTGACCCAACCTAGTTGAACACATTTCCTTGGGCGTGCTCACACAACCCAACCCGACCCTCCCCAACCCGCAAGAAACAAGTTTCCTTGTGCGCCCTCACACGACCCGAACCGAACTGACCCAGCCCGATCGAACATGTTTCCTTGAGTGCCCTCACATGACCTGACCTGACCCGACCCACTCAAACACGTTTCCTCGGGTGCCCTCACACGACATGACCCAAGAAATCCCGCCCGAATGCGTTTTCCTGAGTTCCCTCACACAACTTGACCCGACCCGACCCGACCATCTCGAACACGTTTCCTTAGGCGCCCTCACATAACACGACCCAACCCAACCCACCTGAATGCATTTCCTTGTGCGGCCTCACACGACACAACCCGATAAAACACTACCCGACCCGCCTGAACGTGTTTCCTTGGGCATCGTCACACAACCCAACACGACCCAACTCGGACGCCTTCCTTGGGCGTCCTCACACAACCTGACCCGACTCGACCTCACGCAACCCGACCTGACCTGACCTGACCCAACCTCACACGACCCGACCCGACCTCACCTCACACGACCTGAACTCACACAACCCGACCTGACACTGTGACCTGACACGACCCCACCCGACCCGACTGGACCCGCCCAGACATAGGAAATTGGGATGTGAAGCTTGAAAAAAGGCCAATGGGATGACATGCATGAAAATAGGAGAGGGTAATAGAAAGTTCAAGCAGAAGGCTAGAGAGGGAGAGATATTGTTACACTGAAAATTGTCACCTTGAACTGAAACGTTGAACGCAGAGCAAATCTTTATGATGTTTGGTAATATCCCAAATCCGCAACCTTAAGGTAGTCAGTTACCGCCTGGGGGGAAACCTCAAGGTAGTCAGTTACCGCCTGGGGGGCAACCTCAAGGTAGTCAGTTACTGCCTGGGGGGCAACTTCAAGGTAATTTTTTACCAAGACAAACTGTAGGACATTATTATTTTGGAGAACAACCTCAAGGACAGTACATACCTCAAGGTTATCAACCTTAAGGACAATACATACCCCAAGGTCAACCCCAGACTCATTATGTTCCTCAGAGTCCTTATCAACCCCAGATTCAGTACGTGCCTCAGGGTTATCAACCTCAAGGTCAGTACCCAACACAAGGTTTCCAACCACCTTCTGGTCAATCATTTGTACAAGGAGCTGGGAATTTACCACTTAATTATCAACCCTAAATTCAACCAGGCTATGGTCCTACATATGTACAACCTTCTATGGGTCAGTACCCCAGAATGAACATGGTGTGGAATCCACCTCAAATTCAACAGACTACGCAACCTAATGTGCAGTTACCTTATCAACCTGGATAGCATTTGGTTTCTGGTCCAACCCAGCAACCTGTCCAACCTACTGTTCAAGTCCCTGCACCTGGTTCTGTTCAGCAGACTGGGCCTAGTACACCTCAGACTCCGCCTCAAACTACTGCAACTACTGCAACATCTATTCAACCTACAACACGTATTTCTAGAGTATCTGTAGCTCCGGATTCTTCTATCCTTGCATCCGTGCAAATTCCTCAAGTCTCTATGCCTCAGTTAGGACCTACAGTTCAGACTTCGGTCCAGATGCCTGCAGGACAAGATGGTACAAGTACGATTGCCACAAGTAAACCAAAATTCACATATCAACCGTACCAGGGACAGTATCAATTCGGTCTCATTGCACAAAAACTAGTTTATCAGTATCAACCATACCCTGGCTATACTTATCAACAGCCTCAACAACCCCAGTTTGGTTTGGTTAATCCTGCTTTTCTGGGAGGTTATAACATTCCTAATGCAAATCTGATTCCGAGTTATCCCGGATATCCTCCTCCCGGAACTGGTCTCATTACTCAAGGTTTTCGTGACCCTAACTGTCAGTTACCATTTATTGCAACTTTGGATTTACCTGATTTGATGTGCCTTACAAATGATCTGATTTACTATCTTCCGTATTGGCCGCCAATGCCTAATAAGTTGCCCAGTGATATACCAAAATTCGAGGGTAAGTCAGGAGAGGATCCATCAAATCACATTATGACTTATCACCTCTGGTGTGCGTCTAATTCGATAATTGATGATTCCATTCGGTTACGCCTTTTTCAATGAACTCTTATTGGGCTTGTTGCCAAATGGTACATTGAGTTACCACGAGGCTCTTTTAATAATTTCAATCAGTTAGCAACTGCTTTTTAAACTCATTTTCAGTTTCCTGTCAGATACAACAATGGCACGGAACTATTAACTTCAATAAAACAATCCACATCCACATATATTTCTGATCATATTCACGAATGGCGACGTAGAAGGCGTTTAGTGAAAGTTTTCATTCCAGATCAAATTTTGGCAGAATGGTTCATTAAATCATTATTACCCAAAATCACTGAATATGTAGCTAAGGGAGGATTTGTTATTAAGGATCAAGTCATTTCTCAGGCTCAGTACCTTGACCTCGTTTATACGCAGTTAAGTACTTTACATGAAAAAATCCCTGATCTTCCAAAACACGGTCAAATAACTGCAGCTCCTTCAGGGTCTCATGCCGATGATGGTATGATTGGTTCAGCTAGTACTAAAAGCAAGAATAAATCTTCAAAGAATTCTTCTCCCATAATAACTTTACCTGATTCCCCGAAAGGAGATTCTTCTGCTGAAGCTTCTGCTGACATCCATGTCGTAGAGTCATCTACGACAAAATCTAAATCTGGCAGTAAAAAGAAGGGGAAGAATAAAAACAAACAAAATTCAAAAGATAAAAAATATAAAAATGAATCTAATGACGAAAAACGCAAACCTCGCTATCCTTGTTTCATTTGCGACAAGGATAATTTTCTTAAGAATGCCCACATCGAGCAGAGGTTTTGAAATTCGTTAAAGGTTCTCAACAGCCTGCTGTCTTGAAGGATCCTTTTCCTACTCAAGATAGTAAGATGATTGGTTCTACCTCGAACGCCTCAGAAGAACTTGTTATGATGATGTCTCATGTCAGGATTGCGATGCGATCACAAGATTATGGTAGTAAAAATCCTATTGGTGGTAAAGAAGCAGAATCTTCTAATTCAAACACATCAACTACACCTCCTCCTGTTTCTGATCCACTACAGATCGAGAAACCCAACTCAGACTTAGTAATCAAACCGCCTGCTAAAGGTGTACTTCGTAAATCAGATTTCAATCCACATGCGAAAGCTGCTCAAAATTACAACATTGTTGAGGACTTAACTATTTCTCCTTCAGCAATGTCGGCTTTGGAAGTGCTGCAATCGTGCCCAGTACAGCGTAAATTACTATTGTCTACCATAGGAGCTGTCGATATTCAGGATTCGAACCTAATAATCTTCGATTTATAGAATAGTACACCTCGCCTACCCCATCAAATGGCTTTCCAGATTCTAGTATTAGTCAAAAATAGACTCGTCTTTCAGACTGTGATTGATGAAGGGGCTTCTACGTGCATTATGTCGATCCAGTGTTGGAAATCGCTTGGTTCTCCTACACTCAATCAGTCTCCGAAAATTCTAAAGGCTTTTGATGGCCGAGGGTTCCATCCTTTTGGTATTTTGTAGGATTTACCTATAGGGGTCGAAGGAAAAACCATAAATCTAGATGTGGAGGTGGCTGATGCACCTCTAGATTACAACCTTCTCCTGGGTCGCAGTTGGTCTTATGCTATGGCTGTTGTTGTTTCATCGGTCTTTTGGCTTATCAAGTTTCCACATCAAGGAAAGATCATTACAATATACCAGCTAACTTATTTCTCATCCGATCCAGCCTCTACAGAAACTATCCAGCACATTGGTAAAAGGGATATCCTTTACAAGGATGTCAGCGTAGGTTTGATTAAAGATTCTGGTTTACTGGGAAATTTTTCCTTTCCTTCTTCTAACGTATCACCTCCTATCGCAAATATTCATATTATTTCATCGAATACTATTACTTTTGATGATCCTTGGATTGTACCTTCTGATTCCGATCAGATGGATTCATTTGATGGCACGATGCCTTTGAGTCCCTTTGAAATTTCATATCAGGCTGTACAATCGCTTTCTAATCCTTTTTCAACCGAAACTGATCCAATGAATGTGATCCATGAGGAATCACTTTCTATATCTAGCTTAGCCACAATGACATTTCCTAATCTTGTTCATACTGATGAGCAGATTCGTGAACTTTTGTCTGTTGATGATTTACCATGGGAAGATCTACATCACCGATCTTCGTTTTTACATGAGCTTGATCATTTTGAAAATGATTTTTCTTCTATTTTCACTACTGATTATGTCAAAGAGCCACATAATCCATTGCAACATTCTGATTCTGAGTTAAATTTGGAAAATATCTCTCGAACGGTTCCTATTGACATTTCAGTTAAGCTAGGAATTATTGAAAACATTCATATAGGTGCTTCTTGTATGGACGATGATATCCAAACTTATAAAGCCCTATTTCAAGAATTCCATGACGTTTTTTCCTGGTCATATGAAGAAATGCCAGGAATCGATCTGTTAATTGTTGTCCATGAAATTAAGACTTACCCGGATGCAAAACCTGTCCGACAACGCTTACGTCAAATACATCTGAGAAAAGCTGCTGCTATCAAAGCTGAAGTTGATAAATTACTTCGTTCAGGTTTCATTTATCCAATTCCTTTAAGCGATTGGGTATCGAATATTGTTCCTATTAACAAGAAACAAGGAACGATAAGAGTATGAATCAACTATAGGGATATTAATCGAGTTTGTCCTAAAGACAATTATCCAACCCCCTATATCGATAAAATTATTTATGATTGTGCTGGTAGTGAAATGTTCTCCTTTATGGATGGTTTTTTCAGTTACAATAAAATAAACATACTCCTTGCTGATCAACCTAAAACATCTTTCATTTGTCCGTGGGGAACATTTTCTTATTGTAAACTACCCTTTCGATTAAAGAACACTGGGGAAAATTTTCAAAGGGCTATGTCTTACGCATTTCATGACATCAAGCACATTATGCAGCCTTATCTCGATGATTTACCTGCCCATTCGTTGCATAGGGCTGATCATCTCACTCATTTACGAGCTATCTTTATGAGATGTAGGCATTATCGAATTCGGCTGAATCCACACAAAAGTGTTTTCTGTGTAGAATCAGGTCGCTTACTAGGATTTGTTGTTTTGAAAGCAGGCATTCATGTTGATCCGTCAAAGGTTGAGGCTATCGTCAATCTACCTCCTCCTTCGACTCTTCGCCAACTCCAAAGTTTGCAAGGGAAAGCAAATTTTTTACGTCGTTTCATTCCTAACTATGCCGAGTTAACAAAGGGTTTTACCAGGTTGTTAAAACAGAACATTCCATTCTTTTGGGATGAGATCGCTGATCGATCTTTTGATGCACTCAAACACGCGTTGACCCATGCACCGTTACTACATCCTCCCAATTACAACCAGGATTATTTTTTGTACCTCGTCGCTTCTCATTCCACCATTGGGATGGTTTTAGTTCAGGAGGATGAATTCAACAATGAAAATGTGATTTAATATCTTAGTCGAAATCTGCATCTGATTGAGATCAAATACTCGCATGTGGAGAAATTGGCCTTGGCAACTGTCCAAGTTGTCCAAAGATTTCATCACTACATCTTATTACGCAAAACCACAGTAATTTCTAACTATAACCCTATGATGTATATCTTGACCAAAAAATTGTTAGGGGGCAAGTATTCCAAAGGGATAGTTATCCTGCAGGAATTTGACTTGGAATTTGAAAAATCCAAGGCAAAGAATTCTTTGGTTTTTTCCGAACTGATGTGTGATTTCCCGTGTACTGATACTAAAACTATGGTGGAGAAGCCCATTGCAGATGAATCCTTGTTTCTTATCAGTACTCTTGATCCTTGGTATGGGGATATTATTGTTTATCTCCAAACCCAATATTTTCGGCCTAAAATCTCATGATCTTAGCGACGGAAAATACGTTTCCAATCCCAACAATACCATATTATTGGTGATACACTCTATAGTCGTGGAGCGGATTCTGTTTTCCGACGTTGTCTTACTCATGAAGAAGCTGAGAAGGTTCTGAATGACTGTCATTCTGGAACATGTGGTGGTCATATGTCTGGGTATGCCACAGCCCAAAAGATATTGCATGCTGGTTATTTCTGTCCGTCCTTATTCAAAGATTGTATCTATGCAATCCAAAAATGCCACAATTGTCAGATCTTTGATCGTAAAATGTGTGCACCACCCACTCCTCTTAACCCTATAATTGTTTTCGGTCCTTTCGCAAAGTGGGGTATTGAATTTATTACATGTAACCCTCACTCGGCTGGGGGGCATGCGTATATTATCTTAGCGGTAGATTATTTTACTAAGTGGGCCGAGGCAATGCCTACATTTTCGGCAGACTGCAAGACTGATGCAACTTTCATGTTCAATCATATAATTACTAGATTCAGTGTTCCTCAAGCTATCATTATGGATCATGGAAGTGATTTTCAAAATATCATGATGACTGAACTGACAGATCAACTTGGCCTGCGCCACGATAGTTCTACTCCATATTACCTGTAGGCTAATGGTCTGGTTAAAGCTATCAATAAAGTTTTAGTCATTATGATCAAACGAATCATTGGTATTCATAAGTCGAATTGGCATTCCATGCTTTTTTTAGCACTTTGGGCATATCAGACCTTAGTAAAAATGTCAACTGGTTTCACTCCCTTTCAACTGGTTTACGGTTTGGAAGCTGTGTTACCTATTGAATGCGAAATTTCGTCATTACAATTAGCCATAGAATTACTCCCAACTACTTCTGAAGAGGGGAAATTTTTTTTGTACTTAGCTCAGCTAGATGAGAATCGACACACTGCTACATTAGCAAACGAGGCTCATGCCAAACGAATGAAAGCTCAATACGACAGAAATGTTACACCTCACAATTTTTTATAAGGAGACCTAGTTTTAGTATACGATCAAGCGAATGATAAGCTAGGGGTTGGAAAATTTGTACCTATGTGGCATGGTCCTTTCATTTTTAAACGAAAGCTGGAAAAAGGGGCCTATGAACTGATAGATTTTGATGGAGTCTCCTTAGATAAACCTAGAAATGGGCTTTATCTGAAGAGATATTATGCTTGAATTCTGAGTGGAAATTTTTGTTAGATTAGTTTATTTACTGTTGGTGTGTCTTAGATTAGAAAATCATGCCTAGTTTAGGGTGTGCTCTTATCACTATTCCTGCTTATCTGGGTTTTACTCTTGATATTGCAGATGTCGACGTCTCTTCAAACATATATTGGTTTTGTTGATGGTGCTTGTCGTAGTACACGGAACATTTCTTCCACAGCTTGGGTTATCTATTCACCCTTTGATGAGTTAGTGTCTATGCATGGGGTAAGCCTCGGTCAAACAACGAATAACATTGCAGAGTATAGTGCAGTGATTGAGTTATTATCTGAATCCATATCGTTTGGAATTCGGAGTTTGATTGTTAGGTTGGATTCTAAACTCATTGTATTACAACTTAACAGGGTTTATGCCATTAGAAATCCAGTATTATTATGATTATTTTTGAGATTTCGTCTCTTGGAACGTGAATTTGATTACATTTAATATCAGCATATTCCAATACATTTAAATAATTTAGTATATGCAGTTGCTTCTAGTATGATAAATAAACATTTGCAATAATCAAAACAGTAAATTACACAACATTCAATAACATGTTACACAAGCTAGCCGGTAATAATGATATATCATAGCATAGAAGTTTGTTTCAAAATATACATCGTCTTCGATCATAGGTTGAAAAACACCTTATGATCGGAAAAAATGATAATACAAAAAGTCAAAAATGTCATGAGTCTACCAAATCGATCATCCCATCCTTGGTGATGATCACGATAAGAAACTACTGCTTGGGCCACCCTACACAGAAACCTCCTAAAAGGTCTCGGGACCCCAATCACATATCTCTGTAACCTAAGTGGAATATCATCTATATAAGTCTCTGTAATATCTAGTGTCCAACGCTCTAGATAATGCTCCAAGTCGGCCAGGATCTCTGCTGATTGGCCCTATGGGGCTGGTGTTGCTGCAGCTGGGTGTCTACTCTCATAAGGCTGGAGAGTGGCTGGTTGTCATGGGCCCACATTTGCATTTAAACTTTTGATTATTAGTTTTGGACGATTAAAATAAAAAAAAATTTAGGACTCAGAAAATGTTGAAAATGGTTTTTACCTGAATCATCCCACTGTTCTCCTGCTGGAAGAGCCATCTCTCGGTCGCCGCGGAAGTCTATCCTAGCGTATGGAAAGTCCACAATCACAAAAATTTGGTTGTTCAACCAACGAAAATATGTAGGTGGAAATCAAACAACCTCTATGCCCTCAGTTTGACGAGCCATCAAAGCAACCCAATGAACCATCCTAGGCTCTCGAGGTCGACCAGCATCAACAGGAATGTGTTGCGGGGCTAACATGGGGATCATCTCTAGAGACAAGGTGACTACAATGGACCCATATCCAAAGTTTTTTAGCTTCCCATTCTTTGCTCTGGTAAGTTGGCCTTTCACATTAGCCAACAAAGCCTCGCACTAGTTGAAAATGGTGCCTCGAAAGCAATCTACTGCGATGCGCATCTGGGAACTGGTAGCCACATGAAATGTTGCACTCTCGCACAGTCTAGTAACAGTGAATTCAATGACTTTGAGTTCAGGTCAGATGATAGTTTTAATATCAATCCGTTTATCCTTGGGGTCTGCTCGATCATCACAAAACTCCAATCGAAGACTAGCAACAGACTGGCCACCTGGCCTAGTCCCGAAAAGAGATATTTGTTCACCCCTCTTGGGAAAAATAGTCAAAAAATATATATCATTTGGCTCAATTTCGAGCCGGTGGCCGCCAATCACAAAACACTAGTCCTGAGTGTTCCATTTGTTTACTAGCCATGTTAGGAGGTCTACTTGGGCCCTCATGCCCTATATGGCCCAGAATTTGTACAATCTGCATGCTCTCAATGTCTGCATTGTGGTCATATGATTCATTATGGCATCATCTACATGCCCATGCTCACGTTCTCTCCAAGTAAGAATTTTGAATGTCCTACAATACACAAAGGGACATTTTAGAACAATCTTGTTTGAAAAATTTTGGGTGGAAATTGAGAAATTTAAGTTTGAAATTTCATTGTGCGGGGTTCACACCCTTTTCTCATACACATTGCATAGATACGCACAGGTGCTGTGAAATAGGTGCGAACCCAGGACTTTTTCTATGTGGAAAAAAGTCGGGGTCCGCAGGGCCCTTGTGTTGCACTTGCGGAGCCCCGCAAGCGATTTTTTCAACCAATTTTTCCTTAAAAAATGAAAATTAAAGCCTAAAAACAAAATGTAATTGGATAGAATGCAAGATAAAGAGGATGTGGATTACCTGGAGCTAACGGTTTTCGATTCCGACGGACGGATTTTCCAGAATCTTCATAGGAACTTTTTTACTCAAAAGCTCTCACTTTTCACTCTGAACTCAAATGGTAAAAATGAAGTTAGAAAAGCCCTTTTTATAAGTTTTTTTGAATAAATGAATTTTTAATTTGTTTATTTTTCACTTTAAAAAGGTAATTTTTGAAAGCATTTTTATTTATCTTAAACAGGTATGTGTAATGTTTTGATTTTTTGTGCAGAAAATTGGATTTTTCAGGAAAATTAATCATTTTTCAACGAAGAGCATACTTCTATCACTTTTTCGGATTGTTTCAAAAATTTACGAAAAAACGAAACATTGGAGTCTTCTTTTAAGCCCTTTTTAGACTCTTGAAAATTGAAAAGATTTCCAAGCACTTGATTATTCGAACTGAAATAAATGAATGATCGTCCCTTCAGTATAAGTTTACCCCTTTTATAGACTGAAATGGACTATTTACGAAAAAGGTATACGTTGACTTATTATAGTTAATAGAGTTCTCTCTCGCATTATTTTATCCTTTTTCAGGCTCGAGAGACTAAATTTACGAAAAAGTACACCCATGGATTTTTCTTAAATTTTTTCTTCTAACTCCCTAAAATTGAAAAACACCGAGTTTCTCCTATACTAGACTCGTTAAAATTTAACAGTAAAGGACCTGTTCAATTTTAAGTAGGAACAAACCACTCCTTCTTAGGGTTCGAATTTTAAACTAAGTTGGACTCATCCGAAGGATGAGCTTATAAACAAGCAAATGTTATCCTCCTCAAGCTTGTCAAAAATAAAGAGGTACTTGCCAGAAATGGTGGGGGAAAAGAGAGAAAAATGAACCTTTTTATTACATTTTGATTTTCGGAAAACTGTTAACCACTCTTGAACATGACACTTTTATTCACCTAGGTTGGGAAAATCCTTTTCCTAACAGTTAATCAAACCATATTGAAATTCTTCAGCCGGTTTTTGGGTATTAGCTTTGGGTCAATTGTCACCAAGCCAATTGTAGTGTCATTATGTTTTCAAGAGGACAGTTCAAACAAACCATTCATCTGCAGAATATCTGTCATCCATTTTGACCATCCCTGATTCAGTCCTTGACAATATATTTCTTCAAAACTTGATCTATGATTTCGTGTTGTGGCCTTTCCTACGACAGATCACTTTCTATCGACGACAACTCATTATCTAGGAAGTCGATCTAGAAATCATCAGTACCTTGAAATCTGCATGCCTCAATGGTAGATTTCTCGCCTTCGACAATAGGTTGCATCATTGACCTTCCATCGAATGATTTCGTGACATGTTCGACTTCAGCTCATTCATTCACATTTCATGGATTGTACTAAGTACTTTGAGGACCATTGACATTACTGGTGGTTACTCTACACTTTTTAACAGTTCACATTATTGACTGGTAATCAAGTGGTTTCTACCATGTTCGACTTCGACACATTTAATCGCATGGAAAGAACCGTACTAGTTTGGGAAGAAAAAATCAAGACCTTGGATCTAGTTTCCACCATCCAGGCTGCGAGGAGTTTTATTATTCATTATGCAGTAGAATATTCAAGATAAATGGTTGCGTCCATGTTGTGTCTACACTATTGATGTAATATTAAAATCATTTCTGTATCAGAACAAGTTTAGTTAGTTTTTGATCTGAGTAAGGGAATGCCTACCTCAGCGATGATATATATACATATATACATTTTGCATTGAATGTTTTTACAGGTTCCGACTAGGGTGTCCACTGATCCTTGAAATGATAAAGTACTTCACTCTTCATACATTACAGACTCACTCTTCATCTATTACAGACTTCTCACTTTATGGGGCAATCTGTTACATTGAAAATTGTCACCTTGACGTTTTTTTGTCCGTATGAGCTCATTATCACTCATACATTTCTCCCTTGCAAGTCTAAACACATAAATTCCTCTTATCAAGCCTTGAAAATAAGAGAAAAGCTCTCAAAAGTCTCTAAAACTATGGTATCGCACTTTCTCTTTGTCTTACCTGTGGTCCCACACCTAATGGTCATGTCTCCTGCATACTTGATCGCACTTTCTCTGTGTTAAGGGTGCGGACTCCTGTAAAAGATTAAAAAGGCACAAGTAAACTATAAAAAGCTCACTTTCAATCATTTCTAGAAGCTTATGGAAGGAATATTGCGGTGGCAAGTCCGCTCTTTTCAGGTTCATGTATCCCATGCCTTAAGGAGCTAACCCCTTGATGTGAGGAGCTTATCCCTTTGAAGGAGGATTCTATCCCTTCATAGGTGGAACTGTAACCTCCTCTTTTGCACTATAAAAAGAGGCATAGGACAGCCTCAAAGGGTTACTAATGGACAATAGAATTGATGAGTTCAAGCTTTAGTGTTATTTGAGGTAAAGTGCTGTTGGAACTTAGACTCCTTTAGCTGAGATTTTATGAGGAAAGATTACATACCTGTATGTATCTTGGTTGGAAGAGTGCAAGGCTTGTCAAAGTAAAGGAAATTCCTGCTTCGGACCCCGGGAAGACCTATTCAACATCAAGGTTGAAAAGGTTGTAAGGTTCTTCTACTATTTCAAAGTTAATACAAATAAGTTTGTTTTTCTCAATAAGCTGTCAATTGATTGTTTATTTTATGGATTCTTTGATCACCATAATAGATATGATTTATGAATATATGCTATGTAGGTGCTATTTGATGTTTTTTTTTTGTGATTGCAGATCTTCGAAGATAACTCTTTCGGGCGACTGAAGGACGACTACTAAAAACAAGCGTTGGATCAAGGTAGGATCCTAACACCTTTGTATCATTTAATTATAAATCGTGATATATCTAGATAAAGATAGATTTAATTTTCTGTTTGTTGCTAGACTATCTTCTGATACTATGGAGATCGGTCTTGTCTGCAAGATCGATTTATCCGACCAACAACTATTGAAGGAAAATAATGGCTAGAAGGCCAAGTCCTTAAGGTCAAGAGGCCTTCGCTGAGAATCTGAATCACAAATTTTACGACACATATTGTAACCTGCACCGAATGATATGCTCTAGCTAAAAGGGATGATGATCTTAAATAAATTTTCATGGTCATGGTAATTAAAGTACATGAGAGTATTGGAATGCATAATATTTCTGAGACTGAGGGAGATCACATTACCATTTTTTGGGCACACAATGCATGATTTAAGGGTGTTTCACTCTACTTGGAGTTGCGATGGATATTGTGATACGTGTTAATTCTCTTGTTGCACAAGGTTTCCATGGTGATTGCTTCCTCGAGGAAGTGATTAGGGGTGTTTTGAAAATGAATGAGATCCATCATATTAGCACTATGATACAAAGTCTTCACCATCAATGATGATGTGGTTATGTGCGAGGTTATACTGGCTTGGTACAAAAATTAAGTAACGTTGAAGGAAAAATGTCATGTTGAAGTGAATTGCCAAGGTGACATGCACGTTAGTTAGTATTAGGTGGGTGACATTCACGAATTGCATCTCTTGAAAGTGTGATCTATCACCATGTCAAAGCAGGTGGGGAGGGCCCACATTGGGCTAGGATTTGTGGGGTAATCACAATACAAATATTTTAATGAAAAAATGGTAATTATTCTTCAATACACAGGACATTATATTTTGAAAAAGTTATAATAAAACTTCTAATTTATTCAATCATTAAATTTAAAGATAATTTTTTTTAAAGATATATATATATATATATATATATATATATATTCATTTTTAAGATTAAACATGTTATAAGTTAAAGAGAAATTAATAAAAATTAAATATACCAAATATATTATTATTTTTGTTAGCTTGACCTAGCAAACATACTAATAGCTAACATAATAATGGTCAATTATGTTAGGGTCCCGTGATTTGGCTGATTGGAAAGCCAAATGACAGTGTAACATCAAACCAATCTTTGGAGCCCAAGGACCTAGCCTTCCTGGACTCAGAGAGGGCTCTCTCTATATGTGTAAGGGATATCTGTGTGTTTGCTTATTGTGTTATGATTTAAGGCTAGTTATGAAGTAGGTTTTTGGTTTTGGTTTTTTAGGTTATGAGGGATGAAACTGGTCAAAGATATAAGATAGGTAAAAAGATGTCAGATCAACTGGGCTATGGGGTCAAAAAGGTCAAGAAATCTATTAGATGGTGATACAAGGCTGTTGAAGGGCCGATTTGATTCGAGGTATAAAGGATCTTGGGGAAAAATGGAATAAAATGGACATCAAGTTTGGTAACAACAAAGGATTTCAAGCACAACTAGTTTAATAGCTGACATAAACATGGTAGGGCAAACCATTAATTATGAGAAATGTAACTATAAGCTAATCAATACATAGAAATAAACATTCAAGCCATGCATAGAGATATATCACCCTCTAACTTTGGGAAATGGCTATTAGACTTTGGGGGAAAACACTTAAGACAAACAAACAAATCAAATCACTATGTCGGAATGCCTAAACACAATACTTCAAGCTATTGGGCACTTTGAAAACAAGATTGCGTAGTCTTAGGCAAAGGGCAATATCGGAACAAGACATCCTTGGTTCAACAAATGACAATCTAATCAGTCAAAGAGAAATTTCATGGATGGAGCTATGGCTAGCCATGAGTAAGCAAGGCGTATCGTAAATCATACTTAGCATGCATAAAACCATGAATGAAATAAGCAACAATATCCTTAAGTTATTAAAGAGCAATCAAGAATTCTTTAATGTGACTAAGGATGAAGAAAACATGGAAGCTATGAAGAAACAGGAAATTTGAGGTGCCTCCAAGGGCATGTCTCAAATTTGTTCTCTACTGATCTATAGCAAGCAATAAACATGGATTTATGAATGAAAACTAGAAAAAAAACAAAGAAAGAGACACTATACCATTCTACCAAGTCATGGAATCCAACAACAATCCTCTTTCATCATCCAAGAACATCCAAGAGACTATCCAAAAGCATGAGACAAGTATTTCTTCCAAAGCTTATATGACAATATATTGCTTCTATCATCAAGTTCAGCCTTGTTTACAATGAAAGCCTTTGGACTATATAGGCTCAAGTGAGGAAAACCTCTTAGTTCAATTTGCACTCTCATTGGCCTATTCAAAATATCTAAACTTGTCCTTGAGGCTTTGCAAAGCCCAAGGCACAAAATATCTCATAAAATATCTAAAAAATGCTAAAAGAGGGAAATAAATTGACTTTTCATAACTTCTCATGTGCAAAATTAGCTAAACGCACATGAGGAAAAAGCAGTTTTTAAAGGTTCAATTTTTACAAAAATACTCAAAAATTACATCAGCAAAAGGTCCCTTGACTTGCCGGCAACGTTTGGCAGCCTTCCTGATGTCAAAACGAGGCTCATGATAGCTCGTTGGAAAGATCTGTGTGTCTACTTTCTAGAGAAACTAGAATTTTCCCAATCTGATGCCTAGAAGTCCTTCAAAAATAGGCCTGTGTGTAAAAAACCAGAAAATAAGGTTTGTTGATAGACCGGGTAGAGTGTAGAAAAAGCAGGCATTTTTCGCCATTTCGGGGGAGAAAATGATCTTCAAATGCCCTGAAAATTTCTAACTGTGTTCTCCTAAAATTATGGCATCCAATGATACCATTCTCCTCCTTTGATGATCCCCCAAAATGAAATGGCGAAGCCCATGAGTTTTGACCAAAAACCCAAAAAATGCCAAAAAACCAAAATATGTCGAAAATCTCCCAAAATTGGTGAGCATGACCCTCAAGGGTTCTCAGCAACATGTTGTGAAGCAGAGGCCAAAATATGAAATCCTGATGTGTCTTTCCTCACTTTCCATGCCGGGCGCTTCCCTTTAGCCTCCTTGAGCTTTTCTTGAGCAGCCTTCAACTTGCGCCGGGAAAACTGATTTAACTTTTTATAATGCCTTGTCATTCTCCTTTGAAGGTATAAATCTCTATTTGCCTTCTCCAATTTCTTCTCCAAGTGGTCATTTACTCTCTCAAGCCATGCCTCCTTATTTTTCTCTATCTCCTTGCTATAACAATGATTCCCCCCTTTTAAGCCCCATGGTTCTAGGCCTCTTTTGCCTAGGTTGATCTTCTCCTTCACTTTCATCGAACTCGCCCATGAGTTCTTCCAACCTTGCTTGGGATTTGGAGGCCTCCTTCTTGTACTTAGTCGCCCATGTCTCATAAACAGCCATATGGACATTCATTTGCCTATTTTGGATTTGCAAATCTTGATTGAAATTCCTAGTTCTATGAGGATCATCCTTCAAAGCATCAATTTGGCCTTCTCTATGGATTAAGAGGTTTTCTAGAATCTGGGCCTCATTATCACTATCATCACTTTGGACTTGGATGATGTCGAATGCACTATCCTGTTCATGACTTCCTTCTACCTTGTGCTTCCCTTTGCTTTGGGTGGCTATTCTAGTGCTCTTCCTCCTGGGAAAATCAATCACGGGCTTCTTTGGAAATTTTCCTTTACTTCGGAGGGCCCTTGTCACATTTGGAGTGAAAACCTTAGGCACTCTCTTCTTTTCTGTCCGGGGCTTGGCCTTTTTAGGAGAAGAGGGCATGGCCCCTTTACCTTTGTCACCTTGTTTCTATTCTTTTTTAGTTTGTTTTTCTTCTTGAGGAGGCTATTGTTCTTGTGGAGGTTGTTGTTCTTGTGGAGGCTGCTCTTGCTCATCACTGTCATGCTGCTCTTGTTCGGCACTATCATGCTGCCCCTGTTCATCATGATGTAGCTGTTGTGTGTCCTCTTTTGACTGTCCTTGCTCATCACTTTCATGCTGCCCTTGCTGCTTTGTCTCACCCTCACTGTCATGCTATTGTTCAGCATTTCCTTCCTCCTCCCCTTGCTACTGTTCATCATCACTGTGATGCTACTGTGTGTCATCATAAGGCTTCTGTTCACCCTCATCATGAGTCTGTTGTTCACCCTCATCACTTTCATGCTGTTGTTCAACACTTTCTTCCTACTGCTCATGTCCTTCTTCCTCTTGCTGGTCCCTTTCTTCTCCTTCTTCATGTTCCTTTGCTTGTTCTATAGTAAACTTGATTTTTTTAGGAATAGGTCTGCTAGAAGAAGGTGAGGGATGATGAGTAGGAGGTGTAGGGGATGTATGGACCAGAGGGACAGTGGAGAAGTCCGGATGAGTGATGAAAACATCCCAAGAGACCTCTCTCTTTTTAAGCTGATGAAGGATGATGATTTTGATGACAGAGTGATGGAAGAGATAGGCTATTTGCTGTGAAGGAGGCTTCTTCTGGACAGTGGAGGCCATTTTCTCAATGCTCTTGTGTAATAAGAAAGGAATATTTAGCAATCTGGCCCTAATGAAATGCATGAGCAGTCGAATGTGATATGCATATATTCCGGAGAATCTTCCCTCACAAGTGAAGTACTTCATGATAATCTTCATGAGAGGGGCGTAGCTGGCTAAAAGATATGAGAAAGGGAAAATAGAAGGACATGATTCTCTGTGCTCAGGCTTTAAGAAGGACTTGTGATCATCTGAGTCCAAATGGCTTTGTTTAAACCATTTGTCACCAATATAGGGAATTTTAGTGGCCTTGGAGATGGATCTTGGGGAGAACTTGAAGTCAAGGTCTGCCAATTGGAAATGCTTATCTTGAAACCTCAAAGCGCAAAGGTGTGTTAAAGGAGAAAAAATCTTCACCTCTTGCACCCTTTGACAAAAATCTAAACATCCCACCTCATGGAAATTGAACAATACTAATGGGTGGGAATTCACTTCTTCAGTGGAAATAGGTTCATATCTCTTATGCAATCCATTCCTACTATCCTGCTTGGGAGGCATCTTGTTATAGATGCTCTCTGCAAAACTAAATTGCCTCAAAAAGGATTCCTTGAAATGTGTTCTCAAACAACACTCTGTCTTCTTTGTAAATCACTGTTTTGATCAAGGTAAACTTTCCTCAACGTTGTGTAAAATGTTTTCTTTGCTATTAGGTCCCTGCTCCTCTCAAAACACTTCTCTTTCCCCTTTGTATGCCAATCAATAAGTAAATTTAATAATAAGCACACAGTCAACAAAATATACACAGTCAAGTGATTTCGGTGTTTGTGTAAGGTCACATGGCTCTAGGTTTTTTGAGGACAACTAGACAACCTTGTATTTTAGACAAGGGCAAAACAAAACTCCTCCCAATAAAAAAAACCTACTTGTCTTCATTGTTTTCTCACACAGATTTTGACAAACACCTCCAAATGGCAATGACAGCTTTACCCACTAAGGTCTATTTATGGTAAAAAAGGCAGCCCTGACTTTTCTCTTCACCACACCAAGGAAAACTTTGAACAATGACCAAGTAATATATGGATGATTACTGTGGTTAAAATTAGGACCACTGTTTCATTTTTCAAATACCTAGTTTATGCTTTAAAACAATGCCTCCATATTTTATCATTGTTTTGAGGTCAGTTTAATGGGCTTTTTACATCAATAAAAACTCGCCATTCTTACTGTTTCACCTCTAGCAAACATAACCATAGCAAGTCTCGAGTTTTAAACAAAAACACATCTCTCTTTAAACAACTCAAAACTGTGATTCACACCGTGAGTTTCATCCCTTTTTCCACCACTTAACAGTTTTGAAAAGAGCAAGGAGGCACATAAAATACCTTTGAAAATGATGATGGCGTTGTTTGAGGATTTTGGAGCAGCTTCCAGACTTGTTGAGGGCATTTGGACCATTCAAAGTGTGCGCGGCACGTTTGCTGTGGAAAACACCGTGCAAACGGAGGCTGTTGGGTCACTGTCGGGCCGACAGGACCAGTTCTTACAGGCGCGCACCGCTACAGGCACACCATGCAGTAGTGGAGTGCTTTGTAAAAAATATTCCTGAACACGCAGCGCAAAGCTACAGGCGCGCCGCGTGTTCTTCAAGCTCAAAAATCAATGAATTAGCTCGAAATTTCCTTCTCTGGTCTCGTGGATAGCAAGAGGGGAGTGATGCCTTGTGCTTTGAGAAGTTTAAAAGGGCTTGCAACGGTCCCTCTATCCTTTTGTATTTGAAAAAGATCAAAAACCCTTCGGTGTGTTCAAAGAGGGTTTTGAAAACGTTGAAAAAGCCTTTGGTTTAAAACCAAAATATGAAACTCACATCTTTTTTGAACACGTAACTAAGACTTCTTTTTGTTCTAACAAAAACATAGAGGCAATGATCATTTCTTTATAAGCCTGAATTCCTTTTCAAAATGAAACAACCTTTTAAAGAATTTGAAACTTTGACTGTTTCTCATTTAAGGAATGAAAAAATGTCCTCCTTTTTGATATCTGCACTGTGGAAGGAAAAATTGTTCTGAGCCACGTGAAGGATTGTAGAGGTGCCTTTTTAATGCAACTATCTTTTTTCTAGGGGAAAAAGCTTAACTGTAATTTCACAATCCCTTTCCACCTCTTGTCTTTGCATAGCTCATCTGCTGTTACTTTTGATTAGTTGAAAAAGGTTTTTATGGAAAATAAAGAGAAGCACCTATGAATATCATCATCATCCATTTGTTTTTGTCATTGAAAAAGGACACATGTAGAAGAAAATTTGTGTTATATGAGGTTTTCTTTGACACTTTGAAGGAGGTAGTTTCTCCCTTTTGCAACCTAAACTGACATTTTTTGCTCCGGATGCTTTGGATATGGTCATGTCCATCGTGAAAACTAGATGAGATGGCAGGTGCTTCTTGAGTTTCTTTTTTGACTGTGGGTAAAAATAAACAAGGGATGATGCACTAGAGTTGAAAAGTGAATAAGGGAAGCTGCCCCTTTGTTCTTTTGTGAAGGAGGTCTGCAAGAAACCTGGGCTTCACTGTCATCTGTCCATCAGAGGGGCACTTCTTCTGGAAACTTCTTCTCTACTCAAAATGTAATCAGTAAAGCACCTTTGACCTATTTTCATAAGGAAACTGCCTTCATTTGTCACAGTGGCATGCAGGTATTGCTTTTGAGTGTTTGTTCCAGAACCTTTTGAAAAAAAATTATCACCCTTTGGCTTGTGTCCAACCCAGCTGATTTCAACTATTCTTCCACTCTGTTTTGTTTAAAGGAACAAAGACTAAATGTTGAGCCTGTTCATCAAGGAGATGATTTTTTTTAAGTAATTTATACTCCTCAGCCAGTCTTTTTGATAGTTATAGTACTCATGCTTTCCTTTGTTTTTGACATGATTGCCTTGTTCAGAAGTTTTCAACTGTCTTCTGTTGCTCTTACCATTTGTCTCTTAATCAGTCAAAACCTTAAAATGAGTCACTGCTCTGGTCCTCTGCTTATGAATGAAGGAGGCCTATTTTGAAAAATTCTTGATGTCCTTTCAACCTCTGTCTCAAACAAAAGAAGAATGTTTTATGAACCCACTGATAGTGGTTTCTCTTACATATGTTGGCAGAAGTTAGTTAGAAGCTAAGACTATTGGATTCCTTTGGCCATATACTCAATAATATTTCTACATTGACGATCAACTCATTTGCTTCATACTGTAACTCAATAACAATGGAGCTCCACTGCTTTTCCATATGCCTTTAATCATCATTTTACTTCAGAAGCCCTTAGTTGTTGTCTCACTGTGACCAAAATTTGTCTTTACAGTTAGTAAAAAACTTAAAAACAGACTTTACCTTTGGCCCTCTGCTTATAGATGAAGGAGGTGTTCTTAGTATTCAACCCTCTGCTTATAGATGAAGGAGTTTTTTCAGTCATTTCATATCATCAGCCCTTTGACAGTGTTATTTTTCCTTTCACTGTCCTTTCAGGCTTTGACTGTGGTCGCAAGAGCTTAATGAAAAGCTCTCTGCTCTGTGGCTGCATCCCAGGCTCAAGATCACATTGAGAAGTAGCTGTCTTCTCATGTGGAGCCAAATATTGTCTTCTGAGATGCTGGTACGCCTCTGTCCTTGAAAGATCCATTAAAACCCTGTAAAAAACACCTAGAAACAGTTTGACTTATGGTACATGTATTGCTGAGACTTGAGGATGTATTAGTGGCGTGACCTAGGGTTGTAACCAAATTTATTTGCAGCATGGGAAGGTCTGTTATGACTGGCCTATAGCAGGTAGAGTTTCTTTGGCTTTAGAGTGGTTTTCCAAGGGAGAAATGCCTAAAGCGCCACTACCGAACTTAGGGGAGACTTTTTGGACAGATTTGGATTGTTTCTTTAGAGTTGATGGGAAAACTAGTATGGCTGAGGCTAGATAGGATTTTATAATGAGGTTTCATCTTGTCATGGGCGGAATAAAAGGTAAGAGGGAAAAAAAATTTTATGGGTGTTTTCCAGCTGGCAAATTTGACAAATATTTAGATCAGCTGCTAGAAAACTTGGCTGTTACAACTAGTCATCACCAACAAGTGAAAAATACTGATGACTAACAAATTAAATCACCCTAGTAAAAAAATAACAAATATATTATTATAATCCTATAAAAATTAATAAAATAAAATAAAAACACTACAAAATATTCCGCCATTACAAAATGTTACAAAATGTTTCAAAATATTTACCGTCGTCGTTGTTTCGATGATTGGTCTAACCATCGCAATACCGACGGTTGTCAGAAAACCGTTGCAATACCAATGGTTGTCCCCAATACCGTCGCACTACTGACAAGTATCTCTAAATGTCTCAATAGTGACGCTTATCTCCAAATATCGCAATCCCAACTCATGTCTTAGAAACGTTGCAGTTCCAACCTCGTGTCCCAAAACGTTGGTGTTCTGACGATGTACCGAAACATTGCAATATCGACGATTTCCCTATACATTGCTATAGTGACGTTTTTTGGCGCGATTTAAAAAATTGGGGAAATTTCCGACAATACGTCAAAAGTGTCGGAACTAAAGTGTCAGAATTTTGACCAAATATACTAGTGCAAATGAGGCCATTTCAAAAATCAAAGAAAAACTAGGAGACAAACCATCTATCGCAAACAACATCATTAAATTTCTGGATTTGAAGAACATGTATGAGTTAGATGATATTGGCATAGATGAAAGAACAGAAACAATCCTGGAAGTAAAAATGGTTCTTATAAAGAAGAATTTGATTCTTCAACTTTAATAAAAATGTCACGGTTTAGAAGTTGCAGTTCAAATATTCTTCAACAGAATAGAACCTTTGCCACAGAAAGGATTGCCATCCTTTTTTGTAATCAATGATAAATTAGTGGCCAGAGAATATTATGGAAGAATAATTGAGGAAATTACTAGGGACAGTGCCAAATTCTCAAAACATAGAGGGTTCAATGATAGGAAGAGAATTATTACATGCTTTGACCAATGGCATCTTCATTCAATATGAAATCAAACATGTCTTTGTTGTAAGGCCAAATTTTTCCAAATACACTGAAGCTAATGAAATTTACCACAGGGTAAGTAAATTAGTTATCCCTGATGAAGAACGATGGGAAAAGTTATGTGAATATCAGGAGTGATTAATGAAAGTAGAAAAGTAAAATTTTTCCAGATCAGTAGCCAACTGACAGCCGGTGCAGTCCATGATTGTATTCTTTAGCAACAGTTTTCAGTTACAGACAGCGCCATCACAACATATGTTATTTATTTCCATGATGCAATTAGAGTTAGTTAGCAAATAAATCTCTATCACTTTGGATAGCCTTTAATGTAACCAATTGTAATTTTATTTTTCTATATATACTTCACTGTACAAAGTATTTGTGTTTGGATAATCGAGTTCTAAAACTCTGTGTATTACTGTGGACCTGATATTAATGAAAATCAAAGGATTTTGCAGAAATTGTGTGAGATTCATGTGGTATTTTTATTGAGCATTGTGCCTCTTCTATGTTATTTCATTTCCATTCCATTTCCTGTGTAAAATCTTATTCAATTTATAAGAAGAAATCAATCAAATTTATATTTATTAATATTTTTACAATGTTTCTTCTTCTAATGAATGAATTCATGAAAAATGCTCATTTAGATTCCTTTCTTTTCTACCACTATAAATCAATGACAAATTATATATGCGCAAATAGATTTCCTATCTTGCCTTGCTCAGTTTTTTTCAATTTAGTCTTTGAAATCAGTTTTAGCTTCACTGATTATAAATTTTATCCAGAAAATAAATATTTAAACAAATTCTAAAACAAATTAATCTTTATCTAGCCTAAAATCAGATAATCAACCCTAAAATTGAATAATTAAAATGTGACACAGAGAGAGCCCTCTCTGGTTAGGTAGGGATAGCTTCCTAACTTAAATTTGGTATATGGTTACTTTTCTCGACTCCTAATTTCAGCCTAGGAAGTTGGGGAGAGTGATAACATAAGACAATTATTCCCATCATCCCGATTTTTATACATTTTTGTGGTTGAAGTGTTGAGCAGATGCTTGGAACATGAACACATAAATGAAAAAATTCCTCATCTGAGGTTCTCACTAGAGGTTAAAAGCACAAACCATTCATAGTTTTTCGATGACACAATTTTTCTAGGAGGAGCTTCAATAGAAATTGTAAGGCGTTTCAAGAACGTTTTGGACTGCTTCCTAATTTCTTCAGGTGTTCAACCCAACTCGACCAAATATCATATATTTACTTTGAATATTTCCACTCTCAAAAGAAATAAAATAAGGGAATTTTTGGGTTTCAACGCCATGGATGATTGGAAATAATTCAAATATTTGGGTATCCAAATTTGCTTAAAATCCCACTCCCCTCAAGATTGGAAAAATGTGATGTCTAATATCAAAATTAAAATGGATTTCTGGGGTCTAGGTGGCTTAACTTAGTTTTCCGCCTTGTTCTAACTTGATTTGTGCTCACTTTTATCCCTTTGTATCAGTTCTTGACCATTCTCACTCCCCAATATGTACTTCAATCTCTAGGAAGAGTTATTAGGATATTTTTTTTGTGAAGGTATTGTGGCTCTATAATTTATAAGATTGGCAAGAATAAACTATAAAATACAACGTCAATCCACTTTGGAATCTAGGACCTAGCCCTCCTAGACTCAGAGACAGCTCTCTCTATTTTGATTTAATTCTACCTTAATATTATGAATGTTGATGTTAGGCTAGTTACATTGATTGTGGGAATAGGTTGTTTTGATTGAGTTTGTTGGTTGGATGAGAAAATCTATAGAAACTAATCCATTGGGCTATGGAGTCATAAAAGGATGGTTTATTGCATCAAATTTTCAAGAGCGTCATAGGGCAAGCTAACTGTGCTAATTGGATCTTTAAGACAATATGAATTATGATTTGGAGGAAACAGTAATGTTCAGTAATGATTAAAGAGAAGTTAAGAATTCTTTAACCAGACTTCAGAAGAAAACATTCAGATGGTAAACACAGACATAATTAAGGTGCTCCAAAAACAAATCTTAATCTAAAATTTATGTTTTAGAATAAGATAAATAGATGTGCAACAAGGAAAATAGTGGAAACATTTAGTACAAAGAAGTAACACATCACCATTTAACACAACTCAAGTATCCTGTAAAACGGTCTCTTATTATTGATGCCCAACTTCAAAAATTACAGCGCTCCAATACAATAGGCTCTTATAGTGCAAGGTCCAATCCCTAATACTTCCAATACATGCAGTATTTAACTTCAAACTACATCTATTTCCCTATCTACTTCGAAAACCTTTCGTTAATTTCAACTAAGCAAAAATTAGACTAGTGTGGCCATGCAATGGCCATGACAAAATACATCTGACAAGCACCGCTTGTGATATTAACTCCGACAACTCTTCATGAATTAAAAGGTAAGCCCAAAGTGGCTGAGGGGGTCCTGAAGAGGCAATGATCAATGGCTTCGACATCTGGCTCCACCCTTTCTACTGCCTTTGTTGG
Source organism: Pinus albicaulis (assembly GCA_034641835.2). Taxonomy (NCBI): domain Eukaryota; kingdom Viridiplantae; phylum Streptophyta; class Pinopsida; order Pinales; family Pinaceae; genus Pinus; species Pinus albicaulis. The sequence continues at coordinate 944,741,954 of CM076571.1, read as the reverse complement.
ATCATTAAATATGATGCGGTGCTGGCACTTTTAGTTGATCAGTGGTTGTGTTGACATGCTTGCTGTGCCTTTCACTCTTGGTACATGAATAATTTGGCCCACTCTTTCTTACTCAGAATCCTTGTCCCTATGACCTACCAATACACTTCATCCACCTCTGTATATTTGTTGAAAGTGGGCTTGGCGAGGAAAACATGTTTCAATTTATTTTGGATGAAGATGTCATTGCTCAATAGTTCCATGACAACTTTTCCGATCACGTTCCCCTTGACGTTGGAGAATTTTGTGGTGTCTTTAGCTGTCTCCCTAAACTTGGTCATGTAATCTCCCTTCTGGACCAGCTTATTATTAATAACATACAGTGGAGGCAACCCTTTTGACCTCAAGGGCTCAATTCTTTTGAAAAATATGCCAATGACCACGTCCAATTCGTGACACTTATCCTCCAGCTGCCTCACCAAGTTCCTCTTAGTGAGGACCCTTTTCAATTCTAGTATTTTTTATATCCTATCCTGCACATCTAATTCTTCAAGCTCATAACTGGTTTTGGAGTTCAAAAAATTTATGATTTTGGGGGTTGTGGTATGCATATTCCCAAACTCCTGATTGGCCCTTTAAATAGCCAGCCTACACATTTCAATCAACTCTTTGTGCTAAAAAATGATGTGGATGGAGTGCCAAATTTCATCCACTAACTCTATGATACTGCCCCAGATGATCAACTTCATTTGGCCCAGAATGCTACTGGCTGAAAATTCCTTCTCTGCCTTCTCCAACCTTTCAATATGATTTTTGGCTATCTCATGGGTAGTTTCTGACCTTGCCTTTTGATCCCTCAGGATGCCTATCTGTGCCTCCAGCATCTTGATCTCTTGTGACTAGAGGGTCATACTTTCCATGGCCTTCAAAATTTGATCTGTCCCACTGGATGCCCCAGTAGTTGCTGGAACAACAGATGAAATTGATGAAATGGGCACAACCTCTAATGGGATGAGTGCCACCCGGGCTGCTTCTTCTTTCTCCTTCAACAACTTCTCCATATTTGTCTCCATTTTCTTGATTTTGGTAGACTGTTCCATTATTAAATTCATTAACTTAGTCTTCTGTGACTCATTTTCTTCAATTCCTTTAGCCAAGGGGTCTTCTGTTGCCGACATTTTAAGTTGTTTCCTGAGGGCCACTATGGTATCATTATTTTTTTTCAAAATATCCTCCATATCTTGGAAATTGGTTGGGTCATACCCCATCTTCACTATCAAATCCTCCAAATCTTTGATTCTTGAGTCCTAGCCATAGCATAAATTTTCTCCATCTTGAGTACTGATTGGTTATTGGCTAATGATACTTGGAGTTTTGAATAGCTCATGGCAGTACTTGTTAAGGTGGAGGCAACCATCTCTTCGATCTGCTTGTGTAGTTCCATTTGGTCAATAGGGTGGATGTCCTTGGTACTGAATTCGAACGATTCCTTCTTGTAGTCTCCTGCTCCTTAAGGCTATCGCACTAGGGCTTCTAGAAATTCCATTTACATCCTCCCCTTTTCATTATCAAAGGAAGACAACAGCCTGCTTTGTGAAATTGAGGTCTGTTTCTAGAATTGGTTATAGGTGTTAGTCTTCAGCACCTCATTCCTCAACTTTAATTATCTGAATATGTCATACACTTATTTTTCCTGGCCTTCTATGGAAGGCCTAGAAGTATATGTTTGTAGACCCTGTTGCTGAATAGACATTGTGGCTGAAGAGGTAGGGGAGGCCACTGTTTGACCACCTACTTGAGATGACCTAGGAGTGCTTATAATGTGAATAATTGTTTGCTTCTTTGATTCACCCCCTTGATCGATATCCATGTGAATTCTAGCCCTCTTTCTATATTTCAGTTTGACTTCTTTGCTAGAGGTATTAGTCACCGAAGGTAACTGATCCTCTCTTGGCCTCTTTCTCCCTATCTCTTTCTCTTTCTCTTTTCCCTTGTATTCTTTATCTTCTACACCCTTCCTTTCTTGTGGGGTTGGGGTTTGGATGCCTAAGGTGGAAATCACCTTCTCTTCATCTTGTTGCAGGGTGTTGGTCACCCATTCTGCTTGATTTTCATACTGCTCAATTGCAGGCTTGTGTGTGTGGACATATGGTGTGGAGCTATTTTCCACCCTTTTCTTGGAGATGATCCCTGCAGGGTCATAAGACCAAGTGAAATTGTGGCTTAAACCCATCTCCTTAATTATCTTACCAGCCTCCTCCCCTACTGCTCTGTTGTTACAGATGAAAGGCCCAATTCGTGCCTTGATTTTGAACTGGAACTTCTTCTTTGCAGAGACAAAGTGAAGCTCATCTGCATGTGAAGACCCTCATGGAGAGGAACTTTGGCAATTTGTAGGGGGCCAACTCACACCCATAGACTGATATCTCTGTATAATTTTGGTACAAGTACCAATCTGTTGTCTTTACCTGATCTGTCAGTTGCATACTTTTCCTGATTTCTTCATCAACCCTTGGTTCTACTGCACTGTTGAGTGTGTTGATGGCTGTATGCACAAATAAATCCACAAAATATTTATAGGTATAATTTTTTTGATCTTTTAGTAGTAGAGTGGTCCAGAAGATGACATATTGAAGCTCAAAATCTTCATTGACCGTGGTCATCTCAAATTGAAACCTACTAGAATGGAAATAAACAAACATATACACCAATACAGAGGTGTATTTGAATACCTCATCTGTATTAAACTTTAAGAATTGGTCATGTATAGCATTAGCTGGGAATTGGGCATAATTGAACATGATTGAGGGTTTGAAATCTAATGAAAGGATGGATAAAAATCCTATCATAGCCTCATCAAACTGTGGGTCTCTGTGATACCCTAGCAGATATGAAAAGACAATAACTATATGTTGGGTTCTGTCAGGGAAAATAGAAGAAGGATATAGAGGGTTCTTTGTAGGCATTAGAACATTATTGGCCATGAAGAGTTGAAAAGTTTTAGCTCTACCTGAAAAATCCATCTTTTGATATAACTCCCTAAGGGATTCATATGAAAAATGAATGGTGTTCTCAACCATGGGGGTCTGCATCATCTGCTAAATAGATTGGGCGTTGATGGAGAAAAATATCTCTCCTGCTGGGGTCACTATTTCTCTCTAGTTAATTTCATAGTAGGATTGTCACTTTCTGATGAACTCTGGCCAGCTATGGGTCTTGGGAAAGGTATAGAAATACAGCTTGGTTTCTTTTGTGTAGGTAAATCCCCTCTGTGTATGGAGGCAATCCCTCTATCCCTAGGGTGGGTCTAGCAACAAGAGGACATGCTAACATGGTGGTTCCTAGTTAATGAATGAAATGAGTTGGGATAGATTGTCCTACCTATACTCCAATGTGGTTTTTGTAGCTACAACAGAGGTCTCTTGATCCTCGTCCCGACACGCTGCGATCCTTCAGCAATGGTATTCGGGTTCCTGCACAAAGATCAAAGGAAAAAAGCAACATACATAACAATAATTTCATTCATAACTAGCTAATCAATCAAGGAAGGTTAAACATATTGCGTAAGATAAATCAAATCAACACAAGAAAAAAACCAAAACATCAGACATGTATATATTAAGATAAAGAAAGAGATTACAACCGGAGCCTTGACTTCATAGCCTCCTTTAGTGGGTCCAGTAATAGCACGTCTCAAGCATTCATCAGGGAATTTGGACATGGCAAGGCAAAAATTAAGCTCTCTCTCGACAAGGGTCTCTCTCTCTTCTCTATCTCACTAGCTATATCAAATCGTTTCAATAAAATGATCAAAAATTCCTCTTCAGCTAGCTACATAAATGTGAGAGAGGTTTTTTTATAGAGGTAAAGGAGGAGGTTGGGATCCCTAAAATGTTGGAAGGGAGGCCTTATCCTTTGGGAGGTTCTCCCAAAAGGTGGAAACAAGAGGCCAAAGGAAGGTGTTCATGGTTATGCAGTCAAACAACCCAAGATGACTTGCTCACGAAGTAGTTAGCATGGAAACTTCACCTCTATATTTAAAAAACATTCCAAAAAAAATTTGGCGGGGGCAGCTCACTAGGACAGAGTGCCAATGGGCGTGGGGCTTAGTGTTAATTTCCTTCATCGGTGCGAGGCGATAATGGTCTACCAGCGCCAACCAAAAAGCATGTGTTTTTGATGGTCTGTTCAAGGAAAAGTCAACAGAGGAAATTTTCTCCTCATGGAAAGGGATGCAATGATAATTTTTGCAAGGCATGACACTTCATATAATTCACAAAAATGGTCCTCCAATATGTGGGATGGGGATTGCAGGGATGGTGAAAAAATCTTGTGTAAAATATGCCCCCTAAAGTATGAGGTCCGAGAGAGAGGGAGGAGTGAAATGCTTTACGATAATGCATTCGAACCAAACACCATTTTCGGAAGACCTACAAGTACAAATAAAACTAATATCTCTGATATAGGAACATGTGGCATGGGCGCAGCCATCCATAATAGAGTACATAAAAAATGAGATCCGAGGTATGGACGCAACCATCCAGCAATAAGGATCAACAAATAGACTCAGGTATGGTCGCAGCCATCCAATCAAAAGAGTCATGTATAAAGTCATGATAAACCACAATATCCCATAGCCTGGATCTTATCAGAAAAAACCCAGGGTCTTGCACTCCATATCGACCCAAAAAAGTACAAATTCAAGCATGTGAATATGTGAGCTAAATTCTAACATGCAAGAAAGGCACCCGATTACCAGCCAATGATGAAAGCTATTAATAGGCACGAGAGAAACCACCAATAATGACAATGGCTATCAAGGTACAACAGGTATAATCCACGTAATGTGAACAGTGATCTGGCGTCGAACACCCGCAGAATCACTCGATCAAAGGCCAATGATGTGGACCTTTTTTCGAATGCGAAGAACTTGCCGTTGAGGCATGCAAGCTCCAAGGCACCGGAAGGGAGTCTCTAGGGAAAATTCCTAGTTAATGAGCTGAAGTCGATAGGAAGTAACCTAGTCGAAGGAGGGCCATAATGTGTCCCACATCATCGACACGAGATAGAGGAACATGATGATAGGGAATTAGGACTAAACAGAGAATCAGAGGGAGGTTGAAAACTGCAATCAGAAAATTCTCTTGAACATATCAGTGACACGACTCCAAATTTGGCAGTATTTGACATCAAGGGATATGAGGTCATGATGATGTGGCAAGGAGCAAATGAGAGTTAAAAATAGATTTCCCAAACCCATGGAGGAAAAAAATGACGAAATGAGATGTCCCCAACCTGACACAAATGCATATGAGTGTGTAATATTCCCAATTATTCCTAAGCTAATTGGAATATTCATTTTTGTTTTCTTTCTTTGTTTAAAGAATAAAAGTGTAAAGGAGGTCCATAATACTCTTAAAAAATGAATAAATTAATGCCAAATGTAAAAATGCTAAATCTTGGTTGTTTTAACAAGAACCCTTAGGTGTGAAAGGGGCTGGATATTTTGACTGGGTCAACCTTGACCATATCTACAGTGTTGTCTTGGAGGAGTGGCCATCAATGATGCACATCGCAGTTTTAGATGGAGATGGCTTGTGTGAAAGAAGTGATTTCATTGAAGGTGGTTTAGGTTTTACAAGCTCTTAACTTATAAAAGGAAGAGGATGGAAACATGAAAAGGTTGTTGATGATATGATATTTTTCTGAGTATATGGTCTGTTTAGACATATCTCGTTCTCTTATTGTTTAGCTGAGAATAATGTTGTTTAGCATTGGGTGTTCCTGATCGGGAATCCCACCTCTTTCCTTGAGAGACTTCTTGGAAGAGTATTGTATTTTATATTCCACTATCTGGCTAAAGGCCAAGCTTCTTCTTCCAACTACAACGCAGATCCTGTTGAGGATTTGGTTGTCTTTGAAAGCTGCAACAAGTGGAGGCTAGATCTTCTCATAAATAGATCATTTCAGTGCCCTTTTTCAGTGGAGGAGACTTATACTCCATTGGGAGGATAGTATTGGAGTGCTTGGGCTTCAATTTCTAATCTTGGCATGTGGCCAACCACATTTTAAACCCTAAAACATAGTTTTACTTCCAGATCTGCGTTATTCCTATAGGTGTTGTTGCAGGATTTTTTGGCATACCATCTGGAGAGTTGGTTTTCAAGTGTTAGGGATCTTCCCTTCACCTTGGAGATCCATTGGAGGGGATCATTCTCTTTTTCATATCAGATCAAATCCAGTTCTAGATCTGAATATTACTACAGATCTGCAGACTTAGATCTTAGATCTACTACTTGTACATGGTGTAATGCTAAAGACCCCAAGGAGATTCTGAAGAAGGGCATAGTATATAGTGTATGGATATTTTTTAGATCCGAATTTTCATGCACTTATTTTCTCTAGATCTTAAATGTAATCAAAAACTGTTACAGCCCAATAAAATAACGCTGTAAAGAAATTTCCAGTCTTAATACATGATTGCAGCACCTCTTTTTGAGGATTTTATTCTATTGGAGACTTTTATTTCCTGTTATGCATCTCATGGACTATATTGTACATATATTTTTCTACTGTAAACACATTTGAAAGGTCTCCATATTGGCCTCCTACTTTGTCTTAGATGAACTACGTTATTTTCTTGCATATTTGTCTTGTATTGCTGTATTCCTTGTTTGGGAATACTACAGAGTGTCATGTTCAAGAGCGACATATTACCGACATGATTGAGAATTGGTTCCATTTTCCCCCACCATCGCTGGTAAGTACCCCAATTATTTTTGGAAAACAAGCTTGAAGGGGATAACATATGCTTTTCATGTAAGTTTTTCATTTGGAAAAATCCATCCTAGTACATTTTACGAGCCCTAGGAAAGAGGAACTCGGTTACATCATGGTGACGATTTCTGATGTCATTTAGGTTTTAACGAGTCTCACAAAGGAAGAACTCGACATCTTTTCATGTTTAGAGAGTTTGAAAAGAAGTGGAAAATAAAACTCCAGCAGTCCCTTTTCATATATAGTCTCAAAGATATGAAAAGGTAGAAAACTGTGTCTGAGAGAACCTCTTATTCCTGATAAGCTAAGGTATTCCTTTTTCGTAAATAATCTATCCCACCCCAAAAAAGGGGTAAACGTATACTGGGTAGATATCATTTCACAACCATTTAACGAGTTCAAAACGACAAGAGTCTCGGCAATATTTTCAAGTTTAGAGAGTCAAAAAAGAGTTGAAAGATGACTCCAACGGTGACTTTTTTGTGTTTTTACCGAGTTAGAAAAAGTATAAAATACAACTTGTTACTTCATCGCCGTTACGTTAAAAACCTGTCGTTGCACAAGAGATGCACGTAAAACCCATTTCTCGAAATAACAGAGCGAAATAATTGAAAAATATTATTTAAAACCTAATTAGGGTTCTGAAAAGTATTAATATGCCAAAAAATGGTAAAAGATAAATTACTTTTCACTTTTACCTCTTGTGAGCAATTGTTACCCTTTTTGCACTGCGATTATGCGGCGGCGACAGTGGGCAATCTAGAAGACCAATCTCGAATCTGTCAGTTCCAGATAAGAGCTAACATCCTTCCCTACATTTTTATTGTAGTTTCATTACCTGCAACCCACATTTGTGAATATATGGGGGAATTTACAAGAACTAGGGCATGGCGATTAGCACGGGTATTAGGCACGAAACCGTGCCAATAGTCCTAAAATATTAAATAGGACGCGTCAATTAGCGCGATTGTTCCTAAAACAGTCATGCCAAGCACGAAAATCAACTTTAGCACGTCACTGTAGACAAGGAGGCCCAAATTAATGTTCCAAAAGCTTATAATTTGGCTAATAACAGTCATATGATTGTTTTTGCAGGTGTGAAGCGGAAAAATGGTGATCGAATGGAAAGAACAAGAACATAGTGAAGAAGATGAACTTGCCATGGAAAATGAAATATGCATGGAAGCTCTCAGAGATTGCGAGCTCAATAAATTCTTCATGAAACCATGTCTCAGAGCTCAACTGGAGTTGTTGCAGTACTTTATCAGTGTTTGGGACGTTGATAAGGAAAAATTCATCATTCATGATCAAGAACTTGAGATTGAAGTTTCAGAAATTTATTTCATAAACGGACTGTCACGGAGGGGGGTAATACCAATATTGACCGGAACCCAGCCTTCAATGGATAACATGAGTATGGTTATCGAAAGGGTGTGCCCAAGGGCAAGGAAATTATCGGGAAGCATAAAAGTGGATATCCAAACCATTCCAGGCTTGGCACTAAAGGTAGTGATGCACACCATCACACAAGCTATAGGATCGCAATCGTTGCACGAGGCCACAAAGACACAAATACTTCTTACTATAGATTTCATGACACCTACCCTCTACAACTGGGTAGAGGCAGTGACAACCAACATGAAGCATCAACTGAAAAAGTGCAAGAAAATCGAGTTGAAGCAGTTCGGTTACGGGTCCATTCTGGTATCGTTCATCTTGTAACGAATTCCAATCTTCCAACATCAGGAGGTGATAGTTCTAACACCACCAGCATAGGAGCCATAGATGGCCCATTGGGAAGTTCTGAATCCAAGGTCAAGAGGAAGTCAAAAAATGTCCTTGAGACTGGATTTATTTGAGTGGCTCTGCCAACAACTGATCGTCATGGAGGATTGGCCCTACTCTGGCATAGATTTCACCGGTGATGTAGATCTACCACTCCTAGAAGGAGAGGATTGGGATGAAGTACTAGGTAAGACTCATTTTTATTTTTGAGTATTATGTTATTTTTTCATTATGCATATTCTGACATTAAATCCATGTAATTGCATATGTTGGCCCAGAGAGACCTGTAGGTATGTCCCCGATAGCAAGGCGGATCCCTCGCGAATTTGATGTTGCCCCTCATGATGAGGGAGGCGAGGAGGAGGAAATCATATGCAACTTGGAGGGAATCTCTTGTGGGATCCTAGACTATGTGTGATTTGATAATGTTCCTCGTGCATACCAAAGACACACTACAGGGGTGTCAAACCAAGTTCACCACTTGCTAAGCCGGCTTGTACAGGTGGTGAAGTGCTATCATGAGTGCCACGCCGAGTAGACACCTAGGTTTTATTTCCACATATTTTTTAGAGACATGATGTCTTAGGATGTAATAGAAACATACATATTTTTTGAAATTATGATGCACACGGATGCAAACATTCGATATATATATATATATATATATATATATATATATATATATATATATATATATATATATATATATATATATATATATATATATGTATACATCTATTTTCCTGTATGGATCTTGTCATGTGATGATGATTTTTACAAATTACGCAAATGTCTATCTAATACAATGTTAGATATTGTATCAGTTAAATAGTCTTCATATTAAGTAACGACCCAAAAGGCAGGAAAATGTTCACAAGGCACACCAAGCCAAAAGATTTTCATTTTTACACAAGCTCGAAAACAAAAGTAAACTATGATTGAAGTTGGTTTCATTTTTACACAAGCTCGAAACAAAGGTAAAATATGCTTGAAAAGTGGGCATGCCCCCAACATGATGACTCAATTCGAGGTAGATAGCCTCCTAAGCTTCAGTCCAGCTGCAATTAATGAAAGGTAGATGGAGTGAAGGTTCAAATAACGAGATCAGAGAAAGACTCGACTGCGATCTTACGAGATTCGATCAAAGGCTCGAATTGCACGAAAACGTGCTTCATAGTTTTAACAAGGTTGAAATATTAAAAGAACTATCCTCATGACCTAATTCATTGTTTAACGAGGTTGACATAGAAGACGAACCATCCTCATAACACCTTGTTTCATTTTTTAATGAGCTTGGCACAAGAAAAGGAACTTTGCTCGGCTTGGTGTGCTTTGTGAATGTTTTCCTGCCTTTTGGGTCATTACTTATTATGCAGACTATTTAATTAATACAATAGCTAACATTGTATTAGATAGACACTTGCGTAATTTGTAAAAATCATCATCACATGACAAGATCCATACAGGAAAATATATATATATATCGAATGTTTGCATCTGTGTGCATCATAAGTTCAAAAAATATGTATGTTTCAGTTACATCCTGAGACATCATGTCTCTAAAAAATATGTGGAAATAAAACTTAGGTGCCTACTCGACGTGACACTCACGATAGCACGTCACCACCTGTACAAGCCGCCTTAGCAAGGGGTGAATTTAGTTTGACACCCCTACAGTGTGTCTCTGGTATGCACAAGGAACATCATCGAATCACACATAGTCTGGGATCCCACGGGAGATTCCCTCCAAGTTGCGTATGATTTCCTCCTCCTCGCCTCCCTCACCATGAAGGGCAACATCAAAGTCGTGAGGGATCCGCCTCATTATCGGGGACATACCTACAGATATCTCTTGGCCAACATCTGAAATTACATGGATTTAATGTCAAAACTTGGGAGTGGGAGATCTACATCATTGGTGAAGTCTATGCCAAAGTAGGGACAATCCTCCATGACGATCATCTGTCGGCAGAGCCACTCAAAGAACTCCGGTCTCCAGGACATCTGTTGACCGCCCCCTAACCTTGGCATCAGAGATACCCAATAGGCCATCCGTGGCTCCTGTGCTGGTGGTGTTAGAACTATCACCTCCTAACGCTTTAAGATTGGTAGTCATTCCAAGATGAACGATACCAGAATGGACCCGTAACCAAACTACTTTAGCTTGGTTTTCTTGCACTTTTTCAGTTGACGCTTCATGTTGATTGTCACTGCCTTTTCCCAGTTGTAGAGGGTCAGTGCCATGCAATCTATAGCAAGAAGTATCTATGTCTTTAAGGCCTCGTGCAATGCCTGAGATCCTGTAGCTCGTGTGATGGTGTGCAACACTACCTTTAGTGCCAAGTCCGGAATAGTTTGGATATCCACTTTTTCGCTTCCTGAACCTTTCCTTGTCCCTGGGCACACCTTGTAGAAAACCATACTCATGTTCTCCATTGAAGGCCAGGTGCCTGTCAGGATTGGTATTACCCCCCTCTGCAACAGTTCGGTTATGAAATAAATGTCTGAGACTTCAATCTCAAGTTCTTGATCATGAATGATGAATTTTTCCTAATCAACATCCCAAACACTAATCAAGTACTACAACAGATCTAGTTGAGCTCTCAGACATGGTGTCATGAAGAATTTATTGAGCCCATAATCTCTAAGAGCTTCCATGCATCTTTCATTTTCCATGGCAAGTTCATCTTCTTCACTATGTTCTCTTCTTTCCATTTGATCACCATTTTGCCACTTCACACCTGCAAAAACATTCATATGACTATCATTAGCCAAATTCTAATATTTTGAAACATTAATTTGGGCCTCCTTGTCTACAATGACATGCTAAAGTTGATTTTCGCAGTTGGCATGACTATTTTAGAAACAGTAGCACCAATTGGCGCATCCTAGTTCAGATTTTAGAATGATTGGCGTGGGTCTGTGCCCGATACTCGCGCCAATCGTTGTGCCCTATTTTTTGTAAATTCCCCCATATATTCACAAATTTGGGGTTGGAGGTAATGAAAATACAATCAAAATGCAGGGAAGGATGTTAGCTCTTACCTGGAACTGACGGATTCGATATTGGTCTTCCGGATTCCCCAATGTCACCGCCGCAAAATTGCAGTGCAAAAAGGGTAACAATTGCTCACAGGAGGTAAAACTGATAAGTAATTTATTTTTTACCATTTTTGGCATATTAATACTTTTCAGAACCCTAGTTAGGTTTTAAAGCATATTTTTTTATTATTTCGCTATGTTATTTCGAGAAATGGGTTTTACGTGTGTCTCTTGTGCAGCGACAGGTTTTTAACGTAACGACAATGAAGTAGCGAGTTGTATTTTATACTTTTTTGGACTCAGTAGAAAAACAAAAAATTCATTGTTGGAGTCATCTTTCAGCTCTTTTTTGACTCTCTAAACATGAAAATATTGTCGAGACTCTTGTAGTTTTGAACTCGTTAAATGGCTGCGAAACGATATCTACCAAGTATATCTTTACCCCTTTTTCGGGTTGGGATAGATTATTTATGAAAAAGGAATACCTTAGCCAATCGAGACTAAGAGGTTCTCTTAGAAAAAAATTTCTACCCTTTCGGATATGTGAGACTCTCTACGAAAAGGGACTGCAGGATTTTTCTTTTCCGCTTCTTTTCAAACTCTCTAAACATGAAAAGATGTCGAGTTCTTCCTTTTTTAGACTCATTAAACCCTAAATGACATCGAAAATTGTCACCATGACGTAACCGAGTTCCTCCTTCCTAGGGCTCGTAAAATGTACTAGGATGGATTTTTCCGAAGGACAATCTTAAATGACAAGCATATGCTATCCCCTTCAAGCTTCTTTTCCAAAAATAACTTGGGTACTCGCCAACGATGGTGGGGGAAAATGGAACCAGTTCTCAGTCATGTCGGCAGTATGTCACTCTTGAACATGACACTCATATGCATTCATGTCGGGTTGGGGACATCTCATTTCGTCATTTTTTGCCTGCATGGGTTTGGGTAATCTCTTTTGAATTCTCATCTACTCTTTGCCACATCATCATGACCTTATATCCCTTGATGTCAAATACTACCAAATCCGGATTCATGTTGCTGATATGTTCAAGAGAAGTTTCTGATTGTAGTTTTCAACCTCCCTCTGATTCTCTGTTTGGTCCCGATTCACTATCATCATGTTCCTCTATCTCGTGTCAATGATCTGGTACACATTATGGCCCTCCTTCGACTGGTTTACTTCCTGTCGACTTCAACTCATTAGCCAGGAAGTTTCCCTAGAGACTCCCTTCTGGTAACTTGGAGCTTGCATGTCTCAATGGAAAGTTATTCGCATTCAACGATAGGTCCACATCATTGGGCTTTGATCGAGGGATTCTGTGGGTGTTTGACGCTAGATCACTGTTCACATTATGTGGATTGTACCTGTTGTACCTTGAGATCCATTATCATTATTGGTGGTTTCTCTCATGCCTACTAACAACTTTCATCATTGGCTGGTAATCGGGTGACTTTCTTCCATGTTCAACTTTTGCTCACATATTCACATGCTTAAATTTGTACTTGTTCGGGTCGAGATGGAGCGCAAGACCCTGGGTTTTATTTGATAAGATCCAGGCTGCGGGATATTGTGGTTTATCATGACTTTATACATGACTCTTTTGATTGGATGACTATGACCATACCTAAGTATATTTGTTGATCCTTATTGTTGGATGGCTATGTCCATACCTCGGATCTCAGTTTTTATGTACTCTATTATGCATGGTTGTGCCCATGCCACATGTTCCTGTATCAGAGATATCAGTTGTATTTGTACTTACAGATCTTACAACAACAGTGTTTGGTTCGATTGCATTCTCATAAATCATTTCACTCCTCCCTCTCTCTCGGACCTCATGCTTTAGGGGGCATCTGTTACACAACATTTTGTCACCGTCCCTGCAATCCCCATCCCGCACATTGGAGGACCATTTCTGTGAATTATATGAAGTTTCATGCCTTGAAAAAAGTATCATTGCATCCCTTGCCATGAGATCCATGGCATCCACCCATGGTATTCATCCACCCATGTTATCCATCCACCCATGGTATTATAAATGGCATCGACCCATGGTATTCATCCACCCATTGTATTTATTCTCCCATGGTATTGTAAGTGACATCTGTCCATCATATTCATTCACACATGGTATGTATCCACCCATGGTATTCATCCACACATGGAATTTACCCATGGTATTGTAAATGGTATCTACCCATGGTATTAACCCATGGTTTCCACCTATGGTATCTACCCATGGTATTGTAACTAAAAAAAAAACTATAAATAACAAGCCTCACTTTGTAAAAGGAAAAAATTTTCCACCACAATGTAGCTTCTACAGTTATTCTCTGTTTTAATAAAACAAGTTTCTTTGTGGTTTTATTTTCTTTGTGTTCTCTTTTTTCTTTTCTGGCATTCTAATTTTGCAGATCTTGTCAGATCCATTTCATTTTTTTTAGATATTGGGGGCCTCTCCCCAAGATCTGGATCAGTGGTATCAGATTCAGGTTACGAATCCATGGGAATGAGGGTTTGAAGCATATTTCAGTTTCAATTTTTGGCAGCAATCTTTAGCAAACTCCATGAATTTTCTGGGCAGTGATTTTGAAGATCAGATTTGAAATTTTTTGTGAAAAATTTACAAAATATAAGACCATATCTATACTCCTTGCAAAAAAATACCCAAATTCAAAAAAAAAATAGGCCGAATTGGAGTTCGGATGAGAGAGATATCGCTGATTCTAAATCAGCAATGTTGCAAAAAAATTTCTGACGGCAATTCATGTACGGCGGCTCTCCTGTCATTTTTTTCAATTTTTAGTGCGAAATTTCAAATAAATGGTTATCAATCTAAGATCCCCTTGAAAAATCACCCGATTTAAAAAAAATCGGTCGAATTGGAGTCTGGATGTGGCAGTTATCGTTGATTTAAAATCAGCTATTTTTTCAGAAATTTTGTGACGGTGAGACAGTTCCAGTGCGAATCTAAGAGTCTAGAGTCTCTAGATAGTGGTTTCAAACACATGAGAAGATGCAGAATGATCATTCTATTTCCAAAAATAGGCTATAATATATATTTTGATTTATATTGACTGAGTTATGCCCATTTTAAATCTGGAGCAACATTCGGAGTGGGTTCCCTTTGGAGATGTGCCCTCCCACCCCGCTTTAGTAGGCACCTGCTTCACCTACATCAGTTTCATCATAGCAATGTTCGGCTTGGGTTATTTGGAGATGTGCACTCCCACCCCAAGCTATGTAGGCACCTGCTACTGCATCAACAATCAACATCACAGTTATGGGTCAACTGCACAAAATCCTTCTCATCGAAGTCCATTTGCTAGGCCGCACACTGTTAGTAACACAGTTGGTCACAAGAATCACATGGTATATCTATCCTCGGATCTTTGTTTTTCATGGTTTTTAGTCATCCACAAATCCACACTTCATCTAAGTCCGTTTGCTAGGCCGCACATTTTCAATATCACAGTTGGTTACAAGCATTATAGGGTATCTCTATCCTCGGATCTTCATTCATCATGGTTATGGGTTAACTACACAACACCCTTATATTCAGTGGCTCTTCATATTCAACAAAGGCTTCTCAGGAGGGAACTTCACGCAATGGGGACCATTTCTTCTTAAAGAGGGAGGAATGATCCGAATGGAAAATGGCATCCACCCATGGTATTCATCCACCCATGTTATCCATCCACTCATGGAATTTACCAATGGTATTGTAAATGACATCGACCCATGGTATTCATCCACCCATTGTATTTATTCACTCATGGTATTGTAAGTGAAATCTATCCATGATATTCATTCACCCATGGTATGTATCCACCCATGGTATTCATCCACACATGGAATTTACCCATGGTATTGTAAATGGTATCTACCCATGGTATTGACCCATGGTATCCACCTATTGTATCTACCCATGGTATTGTAACTCAAAAAAATGCTATAAATAACAAGCCTCACTTTATAAAAGGACGGATTTTTCCACCACAATGTAGCTTCTATAGTTATTCTCTGTTTTAATAAAACAAGTTCCTTTGTGGTTTTATTTTCTTTGTGTTCTCTTTTTTCTTTTCTGGCATTCTAATTTTGTAGATCTTGTCAGATCCATTTTAATTTTTTTAGATCTTGGGGGCCTCCCCCCAAGGTCTGGATCAAACAGACCATCAAAAACACATGCTTTTGGGTTGGCGCTAGTAGACCGTTATGGCCTTGTGCCGATGAAGGAAATTAACACGGAGCCCCGTGCCCATTGGCGCTCTGTCCCAGTGAGTTTCCCGTGCCAAGCTGTTTTTGGAATGTATTTTAAATACAGAGGCTAAGTTTCCATGCTAACTACTTTGTGAGTGAGTCATCTTGGGTTGTTCGACTGCATAACCATGAACACCTTTCTTTGGCCTCTTGTTTCCACCTTTTGGGGGAACCTCCCAAAGGATAAGGCCTCCCTTCCACCATTTTAGGGATCCCAACCTCCTCCTCTCCCTCTATAAATAAAAAAACATTCCAAAAATAGCTTGGCATGGGTAGCTCACTAGGACAGAGCACCAATGGGTGCGGGGCTCAGTGTTAATTTCCTTCATCGGTGCGAGGCCATCACGGTCTACTAGCACCAACCCAAAAGCATGTGTTTTTTACGGTCTGTTCAAGGAAAAGTCAACAGAGTAAATGTTCTCATGGAAAGGGATGAAATCATACTTTTTGCAAGGCATGACACTTCATGTAAGTCACAGAAATGGTCCTCCAATGTGCAGGACGGGGATTGCAGGGACGGTGAAAAAATGTTGTGTAACAGTTTCCCATAGGCCTATATTATCAAATTCATCAAGGAATTTATCCTTAAGCCAATAGTAGACATTGAACAAGTCGAAGTCGAACTCTGTCTCATGGATTTTAAAGTCTCAGTCTGCTAATGCAAGGTGATCCAGGTCCACCTGAGGGTATACCATTGGATTGAATGGCTCTTGGTATTTCTTAGGAGGCATATTTGTCTTCTGTGATGGACTTTAATTGGTTTCTTTCACTGTATATGAAGGAATGTGATTGAAAGAAGAGGGAACAGAGAGGGGAAACATTTGCAGATTTAGAAATGGGGAGGGAGAAAATAGAGGGGGACTGTGATTCAATCTGCAGATCAATGTGAGTTCTGATAATAATACAGAGACTATCTTCACTGATATTTTGATGAAAATTATTTGTAAATTGAGAACCTGCAATTTTTGACATAATAAGCAAGGTAAAAATTTCTTTTGGTCTTGAATTAGGGTTATAACAGATGATTGTGCAACCGGTTATTTGGCGCGGGTCTTTTGGATAACAACTTGACCATTTATGGTGCAACGAATTCATGGAGAGAGTGGATGTGATTGGATGGAGGGGACAGGTAGGCGGAGATGTGGCGCAATGGCACAGGGCAACGACTAGTTCAACGGTCGACAGACACGGTGGTTTGGCTTGCAGTGGAAACAGATTTCGGAGGGGGGTCTCGTCGGTATGTGGTAATGGAAGGGGAGGGTGCGATGTTAACGTTCAGAGGCTAAGGGGGGGCCGAAAATTTACGATGACCGTCAGATGATGAGGTGGTGTGCAGAGATGTGGGGAAGATGAGGTTTGGTTAGACTTGATATGACCTTTGATGTGATGGTGGGGTTGGGGAAAATGTATGTTGGGGATATAGTATGAGAGTTAGGATTGTGGGAAAAATTAGGTTTTCGGAGTTAGGATAGGGAAAGGTGTGATTTTTTTTGGATTTGAGGTAAAACGAATAGGGGGCTCGGGACTTAGGATACAATTAAATATGACTTAACATGTATCCTAATAGGTCTTGGAATGGACATGAATTCATTACCATTAAGACCAAATAAACCTTTATCCTTTGATGCTTCCCCTCAACCATAGATAATACAAATTTGTATGTTTCACCTCGTGGGATAAACTTGATATTCTTCTTGCATTCTTTCTCCTTAACATCTCTACCTACCCAAACTACAAGTCTAGCATTTTTTCTTCTTTTGTAGGGTGCATTTGGACTTGCAGACCCTAAAACATTTTTCTTTTGAAATTCTAACCTAACCCCTATCCCTTATTTCTACGATTGGTGAAAATTAAACTGTTGAACCGACTTCATTTCTACATATCTACTGATTGGCCAAGATTAGGTTGTTTGGCCAATCTTCCTTTTCTAACCTATCAACAAAAATTCAAAATTTTACAATCATGCTTAAATTGTATAATTGCACAAACCTTTCTAAAGAGTAGTGATGATTTTGGTTTGCAACACCTTCAATATTACTTCTTTTTTGGGGTTTTCGTCCATCTTTATTTTTATCTTTTTCTCTTTTCCTTTAATTATTTTTTCTATTCTTTGGAAATGCTTTGAATATTGAAATTTATGTACAACATGAAAATTTTCAAGTAAGAAATATTCAGTCACCTTGTGATACTGTAAATTACAGGAGTCTAACAGTGTCCTCAGCTAGCGAGGCACTTCTCCAAGGGAAGTGTCAAGAACACTCAGATCAGTAGCCTTGTATACTCCTTTTCTAAAATGTCTTCCATGGTTTTCTTTTGATGTTTTTTAGAAGAAAAAGGGTAGCCTTTTACATAGATAAATTTGTATAAAATTTTTTGATATTTACAATGGAGTGGGGAATTTCTCTACACTTAGGAAAAGTAATTCTTCAGGATATTTCCATTTACAGGACCTACAGGCATCTCTGTTCCATCCATTTCTTGCAGAAAAAAATGCATTATTTCCCCTGAAAGAATGAACAATATATGGGCCCTTCCATAGGTTGTCAAAATTTCCATGTTTCCCTTTATATTCTCTTTTGGAATCCCATCTCAATACTTTATCTCCAATATTAAAATAATTTTCCTTTGTTATTTTGTCAAAGATCTTCTTTATATTTTCTTGCATAACTTGAGTTTTGTTGTAAACTTCATCTCTAGATTTTTGTAGCTAAATGGTATGGTTTATCCTTCTTGGTACATCATTCTCTTCATCTTGTACCTCTTGAATTATTTTCATGGTTGGTACTCCTAATGATGTTGGGAAAACATCATCTATCCCATAGACCAACTAGTATGGTGACATGCCAATTGATTTCTTAGTTGTCAGTCTGTCAGCCCATAATGCATGCACCCGTTTGTTGTGCCAAGATTTCTTATTGTCTTCAAGTAGCTTCTTGATGATATTTACCAAGCTCTTGTTGGAGGATTCAACCAATCCATTACCTTGAGGGTAATAGGCTGTTGAATGTCCCAAGGAGATGTGATACTTGTGGAAAAAATCCACCATTTTCTTGGAATTAAAAGCAACAACATTATCTATGATGATTTTTCTAGGGCAACCAAATCTAGACAGGATATTGGCTTCAAGGAATTTGATAATCACTGAGTCAGTAGCAGTTCTGGAAGGGATGGATTCTATCCATTTGGTGAAGTAGTCTGTGGCAGTAAGGATCTATTTATGTTGGGAATGATATGAGGGATTAATTTCTCCAGTGAATTCTAAACCCCATTGTTGAAAAGTAGCCTCTACAAAAATTGGTTGTAAGGGCAAGGGCAGTAAAATTCTTTTTCCTTCAAAAAGTTGGCATTTGTGACAGGTAGCTACCATTTTTTGAAAATATGGGAAAAGAGTAGGACAATAGAAACCAACTCTAAGGATCTTGTTAGTAGTGGTATTCTAGTAAAGATGTCCTCCACAATCCCCTTCATGGAATTCTTGCATAACCCTATCTGCATCATCCTTAAGAAAACATTTAAGAAATATTCCCCTAGAATCTTTCCAGTACAAGGAATTTTCTAGGATGCAGAATTTAACAGCTTTCAATTTCAAGAATCTAGCTTTAGTTTTTGACAAAAAAGAAAGAGCATTTAAGTTAAATAGAACATACAATATATATGCATACCAGGGAGAATTTAGGAATGCTTCCTCAATAGGTGGAGCCACCAGCTCCTCTTGTTCATCTAGTGAATGGATCATGTTGATATCCAATGCTTGAAAATTGGTTTTAGCCATCAATTTGGATAATCCTTTTCCTTTGATCAGTTTGGTAGGTATGATCTCTAAATCATACTCCAAGATAACAACAATCCATTTTCCTCTCTTTCCATCAGGATTCTGCGTTAGGATGTCCTTGACAACTGTGTTGGGTACAAAAGCAATGACATGTGAGTGTAAGATGTAAACTCGGAAATCCTTTAGTGTTTTGACCAAATCAAAGGCCTATTTTTCCATGATATCGTATTTTAAAGTTGCATCCCTCAAAGCTTGGCTGAAAAACACTATGGGATGCTCTTTTCCTTCCTCGTTTTTCTGCAACAACACAACAGCAATAATGTGTTCTGATGCAAAGGGAAAAATGAGGAAATCCTTAGTGAAATCAGGGCTGATCAAAACTAGTGCTTTAGTGAGTGCTTGCTTTACCAAGTCAAAGGATTATTTTGCCTCCATGTTCCATTTAATTCCTGAATCTCTTTTAAGCATGTTGGTGATGTTTCATAGTAGTTCTGCAAGGTTTGGTATAAACCTTCTCAAAAAATTGATTTTTCCAATGAAGCATTGGAGCTCTTTGATGCTCCTGGGATGACCAATTGAAGTATGCCCTCAATCCTATTGGGACCAATTTTGATTCGCTCTTCAGATATAACCTAGCCTAGAAGCTTCCCTTCTTCAAGACCGAATAATGATTTCTTGGGATTCAGAGACAATCCAAACCTTCTACACTTATCAAAAACTCTTCTTAAGTGGGCCAAATTTTCTTCATCAGTTTTTGAATATACTGTAATATCATCAATGTAGATCACAATGAAATGGCTGATTTCTTCTGAAAAAATCAATTTCCATTGCTCTCTGGAAAGTGGCCCCAACATTAATTAATCCAAAAGGAATTTTCACATACATGAAGGTCCCCCAAGGACATTAGGGGAATTTTGAGGTCTAAAATGGGCCTCCTAAGGAAATTGTAAAATAACAGTGGAAATAATAAAATAAGATTTGATTACATCATCAAATTTTAGAGAGAAAAAAGGAAAAACTACTTTTTCAACTCGTATTTTCAACTTATCTCCTAAACTTTTTACTCAAATTTCGAGTGGGAGTACTCAATGGATGTGAAATTTAATTCCTCATCCAAGGAGTACCCATGTTATATACTTTCAATGGATCCTACTACACTAAAAATGAGAAATAGATGAAAAATGTGATTGCAATCACGTTTTTTCATGTATTTTTCATTTTTCATGTAGAAAGTTCCATCAAAAGTATGCAACATGGGTACTCCTTGGATGAGGAATTAAATTTTGCATCCAATGAGTCCTCTTGCTCAAAATTGGAGTAAAAAATTTGGGAGATAAGTTGAAAATACGAGTTTAAAAAGTAGTTTTATTATTTTATTATTTTTTAATCTTTTTATCCTTTTACTTAAAAAATGGTGAATCATCCCCCATGGTTGACATCATCATCTTGAATCCTATTGGTTCCTATAAAGTCTATTTTGGTTGTACTTTTTTCTTAGGAGGCCCATTTTAGACCTCAAAATTCCCCTAATGAGTAGTAAAAGTTGTTTTGTGTTGATCAGCAGGATGCACCAACACTTGATTATACCCTGAAAATCCATCTAACAAAGAGATCCTTCTGGAGCCCACCACCCTTTGCAATATGTGGTCCATCATTGGTAAAGGGTAGTTGTCTTTAAGTGATACTTTTTTCAGATTCCTAAAGTCAATGCAAAGTCTGATTTCACTTGTTTTCTTTCTTACAGGCACAATATTGGATACCCATTCAGAGTATCTGACTGGAACTATGATTTTGGAATCACAAATATTCTTGATCTCCTTCTCAATCAAAGGCATTAGGACATGATTTATCCTACAAAGTTTCTGTTTGAAAGGTTTATGGTCCTCCTTGATTGGAACCTTGTACTGTATAATACTAGTATCATAAGATTTCAAGTCCTCATAGCTCCAAGAAAACACATCAATGAACTCCTTAAACAAATCAATGTATTTTTTTTTTTGTAGCCATTGGCAGTGTATTTGATAACTTTATCATCTTGGGATTTTTTTCACTGCCTAATTTCCATTCCTCAATGTTTGCCTCTGTAGGTTCCATCTTCGGTTTCTTGGCCACATCATTTAAATCGAACAGTTCCTCTAATGGGACAAGCCCTCTAGGTAGGATATTATCCTTGAATTGGAGTACTTCAAATTCCTCATTTTCTGGATCTTTGTGTATTTCTACTCTATGCAAAGTTTCATTCACTGAAATATTGATATCAAAATCATGAGGGGGTTCATCCATACTCATTTTTTCTTCAGTGGGACGGTCTTCTTCACAATATAGGTCCAAGTTGGAATCTTCAAACTCACCTCTGGATTGCAGGAAATTCTCAATTTGCTTGTGATTACCAAAGAATTGCCAATATCTCATGTTATCAGGGGCTGCTGGGTGATGTTTAACCTGCACTATGTATTGCTTGCTGGGATGAGGTAATTGACAAGTGCTTGCTGAAAATGCTAAACCATTGGCAACGACATTTTGGTTTCTTGGAACTGCAGCAAGGTCACATTATTCAAATGTTTTCAGGAGGTCAAGGGCAGCACTCCTGTATGATCTCAATCTAGGATATTTGGCTAAGTATTCTCCCTTGATTTGTTGAATAACCAGCTAAGAGTCCCCATGAATAGAAATTCTTTTGGCTCCTATACTCTTCAGCAATTTTAAACCCAAAAGGAGTGCTTCATTTTCTGCTATGTTGTTGGTGCACTGAAAATTTAGTTTGTAATAATGACTTTCTGCATGATTATTTCCAGTATTGTAGACCCACACTCCTACTCCTAAACCTGCTTTGCCACAAGAGGCATAAAAGCTCATGTTCCAAAAAGGTTCAGATTCAACCTTATGTTGTACAATTTTCATTTGGTCTTCTTGATCTTGATCCTGGTATTTTTCTTCTCCAACCACTTGTTCATCAATGTCTCCATCATTGTAAAGAATGAATGATCTGAAAATGGAATGTACTTGTTTAAGGGTGCAAGGTATCCATTTCCCAAAATTTCAAATTGAGCTATACACTCCAAGTGACCTCTGAAATTGTGAAAACTTCTTATTTCTTATACAGAGATAGACTGTAGGGGCATTCACTGGACATGTCACCTCTAAAGAGAGGATGAGTTCCAGAGGCTACCTGGCCCTCTACAGGCTCTGCCTAAAGAAATATTGAAGTAACACTTAGAAGTCTTTGACATACACATACTTGAAATTTGATGTCTTGCGGAATAAGACAAATAACTTTCTGCAGCTGAGTAGGTGATTATGTGTGTATGAAAGTTATGTATATTTGTTGTTTAACACTTTATATCAGTTTTGTTTAGCATATCATCTTCAGCAAATAAAAACATCAAAATGATAAAGCAGTTCACCCCCTCCTCTGGGCTACATCTGCTGGACCAAGCCTCTCAAACTAGGCTTGTCCTCTTGTATTAAAAATGCTACAAAGGCTAATACAAGAATATGAGTGTCTCGAAAGACAGATCTGACTGTAAATACAGAATCAGAAGATAGGAATTAGCTAAACATGCTCTTTCCCAAACACTAAACAGTGAAAATTGTACCTGATACAGTACTTTTCCCCAATTGTCCCTAGTGGCCCTTTAGACTTGCATGGAGAATTTCGAGGTGAATATGACCTCAATTGGTTCTGAAACCTCTTCCATTAGACTCAGAATGTCGAAAATAGCAGAAACAGGCTTTTGAATCACCAAAAATGGATGAACATAGCCCCCAAACAGCTCCAACACTGAAATGGCCCTGGTGGCCCTGAAAGCTTCCCTGTAGCTAAACAGTGAGAAGAATTCCTCAAAAGGAAAAACGAGCTGTAGAAATGGATTCAGAATGCTGAAAAACTTCAGGAATGACCTTCGTTCCACATTCACTGGCTGCACAATTCCCAATGCATCTCCCAAACTGATTTGGCCCTAGTGACTCCTGGAACTTTCATGAAGCAAAATCACCTGAAAACGACCTCAGATGGCTGTGAAACCTATGCCAATGGCTTTAAAAGGTCGAAGAGACCCAGAATCAAAAAAAAATTCGTCTTCAAAGGCCTCTCCTAGCAGAAGTTATGCCCACTTTACTAAACTGCCTGTTTGGGCTAAAAAACCTCCACTAAATGTGGAGAAACTGCTGATAAGGCCGCCAAATAAGGGGAAGGTGCCAAAATGGGCGGAGGCCGCCAAAATTATCCGCACGGTTAGTGGGTTGGCAATAAATGTTATTGTTATGTCACGTTGCGTTCACATATATCGGCGGTTATTACAAACGGTTTCAAACGTTTTTAATTAATACAAAACGTTTTATAATAAAACCCACTTTATAACCATAACCCAAAGTTAATCCGCCACGTTCTGCGCGCCGATGGTCTGGGTTCTGGATCCGCGCCGGAGGTTTTATGGGAAGGGGGCTGGCCCTTAGGGGCTGGCCCCCTTTCGGGCCCCGCCCAAACAAACCGTCCGATCAAATATTAATCCGTCCACAACATATTCAACGAACAAAGCTGTGGCCCGTTGGTAAAATCACTTGGTTATGATTCATGCGGTCGGGGTTTCGAAACCTGTCGAGCCCATACAAAAGTTTTAAACGCCATTTTCAATTCGACCTTGGGGCCACGTGGCGGCCTCCGGGCTAGCCACGTGGCGCCTTCTCATTGGCTGTCAAGGAATATTCTCCAGAATATTCTGTGGAATATTCCCAGAATATTCTGTGGAATATTCTTTTTTTAATAAAAATTTTTCCACAAAGTCAATTTGGCATTTTTTAATGGAAATTGAGAAATCTTCAAACTTGAATAACTTCTGCATACGGCGACCGTTTTTCGAACCGTTCGCGGCGCCGGAATCAGGAAGATGAGCTCTATCCGGTCGTTTAGGTTCAAACTAATTCTGAGCACCTTCATTTTTGACCATTTTACGACACTTGGTCCTGAGCTCCTGATCAATGAATGAGTTAAGGTCATAATGGAAAGAGTAAAGTGGGTAGTTATGTGGCTTCTCTTGACTGCTCACCATGTGTTTCATTAAGGTTTCCCGATACAGTCTTATTTGTTTTCCAAACACTGGTATGGTAGCATAAATCAAATCCATTTGGAGGGTCCCCTATAGCTTGGCTCCACATGAGCATGATAAAAACATGTCGTATTTAGGAGGGATGTCAGCCACTACTATATCCATCACTATACTCTTTTCTGGTATCTGAGCTAAATTAATACAGAGATATTTGATGAGAACTAGGCATTTAACCTTGCTGGAGTCAAATGAGTACAAATATTTGTAGGGTCTAGTTATCTCAATGCCAAGTTTCTCCATAATATCCTTTGGCATAAGGTTATGTGATGCACCTGAATCTAACATGGCATTATGGAGGATTTTATCATGAACATTCAGACTGACATAAAAAGGGGGAACACCTCCCTCCTGGGATTTTCCATCCACTTCTGACCCAAACAAAATTTCAGGTTATCATCATTCAAATTGACAGTGTCAGTAATTTCTCATATGTTTAGTACCTTTAGGACCTGAGACTTGTATACATCCTTATTTACCAATTCAATGAGAGTGATTGAGATTTTTAATTTAGCAATTTCGTTCTCAATGTTGAACAGTGTCTGTATTTTTAATAGATTTGAACAATCAGTCTTCTCAGGAAATATTTTTGCAGTAATCTCAGCTTGTTGACTTGTAGTGGGGATATCATCTTGAGCAGTTTTGACAGGGCTGACAACTGGTTTACTAGTGTTGTTTTCTATATTATTCTTTCCTGAGATGCTTATAGCTTTCTTTGAACTTTCTGCTGTTTTCTTGGGATCATTTTCAGAGACCTTTTGGGCAGGGTTTTTAGTATTATTTTTCTTGGAGTTATCAGACTTTTTCTTTCTTCTAAGGTTATATTATTTGTGCACCTCCATGATGGCATTCTGAAACCCTTGTTTATAATCCTCAGACTCGTTAGATTCTACTTCAGTTTGATTCAGAGAAAATAAACCTTGCTCTTCTTCAGTAAGGAAAATAGATTCCTCTTCATTAATTCCCATTAGATTAATCTCATTTTCCTCTAATTCTTCAACCACTCCCTCATCTTCATCAACATAATTCTCTTGGAATGGAGGCCTAATTTTATGGTCAAGGCCTCTTTGTTCTCTCTATCTTATTTGAGGGAGGTTTCTTCTAAGGTTTTGATTTTTGTCTTGAGGTGCTGGTTGTTTTTCCCTAGGAATAGCACTCTCATTTAGGTTGATCCTCTCCATAATTCTCTTCATAGTTCTAACCAGGATATCAATTTTAGCATCAAATGTGGAAGTTTTTGGTTCTTCCCTTATAGTAACTCTCTTCTTAGTTCTCATTCTATCCCTCTTTACAAGTGGGTTGGCTTCTACAGTTATTGCATCCCTCTGCATTTCTTCCAATGTAGCAAGGTGTCTCTCTCTGAGTTGATAGGCCATTTATGGATCAAAACCATCTGAGAATTTTACTAAGGATATGCCTTGTGGTGGTTTCATGTGGGCAGGAAGTGCGTTATATACACTGTTGAGCCTAGTACAGTAGTCTTGGACACATTCTCCAGTATTTCTCTTATTTTTTTCATATTCTGACAGAATTTGAAGAGGTTTTTTCTTAACTTCCCATCTATTGATGAATTGCTGGTGAAGAGTAGGGAGATCATGGATACTATTGGGAGTCAAACATTTAAACCATTTTCTCACTTCTCCTCCCAAAATTTGAGCAAACATCCTCAACTTGACACTTTCATCATCTATCTCCTGAAGGTCAAAACAATTAGTCATTCTATCAACATGTTGTTGAGTAGTTGTAGGGCCAGTCCCACCAAATTGTAGAATTTTGGACTTGTAATCTTGTGGCATGGGTATCACAGGTGGTGGAAGCAACAATGGAGAATATTTGACTGCCATGATTTGTGGTGGGGGAACCCAAGGGGGATTTCCAAGAGGAGGGTTTCCAAGGGGAGGTGGAGGTTTAAGTGGGGGAAGGTGGACAATGGGTATCTGTGTGGGGGTTTGGACACTCTGGTGGGGAATGTTCAAGGAATTGGTAGGGGCTATAGACACATCTAGATAGGTTTACTGAAGATTAGTAGACTTAGAAATAATAGAGGGAGATGTTGTAGTCAAAGCAGATAATTCTATAGATTGTTGAAGGTAAGCATCATCAATAGCTGAGGTGAGTCCTGCTACCAGATCTTGAAGGGATTCAAAGTGTTGGAGAAGCTGAAGGTCAGCTTGGGTGGATGTTGAGGCTTCCCCAAATAGACTCTGTTGTAGGATAGATGGG
The DNA here is from genome assembly GCA_034641835.2 of Pinus albicaulis. Lineage (NCBI taxonomy): Eukaryota > Viridiplantae > Streptophyta > Pinopsida > Pinales > Pinaceae > Pinus > Pinus albicaulis. The sequence continues at coordinate 944,715,013 of CM076571.1, read as the reverse complement.
TCAAAAACAGTCTAGGTTGTCCAATTCTGAGATTTGGTCCTGAATAGGCTTTGTTCAAAATGTAGATCAAATTAGATGTCCTGAAAGGTTACAAGATTACCAGGGGGGGAACTTGCTCTGTGAAGGGATTTCCTACCATTTTGACTCTTAGTCCTAGGGGTTTTTCTTAGGATTTTCTCTGGATTGTCAACTGTTGTAGGAGGATTTGGATCAGGATGAGATCTGTTAAAGATTCTTCTGGGAGCCAGAATTTAGACCCGGAGCACAGATAGGCTGAGTATTTGAAAAAGGCTAAAAAACAATATTGGAAAGTACTTTATCAAACAATTTTTTCACTGGGGTTTCTGAGTTTGAATGAAATGTCAAGATTTTCAACAAGTTCCCAGTATGGTCACCATTATGCTATGGCTCTATAATTTATAATATTGGCAATAATAAACTATAAAAGACAACATCAAACAACTTTGGAATCTAGGACCTAGCCTTCCTAGAATCAGAGAGGGCTCTCTCTATTTTGATTTAATTTCACCTTAATATTATGAATGTTGATGTTAGGCTAATTAAATTGATTGTGGGAATTGGTTGTTTTTATTGATTTTTTTGGTTGTATGAGAAAATCTATAGAAACTAATCCATTGGGCTATGGATTCATAAAAGGCTAGTTTTTTTGCATCAAATTTTCAAGAGCATCACAGGGCAAGATAGCTGTGCTAATTGGATCTTTAAGACAGTATGAATTGTGATGTGGAGGAAATAGTAATGTTCAATAATGATTAAAGAGAAGTTAAGAATTATTTAAAAATACTTCAGAAGAAAACATTCAGATGGTAAACACAGACATAATTAAGATGCTCCAACAACAAATCTTAATCTAAAATTTATGTTTTACAATCAGATAAATAAATGTGCAGCAAGGAAAAAAATGGAAGCATTTAACACAGATAAGTAACACATCACCATTTAACACAGCTCAAGTATCCTTTAAAATGATCTCTTATTATTGATGCCCAAATTCAAAAATTACAGCTGTAATATTTCCAAATGGGGAAAGCGGCAATATAGATCATACAATGAAAGCAACACCAAATATTTAACACATGAAACCATGAGACAAATATGGAGTCATAGCATTATGTATTAGAGCAGAAAATTAATACAAAATAGTGAGGCATAAATCATATACAATGAGAAAACAAGCCTCCCATAAGAAATCACTCCCAAATATGAGCTATTGTTACAATAAAAAATGTCGAAGAGAAACTAAAGCGTAGTAATATTAAGCATAACTACAGTTGGAGATGATAAAATGATATAAAAATACTGATATAGGCCCCAATAGAGTCTAAACATACAGATATAGGCACTAGATCAGCTCTCTAAGACAACCCAAGAGGGTTTCCGGAAAATGCACACAATGTGCCAATGTAATTTGCAGCCCTAGGGCTGAAGATATGCGGCAACAACAGAAATGAGAAGATATGGCTGAAGCTGAAGTAGAAAACTACAGATCTTCTCCAATAGATCCTCTGGATGAAAGAATGGCTCCTCCACTAAAGAGATCACCTCCCAAAACAACTACTGTAACTACCCCTGCAACTCCTCCCTAAAATAACGCAGATCAGGGCTAAAAATACATTGTAGGGGATAAATACTCCTTAGCTTGCTGCTAAATGTGTCAATAAAGCTCAAGGGGCTTCTTTACAGGCCTTCCAATGGATGGAAACCTTCCTCCACTGCAAAACTAGCTCTGAAGACACCCAATCTAATTCTCCACTATTGCACCCTGCAACAGAGCACAATATTCTGCAGAAACTGCGCTGTAGCTAAAGACTGAATCTTAGCCCTAAGCCTGAGTGTGGAAATGAAGTGCAATGCTCCTCCAAGAGGCCTCTCAAGGAAAGAGATGGGATTTCCACTCAGAAACACCTTGTGCTAAACATCATTGCAAACTCAACTAAACAACTAAAGAATGCCAAAATTCTAAACAGACCATATACAAAATAATAATCTAAAACATAACCCCATATGGCTTCCATCCTCTTTCTTATATAATTTATGAGCTTCCTTGCCCTTGACCCCACTCCATTAGGTAATTTCCTCCATGCAATCAATCTCCCTCCAAAATTGCGTTATTCCTCATTTAATGTCCACTCCTCCATAACAACGCTCTTGATTTGGTCAAAGTTGACCTATTCAACATGATCCAACCCTTGTTCATACTAAAAGGTGCTTTATTTAGCTACTTAGAAGGTCTCCTTTCACACTTGAAGTGTTTTTATTGCTTCTAAGGAGATTTGTGGGCCTCCCCACCCATTTATTCACCTACCTAGTGACAAAATAATCTATAATATTCCATTTAGCTAAAAGCTAAATTTTAGGAATATTACAGTCCTCCCCTCCAAAATGTTGCTTTTCCTCAAGCAATTATAAATATGGAGAAAAATTCCTCCCCTACTCCTCTTGTGGCCTCCTCATCAATAGTCCCCACCATTGCTTTAGATATTCTACAATAATCATGTCTCCCAATGGTTCCTCCCATATGTGAAAATTGGCCTTTGGTGAAATAACCAAATGGCTCTGATCATGATAAAGTGGAAGGTCTATATGGAAACCTTCTTGCTGTCTAATGGCCTCCTCAAGGTAGGAATGATGACAAACACATGGGACTCCATTCCCAATGAGAAACTCCCACCTCCATGCTATCATCCAAATAAAGTGAGCCATTCTTGGTAGCTCATAGAAACAATCACCAATCCCCTGCTTATGCAATGTGTAGGGGATGCATGGCTGAAAAGGAGAGATCAAGTTATTCAACTCACATTGTCTCTCTCTCCATTTATGATAGAAGTGGAATTGCTAGTCTTGGGCTGCAATAATATGGTCATTAAGAAGCCAAAAGGTACTTGGGATCTCATGACCGCACTCTTTGGTTCTAGGAACCTCTCTTTCCCAACCCGCCGCACATATAGTGAATATAGGATCATCACCATATGGGCTCCAAAATAAATATGGACTAAGTGTCACATGGCATAATGGATGGTGGCAATAGCCCCTCAAGTGATACCAACGTTTTTCTTCTTCTATTTGTTTCAAAACATGATATGATAAGTGGCCATCCAACCACTTGCTTGATGCAATAAGCTTCTCAAAATCTTGAAAATAGTAGAGGAAATTAGGTGTTGGTTGAATATGAGCCACGAAAAACATGTCTTGCCCAAATCCCTCCATAAAGTGGTCATCCCCATCACTGAATTTAGTCCCAAAAGGGCCATGAAATCCATAAAGAAGTTTGCTCTCTTGTGGAGAAATGTGTTGCAAATGCATGGTAAAGGAGTGCACATACATTGTTAGTTGATAAATAAGCATCAAAACACAATCTTTACCATATATTGTAGACAAGTTGGTGAAGAGGTCCATAGATGAGCCTTCCCATCTCTCCATTAAAAGGGAAGGTGATTGAAACAACCTTTCAAGGTTGTTGCTTCCCTCCTCATACATCAAACACGCTATATATCTCCTGATATGTTGGTGCACATATTCTTTGAGATCCTCCCAATAGAATCCCCCCATGATCGTGTGATAAGACTCAATGAAGTCTACATGTCCTAAAGGGAGTGCTTCATATGTTGCATGTAGAATCTCCTTCTTGAGCTTGGAGTCTCTAGTCAAGTAGATCTGATCATGGAGATAAATGACTCCATCAACTACTCTATACCTCCCATTTTTCACTTTCCCATCAAGAACCTTACATGTGAAGAGGTTCTTGGAATATTCCACCAATAGTTGGGACTCCCAATATGGATCTAGGCTCCCCAACAATGACAGCACTGTAGAAATCTGAAATGAAGCTCCTGTCACATCATAACTCTCCTCTTTGACATGCTCAATGCCAAAGCCACATGTTGGAGAAATGTTACCCCACTTTTGTTGCCTCCTTTGCAGCTGATCTTTCCTAGGACAAAATTGAAGTACATGGAGGTCAAACTCCTCTGAAAATGTATCTCTCCTCCAAAACTTCCATAGTTTTTCCAATGCATGCAAGGGTGTCAATAACCTCTTGTCATATTCAAAAATTTTCCTCATGTGTGGAAGTATCATTTGCTGTCCCAAGGCTATGGAGTGGCCCTTTGATACCATGCTCATGACATCATATATTTCTGAACCATTTTTCAGCGCAAATAGTTGAGTAGGAGATGGCAATGTCCAAATCAGAAAATTGCTCACCTCTCCTTGTTGGACCAGGGTCCCCTAAAAGCTGCAATTTTTGTACATTTTTGTATATTTTTGGTATTATTTAGTCTAACATAGGGGTTTTGGGCATTTTAATGGGTCAAGGGTAGACCAAGAGATGCGTAAGCTAAATCGATATAAATAGATGAATGTTTTGAGTCTTAAGGTAGGCAAGAATTGGGATTGATGGTAAGTACAAATTGTTAGATCTGTTGTCGGGTTGTTTGGTTAAGGACTCCTGCTAGCTGTGTGTGTGGATATCCTCTATCTTGTTGTGTGCGGACCCTGTTGGCTATGTGCGCAAGAGGTATTTTGGAATTGTAGGTGAATTTTGATATTAATATATATGCGAAGTACTATTGGATATTTGATGTTATCTGGATCTCTTTTGTTATGATGAATGTGAATCTGGCTATATGATTGAGTTGCAAAAGTTTCTCTTTACTTGTTGCGAATTATCCATGTTTATGGTATATGTATTTGCAATCTGTTAATTGCTGCGATGTGGAGGTATTAACTAGATCTGTGCATGATAATAGTTATATTATACTGTGGAATGTATTGTTAATAAACCTGCAAGTAGATCTGTTGGTGCAAACTCCATAGGCTAGGAATGCAGACCGGCTTGACTTACCTACTCTCTCTAAGTGTGTGGAAACCTGGTTCCAACACCCTCCCATACTGCTTCGGGTGATACTTTGGCCTGCACAAGGAGGTCACTACCGAAAGGGCCAGTAGTATAGGGGTTTGTTGGCAAACCTAAACGTTCAAACCTGGGTCAGGACCCCTCGAGCCAAAAAATGGTTCCATTTCCAAGATTAAGGTACAACGTGATCCGATCTTGCGTGAAATCAACCAAGACCTGCGACAGAAGGAGGAAGCATTCGAGCAGTTAGAAGCCACGATGCCCACTCTGATTCCTGCTCAATGCTTGGCGTGACTACGAACTAGACATGCCCTTCAGGATAATATCGACAACCTCTGCCAGAAGAAGAAGATTCTCAGTGACCGTCTTAAGCCATGGGCTGATGAAGCCCTTAAGCTCACCCAGGATATCGACATCATTGTCAAACAACTAAACCAGAATCTGGAGAGCATCAACGTTGCAACCAAAGGCCCGATGTCATAGAAGTTGGTAGACATTGTGCAAAATGCTGCTACTCAGAGTGAAAGTGTGCTACCCCTGTTGGCCGAAGAGATCATACTGATGTAGGTGCAGGTGGAGACCCCACCATCCCAGTGACTTGGGACAAATCACAAGATTGTGTTGGGGGACTGTTGGACTACAGTCCCCTAAAAGCTGCGAATTTTGTACATTTTTGTATATTTTTGGTATTATTTAGTCTAATGCAGGTGTTTTGGGCATTGTAATGGGTCATGGGTAGACCAAGAGCCCGCAAACCACAGTATGCAGACCATTGGATGCGTAGGCTAAATCGATATAAATAGATGAATGTTTTGAGTCTTAAGGTAGGAAAGAATTGGGATTGATGCTAAGTACGAATTGTTAGATCTGTTGTCAGGTTGTTTGGGTTAGGACTCCTACTGGTTGTGTCCGCGGAGATCCTCTATCCTGCTGTGTGTGGACCCTGCTGGCTGTGTGCGCAGGCGGTATTTTGGAATTGTAAGAGGATTTTGATATTAATATATATGCGAAGTACTGTTGGATATCTAATGCTATCTAGATCCTTTTTGTTATGATGAATGCGAACCTGGCTATATGATTGAGTTGTGAAAGTTTATGTTTACTTGCTGTGAATTATCCATGTTTCTGGTATATGTATCTGTGATTTGTTAATTGTTGCGATTATAGTGATCTGTATTAATAATTGGCATTATGCACGTGGATGCAGAGGTATTAACTAGATCTGTGCATGATAATAGTTCTGTTATACTATGGAATGTATCGTTAATAAACTTGCGAGTAGATCTGTTGGTGTGAACTCCATAGACTGGGAACGCAGACCGGCTTGACTTACCTACTCTCTCTCAGGGTGCGGAAACCTGGTTCCAGCACCCTCCCATACTGCTTTGGGTGAAAATTTGGCCCGAGCAAGAGGGTAACTACTGAAAGGGCCAGTAGTATAGGGTTTTTTTGGCAAACCTTAACCTCCGAACCTGGGTCAGGTCCCCTCGAGCCAACACTCCTTTGAACCCATCAAAGGTTCTTTGCACTGTGCTAGCTTCTCCCAAGGCTCCCTCCCTAGCCAAACATGTCAATGTTGCACCATGTTGAGAGAACTCTTTATTCATCTTCCAATCAGGGGGTCTCCCTGGTGGAATGCCTCCATGTAAAGAGACATCAAAATATAAAGTAGACTATATAGATGAGTGGACTGATTTGTCCCTCCCTTCATTGCATAAATTAGTCTCCTTCTTATGTATATAAACCCTTTGGAGTAAACAAGGGCGCATGCTCTCCATCCTTTGATGCTGATCCACCTTTTCTTCTCCTCCTTGGATCAAGGTGTTACTGCCAATCACTACTGTCACATGATACTCCTTGGGAACCCTTTGCAAATATGCAAAATATCCTCCAATTGAAGCAATAGCTTCATGCCCATCTCCATGTGGTGATGGTTCTTCTTCTGAAGTGACAACATTTTTACTTCCTCTCTACTCTTCCTCCTCATCAATATTTGAGAATACCTCATCAACAATGAGAGACCCTAGATCTTGGTCTTCTCTTGAAGGAGGAATCTCTACGTCTTCATTTTGAGAAGAAAGCTCTTCATACAATAGGTACCTTGCCCTTGGCAAGGTATCATATAATTTTTTATTCCCTTCAATAGAAATATGAAGTGGAGTTGGTGCCATAGATCTTTCCAACTCATGCAAAGGTTTTGAATGTTTATGTTTTCCTAGCTCAATCAAAGATGTTTCAGATTGTTTTACATCAAATCTCTTCACTAATATCTTAGTGAATCTTGTATAAGTAGCTATATTTGCATGATTGAATGAAGAAGATTCATAAAACCACCAAGTATGAGCCTTACCTTCAATATGCAGCGCTGCTATCCTAAGGGCTTCCTTTTTTGAAACTTGATGTAGATGCCGCATATGAGTCTAGCTGATCTATCCAATCCTTGGCTGTGCATGTGGAGGACCCCTCAAAATTTTGCAGAAAGAATCTACCTCTTATGCTTCTGTTGTGATTGTTGGGTCTTCTTCCCTCCTTGAGTTGGAAAAATTCTTGGAAGTTCAAGTGCTCCTTGAATCTCCAAGATTGAGATTCATACTCCTAAAGATAATCGCTCAAAGTCTCATCCTCTAGTGCATCTTCTTCCTCCATCTCTCTTGCATTACATTTGGGCATAATACTGTGCTATGGATCATAATGTGTGGCTGCATGCTCACACCCATCATGAAAAAATCTAGGGCTTGCTTCATATTCAAACCCCCTTGGAGATTCCCTACATATCTCCCTTCTCATCTGCTTGATATCTTCATTGATGCTCTGCATAGTTTGAAAAATAAGCTTTGAAAACTTCTCTTCCTCTCTTCCTCCAAATAATGGAGTCTTGTCTTTGTTTCTTCTGTACATCTTCTCTTCTTGTGAGAAGGTTCTCCTTATGGTGACATATTGGTTGAATGCACAAGCTGAGCCAAGATTATGCTTTGATACTGTTATCACTCAGGTTTTCCTTGAAGTTGTGGAAAAGGAAAGTATACCCGAGGTAACCACAAACCAACCTTCAGATGCAGAATCTAGCCAATCTGCATCCAGAGAGGGCTCTCTCTTTATAATTTATCTTTGTTCTTAGAAGGTTTTAGGCTAGTTATAGATCCAAGATTTTGTTTGAAAATGGTGGAATTCGCCAACTAAGGGCAAGGTTGAATATTTTCAGGCCATTGGGCTATGGAGTCAAAGGATGGCTTTACTGGATTTCTATTCTACACACAAGATGGCTTTGCAGGGCAAGATAGCCAAACAGAGAACAATCCTTAAAATTTAAAGTGGATGGAATGGATTTGAAGGGATGAAAGGCAATTAAGAATCTTTCACCATGTTCAAAAGAAAGAAATGATTACAAATAAAGAGCAGTGAAGAATTCTTTACTATAGTAATCAAAATGTTTAAATTAGCGAAGCAAGAGCAATTAAGAATTCGTTGCCTATAACTAATTTAGAGGAAAACATTTAGAATAATCACAACTGAACTCAGAGTACAATTAAGTAAATTCTGAGTTATTCTTTTATGTCAAGTGTTCAGAAATGGACACAATGATATTATAAACAAATATAAAACTTAAGACATAGGATAGAAAGACTTATTGAACTGCAGTCAGACACATGAATCCTGCAAAAAGTTCTGAGCTTCAAATTGTCATCCAGCAAGCCACAAATAAATTTCTCCAAAACGCTTTTATTCCAAAAACATCAATGTCACATCGAAGTAGTAGAATCCACCTTCAACACTCTCTTTGATGGTTTATTTATACAAAAAATGATTGAAAATATCTCATACTAACCTAGCCAATAATCTAGGGTGACTAATGAGTAATTTACAATAAAAAGGAGACAAATGGTCTCGTAGACAGAATAACAAGTAACTGCTGATGTGCTGTTTCCTTCCTTTGTGGATGTGCTGGAGGCAGGTGCTATAATAGGGCTTGATGCTGTCCCGTTGAGTAATTCTTTTGCTTGTCTGATACTCTTCATTTTTAATTATACTCTTTCGACTGCCCAACTGATACTCTTTAACCTGTGCTCCTTATTTATCTTTTACATGATGGTAAAAAGATCAAATTCTCTGCATAAAGATAAATTTTACAAAATTTCCAATAAGTCTTCCCACCATTGATCTTCTGATATTACGGTTCTTTTAAGTTTTCTCAATGTCTCATCGGCCTCTGTGTATCTGTAAAAAGTGGGCTGACTAGGGAACAAATACTTTATTTCATGCTCCAGATGAAACAAATTCTTCAATCTATCATAGAGATTCCTCCCTGTTGGCAATGTTGCTTGTGATGCATTGATAGAAATAACAGTTGTGTTATGAGCATGTATGTCTATTTTAGTAACATAGGTTTCCAAGTCCATTATCTTGTCACCTGCTAGCATAGGACTGGGTAACCCATTGTCTAATAAAACCTGAAATTTCCCTTTAAAAGCATTGATTTCTTCTAGCATATCTGAGCACTTTCTCTCCAAATTCTGCATAAGAGTTCTTTTGGTAAAAACTCTTTTTATTTCTAATATAGTGCCTGTTCTGTCATCAATTCCTAACTCTGAAAGCTGTTGCTTAGTCTGTGTGTTCAGAAACTGTATAAGTTGATTGGCTTGCTCAGGTCTGCTCTTTAATTCATCTCTTGTTTTGGCTATTTCTTCCTGAGCTACTTTGATCAAGTCATTTTGTTCAAAGATTGTTTGAACAAAAGACCAAATACTTTTTATTGACTCAATTATATTGTCCCAAAGAATTTCATTTATTTCTCTCAAAGGCTTTTCTAATGAAAGATCTTTTTCTAAAGCCTTAACTAATTTTTCCAATCTTTTAATCTCCCTGGTATTATCTGCAACAGTCCTTTTGGACATATCATATTTCTGCTCCAAGTTTTCTAACTGCAATTTTGTGGTTTTAAGTTCTGTGACCCTGAGTTTTAAACTTTCCATTTGTTTTACCAATTCATCAGAACTTAAACCAGAAGTGTCTACCCGTGCTGATTCTGTTTGTTGATCTGTTGTTGTGGTACCTGTAGTTGTAGTAGCTTCTGTGATGGATGCCTGCATGATAGATTCCTTTTCTTGTAAAGCTTGTTCCAACTCTTTCTCTGTTTCACTCAGTTGCTCAGTCATTTTTAAGAGCAACTCCATTATTTCTTCCTGTGAATTTTCCTTCAAGACTTCTTGAGTCTGGGGATGCCTTGAGGCTGGCAATTTCAGCTGCTTTCTCAATGCAACAATATCATCATCTTTCTTTTTTATTAGTGCCTCAATGCTTTTGATATCTTTGGGGTTGTGACCCAAACTGATGATTATGTCTTCCAGAGACTTTATTCTGTTATCTTTGGCTTGAGAAGAGGCCTTCTAAATTTGCAACTGGGTGCTTGTATTATTTAAATAATCTTGTAGCCTAAGGGCTGACATGGCCTTATCAGTAAGAGTGGAATATACCATTTCCCCAGTTTGTTTATGCAACTCTATCTGGTCCAGGGGATGAATGTCTTTTGCCAGGACCTCAAAATTGGTCCTAATATAACCAGCTGCTGTCGTGGGTTTGGGCACCTTGGATTTAAAATGACTCATCATCATCTTGCCTTGTTGAATGTCAAATGCTCACATTAACCTTTCCTGATTATGTGGAGCCATTTTCAGATATTGATCATATACCTTCATTCTCAATGGATCATTCTTTTCCTTTATATTAATGAAAGTTCTTTTTATATCACCTATATCTGTTTTTGGTGGCTTAAAAGAAGATACTTCAGTACTCAACTATTTTTGCAATGCTTTTCCTTTAGGGCCTGTGTGTGTTTCACTAACTGTGGCAGTTAGCTGACTGTCTTCTCTTTCATCATCAATTATCTCATCAATAATTTCCACTTCTGGAAGTGGATCGGGTTTCTGCTTTTTAGCTTGATGTAGCTCTGAGGATTCTCTGGGAGGAGTAGGATCTGGAACCTGCCTTTTCTTGCCTATTTCCGTGTTAGATGGAGTCTGTAATTCTGAAACTTCTGGATGATTAACTTGAGTAGGAGAAACCTGTGTCTGATCTGGTGCCCTGGAGGTTTGAGGTTTCTCTGTCATGACAAAATTTTCAATGACCTGTATTTCAGGTTCTTTCCCTTTACCTTTAGATTCAACTGCAATTGGTGAACTGATTTCCTGTAATCCCTTTTGGAGATTTCTTGCTGAAGAAGTGCCAATATGTTGTACCTGCACTTGCCCAAAAGATTCTAAGTCAAAGTTTTTCTCAAGGTCTTTTATAATTTTGTTCATTTTGTCTTCTTCACTATCTTCCTCCACTAGTGTTCCTTCCACCCATTCATCTTGATTAGCATATTGTTCTATTTCAGGAATCCTGTTGTGAAAGTATGGGGATGATTTGTTCTTCATTCTTTTATCACAGATAAAACTAAATGGATCATAAGGAACCCAACGGAAACTTCTTTGGAATTTGCAATGGCTTTGTAGTATATCTTCTGCTTCTCGCTCAGCATCCCTAGAGTTGCATATGAAGGGACCTAATTGACTTTTGATCCTGAGTTGGGCTTTCTTTTTCACACTACAAAAATGAATCATATCAGAATTATTCATTTGCCTGAAATATTCCAAGGCAAAAAGTCTCATGGGCACATATTTTGGCAACTTGAATGGATGCAATTCACATCCATATATTCTGATGACTGAATGATTTTGGTATAAATACCAGTCCCCAACTTTATATGTCCTGGAAAGCTGCAAAGTTTTCTTAATCTCATTACTGAGCCTTGGAGGGGAAATTCCAGTTAACAAGGTAGTTGCAAGGTATACAAAAAGATCGATGAACTCAGCATAAGAGTAGGGAGAATCATAAGAAGAATGAGTTATGGCAGACCAAAAAATAACTGATCTAGGGTTTCCCTTGGCATCAAGCTTTTTAACAGGAAAAGGGAACTTTTCTGATTGATAATAGATGAGGAGATGGTAAATAACTGAGGAATATTTAAACACTTTCTCATTATCTAGCTTCATGAACTGGTCATGGATTTTATTGGCAATGAAAGAAGCAAAGTCGTATTTTACTGCAGGAGGTTGCCCAGGAGTAAAGATAGACAGCAAGACCAAGGTTATTTCATCAACATATTCACTTGTATTGAAACCCATGATAAAGGATATCATGTTCAGGAGGAGTCTGCCTAAATTATTAAAGTAAGAAAAACCATATGGAGGGGACCCTTTATGTTGATGTTTAGGCAACATAAAAGTCTGGCAAATGCATTTTAGTTTTTCTCGGGACAGTTGGGTAGACTTTTCAAGGAGTTCTTCCATGGAAAAAGGAGCAAGATCTTGATCAGGTTCAAAATGGAGCATTGCATTGATGGCCTGAGGAGTGATGGGGAAAAGGATACTCTGATCAGGAGACAATACTGCCCTTTGAGTCGAATCATAGTTGGAATGACAGTAGTGGATGATTTCTGGGAAAATATAGACTGAGGGGATAAGATATCTTGGGAAATTGGATTCCCACAATCCAATGACATCCAGACCCTTTGAATAATCGTCTCTGCAGCGACAATAACTTCGAAGGGGGCTTTCATCAAAAACCAAGTCTTTAATTTGGAAGTCTTTATCAACTAAGGGCAAATATTCTAACTCTCTGTGGGGGGCATTCAATGGAGTTACCTTCAGGGCTACCGAGGCTTCCATTTTGGTTCTTGTGTATTGAAAATGGAAGTTTCTGGGTTTTCTTCATAGACCGGGTGCAATTTTAGTTTTAATGAGGGAAAATGGCAGAGTTGCAGGTTTGGGAGAACAATTCACAGTTTTAACAATCAGGGAATGATCTCAGCGATAAGATTTTAACACTGATCAAGTGGAAAAACAAGGAACACAGAGTTTCTTTCAAAGTTCGGAGCGCAACAGAATAAATACCTGTTTTCGGAGGCAAACTGGGATTTAACAGGTATCAAGTGGTGGCAAGAAGATGCTTGAACACTGGTCCGGTGGAATTCTCGAGAAAATTTGGATAGAACAGTAATTTTTAGTGAAATTTTGAATTTCGCAGAGGAAGGCGCAGTCGCTTTCAGCAATGAAAATGACAGAAAAAACACGAAATTTGTTTTATTTAAAAAGTCAAAAGGGATTTTTATTTTATCGAGGAATGACGTCATCGAGGTACGGGATGACATGTGGCAGGGGTCGGGCGGTAAGCGGTAATTTCCGCACCGCTTATGGGCAATGGCGGTTTTAAACGGGGAGGCAGCGATTCCATTTAGAAGTCAACATGTGGCCGGTGGCCTATTCCAAAACCACCGTGCCCCCACGGGTTATCGTTCGGATGTTGGAAGGCTAGCGGAATGAATGACGGTCGTAGATCTCGTAGCGGAAGATCGGACGGATGACAGAACGGGGAGATGGCAGGGGAGTTAACGCGCGGGCCTGACGTAATTAGTGGTTAATTAATCATTCCGGGCGGTGTCTGATTGGTGCAGATATCGGTTATTAATTAATCCAAGTAATTAATTAATCCCATTGATTTACGAAGGGTCGGGGTTCGGGGTTTTATTTATTTTTTGTTTTAAACATAAAATATATGTTTAAACTTTGTATTTTGTATATTTTATTATATGATAAATAAACCAATGTGTTTAACTTATCATAGGGGCGGGAATATTATATAATGATATATTTTAACCAAAGGGCACATAATGTGGGTTTGTTATGAATGCATGGGGAAATAAATACTTTGGTTAAAATCATAATAGATGAGTTTTTGGGATATTAGATAAAAGGAGTTAAGTACTATAGGATAAGGTCTTTTTATTAGGGATTTAATAAATAAATCAGAGGTTAATATGACAAAGGGAAAAGGAAAACTCAAAATACTTTACAAATCTAGGAAAGTGAAGATTTTTTTGAAGTAAATTACATCATCTCAATTTCAACACTTAAACATAGAATAGCAAGTGATTTTGAGGGGATTTTATGAAATATGGCATGATTTTCCTAAGTAAAATTGGATTTTACTTAGGAAAAGATTAAAGGTGAATGATTATAATGATAAATAACTTCAAGTACTTAGGTCTTTTTGATCATTAGGCCGAGGGTCCGGTCCCTCCAAAAGTCAAGGAAATGCCTTGAGCCCCTTTAATCTCCAAATACCTTAGCACTTTGGGGGAAATTAGTAAAAATCTTAGGGAGAAAGTGATGTGGGAAGTTAATGATTTTGACTTTGTTTTCTTTGAATTTTCCAGTGCATTTCTTGCTTCAGTACTTGTGATGAAAGTAAAGGAAAACACATTGAGCACCATCATTCATCACATGAAACTTTGCAACACCATCTACCTACCCTATCTACTTGACACTACCATTTTCTCTTCTTTATTAGGGTGCATTTAGACTTGCAAACCCTTATCAATCTTTTTCTTTTTACAAGGCAAATCTATCTAATTCTACCCTTATTACATCCAAGGGCTCAGATTAAACTGTTGAGCACCTTTTAATAACTCTACCTATCTACTTATCTGCCAAGATTAAACTATTTGGTCAGATATTTATTCTCTATTGTATAACATGAAATTGAAATATGAATAAGTCAAGTTTAAACAGTTTGACCCTTCATAAATTGTGGCAAAGTTTGACAAGCTGCACACAATTACTTATTTACAAAAATGAAATAGTAGTGGCATTTGGATTTTCACACTTTCCTTGGTCTATTTTTTGCTTGGGGTTCATTTCTTTCACTTTTTTGACCATTTTATTTTTCTTACCCTTTGATTTTTCTTTTAGGGTATACCCTCTTTACATTTTTTAAATTTTTTTGATTTTTTGGTTTTTAAAGAATATGGAACACCTTTGCTCAAGAAAAAGGTTTGAACATATTATAGAGTTCATTCAAGACAATCATGAAAAATGACACCTATTGGTAGAGGAGTCTAACACTGGCTCCACTTGGGGATGGCTTTTCCTTGTGAAAAGTCAAGAACAGCAGGTCAGATGCCTCAAATATGTCTTCAGTCTGAACATGTAATCTCCTTCTTCTGGTAGCTTTATTGTACATATGATAGTGAATTTTTTTGAAGCTTAGGGCCTTCACTTCGGGCTTCAACTTCAAGAAGTCACCATCCAATCAAAACTGATGCACTAGAAAAGGATATATTATGTACAAGTTAGAAAAATCAAAACATCCTAGTAAATAGGATCAAAATAGTGCTTTAGCATTCGACCATTGACTGGTCCTTCCTCAGCTTCTGAATTGTCCAAATTCTTCAAAAAGTATGTGTTGTTTCCCTGTAAGGCATGAATAATGTAAGGCCCTTTCCATAAGAAATAAAATTTCCCATGTTTCCCTTTCTCTTCTCTTCTGGAATCCCATCTTAGGACTTTGTCTCCTAGTTGAAAATCTTCTGCTTTAGTCCTTTTGTCAAACATTTTCTTTAACTTTCCCTGCAAGACTTGAGATCGTTGATATACTTCTTCTCTGGTTTGCTGCAAGTAGATTGTTTGGTTAATTCTTCTCTGAATATCATTTGGTTCTACTTGAGCCTCCTGAAGTAACTTCATAACAGTAATTCCTAAAGATGATGGGAATCTTGCTTCAATGCCATAAACTAATTCATATGGACTAGTCCCAATTGATTTCTTAGTTGTAAGTCTGTTTGCCCATAATGCATTGATAAGTTTCTTATGCCAATTCTTTTTATTTTCTTCCAATAACTTTTTGATTATATTAATAAGGCTTTTATTGAAGGATTCTGCTAGTCCATTACCCTGAGGGTTAATAGGCTATTGAATGGCCTAAAGTAATATGATATTTATTGCAGAAACTAATCATTTTCTTTGACTTAAATGCAGCAGAATTATCTGTTATAATTTTCTCTGGACAGCCAAATCTTGAAAGTATATTGGTTTCTAAAAACCCTATAATTACAGAATCATTGACCTGTCTGCATGGGATAGCTTCAATCCATTTGGTAAAGTAATCTGTGGCAGTTAAAATCCATCTGTGTTGCCCAGAAGAAGAGGGATGAATTTCTACAATAAAATCTAATCCCCATTGTTGAAAGGGTCTTTCTATGGAAATTGGTCTTAATGGTAAAGGTAACAACTTTCTTTTACCCTCAAAGATCTGACACTTATGACAAGTTGTTACAAATTTCTTAACATCTAAAAACAAGGTTGGCCAGTAAAAACCAGCCCTTAAGATTTTGTCTGCAGTTGATTTCCAGTAGAGATGTCCACCACAATCCCCTGCATGAAATTCATTAAGTGCCTTGTCAGCTTCATCTTTCAATAGACAATTTAATAAGATTCCTTCATGATTTTTCTAAAATAAAGTGCCATCTAAAATACAATATTTTAAAGATGTCATTTTCAAAAATCTTTGTTTTGTTCTGGACAACCTTGGAGGAGCTTGCAGGTTTAGCAAAACATGAATGATATCAGTGTACCAGGGAGAATCTATGAAAGCTTGACTGATCTGTGGAGTCGCCATCTCCTGTTCGTCATCCAGTTCGTTAATGTCTAAGGCTTGGAAATTAGTTTCAGTCATGAGTTGAGCCAAACCTTGACCTTTTATGAGTTTTTTTGGTTTAATTTCAATATCATATTCCAAAATGGTAGCTATCCACTTACCTCTTTTGCCTTCAATGCCATCTTGAGTCAAGATGTCTTTAACTACAACATTAGGCACATAAGCTATCACATGAGAATATAATATGTAAATTCTGAAATCTTTAATTGCTTTTACCAATGCGAAAGCCTGTTTCTCCATGATATTGTATTTCAAAGATGCATCTCTAAGTGCTTTACTAAAAAAGGCAATTGGTTTTTCACATCCCTGATCATCTTTTTGTAGTAAAACAGCTGCAATTGTATGTTCAGAAGCAAATGAAAAAATAATGAAATCTCTATCAAACTTTGGACTGGTAAGAACTGGTGTCCTAGTTAAAGCCATTTTAATTTCCTCAAATGATTGCTTGGCTTCTACAGTCCATTCAATGCTTGAATCTTTTTTAAGCATGTTAGTAAGCAATCTAAGTAATTCAGCTAAACTGGAAATAAATCTTCTCAAGAAATTAATCTTTCCTATGAAAGCTTGAAGTTCTTTTATATTTCTGGGATGGGGTATCTGCAAAATTGCTTGTATTCTTTCAGGGTCAATTCGAATGCCATCTTTAGAAATGATGTGACCTAAGAGCTTTCCTTCGTCCAAACCAAACAATGAATTTTTAGGATTTAAGGAAATACCATATTTTCTGCACTTTATAAACACTTGCCTTAGATGATCTAAATGTTGTTGATCAGTTTTGGAAAAAACTGTTAAATCATCTAGATAAATTACCAGAAAATCATGTATTTATTTAGCAAAAGCAATGTCCATTGCTCTCTGAAATGTAGCTCCTGCATTCTTGATTCCAAATGGCATCTTGACATATTTAAAAGTACCCCATGGTGTTGTAAATGTTGTTTTATCTTGATCATCAGGATGAACCAGAATCTGGTTATACCCTGAAAATCCATCCAGAAGAGATATTCTTGAAGATCCCACTACCCTCTGTAGAATATGGTCCATTTTAGGCAAAGGATAGTTATCTTTCAAAGAAACTTTATTTAAATTTCTCAAATCGACACAGAGTCTAATTTCTCCAGTTTTCTTTCTTGTTGGTACTAGATTAGAAACCCATTCAGAGAACCTAATAAGAGCTATAATCCCTGCTTCAAACATCCTTTTAATTTCTTTTTCAATTGAAGGTAGTAAAACAGGATTGATCCTTCTAAGTTTTTGTTTAAAAGGTTTCTGATCTGGTCTCAAAGGTATAGTGTGTTGAATTATGGATGTATCATATGCTTTAAGATCTTCATAACTCCAGGCAAAAACGTCCTGGAATTCCTTTAAGAGTTCAACATATTTAACCTTTTGATCTTCTGGTAGAGATTTGGATAATTTAACCATTTTAGGATCTTCTGGGGTTCCTAAATTGCATTCTTCAATATCAGCCTTGACAGGCTCCATTTTGGGTCTAAATGGAATATCATTTGAGTCAAAAAGATCCTCCAAAGGAGTTAATCCCTTGGGTAAATGATTGTCTTTCAGATTAATGATTTCAGTTTTATCTTCTATGATCTCATCAAATTCCATTTGTATCAAATCCTGCATATCTTTTTCTGTGAATGTGGTTGGGTGAAGCATGTGAATTGCAGTTTCTTTAGAAATATCTGTTTTTTGTTATTTTTCTTGATCAGATTCATTGATTGCTATGTCCTCATCTATATTACTGTTAGAAAACTCATTTTCTAATGTCAAAAAACTATTGATTTGATTACTATTTACAAATACTTGCCAATTCATTAGATTGTCCGGTATAGCAGGTCTATGTCTAATCTCAGCTGTGAACTGATGATTAGGTCCGAAAGGAAATTTACATGTGCTAGCGAACATTGCAAGACTATGAGCATGCAAATTTTGTTTCCTTGGAATTTTGGCAAGTTGAGCTTGTAGAAAAGTGTTGAGAATTTCCACAACTATTTCTCTGTATTGTTTCAATCTGGGATCTTTAGTTGAACATTCACCATTAATCTGTTGGATAATTAATTCAGAGTCTCCTATGATTGATACCCTAATTGCTCCTAGCTTTTTGGCATGTTTAAGGCCTAGCAAAAGGGCTTCATACTCAGCCATGTTGTTAGTGCATTTAAAATTCAGTCTATAAGAATGACCTTCGGCATGATCGTTTTCAACATTATGTAACCAAATTCCAGCTCCTGCTCCTAACTTGTTTACTGAGCCATCAAATTCTAAATGCCACCGAATTTCATGTTCATAATCTTCATCAACTGTTTTAACATGTTTCTTAACAGGAGCTAGTTGTTTAGCTTTTTCTGGTAGTTCTTGGTTGTCTGAAATTTCTTGAATTTGAACAGTGGATTTAGTTGTAGTTTCCTTTTCAGGTGCTTCTAGTTCAGTTGGAAGGTCCTTTTCAGCATTATAAAGGATGAAAGAATCCATATCAGAATGTATTGAATAGACAGGGAAGTTTTCAGGCTTCTCATGACTACTGACTAAGTATTTCATCAAGGTTTCTCTGTATAATCTCTTAGGTTGACCAAATACTGAAATAGTGGCATATGACATGTCTAGTTGAATAGATCCTCCAAGTTTAGCACCCCAGGATCTGGACAATAACATACCATATTTAGGAGGGATATCAGCCACTACTATATCCATCAAAACAGACTTTGCAGGGTATTGCACCAAAGTGACACACAGATCTTTAATCAAACCTAAACATCTTACCTGACTAGAGTCAAAAGAAAACAAATCTTTATATGGTCTGGTAATGTCTAAATTTAATCTTTCCATCACAGCTTTTGGCATCAAATTGTGGGATGCTCCAGAATCAAGCATAGCATTGTGGAGAATTTTGTCATGAACGTTCAAGCTCACATAAAATGGAGGAGTTCCTCCACTTTCTGGTTTGCCATTTACCTCGGGGCCAAAAAGGAGTTTGGGTTGATCATCAAGAATATTCACTGAATCATCCATTCCAGTAATGTTAATGTTTAAAGATTTTCTGATTTGACTTCTATAGACATCATGTTTAGCCAATTCTGATAAAGGAACAGCTATCTTTAGTTTGCCTATTTCAACCTCTAGATTGAAAGATTTTTATGTTTGAGCTTTAATGTTTTGCACAGTTGGGTTTTCTCTATTTTTTGGGTCTTCAACATTTTTCTCTTTTTCATGAGTGAAATTTTGATTTGAAGGTTTCTCTGAACTGACTTCTACTGTTTCTTCTACATTTCCTATAGGAGGAAAGGTATTAGATTGTTGTTTATTGTTTGGTTGGTTGTCAGACACGTCTTCAATTATTGGATTTGAAGGGTTAGGAGTTGTCCTAGACAGAATTTGTACAGGGGGGATGTTAACTTTACCTTTGACATTTTGTTTTACAGTTTTCTGTTTGCTATTCTCTGGCACATCAATCCGTCTGCTTCTCAAATTATACTGTTTATGAACCTCATAAATTGTTGTGTCATAGCCTTCTTTGAAATCAAAAGTTTCTCCTGAATGAGTTTGGAATGTTTCAAGGATGTGATTCTCCTGATCATCCTGAGATAAGAAAAATTCTGGTTCATTTTGTTTTTCATTCACATTATTTATTTCGACATCCTCAGTAGGTTCTTCAGAGGTTGAACCTTCAACAAAGTTTTCTTGGAAAGGTGGCCTGATATTTTGGTTAGGGACATTCTTCCCAATGTTTTGGTTCTGATTTCTCCTAAAGTTTGGGTTTCTCACAACATTTTGATTATCACCGGTAGACTTTCTTTCGATTGTCTCCACTCTGTCTCCTAATATTTCCATACCTTTAATTATTGCATCCATCTTTCTTTCAAAAGCTGAAGGTTCTTCATTCATAGGCATTCTTCTTTCTGCCCTAGCTCTGGCTCGTTTTTCTATAATATTTTCTTCTACACTCACCACTATGCTTTGCATTTCCTCTAGGGTTTGGGGAGCTCTTTCCCTGAGTGAATAAGCTATGTCAGAGTCAAAACCATCTGGAAATTTGACCAATACAGAGTCAGGAGGAGGTCTAAGGTTTTGAGGAACAGCGTTGTAGGCTTCATTGAATCTTATGATGTAATCTTGCACGGTTTCATTAGGTCTTCTTCTCAAATTTTCAAATTCTGATAGGATCTGAAGAGGGTCTTTCTTCTTCTCCCATCTATTCAAAAATTCTCTATACAAAGCTGGTAAATCAGCAATACTGTTTGGAGCAAGGGCCCTAAACCATGTCCTAACTTCCCCAGTAAGACTCTGAACAAAAATTCTCATTCGGACATCATCAGTGTCAATTTCATAGAACTCAAAGTAATCAGTCATCCTTTTGGTATGTTGTTGAGCTGTATAAGTACCTGATCCATCAAAAGGTGTGATCTTACTCTGATAATCTTGAGGCAAGGCAACAGGGTTGTTAGGCAACCTTAAAGGGGCATATCTATTGGCCATTAGAAGATATAGTGGGATAACATGAGTTGATGGTCTGGTAGGAGGGGATGGTGGAGTAGAAGGAGTGACAGGTGTTTGAAAATCTTGAGAAAAAGTAATTGAACTTGGGGAAGCTTCGGTAATTACAGAGATGTTTGAACTTTCTTCAAAGGTCTGTTCAGATTGAATAGAGTTTTGTAACTGTTTGTCTAGGTGATATGAAACAAATCTGAATTGCAAATCTTCAAAAAAAAATGGATCTGGAACTAATCTGGATAATTCAGTTTCAGAAAAATTTACAAATAAGGATGTTTCAAAACGCTCATCAAAAGAGATTTCGTCAAAATATATTATCTTGACAGGGCAGGACTGTGATCTAGAAAGAGGTCTGGAACTTCCAGAACTCTCTTGACTTCCTCTTTCAGAACTTTCTTGACTTCCTTGTGTTCTAAAAATCCTAGGAATCAGATTTGGATTTTCAAATATTGGTGGTGGATTAGGGTCAGGATTTGACCTAGTATGACGAATCCTTTCTGAAGCCAGTTTTCCTAGATGATATATGTTTTTGTATTTTTGGTCTTAATTGAAATGAAAATACAACTTCAATCAACTCTTCAAGAAATAATGATTTATGATTAAAATTTTCTCAAAGATTTTATTGAACTAGAGAGTCTGATTAAACATTTTGAAACTAAGGTTCAAAGTATAAGCTAAATCAGAGATAGACTGAAGCAGCATTTATTTACTATGCAGTTGCAAGGAAAAATCATTTCAAAGGCTATCTGGCTGATTTTCAGACTCTGTCTATAGCTTATAAGTGAACGATATTAACAAATAAAAAATGATTCAGGTCCCCAGTATGGTCGCCACTATGTTATCACTCAGGTTTACCTTGAAGTTGTGGAAAAGGAAAGTATACCCGAGGTAACCACAAACCAACCTTCAGATGCAGAATCTAGCCAATCTGCATCCAGAGAGGGCTCTCTCTTTATGATTTGTCTTTGTTCTTAGAAAGTTTTAGGCTAGTTATAGATCCAAGAGTTTGTTTGAAAATGGTGGAATTCGCCAACTAAGGGCAAGGTTGAATATTTTCAGGCCATTGGGCTATGGAATCCAAGGATGGCTTTACTGGATTTCTATTCTACACACAAGATGGTTTTGTAGGGCAAGGTAGCCAAACAGAGAACAATCCTTAAAATTTAAAGTGGGTGGAATGGGTTTGAAGGGATGAAAGGCAGTTAAGAATCTTTCACCATGTTCAAAAGAAAGAAATGAAATGATTACAAATAAAGAGCAGTGAAGAATTCTTTATTATAGTAATCAAAATGTTTAAATTAGCGAAGCAAGAGCAATTAAGAATTCGTTGCTTATAACCAATTTAGAGGAAAACATTTAGAATAATCACAACTGAACTCAGAGTACAATTAAGTAAATTCTGAGTTATTCTTTTATGTCAAGTATTCAAAAATGGACACAATGATATTATAAACAAATATAAAACTTAAGACATAGGATAGAAAGACTTATTGAACTGCAGTCAGACACATGAATCCTGCAAAAAGTCCTGAGCTTCAAATTGTCATCCAGCAAGCCACAAATAAATTTCTCCAAAACGCTTTTATTCCAAAAACATCAATGTCACAGCGAAGTAGTAGAATCCACCTTCAACACTCTCTTTGAGGGTTTATTTATACAAAAAATGATTGAAAATATCTCATACTAACCTAGCCAATAATCTAGGGTGACTAATGAGTAATTTACAATAAAAAGGAGACAAATGGTCTCATAGACAGAATAACAAGTAACTGCTGATGTGCTGTTTCCTTCCTTTGTGGATGTGCTGGAGGCAGGTGCTATAATAGTGCTTGATGCTGTCCCGTTGAGTAATTCTTTTGCTTGTCTGATACTCTTCGTTTTTAATTATACTCTTTCGACTGCCCAACTGATACTCTTTAACCTGTGCTCCTTATTTATCTTTTACATGATGGTAAAAAGATCAAATTCTCTGCCTAAAGATAAATTTTACAAAATTTCCAATAAGTCTTCCCACCATTGATCTTCTGCTATTACGGTTCTTTTAAGTTTTCTCAATGTCTCATCGGCCTCTGTGTATCTGTAAAAAGTGGGCTGACTAGGGAACAAATACTTTACTTCATGCTCCAGATGAAACAAATTCTTCAATCTATCATAGAGATTCCTCCCTGTTGGCAATGTTGCTTGTGATGCATTGATAGAAATAACAGTTGTGTTATGAGCATGTATGTCTATTTTAGTAACATAGGTTTCCAGGTCCATTATCTTGTCACCTGCTAGCATAGGACTGGGTAACCCATTGTCTAATAAAACATGAAATTTCCCTTTAAAAGCATTGATTTCTTCTAGCATATCTGAGCACTTCCTTTCCAAATTCTGCATAAGAGTTCTTTTGGTAAAAACTCTTTTTATTTCTAAGATAGTGCCTGTCCTGTCATCAATTCCTAAATCTGAAAGCTGTTGCTTAGTCCGGGTGTTCAGAAACTGTATAAGTTGATTGGCTTGCTCAGGTCTGCTCTTTAATTCATCTCTTGTTTTGGCTATTTCTTCCTGAGCTACTTTGATCAAGTCATTTTGTTCAAAGATTGTTTGAACAAAAGACCAAATACTTTTTATTGACTCAATTATATTATCCCAAAGAATTTCATTTATTTCTCTCAAAGGCTTTTCTAATGAAAGATCTTTTTCTAAAGCCTTAACCAATTTTTCCAATATTTTAATTTCCCTGGTATTATCTGCAACAGTTCTTTTGGACATATCATATTTCTGCTCCAAGTTTTCTAACTGCAATTTTGTGGTTTTAAGTTCTGTGACCCTGAGTTTTAAACTTTCCATTTGTTTTACCAATTCATCAGAACTTAAACCAGAAGTGTCTACCCGTGCTGATTCTGTTTGTTGATCTGTTGTTGTGGTACCTGTAGTTGTAGTAGCTTCTGTGATGGATGCCTGCATGATAGATTCCTTTTCTTGTAAAGCTTGTTCCAACTCTTTCTCTGTTTCACTCAGTTGCTCAGTCATTTTTAAGAGCAACTCCATTATTTCTTCCTGTGAATTTTCCTTCAAGACTTCTTGAGTCTGGGGATGCCTTGAGGCTGGCAATTTCAGCTGCTTTCTCAATGCAACAATATCATCATCTTTCTTTTTTATTAGTGCCTCAATGCTTTTGATATCTTTGGGGTTGTGACCCAAACTGATGATTATGTCTTCCAGAGACTTTATTCTGTTATCTTTGGCTTGAGAAGAGGCCTTCTAAATTTGCAACTGGGTGCTTGTATTATTTAAATAATCTTGTAGCCTAAGGGCTGACATGGCCTTATCAGTAAGAGTGGAATATACCATTTCCCCAGTTTGTTTATGCAACTCTATCTGGTCCAGGGGATGAATGTCTTTTGCCAGGACCTCAAAATTGGTCCTAATATAACCAGCTGCTGTCGTGGGTTTGGGCACCTTGGATTTAAAATGACTCATCATCATCTTGCCTTGTTGAATGTCAAATGCTCACATTAACCTTTCCTGATTATGTGGAGCCATTTTCAGATATTGATCATATACCTTCATTCTCAATGGATCATTCTTTTCCTTTATATTAATGAAAGTTCTTTTTATATCACCTATATCTGTTTTTGGTGGCTTAAAAGAAGATACTTCAGTACTCAACTATTTTTGCAATGCTTTTCCTTTAGGGCCTGTGTGTGTTTCACTAACTGTGGCAGTTAGCTGACTGTCTTCTCTTTCATCATCAATTATCTCATCAATAATTTCCACTTCTGGAAGTGGATCGGGTTTCTGCTTTTTAGCTTGATGTAGCTCTGAGGATTCTCTGGGAGGAGTAGGATCTGGAACCTGCCTTTTCTTGCCTATTTCCGTGTTAGATGGAGTCTGTAATTCTGAAACTTCTGGATGATTAACTTGAGTAGGAGAAACCTGTGTCTGATCTGGTGCCCTGGAGGTTTGAGGTTTCTCTGTCATGACAAAAGTTTCAATGACCTGTATTTCCCGTGCTCCTTCTCACTTAGATTCAACCGCAATCGGGTGAACCGACGTAATCCCTTGAGACTTATGTCAAGAAGTGCCAATATGCTGTACCTGCACTTGCCCAAAATATTCCAAGTCAAAGTTTTTCTCAAGTTCTTTTATAATTTTGTTCATTTTGTCTTCTTCACTATCTTCCTCCACTAGTGTTCCTTCCACCCATTCATCTTGATTAGCATATTGTTCTATTTCAGGAATCCTGTTGTGAAAGTATGGGGATGATTTGTTCTTCATTCTTTTATCATAGATAAAACTAAATGGATCATAAGGAACCCAACGGAAACTTCTTTGGAACTTGCAATGGCTTTGTAGTATATCTTCTGCTTCTCGCTCAGCATCCTTAGAGTTGCATATGAAGGGACCTAATTCACTTTTGATCCTGAGTTGGGCTTTCTTTTTCACACTACAAAAATGAATCATATCAGAATTATTCATTTGCCTGAAATATTCCAAGGCAAAAAGTCTCATGGGCACATATTTTGGCAACTTGAATGGATGCAATTCACATCCATAGATTCTAATGACTGAATGATTTTGGTATAAAAACCAGTCCCCAACTTTATATGTTCTTGAAAGCTGCAAAGTCTTCTTGATTTCATTACTGAGCCTTGGAGGAGGAATTCCTGTCAATAAGGTAGTTGCAGGATATACAAAAAGATCGATGAACTCAACATAGGAATAGGGAGAATCATAGGAAGAATGAGTTATGGCAGACCAAAAAATAACTGATCTAGGATTTCCCTTGGCATCAAGCTTTTTAACAGGGAAGGGAAGCTTCTCTGATTGATAATAGATGAGGAGATGATAAATAACTGAGGAATATTTGAACACTTTCTCATTATCTAGCCTCATGAACTGGTCATGGATTTTATTGGAAATGAAGGATGCAAAATGATATTTTACTATAGGAGGTTGCACAGGAGTAAAGATAGACAGCAATACCAAGGTTATTTCATCAACATATTCACTTGTATTGAAACCCATAACAAAGGATATCATATTGAGGATAAGTCTGCCCAACTTGTTAAAGTAAGCAAAACCATATGGAGGTGGCCTCTTAGGTTGATGTTCAGGCAACATAAAAGTCTGGCAAATGCGTTTCAATTTTTCTGGAGACAGTTGATTAGACTTTTCAATCAGTTCTTCCATAGACAAGGGAGTTAGCTCTTGATCAGGTTCAAAATGTAGCATTGCATTGATGGCCTGAGGAGTGATGGGGAAAAGAACACTTTGGTCAGGGGGCATCACTGCTCTTTGAGTTGGATCATAGTTAGAATGGCAGTAGTGGATAATTTCTGGGAAAATGAGGACTGAGGGGATGAGATATCTCGGGAAATTGGATTCCCACAATCCAATGACATCCAATCCCTTCGAATAATCGTCTCTGCAGCGGAAATAACTTCGAAGGGGGCTTTCATCAAAAACCAAGTCTTTAATTTGGAAGTCTTTATCAACTAAGGGCAAATATTCTAACTCTCTGTGGGGGGCATTCAATGGAGTTACCTTCAGGGCTACCGAGGCTTCCATTTTGGTTCTTGTGTATTGAAAATGGAAGTTTCTGGGTTTTCTTCATAGACCGGGTGCAATTTTAGTTTTAATGAGGGAAAATGGCAGAGTTGCAGGTTTGGGAGAACAATTCACAGTTTTAACAATCAGGGAATGATCTCAGCGATAAGATTTTAACACTGATCAAGTGGAAAAACAAGGAACACAGAGTTTCTTTCAAAGTTCGGAGCGCAACAGAATAAATACCTGTTTTCGGAGGCAAACTGGGATTTAACAGGTATCAAGTGGTGGCAAGAAGATGCTTGAACACTGGTCCGGTGGAATTCTCGAGAAAATTTGGATAGAACAGTAATTTTTAGTGAAATTTTGAATTTCGCAGAGGAAGGCGCAGTCGCTTTCAGCAATGAAAATGACAGAAAAAAAACGAAATTTGTTTTATTTAAAAAGTCAAAAGGGATTTTTATTTTATCGAGGAATGACGTCATCGAGGTACGGGATGACATGTGGCAGGGGTCGGGCGGTAAGCGGTAATTTCCGCACCGCTTATGGGCAATGGCGGTTTTAAACGGGGAGGCAGCGATTCCATTTAGAAGTCAACATGTGGCCGGTGGCCTATTCCAAAACCACCGTGCCCCCACGGGTTATCGTTCGGATGTTGGAAGGCTAGCGGAATGAATGACGGTCGTAGATCTCGTAGCGGAAGATCGGACGGATGACAGAACGGGGAGATGGCAGGGGAGTTAACGCGCGGGCCTGACGTAATTAGTGGTTAATTAATCATTCCGGGCGGTGTCTGATTGGTGCAGATATCGGTTATTAATTAATCCAAGTAATTAATTAATCCCATTGATTTACGAAGGGTCGGTGACGGAGACTCGTGGTTTTATTTATTTAAACATATAAAATATATAAGCTCAAGTTTTTCATATATGTTTTTATTATATGATAAATCAATCAATGTGATTAACTTATCAAGGTATGAATATTATATAATGATATATTTTAACCAAAGGAACTTAATGTGGTTTTTATGAATAATTGGGAAATAACTACTTTGGTTAAAATTTTATAATAGATGTGGCTTTTGGGATATTAGATAAAAGGAGTTATATACTATAGGATAAGGTCTTTTACTAGGATTTAATAAATACATCAGAAGTTAATATGACAAAGGACAAGGTAAACTCAAAACATTTTGCAAATCTAAAAAAGTGAAGATTTTTGAAGTAAATTACATCATCTCAATTTCAACACTTAAAAATAGAATAGCAAGTGATGTTGAGGGTTTATCAGAATTTTTGCATGATTTCTGCTAAAATTGGATTTTACTTAGGAAAAGTGAATGAGTGCAATGATGGATAACTTCAAGTACTTAGGTCTTTTTGATCATCAGGCCGAGGGTCCGGTCCCTCCAAAAGTCAAGGAAATGCCTTGAGCCCCTTTAATCTCCAAATACCTTAGTACTTTGGGAAATTAGTAAAAATCTTAGGGAAAAAGTGATGTGGGAAGTTAATGATTTTGACTTTGCTTTCTGTGAATTTTCCAGTGTATTTTCTGCTTCAGTACTTGTGATGAAGGTAAAATATTAAACATATTTAGTACCATCATTCATCACATAAAACTTTGCAACACCATCTACCTACCCTATCTACTTGACACTACCATTTTCTCTTCTTTATTAGGGTGCATTTAGACTTGCAAACCCTTATCAATCCTCTTTTCTTTTACAAGGAAAATCTATCTAATTCTACCCTTATTACATCCAAGGGCTCAGATTAAACTGTTGAGCACCTTTTATTAACTCTACCTATCTACTTATCTGCCAAGATTAAACTGTTTGGTCAGATATTTATTCTCTATTCTACAACATGAAACTGATACATGAATGAGTCAAGTTTAAACAGTTTGACTCTTCATAAATTGTGGCAAAAGTTTTGACAAGCTGCTCACAATTGCTTTATTACAAAAATGAAATAGTAGTGGCATTTGGATTTGCACACTTTCCTTGGTCTATTTTTCTTGGGGTTCATTTCTTTCACTTTTTTGACCATTTTATTTTTCTTACCC
Source organism: Pinus albicaulis (assembly GCA_034641835.2). NCBI lineage: Eukaryota > Viridiplantae > Streptophyta > Pinopsida > Pinales > Pinaceae > Pinus > Pinus albicaulis. The sequence continues at coordinate 944,686,512 of CM076571.1, read as the reverse complement.
TTTGATTTTTCTCTTAGGGTATACCCTCTTTACATTTTTTAAAATTTTTTGATTTTTTGGTTTTTAAAGAATATGGAACACCTTTGCTCAAGAAAAAGGTTTGAACATATTATAGAGTTCATTCAAGACAATCATGAAAAATGACACCTATTGGTATAGGAGTCTAACAGATACCACTGTAATATTCCCAAATGGGGAAAGCATCAATATAGCTCATACAATGAAAGCAGAAGCAAATATTTAACACATGTAACCATGAGACCAATATGGAGTTATAACATTATGTATTAGAGTAGAAAATCAATACAAAATAGTGAGGCATAAATCATATACAATGAGGAAACAAGCCTCCCATAAGAAATCACTCCCAAATATGAGCTGTTGTTACAATACAAAATGCCGGAGAGAAACTACAACATAGTCATATTAAGAATAACTATATTTGGAGATGATAAAATGATATATAAATATTGATATAGGCTCTAATAGAGTCTAAACATACAGATCTAGGCACTAGATCAGCTTTCCAAGACAACCCAAGAGGGTTTCCAGAAAATGCACACAATGTGCCAATGTAAGCTGCAGCACTAGGGCTGAAGATATGCTGCAACAACAAAAATGAGAATATATGGCTGAAAATGATGTAGAAAAATACAGATCTTCTCCAATAGATCCTCTAGATGAAAGAATGGCTCCTCCACTGAAGAGATCACCTCCCAAAACAATTACTGCAACTACCCCTGCAACTCCTCCCTAAAATAATGCAGATTAGGGCTGAAACTGCGCTATAGGGGATAAATACTCCTTAGCCTACTGCTGAATGTGTCAATAAAGCTCAAGGGGCTTCTTTACATGCCTTCCAATGGATGGAAACCTTCCTCCACTGCAAAACTAGCTCTGAAGACACCTAACCTAATTCTCCACTGCTGCACCCTGCAACACAACACAATATTCTGCAGAAACTGTGCTATAGCTGAAGACTGTAGCTTAGCCTTAAGCCTGAGTGTGGAAATGAAGCGCAATGCTCCTCCAAGATGCCTCTCAAGGAAAGAGATGGGATTCCCACTCGGAAACACCCTGTGCTAAACAACACTGCAAACTCAACTAAACAGCTGAAGAATGCCAAAAGTCTAAATGGACCATATAAAAAATAATAATATAAAACATAACCCCATATGGCTTCCATCCTATTTATTATATAGGTTATGAGCTTCCTTGCCCTTAGCCCCACTCCATTATGTCATTTCCTCCATTGAATCAATCTCCCTCCAAAACTGCGTTATTCCTCATTTAATGTCCACTCCTCCATAACATCGTTGTTGATTTGGTCAAAGTTTACCTATTCAACATGATCCAACCTCTGTTCATACTCAAAGGTGCTTTATTTAGCTTCTTATAAGCTCTCCTTTCACACTTGAAGTGGTTTTATTGCTACTAAGGATATTTATGGGCCTCCCCACCCATTTATTCACCTACCTAGTGACAAAATAATCTATAATATTCCATTTAGCTAAAAGCTAAATTTTAGGAATATTACAACAATGCTCCAATACAATAGGCTCTTACACTGTAGGGTCCAACCCCTAATACTTCCAATACATGAATTATTTAACTGCAAACTACATCTATTGCCCTATCTACTTCGACAACGTTTGATTAATTACAACTAAGCAAAAATTAGACAAGTGTGGCCATGCAATGGCCACGAAAAAATACATCTAACAAGCATCGCTTATGATATTAACTCTGGAAGCTCTTCATGAATTAAAAGGTAAGCCCAAAGTGGTTGAGGTGGTCCTAAGGAGGCAACGATCAATGGCTCTGACATCTGGCTCCACCCTTTCGACCACCTTTGCTGGATCATTAAATATGATGTGGTGCTGGCAATTTTAGTTGATCAGTGGATGTGCTGACATGCTCGTTGTGCCTTTCACTCTTGGCACACTCTTTCTTACTTAGAATCCTTGTCCCTACGACCTGACGATACAGTTCATCCACCTCTATATATTTTCTGAAAGTGGGCTTGGTGAGGAAAACATGTTTCAGTTCATGTTGGATGAAGATGTCATTGCTCAATAGTTCCATAACAACTTTTCTGGTCACATTTCCCTTGATGTTGGAGAATTTTGTGGTGTCTTTAGCTGTATCCCTGAGCTTGGTCATGTAATATCCCTTCTGGACCAACTTATTATTAATAAAATATAGTGAAGGAAAACCTTTTTCCCTCAAGGGCTCAATCCCGTTGAAAAATATTCCAATGGCCACGTCCAATTCGTGACACTTCTCCTCTAGCTTCCTCACCAAGTTCCTCTTAGTGAGGACCATTTTCACTTCTAGTATGGTCTCTGTCCTATCATGTACATCTAGTTCTTCAAGCTCATAACTGGTTTTGGAGTTCAAAAACTTTATGATTTTGAGGGCTATGGTAGGCATATTCCCCAACTCCTGATTGGCCTTTTCAATAGCCACCCTGCACTTGTCAATCAACTATTTCTTCTAAAAAATGATGTGGATGGAGTTCCATATTTCATCCAATGAACCTATGATACTGCCCTATATGATCAGCTTCATTTGGCCCAAAATGCTATTGGCTGAAAATTCCTTCTCTGCCTTCTCCAACCTTTCAATCTGATTTTTGGCTATCTCATGGGAAGTTTCTGATCTTTCCTTTTGATCCCTCAGGATGTCTATCTGTTCCTCCAAATTATTTATCTCTTGTGACTATAAGGTCATAATTTCCATGGCCTTGGATAGATGATTTTTCCCACTTGATGCTCCAACAGTTGCTGGAAAAGATGATGGAATTGATGAAATGGGCACAACCTCTAATGGGATGAGTTCCACATGGGCTTCTTCTTCTTTCTCCTTCAACAACGTCTCCATCTTTCTATCCATTTTCTTGATTTGGGCAGACTGTTCCATTATTAACTTCATTAACTCAATCTTATGTGACTCATTTTCTTCAATGCCTTTAGCCAAGGGGTCTTCTGCAGTTGGCATTTTAAGTTGTTTCTTGAGGGTCGCTATGTCAACATTCTTTTTCTTTAAAATCTCCTCCATAGCTTGGAGATTGGTTGGGTCATACCCCATCTTCACTATCAAATCCTCCAAAGCTTTGATTCTTGAGTCTTTAGCCATAGCAGAATTTTTCTCCATTTTGAGCTGTGATTGGGTATTGACTAAAGATACCTGGAGTTTTGAAAAGCTCATGGCAGTGCTTGTCAAGGTGGAGGCCACCATCTCTTCGGTCTGCTTGTGTAGTTCCATTTGGTCAATAGGGTGGTTGTCCTTGGTACTAAATTCAAATGATGCCTTCTTGTATTTTCTTGCTCCTTGATGCTGTGGCACTAGGGCTTCTATAAATTCCATTTTCATCCTCCCCTTTTCAGTATCAAATGCAGACAACAGCCTACTTTGTGAACTTGAGGTCTATTTCCATAATTGGTTGTAGGTGTTAGTCTTTAGTACCTCATTACTCAAATTTATTTCTCTGAATATTTCATACACTGATTTTTCTTGGCCTTATATGGTAGGCCTGGAATTAGATGTCTGTAGACCCTGTTGCTGAATAGACTTTGTGGCTGAAGTGATAGGGGAGGCCACTGTTTGACCACCTACTAGAGATTACCTAAGGGTGTCTATAATATGAATCACTGCATGCTACTCTGATTCACCTCCTTGATAGATATCCATGTGAATTTTGGCCCACTTACTATATTTCAGTTTGAATTCTTTGCTAGAGGTATTAGTCACCGAAGGTGACTAATCCTCTCTTGGTCTCTTGATCCCTATCTCTTTCTCTTGCTCTTTCCCCTTGTCTTCTTTATCTTCTGCACCCTTCCTTTCTTGTGGGGTTGGGTTTTGGATGCGTGAGGTGGAAATCACCTACTCTTCATATTCCTGTAGGGTGTTGGTCACCCATTTTTCTTGATTTGCATACTTCTCAATTGCAGTCTTGTGTGTGTGGACATAGGGTGTGGACCTGTTTTCCACCGTTTTCTTGGAGACGATCCCTGCAGGGTCATAAGAACAAGTGAAACTGTGGCTGAAACCCATATTATTTAGTATATTATCGGCCTCCTCCCCTGCTACTCTGTTGATCCAAATGAAAGGCCCAATTTATGCCTTGATTTTGAACTAGGACTTCTTCTTTGCAGAGACAAAGTGAAGCTCATCTGCATGTATCATTTGCCTTATATACTCCAGTGCAAAGACCCTTATGGAGAGGAACTTTGGCAATTTGTAGGGGGGGAAATCACACCCATAGACTCAGATCTCTGTATATTTTTAGTACAATTACCAATCTGATGTATTTACCTGATCTGTCAGTTGCATATTTGTAATATTCCAAAAATTTAGCCTTCAGCTAAATGGAATAGTATAGTTTGTTTTATCACTAGGTAGGTGAATAAGTGGGTAGGGAGGCCCATAAATTTCCTTAGAAGCAATAAAAACACTTCAAGTGTGAAAGGAGACCTTCTAAGAAGCTAAATAAATCACCTTTGAGTGTGAACAGGGGTTGGATCATTTTGAACCAGTCAACTTTGACCTAGTCAAAAATGCTGTTATGGAGGAGTGGATATTAAATGAGGAATAACGCAGCTTTGGAGGGAGATTCATTCCATGAATGAAATTACCTAATTGAGTGGGGCCAAGGGCAAGGAAGCTCATAATCTATATAAGGAAGAGGATGGTAGCCATATGGGGTTATGTTTTTGGATTATTATTTTGTATGTGGTATGTTTAGAGTTCTTGCATTCTTCAGATGTTTAGCACCGGGTGTTCCTGAGAATGAATCCCACCTCCTTCCTTGAGAGGCCTCTTGGAATAGCATTTCATTTCATTTCCACATTCAGGTTTTCAGGCCAAGCTACAACTTTCTTCATTAGTGCAGTTTCCACAGGATATTTTGCTGTGTTGCAGGGTGCAGCAGTGGAGAATTAGATCAGGTGTATTTAGAGCTATTTTTTCAGTGGAGGAAGGTTTCCATCCATTGGGAGGCCTTTAAATAAGTCCCTTGGAATTTATTGACACATTTGGTACCAGGCCAACGAGAATTTATCCACTACAGTGCAGTTTCAGTCCAGATCTGTGTTATTTTAGGGAGGAGTTGCAGGGGTAGTTGCAGTGGTTGTTTTGGGAGGTGATTTCTTCAGTGGAGGAGGCATTTTTTCATCCAGAGGATCTATTGGAGAAGAGTTGTAGGATTCTACATCAGCTTCAACCATATCTTCTCATTTCTATTGTTGCAACATATCTTCAACCCTAGGGCTACAACTTATATTGGCATGTTGTGTGCATTTTCCGAAAACCCTCTTGGGTTGATTGGAACGCTGATCTAATGCCCAGATTTGTATGTTTAGATTCTATTGGGGCCTATATCAGTATTTTTACATCATTGTATCATCTCCAACTGTATTTATGCATAATATGACTGCGTTGTAGTTTCTCTCTGGCATTTTTTATTGTGATAACAACTCATTTTTGGGAGTGATTGCTATGGGAGGCTTGTTGCTTCATTGTATATGATTCATGCCTCACTATTTTGTATTTATTTTCTGATCTAATAAATGATTTTATGTCTCCATATTGGTCTCCAATGTTAATGAGTTGATTTACATTGCTATTTCCAGTTTTGTGTTCATGTATTGCTACTTTCCCATTTGGGAATATCACAATAGTTTTCCTGATTTCTTCATTTACCCTTGGTTCTGCTACAGTACTGAGTGTGTTGATGGATGGATGCTCAAATAAATCCACAAAATCTTTGTAGGTATAACTTCTCTAATATTTTAGTAGTAGAGTGGTCCAGAAGATGACAAATTGAGGCTCAAAATCTTCATTGACCTTGGTCATCTAAAATTGAAACCTGCTGGACTGGAAATAAATGAACATATACACCAATACAGAGGTGTATTTGAATACCTCCTATGTATTAAAATTTAATAATTTGTCATGTATAACATTAGCTAGTAATTGGGAATAATTGAACATGACTGAGGGTTTGGAATCTAATGAAAGGATGGATAATAAATCCTATCAAGGCCTCATCAACCCATTGGTATGTGTGATACCCTAGAAGATATGAGAAGATAGTAACTATATGTTGGGTTCTGTCACGGAAAATAGAAGAAGGATATGGAGGGTTCCTTGTAGGCATTGGGGCATCAGTGGCCATGAAGAGTTGCAAAGTTTTGGCTCTCTTGGAAAAATCCAACTTTTGATATAACTCCCTAGGGGGTTCATACAAAAAAGGTATGGTGTTCTCAACCATGGGGGCCTGCATCATCTGTTGAATATATTGGGCATTGATGGAGAACAATATCTATCCTGCTGGGGTCACTATAGATCTTTGGTTAATGTCATAGAAGGATTGGCACTTTCTGATGAACTCTAGGCCGTTATGGGTCTTGGGAAAGGTATAGAAAGATAGCTTGGTTTCCCAGAGGCCTATATCATCAACTTCACCAAGGAATTTATCCTCAAGCCATCAATAGACATCAAACAAGTCAAATTCAGAGTCTGTCTCGTGAATTTTAAAGTATTAGTCTACTAATGAAAGGTGATCCAGGTCCACCTGAGGATAGACCATTGGATTAAATGATTCTTTGTATTTCTTAAGAGGCATATTTGTCTTCTATGATGGAATTTAACTAGTTGCTTTCACTGTATAAGAAGGAATGGGATTGAAAGAAGAGGGAACAGAGTGGGGAAACAATTGAAAATTTAGAAATGGGGAGGGAGAAAATAGAGAAGGAGTGTGATTCAATCTGCAGATCAATGTGAGTTTTGCTGATAATCTGGAGACTCTCTTCACTAATATTTTGTTGAAAATTCTCTGTAAATTCAAAACCTACAATTTTTGAGAGAATAAGCCAGGTAAACCTTTCTTTTGGAACTGAATTCAGGTTATAACAGATGATTGGGAAAATGTTGATTTGGCGCGAGTCCGTTAAAAAACGGCCTGACCATTTATGGTGCAACGGGCTCATGGCGGGAGTGCATATGATTGGATGGAGGGGAAAAGTAGGCAGAGACGTGTCGCAACGGCATAGGGAAATGGCTCGTTCAATGTTCGGTGGGCACGGTGGTTTGGCTTGCAGTGGAAACAGATTTCGGAGGGGGGTCCCGACAGTATGTGGTAATGGAAGGGGGGGAGGTGTGAAATGCGCTAAGTGCGACATGTAGCACTGGCGGTGGTATGGGATACCATCCATTTCAAACCCCCCCTCCCCACCCCGCCACCCCGAGACGTTAACGTTTGGAGGTTGAGGGGGGGGCTGAAAAATTACGATGACCGCTAGATGATGAGGTGGTGTGAGGAGATGTGGGGAAGATGAGGGTCGGTTAGAGTTGATATGACCTCTGATGTGATGGTGGGGTTGGGGAAAATGTATTTCGGGGGTATAGTATGAGAGTTAGGATTGTGGAAAAAGTGAGTTTTTGGAGTTAGGATAGGGAAAGGTGTGATGTTTTCAGGATTTGATGTAAAACAAATAGGGGCCTTGGGACTTAAACATGTGTCCTAATAGGTCTTGGAATGGACATGAATTCCTGACCATTAATACCAAATAAAACTTTATCCTTTGATGCTTCCCTCAACCATAGATAATAAAATAAATTATGCTGCACCTCATGGGATAAACTTCATATTCTTCTTGCATTCTTTCTCCTCAACATCTCTACCTACCCAAACTACAAGTCTAAAATTTTTTCTTCTTTTGTAGGGTGCATTTGGACTTGCAGACCCTAAAACATTTTTCTTTTGAAATTCTAACCTAACCTCTATCTCTTATTTCTCCCATTGGTCCAGATTAAACTGTTAAACCAACTTCATTTCTACCTATCTACTGATTGGCCAAGATTAGGATGTTTGGCCAATCTTCCTTTTCTAACCTATCAACGAAAATTCAAAATTGTATAGTCATGCTTAAATTTTATGATTGCACAAACCTTTCTAAAGAGTAGCGGCATTTTGATTTGCATCACCTTCATTATTAATTCTTTTTCGGGGTTTTCTTCCTTCTTTCTTTGTCTCCTTTTCTCTTTTCCTTTATTTATTTTTTCTATTTTTTGGAAATTATTTGAATATTGAAATTTATGTACAATATGAAATCTTGCAAGTAAGAAATATTCATTCACCTTGTGATACTGTAAATTACAGGAGTCTAAAAAAAGGAAATAAATCATCCACCAAAAAGTTTCATTTGGTTAATTGGGCCATTGTCCAGGCCCCCGTATTTTCTTATCGTGCTCTTATACTTTCCAAGTCTAATCACTAGTGCTTGGCCATATGCAAGATAGATTGTGTCGGCCCTCAGATATTTCAGCTTATACTTCAAATTGGAACAATCATTATAAAGGGTCTTGGGCTAGTAAATGTTAGGGGATGAACTACCCTAGTATTTTGGTTGAGAACCCCAACAGAGCAAGAAGCATACATCAATAATAAGAAAACAAATTTATTGTCCTAATTCTTAAACTAGTAAAATGGGAAGAAGAGGTCGTACCCATAGGTCCTATGTTTGAAGATGGTCTTGCAAGGTTCAAACCCTCTGCTTCTCTTAGTGCTCCAAAACCTACAACTCACTCAAGTAAAGCACATATAATAGTAATAATTGAAAGCATATTCAAGATGTTAGCAATAGATAATATAAGCTTATAATAAAAATAAAATGAAATCATTCATAATACGATCATAACATGTATAAAGCATTAAGATCATCAACATGAAGAACATGACAGATCTTCTTTATTGATGAATGTAAAGATGTGTGGAGGAATACCACCTAATTCAGCCATAGCTCCAAGCGCAGCTGTCCTCTGGATCCGTCCAACCCAAGCCTCAACAATCTCCTTCCAACAACATACACATGGATGTCATATAAGAGGAATGGATATATCCATGAGGGAAACAAGGGTTTCCACAATCTAGAAAGTGCAAGAGGCACAGGGATAAATCAGACTTTATCAGGGACTAAATGGCTATAATATCAATACCTATCTCTGTTTCCACTTAAGGCCTTCCCATGAGGTGTATTTATACCACCCCAAAAAAAATTGTTTCAGTTGGGATATAATTAGGCCATGGGCTTATGTAGGTAGGCTTCCAGTGTAACTCGTAAACCCCACCCAACAAATAGGGAATTATATATTTTTTCATATTTCAAATTATATACATGGATTGGGTATAATTAGAACCGTGTGTGCACACACTTTTGAGAGGGAAGAGTCATGTATGGAATTCAAAATAATGTTTTTCAGGTAAAGGAACAATTATAAAAGGCAAGGGCTTCCCAAGGTCATGACTCAGATTAAAAAGTATATAGAGGTGGAAAATGATGCTATAATATTAAACCTTTTCTAAAATGGCTATGGAGCTCTATTCCAAAACATTTTTTCAAGAAAATATGGTTTTCCTATAATAATTCTATCCTCAAAAACATAAATATTCTTGCTAAATATATTTCCCTCTCAGAATGATCTTTCAGCCTTGAATTTAAAAGGGGTAAGATTAATTGTTTGGATCCCAATCTAGACAATTTGGAGCTCCAATGGGTTTCTTCGTTCTTGGATTTTCTTAGCTCTCTCCCTATCGTGCCTCAGGAGAATCACTCTTTTGAGAAATACTGTAAATTTTGTCTCTCCAATCAGGAATTTTCTAATTGGAAATATTCTCAAAAGGGTTGGATATTATTTTTCGATGGAGCTACAAAGAGGGATCCAAGAGTCGCAGGGTGCAGAGGGATGCTTGTTCACCTTTGAGAATAACAAGAAATAAAGTACATCGGGGACCTAGACTTGAGTACAAACAATATGGCTGACTTATATGGACTCATGTTGGGCCTTAAAATTTACAAGGAAAAAAACATAAAGAAGATAATTGTGATTAGGTATTAACTTTTATCAATTTAGTTCCTAATAAAAAAATCCAATCCCAACAACAACTCTCTGAAGCTTTTGTTAAGCAAGATTTTCAAAGATCTTGATTATTTCCCTCATTTGTCTTTCTTCCATGTGCCAAGAACGCAAAATTTTGAAGTCAATGCACAAGAAACCACGGCTGAAAACTAGAAGCGATTCAATTTATCATAAAAAATTTCATGGGATGGAAATCTATGCCCTGATTCATGTATCTATTTCATCACACAACATATAGATAATGTGGACCACAAGCTATATGAGAGCCTCAATTTTTAAGGGGGCTCGTCATTTACAATATATTTCCTCATATATTTCTATTCTAGAGACCATGATTTGTCTTTGTCTTCCAGCTTCTTGTTCTTAGTCCCTCAAAAGCGATGAAATCCTAGAGCTCCACTCTCAACATACGTAGTCTCCCATCCAAGAGTCTGTGATCTTGGTGCTAGATTATTTTCTCTATCAAGAGAATTTTTTCCCCAAACTCGAAGGAGCTCGCTAGTTCCTTCAATTTCAAGATCTTAGCGCCTGATTTTGGCTCCAAACCCTCACCGTCCTTTTGGGCTTTCCTATGGGATATCCATTCCAAAACTAGCACATCCATGACTCTAGCAGTTGAAGCTCAAATGGTGAGGAAGAAAATGGGAAAGCGAAACAAAGATAGGAAAGCTTTGCATTATAATCTCGTGAACTCTCATACCAACAGTCAAATGGATGGCTTGACGAGTAGTGTGAATAGATGAAACATTTTGCATCCCATCATTCTCAAATTACATGTGATTACCTCTATGTCTGTCCACTCTCAAAATTATTTTTGTAGAGAGAAATTATTTATTGGGAAACTTTGAAAAATATATAACAACAATGGCCAAACTGGGATGCACACCTATAAAGTTCTATTTGACCAAATCTTAGTCTATAAGGCAAGAATTAACTTGTATTTTCCAATAGATGTGAGTCCTCTAGAATATTTGTAAACATATTCCATTTTTTTTGCCACGTTCCTGGAGTGCACTTAATACATCTCCTACTTGTCTTTGTTAAAAAAAATATATCACACATACCAAGGCATGCATAAGGCTCAACCCTGATAATTCCATGCTCTTTTGGATCTTTCTTTCATTTTACATGTAGTATTTCCTTGGATTCTCTTGGTGCCTATGCCGTTGGTCTGGTTGTGAGTATCTCACAACTCAATGTAAGCATTGTCACAATCAAGCTTTACTTCTTCCATGCCTTTATGCACACAAACTGGTTAAACTTTGATTTCTACAAGTTCTGGACTTGTGTTTCTTTTGTGAGTTGTTTTCTCTAGGTTAGCCTCATATGCCTCGTGTTATCTCTACGACCCTTTTTTTTATATTGGTCCTCTCATTAGGGGAATTTTGAGGTCTAAAATGGGCCTCCTATGAAAAATGTACAACCAAAATAAAATTTATAAGAACCAATAGGATTCAATATGATGATGTCAACCATGGGGGATGATTCACCATTTTTGGAGTAAAAAAGTAAAAATATTAAAAAATAATAAAATAATAAAAATACTTTTTCAACTTGTATTTTCAACTTATCTCCCTAATTGTTTACTCAAATTTCGAGCGGGAATACTCATTGTATGCAAAATTTAATTCCTCATCCAAGGAGTACCCATGTTGCATACTTTTGATGGACCTTGCTACATGAAAAATGAAAAATACATGAAAAAACATTATTGCAATCACATTTTTCATGTATTTATCATTTTTTGTGTAGAAGAGTCCATCAAAAGTATGCAGCATGGGTACTCCTTGGATGAGGAATTAATTTTTTCATCGAACGAGTATTCCCGCTCCAAATTTGAATAAAACCTAAGGGAGATAAGTTCAAAATATGAGTTGAAAAAGTAGTTTTTTATTTTTTACCTTAAAATTTGATGATGTAATCAAATATTATTTTATTATTTCCACTATTATTTTATAATTTCCTTAGGAGGATCATTTTAGACCTCAAAATTCCCTTAATTCCCCTCTATGACTCTGTTTCCCATCCCATCTCATGTTTTTTTCAATCCATGCTTTGTCTCATTGAATCCAAACCTTAATAAAGCTATCACACTTAGGTATGACATGTTTCTTGCAATAGTGTTCAAGTTTTTCTCCCCCTCCCTTTCTCTTTCAATTCCTCTTTATCACCTCCCTATTGTCCCTTTCCCTTGTCCAATTATAATAGCCTTATGTGTCTGTGTCCTGTTGGAATTCACAATGAAGAATAATACAGGCTACGGGTTTTTGGGAATTCAAAAGATTTCATTGAATAGGCTAATTGTAGGTTAGAAGTCTCCAACATAAGACTTAACTACATTTCATTGATATTTGTGCTGGTGAGGCCTCTTTTGATCATATTTATTTCTATCACATCCTCTGTGAACTAAACATGGAAGCAGATGTCCTTTCAAAAGAGGCATTCATCATCTCATTTGCATCTATATGGATGTATGAGTTTGATTATAGTGATGATATTAAGCACATGGAGACCACTCTCTTTCTAGCAATGTTCTTCTTTTCCTTTTGATATTTCAAATCAGGTTGCGGTAATGTGGTACAACAACAAGAGACAAACTCTTGAGTTTTGCAAGGACGTGTTAGGAACAACTTTGCGTTTACATGTAGAACAAGTTTTTTTGTGATGGTGTTTTCAGTTTATAGAAAAATAACATGTATATATTATCATCATTAATAATATATATACCGTATTTTCTGATATAAATGTATTGTTTTAAATGTATTTAATTAAATTAAAAAATGATAAAAACAAAAATAAAATAAAATTTGTTAAATAAAAGTTACGACTCAAGCATAGTTATAAAAATTAAAATTAATATAGCCACATTAGACCACTTGTGTTGGTTGTAATTTTCCTTGATGGCCACATTAGGTGGCATGAGCTAGCGTTAAGGTTATTTAAGAATCATGTGGGCTAGTTTTAAGGAAATTTGAAATGTAAAGAATGAAATGCAAAAGAATTATTGTATTTGGATACATAAAAACTAGAGATAATCATCCTTACCATTTCAAAGTACTTTTTTAAATGGTCTTCCTCCATTATCGGTTGTGATACTATCCCATATATTGTGGGTTATGATGGGAGAGTTGATTAGCACGAACAGGATTAGATATTACCATCAAAAGAAGTGGTGGATGGATTGATGTCTTACTATGTGTTATAAATTGATGGTGATGGGTGTGGAAGTGTATTCGGTGCATGGGTGGATGAAATACACTTTTCTTAGTAGGGAGGCTGCTTACATACATGAAAGTCATAGGTCAAAGTGGTTTGTCAAATGTTAGTGGAACAAGTTCAACATGTAATAAGATAAGTTAAATCGGAACATAGCATTCTACATAAACAATGAAATAAAAAACAAAACAACATTCACAAGAAACACACTTGATAGAGAAAACACACTGATAAATAAAAAATGGAGAGCTTTCTCCCTTTATTAGGTGTTGGAAATAGTAGAAGATAGAATGCTAAATCTCTTGTAGTGGATCCTTTGAGCTATGAAGCTCCAATATCGAAGACAAGGGAGTCTTTTCCCATCAAGTTTTTTGAAAGCCTCTCTTCCCTCTCAAAGGATGGTAGATCGACATACACGTGGTGAAATCTTCTCTCTTGGATTGAGGTGTTGGGTGGCCAACAATTGAATCCTTCCAATCCTCTTGCTACTAGACAACACAAGCTGGTTTGTTGATGAGAAATTTGGCTAGCATAAAAATGTGTCTCCCATTTCTCTTCCCATGGCTCGCTCTTATAGAACATTTTCAAATTTTCCCTCCCTCTCTTGGTCCAAGATGGATGGTGACACAAGAGCAGGGGTATGATTCCTTTGTGTGCTGCACTAAAGCCTCAAGGTGGCTTAAAGGTGATTGTACTTGGTTAGGTTGAGTGAGAATATTTTTCTCCAAGTGTGCCAAGTGGTCCCGGATGGTGACATTCCGAATCCCCAGGACCGCACAACTATTGAAGGGATAACCGCACACTACGTTTCTATCAAAGGAAAAGAAATAATGCATGCTCAGAGCCAGTGCTTCCTATGCGCGGTCCCAAATTTTTTCCTTCTGACCTTTGTAAAAATTAAATTTTAGCTCCTCTAATGTTTTTCTTCACTGTAAATATTTATATGTACCTTCTGCTTGAGATTTTCTAATGTCTTCTGCCTGTACAATTTTCAAGTGTTAATAGTTTCCCCCTAATGTATGAGGTCTAGGAAGAAATGTATAGGTGAAATACATTATAGTTTCTTTTTATATGTATTCCTTTTGAGAGATAGAGAGAGTAACTTGCTTGAGAACCGAGGTTGAATACCCCTTGTCATGAGTAAAAAAGACACCGTGCTCTGTTGGAAACCTGCAAGAGATAAAATGAATAAAATATTTCTATGAGGCAGGCATGTCCCATGCTCGTGATGTTTTGAATAGTTAAGCTTATCTGACAAATAGTGGTTATGGTTATGTCACTTTTTGGTAGTGACCTGCTGCTGGTTGATGACAATGGTTGCTGACGCCCTCAAGGGAATTTTTTCTTTGAAATAAAGTTGAATGTGGTGCCCACACACATAATATCAGTATGGAATGTTTGTTTAGAAAAAGTGCTCATTGTATGCATGGGTCTTTAACTATTTGGGACCTCCTCGTATAAGCATTTTTGAAAGAGATGCTTATCAAGTCACGGGTCTTCGATGAATTCTGACAGAGTGAAATGGTTATGAGGTATGATACCATCTTGACATGAAAGTTTATGTTGAAGTAGAATGTCAAGAGGATCGATGACACCAATGGGAAATGATGATTCCCATAGTTCCATCCAGGGATGCCCCTATTGAGGTGAGGAGTCATCCAAGGTACTACCTCCTTCTTCGAAAATGTTTGTTGTGGTCAACAAGAGGGAAGCATCAACTGAATGAGATGAGTATTGATGCAAGGGACCAGGGTTTATGATCTAGCAAGGTGTGCTGTGATAGGTTAACTTAGGCATGATGAGAAGAAATGGCTATAACTGATGATAGTAGTTATATTTCCTGAGGTTGAAGCTATAAATGTGAGTGGCGGCGATCATAACAATTTCTAGCGAGGAAATCCTTGGAGTCGGTAGGAAATCTAGGGTGGGTGTATGGTTGTTATGAGTGTCATGGTGGGGTGTGGTAAAGAATGCATAGCTACGAAAAAGGGTGATTAGGGACTGCTTCCAGGTGAGAAATGTGAATGGACAGGTGGGATTACTCTCCTAAAAAATCTTTGTACTCTTGGCAAAAGAATATAGAATGGGTTTGGATGTACAAGCACGGAGACGAGTGCCCCTATAAACATGAAAAAATTATGTCACTATGGTGTGAGGAATGTGTTTTGTTGAGGGTGGGGGGCCCATTGGTTGGTCTTGGTGTGGGGGTGATGAAGCAGATGAAAGAGTGTCGCAAATGGGCTATGCTGGTGTGGGTGTGATATGCCAAGTGCGAGATGCGGTGGCGCACATTTGATATTTTTATGAGAATGGTAGCTCAGGAAAGGCATTTTAACATGATATGGGTAAACTTAACTTGATGTACGGCAGATTAATGAACATGAAGTACTTCCTGAACTTTGATTTTATGGCCATGGCTCTAGACCTTTGGTTTATGGTCTACATGAGTGATGGATGCCATGGCGGGTGAGGCTCTACCATCCTGCGAGAATGTTTATGATGTGAAAGGTGTGGTGAATGAAACCTATGGTTTATTTCTATGGAGAAATTATGTCAGGATATGCAAAGCTTCTTTGGGGAGCCTATCATGCTAGGGATATAATGATACCTGCTCTTATACCTTTATTGGCTGGGGCATATGGTGATTCAACATTTTTTTAATACACGCAACCAATACCCCAAGTAAAAGCATATTTTTTATTCAAAAATATTTAAAATAAATTTGAATGTAAAGCAATGACAGAGAGCATACCTGCTGTGACTGAAAAAATGAATTTTTCTGAGGCATGGATGTATGTGGCCTAGCTTGAACATGATGAAGTGCTAATCACTATGTTTCTTGCGGTTTTGTAATTGGGATTTTTGAGCTCCAATTATGGTCTATTGAATAATGAGAACATGGAAATATATGGGCCAATATGGCTCATTTCAACTCATTTTTGTTCTTTGAGAGTCTGGGGTCAGAGCTGAGTCACTGCTCCTGAGCCTTTCTTGTTGTCGCGGTCAGCCTGAGTACTCGGGATTCACGTCGTTAGTCTCAAGTAAGCCCCTAAACATCCAGCTTTTCAATTTTGTCACTTTTTTTTCTTAGGGGGTCCGTAAAAATGTGAATTTGTATGGATTTTATACCTCTTTTTTGCCTTGACTGCACCGACAATCGAGGCTGACCCATGCGGTCTTCACGCAAAAGGAAATCTTCATGTGAGGCCTTTGTGCCTAGTGAAGGATTTTTGCAATGATTCACATGTTTTTATCTAATACAGACATGCGATAATCACACTTGATCTCTACAAAGGCATTGCGATGCTTAAAAATTTAAAAAAAAAAATCATTTTTTTGGGTTTTAGTCACTGATTTTTGGTTTTTCTCTGGTGTCAGGATGTTGTGGCATGAGAGAGATTGGCCCAATCTTTGAGTAGCTGTGGCCCAAGACCCTGATGATCAAGGGGTTTTGGCATAGTATGGGTTGCTCAAATTTCTTGAGAACAACCTACTGAGGTCATAGGATGGTATACTTCAATTCCTGGTCCGTTTTGGAACATGATACAATGTGTTATGGTGTCACACCATAGAGACGTCGTTATCTAGCCGGAGATGAAAATTTACTTCGTGACCGGTGTACTGCCTCATGGGGAGGCTCTTCCACACCCACTCCTAGCTAGGGGAGTAAACATCCTCCACTGGGCTCAGGATCATTGTGGTCCCGAAGGTATTACATAGTGATGTGTCTGCATTAGATTTGTGACAGATTTAGCTGAGAGGGGTGCCTTGGCAATGATATTTCACTTAACAGGGTCATCATCACCTAATAGGGTGTCAGGTCCACATATTGGAGCCTTACACCGGCTTCAGGCTTGTCACTTCTATGACTGGGCTCACCATGTCTACCAAGGCATGGTCAAGTTGGGCAAGGCCAATAGGGGGACCTCTAAGATCTTCACCTATGCGAGCATCCTCTATAGTATCATGTATGAGAGGGTGGTGATGCTCAGAACTTTTGTGGAAGTGCCCCTGGGTCCTCCTAGGGATCCTCTAATGCGGGAATGGGCACCCGTGATGCCCTGCGGTGGAGGAGGGGAGGTTGGTCACTATTGGGATGGGACCATTGAGGCGTGGTTCGAGTCAAACCTGCAAATTTTTCTAGAATACCCATACTCAGGGATGGAATTCCGGGGGGACCCAGATATGGGTCTTCCTGTTGGTTATACATGGGGCCTAGAAGGTATGACCTTTGATGTTTTTATGCATTTTTTAGGATTTTATCATGTATAGATTTAGATGTATTTTATGGTGACACTGATACATTTTTTTATTTCTCTTGCAGATGTGGTTTTGGTGGGGCATCCTACTACTTTCTTGGTGGGACATCAGCCTTTGAGGAGGGTCCTACTTCTCGGTGACCTGATCACAGCGGTGTGAATGGTTCATGAAACCGTATTTGTATATGAAATTTAGAGCTGGTCAAAGTTCTAGGATTGACTAGGTGACATGGCAGGTTAAGGAGGACGCAATTTCATAGGATTTCGGTGGCTGGATTCTGGCCAGAATCTGGGAAAATTTGTAGGATGGATAAATTGTCTCCTACCACCTAAAAATTGGGTAATTTAAAAATACATTGTTTGTTAAATTAAAATAAAAAATATAAAAAAATTAGGGGGGTGGTGGTCAACCACCCCCACCACACCACCACATGAATCATATATATGTTATGGTTCGACGGGTCGTGACCCCCGCCAAAACCATGGTCAACGGTATATATACATATATCATACATATCAACTGTGGGGTCGAGTCGGGGCCACGTGGAGCAAACCCTGCCCACCCAAGAATTTTAAAAACCATACCAACTGTATTTATTTATGAATAAACTGCCACCGAAGGTAGGGGTGTAGGGGACCGGTGGGGGACAAACCCGCCAGGCCCATGTGGTCAGCCCCCATACGGGTGGCCCCATCAATAGAAGAACCAACAACAAATAAAAAGCAACCCATTTAAAACACAATAGTTGTATAACAATGTGCCAAAAATTAGAATAAATCAAAACAAATGCGCACAATTAAAACCCAACGACAACTATGTTGAGGGGTCACGATTTGATCCCTCGACCTCTCCTCCTCCGCCTGAATGACCTCACCATTGCACCACCAATGGTGGCTTTGTAAAATTCACCCAACTCTTATAATTTAAACCAATCTTCTTCAATGCGTCGGGGCAGAGCAGGTTCAGGAGTGGGTGCATAGTTTGAGACATTTTTTTATTTGCAGGCGAAACCATGAGCCAGGATGTAAGAGCAATGGAACTCTGATTGAGCATCATTTTCAGGAGGGCCAAATTTTCCCAGTGTCCAAATTGGAAAAATTTTATATGGATTTTACACCTCTCGATGACATGAAACTTATGGCGGTGTCAGTTTCTGCAACAAAGGTCTTGATTTTTCAGCCATTTTCCATAATGGAAGGTGTCGGATTTCAACGTGTAAACAGTCGATTTCATTCCATTCAACGCCACGTTTTTGATGGTGCATTCAGATCCAGTGACTTAGTAGCCTATTCTTCAGCTAGCATCATATTTGAGGTATATGAAGTGTTGTTTCCATATACTTCATTTTATTATTGTTGTGAGATGTTTTATGTCGTGTCGATTCCCGCTTGATGTATGATGTGAAATATTTATGTTTATTGATGTTGTCAATTCCTACTTGATGTATGATGTGGAATATTTATGTGTATTTGATGATGTATGTACTTATCATGGATGGTGAATTTATGTTGTGAGATCCCTTTGTTTCCTTGATGGTGGGATACTCTTTGTCACCATGTGTGAAGTTGTCATGCTGATAGGAGGCCTATGATGAGTGAGAGTTCCTAGTAATGGAACATCTCATGGAGAGAGATTTCCACTCATGTTGAGGTCTCATTTCCTTGCATGACAAGTAACATCATCCATGTACATCATCACCAGTTACAACACTAAATTAAGCAACCAACACAATTGAGACACCGAGGCCCGAAGACGTAGTCCACACTGGAGGAACTCCATTATTAAATGTCTTGCATTTTTTGTGTGATTGTTGACATGTGTTCCTCTTGATTATATCTGTGTGTGTCAATTAATTTTTTTTGATAAAATGTAATTATAACACATCATTTGAAGCAAAATTTCTTGGTTAAAAGGGTAGCAAAAATTTACCCGGATCATTGGGAACCCAACCAAGTCCTTGCTTGACTACAAGAGCTTGACCAATTTACGGTTACTACAACTAGACTATGTTGTTGAACTATGTAGCTTGGGAGATACTCTAGAAGCTTAGTGAGATGTGGTTGTGTGAGTTTGGTCACAAAAGGATTTGTGCGAAAATAACCCCAAGTGAAGGGGTTTTGGACCCAAGATGGGGTTTAAATCTAAAAGAAAATTAAAAGGAAAATTAATATTTCCTAAGGCCCAAGTGGATAAAACCCATAATTTCTAGAGGGTTCCTAAGAGGCCTAGGAAAATTTATTTAAGGATGCCTTAGGATGAAGGGAAGAACATCGAGAGAGAAGGAGCTCATTTGATCAAGGAGGCCAGGAGAGATGTAGTCCTAAAGTAGGCCAAGTTAGAGGTCCGAGTAAGGGTTGCTAAGGGGAATCCATGATCATCCACCAAGAGTAAGATCATCATGCGAGGGTACAAAAGAATGCTACATACCTTAATTGGTTAAAGCTAGGAAGTAAGATGGCATATTTTTGGTTCTCTTCCAGCAGATCAAGCTCAAGAGAGGTTACTCATGATAATTTTGGCATGTGATTTCAGTGGTGTCTCTGTGTGAAGGCCGCATCAAATTCCAAAATAAAAAAAAGGATTGAGACCCTGTCTTGTGGTGGTTAGTAGGCCACAAGTTCTGTGATAAAGACCAATAGAAATGGAGGGTCCGCACTGGAATTTAGGGCCATAAAAAAAGTAGTTGCATGTGTAATATTGACTGAGGTAACCCTATTTTGAGGATTGTAGATATCTAAAGTTCATGTCAAGATTTAGTCAAATAAATGCCCAGAATATATTGATCCATATGAGCTAGGCCTAGTCTCTTATGGAGGCAATATTTTTTGTTTTTTATATGGGTGGCTAAGGTTTGTTCTAAAGAAATTAGAATAGAAGTATAATTCCCTAGTTAGGGTGGTTTCCTAGAATTTTTAGTCCATATGGTATGCTGTTAAGACTGTGAAAAATCTATGTAGAAGAAGAGGGTTTGTGACTCTTAGAGTGAGGTTTATCTCTACATTATAGACTGTAAATTTCGAATATGGTTTGCAGAAGTATTTGTGGAGATAACAGTTTCAAAAGAGGGTGGCACCCGAGCATAAGCCTGAGCGGAAGAAATGTTCCATATGAAGAACGGATTGACATGAATAGGATTTGATTTTGGTGGTTTGTCCACAGATTTTTTTACAGAGATATGAAGCAGCCTATAAAAAATTAGCCAATGGACCATTAGTGGCTAATTTGTGAACTTAGTTCAGTCATATATAGATTTTAAAAAGGATTGGTGAGCCTTAGTATTGCACCATGAGTGCTGCAACTCCCATAGGCTACTCAACTTTACTTTATAAACTCGAGGTTCATAAAAACTTCGAGGTGATAGTGCTATATGCACAGTAGATGAGCTCTACTCATTGCATCCTCATCTTAGTTCTACAATGAGGTGCTAGTAACTAGGGTTATTCTAGGAAAGGAAGTCTATCCCACTTCTAAATGAAACCTAAGACTGAAAATAGATCACAACCCTTAATCTATTGACAAGGAAAGAAACTTCTCCACATCACACTGATTCATTTAACTATTGTCTACTTTTTCAAGAAATAAAGATTCACACTTATGCTAATGCAAGAAAATGAAATTACACTAAGTAGCATTCATATTCTAGATAACTGAATTGAATTGCAGAAAAGGAAACTAATCTAGAGCACACATGTTGAATCAATGACTAACTAAGTCATATTTAACTCATGCCTAACTATTTTTCATAATGATGCATCATGTAATAAACTAATCACACTTTAAAATGGATTTGTTTTGTAGCAAAAGAAGGAGGTGCTTAGGTGGTCTAAGAGGGTCCCTGGACCAAATATTTAGGGTTGAAGGTCTATTGGTGGCTTGGATAGGCTTAGGTGAGGTGGAGAAATGATTTTGACCTGAAGGAGAGGGTGTTTGGCAGTGCTACAGGATTTCCTGTAGTGCTATAGGATGTCATGAAAAGCTACAGGAAACAGGATGAGAGGAGTTGGAGGCCAGAAATGATGAAAATAAAGTTAGGAGAGGTGAGGGAAAGGTGAATCCAGGTATATGATGGATATAGAAACCTTTGGCCAAGCTCAGAGCTCTTCAACGAGAATGTCTTACACCCTCATGGTTTCTCTCGGTGATGTAATGGTGACCTAAAAAATAGGGTTGTAGGTGACTTGAATGGAAGGTATTTGATGAAGGGTGAAAACTCAAGATGATGGTATTGAAGGGATCCTTCTCTACTTCTCTATCCAAACCTGCTATCAAGAAATTTGTTCATCCATTCAGCATTAAAAAACTTATCATGAAAATTGTAATGTTCCTAATTAGTCCTAAGCTAATAGGAATATTCATTTTGTTTTTCTTTCTTTGTTTAAAGAATAAATATGTAAAGGAGGTTCATAAAACTCCTAATAAAAGAATAAATCAATGTCCAATGTGAACAAGGCTAAATCTGGGCCACTTGTAAAAAAACACTTGGGTGTGAAAGAGACTGAATCTATTGACCAAGTCAACCAGGACCAATCAACCACACTGTCCAGATGCAATGAATCTCCTAGAAGGACAACGCAGTCAAGTTGGAGGCTACACATGTGAATGGGGCTAAATCATTGAAGGTGGTTTAGGGTTTACAATATCTTAATATTATAAAAGGAAGAGGAGGGAAGAATATTGAGGTTGTTCATGATATTATTTATGAATCGCTGTCTGTTTAGACAACAACTTTCTTGGATGCTTAGCCTAGATTGCATTGGGATTTCCTGTTTAGGGGTTCCATATCTTCCCATTGAGGAGCTCTTGGGAGAGCTTGTATTGCTTGTCCACTATCAGGTTGGAGACCAAGCTTCTACTTCCAACTGCAATGCAGATCCAGTGAGGGTTTTCTTTCTCTTGTAAGCTGCAGCAAGTGGAATACTAGATCTGTTCAGATCTAGCTTGTATTGGAGCCCCTTCTCAGTGAGTGTGTATTTTAACCTCCTGGAAGAGTGAAAACATTATTGGAGCTTCAGTTTTTTATCTTGGCATTAGGAAAAATAATTTCTTAGAGCCTACAATGTTTTTTCTCTCCCTAGACAACGTTATTTGCAGATCTATAGCTACAGGGTGTTTTGTCTACATTTTGGAGGAGAGATCTCCAGTGTTGGGATTCTTCCTCTCACTGTGGTGATCCATGGATTGGCCATCCAACACATGTTAGTTTCAGATATTATCTGATGTACCATTGTATTATTCATAAATTTCTGAATCATTCTGTAGATCTGCAACCTTAGATCTCAGATCTACTCTCTGTGCTTCATGTTTTTCACAAAACCCTAAGGGGAATGTAATAAACAACCTCTTTGGCTTCTAGATTTGTAATAGATATGTATTTTCATGAATAGATATTTTATATATCTAAGATACAATAAATCAAAGCTACAGTATTCAGAAAATGACGCTATCTATCTTTCTTGGCAATTTCCAGTGTTGCAGCACCTCAATCTTGAGGGTTTTTCCATGTAAAATCTTTGTTTTTATCTTGTAAATGTATAAGTATTGCCCCAGGTATAATTAAATTATTTTAATACTTATTTGAATCTATTATCTTCAGAAAATCAAACTTCTCAAGCTTCAGTAATTTATGCATACTCAAGGTCATGGGAAATCAGCCTTTTTAAGCCCTTTCGGGAGTGGAGAACTGTTTAACTTAGCTAGAATGATTTTTTTGACCTGAAATTAGGTATGGGAGTCCCTCACAACCTAATATAAAATAAATTCTCGCCATTTACCTTGTTTTTACGTGGATTTCTGAATACACTCATTTTAGGGCATAAATCACTGCTTTTCCCCATCCTTTGTTGGGAGAATTAATCTTCTTCTTGCTGATGTACATGAAATTGCTGATGAGGTGTTTATAAACAAATTTCAGAGTTATTTTCTCACTAATACTCCAGTATTGTGTTTTATACTACTACAACCCTTCATTGGGCAATTTTTTGAAGGCAACTAGGTGTGGGAGATTTGTTTAACCCACCTAGAGTGATTTATTTTGAGCCTCCTCTTGTATTTCGGTCTTATATACTCTTATATAAGGGATCCAAGGGCTGGTATTGGTTTCAGAAGCACACATCCCTGAAAAATGTGTTTTTTAGGCCTGTTTTGCTGAGCAGTACAAATTTGGAATATTACAGTGGTATCAAAGCATCTTTCTTGGCTCAGCGTGTGAGTCTCAGCCCAAGAAGACAAAAGGAGATCAGAATTATGAAGAATATGATATTACTCTCATCATATTTTAGATCCAGAAAGGACCTCCCCCGGGAGGTTAAGCAGATGAAGAGTTGTGGTAAAACTCCTAGAGGGTTTCAAAAGGAGGAGACTTTGAGTGATTATCTTCAGGAGTATGAATCTAAATCTTGGGAAATCAAGGAGCACTCGAGCTTCCAATAGTTATTCCATCTCAAGGAGGAGAGAAGAGCCAGCAATAGAAGAAGAAGAGGTAGATTCTTTCTGCCTAACTTTGATGGATCCTCCACATGCACAGTTGAAGAATGGCTAGATCAACTAGATTCATATCTGCATCTACATCAAGTTTCAGAATAAGAATCCCTTAAGGTAGTAGCACTACATCTTAAAGGTAAAGCTTATTCTTGGTGGTTATTTGAAACTTTTTCTTTGAAGAATACAAATATTTCCACTTATGCTAAGTTCACAAGGAGAATGGTGAAGAAATTTGATGAGAGGCAAGCTAAAACATCTATGAAAGTTCTAGAAAAGAATGAGCATGCAAAACCCTTGCATGAGTTGGAAAGACCTACTATGAAAACTCCACTTCAGATTTCTATTGGAGGGGATGAAAACTTGTGTGATACCTTGCCAAGGGAAAGATCCCCATTGCATGAAGATATTTCTTCTCAAAAAGAAGTAATGGAGATTCCTCCTTCAAAAGAAGACCAAGATCCAAGGTCTCTTGTTGATAGTGAGGTGTTCTAAAATATTGATGAGAAGGAAGAGCCAGAAGGCAGTAGCAACACTGTCACTTCAAAAGAATACCCATTACCACATGGGGATGGAGATGAAGTTATTGTTTCAAGGGAAAGAGCTTGTTTATCTTTGCAAGTGATTCCCAAGGAACATTATGTGACAGCCTTATTGAGCAGTGATACCTTACTCCAAGCAAGAGGAGGAAGGATGGACCAGCATCCAATGATGAGGATCATGCATCCTTGTTTATTTCAATGGGTTTCTATTCATGAGAAGGAGGCTGAACTATGTAGCAAGGAAATGGACACATCAGTCCAACCATTTATGCAGTCTACTTCAGATCTTGATGTCTCTTTAGATGGAGGCATTTCACCAGGGATACCCCCTGATGAGAAGAAGAATAAAGTGTTCTCTCAACTTTGTGCATCAATGACAAAATTTTCTAAGGAGGGAGCCTTGAATGGAGCTACCACACCACTAAGATCTATTGATATATTTCAAGGAGAGCTGAACAATTTCCTAAAATTTATTTTGCTATATCTCACTCATCTATTTGCGTTGATAAATAAGAAGTCAAAGACCTCTGATGACATTAGCATGGTGTCAAAAGGCCACTCCATATATTTGGGGCAAAAAATGATATCTCTCCATAAAAAGAAATAAGATGAGGGGATGGCTACTACATTTCATAACGCTACAGCGCTGTCTTTGTTGAGAAGCCTTGATTCCTATTGGGAATCCCAACTCTTGGTAGAGTATTCCAAGAACCTCTTCGCATGTAAGGTTCTTGATGGACAAAGGAAAGATAGGAGGTATAAGGTGGTTTATGGAGTCATTTTCTTTCATGATCAGTTCTATTTGACTAAAGAGTCAAGACTCAAGGACCAACTACTAGGTGCTTCCTATGATATCTTACTTTCTACCCCCACTGTTTTCATTAGAACACACCATATTATCTCAAATAGATTCATGTGGGAAGGCTTTGAAGAAGACTTATATCAGCATTATCAAAGATTCATGTATCACATGAAGATGGAGCATCAATATAAATCTATGGAAGAGTTAGTTCAGCCCTCTCTTTCTCCTCATGAGGAAGGAGATAGATCTGTGCACCTCTCCACTTGTTGGAGGAGGACTATTGGTGAAGAGCATACTTATGAAAATCATGTTATATTTTTTGATGGTATGCATTATTTTACATTATATAGCCATGCCATGACTCCAAGGAGGAGTGTCATATCTTATAAACTTCATGGCCAACTTTGGGCCAAAACTATTTCTGAAAATGGTCACTCCCTTGATGGACTAAGGGATATTTTGCAGCATGATGGGTGCTTTCCTAAGGCACCAAATATATCTTCCATTCTCATCCATGGAGATATGTTATGGGAAGCAGGTAAGTGGTGGGGAAACCACTTACCACATCTGAATTTTATGCAAGTAGGAGATGTCATACGCTGGTTTCTATTGGGTGAGTATGGGTACTACCCAAGGTTTGATACTTTCTTGTCTCATGCCTTGTACCTCAATGAGAGGATGCATAAGAAGAAGAAGGCATGGTTTCTTTGGTTGACAAGAAAAAATTTTGGACAACCCATGTCAAATTTCATGTCCATATATTTGCTTGTGATTGGGATGAGTCTCATGTATGTACATGTATTTTTGTTTGGAATGTATTTCATGATCATGTATGTACTAGGGTTTGGGAGAAAATGTAACTCTCTCATGAGGTGGCATAAGAGAGCTTATTTATATTATGATGATGGTGAAGCTCTGATCTTTTTCGGGAACATGAGAGGAGGGATGACACATTGGTTGAGTGTGTCCTTTGGGAATGAAATCTCCCATATTCATTCATGCTTCAAGAGGAGTATAGCACATTGTATAACTGCTACATAATATCCTTTGTTTTCTTATGCAAGGAGCCATATTTTGGGCTTATGTCATTGGAATAAGTCCCTCACTTGGGAAAATTTGCAGCAAGACATGTGTTTCCTGAATCATATTCAGCCAACACCTATTATCCTCTACTATTCCCAAGCTTTGAAGAAGCTTTTTGCAACAAGAAGGTGGTGGGATGGCCACTTATTGTACTATGATTTGAGGCAGCAAGATGAAGGACAATGTTGGTCTCAAGGGAGGGACTATTGTCACCATCCAATATGTCATATGACACTTAGTCCATGTTTCTTTTGGAGCACACATGGTGAAGATCCTCTATTCACTATAGGCATGGAAGATTGGGCAAGGAGGCTCACTAGAATCCATGAAGGGAATCATGAAGTTCCAAGTCTCTTTTGGCTTCATGAGGACTATATTATTGCAACCTAGGATCACCAGCTCCATATTTATCATAAATGGAGGGAGAGGCAGTGTGATTTGAGTATTTTTATCTCTCATTTCCAGCCATGGAGCCCCTACACATTGCATATGGTGGGGATTGGTGACTATTTCTTTGAGCTACCAAAGATGGCTCACTTTGTTTGGATGATAGCACAGAGATTGAAGTTTCTCATGGGGGTTGAAGCACCCACTATTCACTATCTCTCATGCCTTGAGAATGCCAATGGAAAGCATATGATTCTTTCTATGTATCTCCCACTACTTCATCATGATAGTTATTTGGTTCATTCACCAAAAGCAAACTTGTATTCTATGGAGGAGACAATTCCATTGGAGATTTTGAAAAGTCCTTGTGAGTTGCTTGAGGACAAGAAAAATTTTGGAGGGGAGGACTGTAATGTTCCTAATTAGTCCTAAGCTAATAGTAATATTCATTTTGTTTTGATTTATTTGTTTAAAGAATAAATATGTAAAGGAGGTTCATAAAACTCCTAATAAAAGAATAAATCAATGCCCAATGTGAACAGGGCTAAATCTGGGCCACTTGTAAAAAAACACTTGAGTGTGAAAGAGACTGAATATATTGACCAAGTCAACCAGGACCAAATCAACCACACTGTCTAGATGAAATGAATCTCCTAGAAGGACAACACAGTCAAGTTGGAGGCTACACATGTGAATGGGGCTAAATCATTGAAGGTGGTTTAGGGTTTTACAATCTCTTAATATTATAAAAGGAAGAGGAGGGCAGCATATTGAGGTTTTTCATGATATTATTTCTGAATTTCTGTCTGTTTAGACAAAAAATTTCTTGGCTGCTTAGCTTAGATTGCATTGGGATTTCCTGTTTAGGGGTTCCATCTCTTCCCATTGAGGAGCTCTTGGGAGAGCTTGTATTGCTTGTCCACTATCAGGTTGGAGACCAAGCTTCTACTTCCAACTGCAATGCAGATCCAGTGAGGTTTTGCTTGCTTTTGTAAGCTGCAGCAATTGGAATACTAGATCTATTCAAATCTAGCTTGTATTGGAGCCTCTTCTCAGTGAGTGTGTCTTTTAACCTCTTGGAAGAGTGCATCCATTGTTGGAGCTTCAGTTTTTTATCTTGGAATCAAGCCAAAGAATTATCAGAGCCTACAACGTTGTTTCTCTCCCTGGACAATGTTATTTTCAGATCTACAACTGCAGGGTGTTTTGTCTACATTTTGGAGGAGAGATCTCTGGTGTTGGGATTCTTCCTCTCACTGTGGTGATCCATGGATTGGCCATCCAATCCATGTTAGTTTGAGATCTGATCTACTGTACCATTGTATTATTCAGAAATTTTTGAATCATTCTATAGATCTGCAACCTTAGATCTCAGATCTACTCTCTGTGCTTCATGTTTTTAACAAAGCCCGAAGGGGAATGTAATAAACAGCCTCTTTGGCTTCCATATCTATAATAGATCTAAATTTTCATGCATAGATATGTTATAGATCTAAGATAAAATAAATCAGAGCTCCATTCTTCAGAAAATGACGTTGTCTACATTTCTTGGCAATTTCCAGTGTTGCAGCACCTCAATCTTGAGGGTTTGTCCATGTAAGATCTCTGTTTTTATATTTTAAATGCATAAGTATTGCCAAAGGTATAATTAAATTATTTTCATACCTATTTTCATCTATTATATTCATAAAATCACGCAGCTCAAGATTCAGTAATTTCTGCATACTCAAGGTCATGGGAAATCAGCCTTTTTAAGCCCTTTCGGGAGTGGAGGAATTGATTAACTTAGATAGAATGATTTTTTTGACCTTAAAATCGGTATGGGAGTCCCTCACGGCCTAAGATAAAATAAAATCTCACCATGTCCCTTATGTTTACGCAGATTTCTGAATACACTCATTTTAGGGCATAAATCACTGCTTTCCCCCATCCTTTGTTGGCAGAATTAATCTTCTTATTGCTGTTGTTCATGAAATTTCTTCTGAGGTGTTTCTAAATAAATTTCAGAGTTATTATCTTTCTAATACTCTAGTATTGTGTTTTATACTGCTGCAGCCCTTCATTGGGCAATTTTCTGAAGGCAACTAGGTGTGGGAGATATGTTTAACCCACCTAAAGTGATTTATTTTGAGCCTCCTCTTGTATTTCGGTCTTAGATCCTATGATATAAGGGATACAAGGGCTTTTATTGGTTTCAGAAGCACACATCCCTGAAAAATGCATTTTTCAGGCAGTCTTAATTTGGAATATTACAAAAATGGTGGAAACGATACATTGAATTTAGATAAACTAACTATGAAATTGAAACAAAAATATACCTCTGGACCTACAACATGTTTATGATAAGAAAAGTAAAAACTATCTAAATTTTCCAAGAAATAATAAAAATGAAATTATATTTGTTCTGTTGTGGAAGACCTTCCTCCTCAAGCTCAAATGGATGAGGTGAGAGAGGGAGGATTAACACAAAATTTTAATGTTTTATATGCTACCAAAAATGTATTGAAATAAATCAACTACTGGAACATAAAATAAAAGCACATGTACACAAGAGAGACTGAGGCCAATGGATTGGGCCCTAACCCACAAGCTCAACTCGTTGAAATAAACTCAATGGAAAAGAAACCAAATGCTCATCTTATTTCATAACCAATATTTTACATGAACAATGAAAGTTAGAAATTTTTAATACAAAAACCAAGAGTGCTCTAGCTGCATCCAAAATTCGAATCCTAGTGAGCTCTTACTATGGCCTATTTATGCTAGAGGGTAGCTATGAACAACTCCCTAAAAAGTATGTCTTTTTTCCCTTGAAACTCACGAGAAATGGATCTTGGCTCCCTTTGATAATTCACTTGCTTGGATGTTGTTAGTGTCCCGTGATTTGGTTGATTGGCAATCCAAATGACAGCGTAACATCAAACCAATCTTTCGAGCCTAAGGACCTAGCCTTCCTGGACTCAGAGAGGGCTCTCTCTATTTGTGTAAGGGATATCTGTGTGTTTTCTTATTGTGTTCTCATTTTAGGCTAGTTATGAAGTAGGTTTTTTGGTTTTGGTTTTTAGGTTGTGAGGGATGAAACTGATCAAAGACATAAGATAGGTAAAAAGATGTCAGATCAACTGGGCTATGGGGTCGAAAAGGTCAAGAAATCTATCAGATGGTGATACAAGGTTGTTGAAGGGCCGATTTGATTCGAGGTAGAAAGGATCTTTGGGCAAAATGGAATAAAATGGACATCAAGTTGGGAACAAAAAAGGATTTCAAGCATAACTAGTTTAATAGCTGACATAAACATGGTAGGGCAAACCATTAATCATGAGAAATGTAACTATAAGCTAATCAATACATAGCAATAAACATTCAAGCCATGCATAGAGATATATAACTCTCTAACTTTGTGAAATGGCTTTCAAACTTTGGGGAAATACACTTGAGACAGACAAACAACTCAAATCACTATGCCGGAACGCCTAAACACAATACTTCAAGTTATTTGGCACTTTGAAAACAAGATTGCATAGTCTTAGGCAAAGGGCAAGATCAGAACAAGACCTCCTTGGTTCAACAAATGAAAATCTAATCAGTCAAAGAGAAATTTCGTGGATGGAGCTATGGCTAGCCATGAGTAAGAAGGGCATACTGTAAATCATACTTAGCATGCATAAAACCATGAATGAAACAAGCAACAATATCCTTAAGTTATTAAAGAGCAATCAAGAATTCTTTAATGTGACTAAGAATGAAGAAAACATGGAAGCTATGAAGAAACAGGAAATTTGAGGTGCCTCCAAGGGCATGTCTCAAATTTGTTCTCTACTGTTCTATAGCAAGCAAGAAACATGGATTTATGAATGAAAAATAGGAAACAAAACAAAGAGAGAGACACCATACCATTCTACCAAGTCATGGAATCCAACAACAATCCTCTTTCATCATAAAAGAACATCCAAGAGACTATCCAAAAGCATGAGACAAGTATTTCTTCCAAAGCTTATATGACCATATATTGCTTCTATCATCAATTTCAGCCTTGTTTACAATGAAAGCCTTTGGAATAAATAGGCTCAAGTGAGGAAAACCTCTTAGTTCAATTTGCACTCTCATTGGCCTATCCAAAATATCTAATCTTGTCCTTGAGGCTTTGCAAAGCCCAAGGCACAAAATATCTCATAAAATATCTAAAAAATGCTCAAAGAGGGAAATAAATTGACTTTTCATAACTTCTCATGTGCAAAAATAGCTAAACGCACATGAGGAAAAAGCAGTTTTTAAAGGTTCAATTTTTACAAAAATACTCAAAAAATACATCAGCAAAAGGTCCCCTGACTTGCTGGAAACTTTTGGCAGCCTTCCCGATGTCAAAACAAGGCTCATGATAGCTCGTTGGAAAGCTCTAAGTGTCTAATTTTTGGAAAATCTTGAATTTTCCCAATCAGATGCCTAGAATTCCTCCAAAAATAGGCCTGTGTGTAAAAAACCAGAAAATGAGCTTTGCTGATAGACCAGGCAGAGTGTAGAAAAAGCAGGCATTTTTCGCCATTTTGGGGGAGCAAATGATATTCAAATGTCCTAAAAATTTCTGAGTGTGTGCTCCTAAAATTATGGCATCCAATGATACCATTCTCCTCCTTTGATGATCCTCCAAACTGAAATGGCGAAGCCCATGAGTTTTGGCCAAAAACCCAAAAATGCCAAAAAACCAAAATATGTCGAAATTTGCCCAAAATCGTTGAATATGATCCTCAAGGGTTCTCAGCAACATGTTGTGAAGAAGAAGCCAAAATCTGAAGTACTGATGTGTCTTTCCTCACTTTCTTTGTTGGGCGCTTCCCTTTAGCCTCCTTGAGCTTTTCTTGAGCAGCCTTCAACTTGCACCGGGCAAACTGATTTAACTTTTTATAATGCCCCGTCATTCTCCTTTGAAGGTCTAAATCTCTGTTTGCCTTATCCAATTTCTTCTCCAAGTGGTCATTGACTCTCTCAAGCCATGCCTCCCTATTGTTCTCTATCTCTTATTCGAACAATGCAGTGAGAGGGGTAGATTGGAGAAGGGCATTTTCCTCTTCTTTTTGCTTCTCAAGGGCCTTTTTAAGCCCCATGGTTCTTAGCCTCTTTCGCCTAGGCTAATCTTCGCCTTCACTTTCATCGAACTCACCCATGAGTTCTTCCAACCTTGCTTGGGCTTTGGAGGCCTCCTTCTTGTACTTGGTCGCCCGTGTCTCATAAAAAGCCATATGGACACTCATTTGCCTATTTTGGATTTGCAAAAATTGATTGAAATTCCTAGCTCTATGAAGATCATCCTTCAAAGCATCAATTTGGCCTTCTCTATGGATTAAGAGGTTTTCTAGAATCCGAGCCTCATTATCAATATCATCGCTTTGGATTGGGATGATGTCGAATGCACTCTCTTGTTCATGACTGCCTTCTTCCTTACCCTTCCCTTTGCTTTGGGTGGCTATTCTAGTGCTCTTCCTCCTAGGCAAATCAATCATGGGCTTCTTTGGAAATTTCCCTTTACTTCAAAGGGCCCTTGTCACATTTTGAGTGACAACTCTAGGCACTCTTTTCTTTGTTGTCCGGGGCTTGGCCTTTTTAGGAGAAGAGGGCATGGCGCCTTTACCTTTGTCACCTTGCTTCTCTTCTTTTTGAGTTTGCTGTTCTTCTTGAGGAGGTTGTTGTTCTTGAGAGTGCTGCTGTGTATCACCTTTAGGCTGCCCTTTCTCATTACTATCATGCTGCCCCTGTTCAGTCTCTCTTGGCTGCTCCTGTTCATCATGATGTAGTTTCTGTGTGTCCTCTTTTGACTGTCCTTTCTCATCACTTTCATGCGGCCCTTGCTGCTCTGTCTCACCCTCATCATAAGTCTGATGTGTATCATCAAAGGTCTGCTCACCCTCATCATGAATCTGTTGTTCTTCATGCTGCTGCCCTTCATCATCTTCATGTTGTTGTTCTGTCTCACCCTCAATGTGTTGCTTTTCCTCATCCCCTTGATGTTGTTCATCATCACTGTCATGCTGTTGTTCAACACTTTCTTCCTCCTCCCCTTGCTAATGTTCATCATCACTGTCATGTTGTTGTTCATCACTTTCTTCTTTCTGCTCATGTCCTTCTTCCTCTTGCTGGTCACTCTCTTCTCCTTCTTCATGTTCCTTTGTTTGTTCTGTAGTAAACTTGAGCTTTTTAGGAATAGGTCTGCTAGAAGAAGTTGAGGGATGATGAGTAGGAGGTGTAGGGGATGTATGGACTGGAGGGACAGTGGAGAAATCCGGATGAGTGATGAAAACATCCCAAGAGACCTATCTCTTTTCAAGCTGATGAAGAATGATGGCTTTGATGAGAGAGTGATGGAAGAGACAGGATATTTTCTATGAAGGAGGCTTCTTCTGGACAGTGGAGGCCATTTTCTCAATGCTCTTTTGTAAGAAGAAAGGAAGATTTAGCAATATGGCCCTAGTGAAATGCATGAGAAGTCGAATGTGATATGCATAAATTCGGGAGAATCTTCCCTCACAAGTGAAGTACTTCATGATAATCTTCATAAGAGGGGCATACCTGGCTAAAAGATATGAGAAAGGGAAAATATAAGGACATGACTCTCTGTGCTCAGGCTTTAGAAAGGGCTTGTAATCATCAGAGTCCAAATGGCTTTGTTTAAACCATTTCTCACCAATATAGGGAATTTTAGTGGCCTTCGAGATGGATCTTGGGGAGAATTTGAAGTCAAGGCCTGCCAACTGGAAATGCTTATCTTGAAACCTCAAAGCGCAAAGGTGTGTCAAAGGAGAAAAACTCTTCACCTTTTGCACCCTTTGACAAAAATCTAAACATCCCACCTCATGGAAATTGAATAAGACTGATGGGTGGGAATTCACTTCTTCAGTGGAAGTAGGCTCAAATCACTTATGCAAACCACTCC
Source organism: Pinus albicaulis (assembly GCA_034641835.2). NCBI lineage: Eukaryota > Viridiplantae > Streptophyta > Pinopsida > Pinales > Pinaceae > Pinus > Pinus albicaulis. The sequence continues at coordinate 944,652,899 of CM076571.1, read as the reverse complement.
TACTATCCTGCCTGGGAGGCATCTTGTTTTGGATGCTCTATGCAAAACCAAAGTGCCTCAAAGGTTTTTTGAAATTTCTTCTCAAACACAACTCTGTCTTCTTTGTAAATAACTGTTTTGATCAAGGAAAATTTGTTTCAGATGTTGTGTGAGATGCTTCTGTGATATCAGGTCTCTGCTCCTTTCAAAACACTGCCCTTTCTCTTTGTATGCCACTCAACAACTAATTTTAATAATAAGCACACAGTCAATTAAAATGCATACACATTCAAGTGATTTTTTGTGCTTGGATAAGGTCAGAGAGTTCTTGGTGTTTTGATAAGACAACCTTGCATTTAGACAAAGGCAAAAACTCCACTCAATCAAAAACACCCTCCTTGTGTTTACTATTTCTCACACACAATTTTGCCAAAAACACCTTTGAATTGAAATGGCAGCTCCCCTTACTAAAGCCTGTTTCATGGAAAAAAAGGCAGCATTGATTTTGCTCTTCACCACACAGAGATGACCTTTGATAGTGACAAGGTAATATATGTATGATTACCGTTGTTGAAAATAGGCCCACTGTTTCATTTGTTCAAATACTGTGTTTCTGCCTTTAATAAGTGCCTCCACCTTTTATCATTGTTTTGAGGGCATTTATTGGGCTTTTAAGCATCAATAAGAACCCACCCTTTTTACCCTGTCAGTGTTGGGCAATCATTTCCATTGCAATTTCGAGTTTTTTAAACATAAAAAAAACTCTCCTTTCCACTGTTTTCTTCACTACATAGGGCTGATAGAGTAAATGGTTCATCCCTGTTTTAGAAGGTAGCTTGAGGTTCTTTGAGACAAGAATGACCACCTTTCTTTCAACCAACTGTAACAACAGCCCTCAAACCTTTTCACACCGACACAACTTGACTTACACCAAGGGTTTCATTTTTTTCACCATTACTTAGTCCTTTGATAAACGAAGCATATGATCACCCTTTAGAAATTTGAATATACCAAGGAGGCACATAAATACCTTGAAAATTCGATGGCAGGCTTTGCTTGAGGGTTGGAGCAGCTTTCAAAGAATTTTGGAGGCGTTTTGGATCGTTAACATGTGCGCGGCACGTTGAGAAGGGAAGGCATCGCACAAAGAGGAGTTGTCGGGTCACTGTCGGGCCAACGTGACCGGCGCTTACAGGCGCGCCACGCAACAACTGAACCTTCATGTAAAATTCCTTCTGAACGTGACGCACAACTCTGCAGGTGTGCCACGCGGCTTAAAAAGCCCAAAAACTCTGTGTTTAGCTTGAAATGCCTCTTCTTCGGTATTGTGAACAACAAGAGGAGTGTTTCCTTGTGCTTTGAGAAGTTTAAAAGGGCTTGCAACGGTCCCTTTATCCTTTTGACCGCAAAAAAAGCCAACTACCCTTGAGTTTGACTTGTGAGGTTTTTTGAAAGCTTCTTCTTTGAAACAAATTCCTTTGTTCATTTTGAAAACCAAAGTGATTTTAAATGTGCTAGGAGGGGCTCATACTTTTTAAATAACGTTGGCAGAAAAGATGTGCATGCATTCTGGCCATTTTTGGTAGATATGACTCTTTCTTTTTGTAATAAAAAACATCCAAGGGTCAAACTCTTTTTACTGTGTTTTTAATATTAGAAAAGGAAACTCTGCCATTGCCGACCCTTTAGTGACACCTTCAAAATGGGAAAACTGCTCAAAACATATCAATGAGTGGTGAAGCCTCTTTTTCCATTTGCAAGGAGATGACTTATCTCCTTAAACTAGGTTGACCGTTTATGCTTCTAGGTGTTTTTTAAGCTCCTCTTCTGACTGTGAGTGCCAAAAAATTAGTTGCATTCACTCATGCTTTACCATTCTCTGTTCATCAAAAGGGGACCTCTTTTAGACCTCTCCTTTACTTGGAATGCAACAGTGAGGTGCCTTTGACCTTTTCATAAGGAAAATTCCTTCATTTTAAATGGTGACATGCCTTATTGGCTTTGAAAGTTTTTCTAGCATCTGAAATACATACCATAAACCTTCTTGCATATTTATGAGCTTGTATGTTCAGTTGTACTGCCTTTTTGGGAGAATTAAACTCAAATTTTCTTCTATCCACTATGATGAGTCATTTTGAAAGAAATTTTTTTATTAGGAAGGACAGTACCCTTTGAAAAGAAATCATCACTCTTAGGCCTGTGTCATGACTCATCTCTCAACCACTTATCAGCTTTGTTTTTTTTAAAGGAACAGAGACTAAATGTTAAGCCTGTTCATCAAGGAGATGAGTTTTTGTAACTTTTTAAGGAAATCACACCCCTCAGCTAAGTTTGTACACTTCTTGGCTCCAGACTTTCTTTGAAAGCAAACTCTGATAGGAGATAAGCCAGCTTTCTTTGATATTTTATAGCGCTCATGATTTTCCTTTGTTTTTGACATGATTTCCTTGCTCAGAAACTTTCAACTGTCTTCTGCTACTCTTACCATTTGTCTCTTAATCAGTCAAAACCCCAAAGTTAACTACTGCACTAGCCCTCTGCTTATAGATGGAGGCCTATTTTGACAAATGTCTGGATTCCTTTCAAACTCTGCCTCAACCAAATGAAGAATGTTTGATGAATCATACTGATAGTAGCTTCTCTTATACATGATGGTAGAAGTTAGTTTGAGCCCAAGACTATTTGACTCTTTTGGCCATCTGTTTAACAATCTTTCTTCAATTATGATGAACCTATTAGTTTCACATTGTAAATCAAATAATACTTAACTCATGAAAATCATTTTTAAAACCCACTACTTTGCCTCTGCCTTTAATCATCATTTTACTTCAGAAACCCTTAGTTGTTGTCTCACTGTAACCAAAGTTTGTCTTCACAGTTAGTGAAAAACTTAAAAAATAGACTTTACCTTTGGCCCTCTGCTTATAGATGAAGGAGGCGCTCTTAGTCTTCAATCCTCTACTTATGAAATGAAGGAGGTTCTTCAGTCTTCAAACCCTCTGCTTATAGATGAAGGAGGTTTTTAGTCATGTCATATCATCAACTTTTTTACAGTGTTATTTTTCCTTTCACTGTCCTTTCATGCTTTGACTGTGATCGCAAGAGCTTATTGAAAAACTCTTTGCTCTGTAGCTGCATCCCAGTCTCAAAATCACATTTTGAAGCAGTTGTCTTCTCATGTGGAACCAAAAAATTGTCTCCTGGGAATGCTGGCCTACTTCTGTTCTTGAAATATTCATGAAAACACTGTAAAACCACCTAAAATCAGTTTGACCTATGGTACATGTATTGCTGACTTGAGGGTGCATTAGTGGCGCGACCTAGGGTTGTAACCAACTTTACTTGCAGAATGGGAGGTCTGTTATGACTGGTCTGTAATAGATAGAGGTTCTTTGGCTTTAGGATAGTTTGCCAAGGGAGAAATTCCTAAAGCGCCACTACCTAACTTAGGGGAGACTTTTTGGACAGATTTGGATTGTTTCTTTGGAGCTGATGGGAGAACTAGTATGGCTAAGGCTAGATAGGACTTGATAATGAGGTTTCATCTCGTCATGGGCAGACTAAAAGGTAAGAGGGAAAAAATTTTTATGGGTGTTTGCCAGCTAGAAAATTTGACAATTTTTTAGATCAGTTGCTAGAAAACTTGGCTATTACAATTAGTCATCACCAACAAGTGAAAAATACTGATGACTAATAGTGGCTCCATTTGGGGAGGGCAGCTCCTTTTCAGGAGGTGTCCATAATCTCAGATCTTTGGCTCATGAAGACCAGTTCCTTATCCATTGGCGTGAATTTCACTCCTCCTTGATGCTACTTCTAAAAAATGACAGCATGATTAACATCATTGATATTTCTACCTACCCCACTATCTTTCCTAACATTTTTTCTTCCTTTGGGTGCATTTGGACTAGAAACCCTTTTGAAAATATATATTTTTTCTTTTTGAAAAATGAACCTATCTAATTCTATACCTATATCTGCCGGGAGTTCGGATTAAACTGATGAACTCCTTCATTACTCTACCTATGCTAGATCAATTGTCAAGGTTAAGCTGTTTGACAGGATTTTATTCTCTAATCTAAAACACGAAATTGAAAAATGATCAAATCAGGGTTAGACAGTCTGATTTTTCATGTACTTGCAGCATGAAAGACAAGCTGCACACAAATCTTTTTTTGCATAAAATGGAAGCTAGGAAAAACGGGGCTAAGATGCACAATTTGTTTTTCATCCCCGCTTCCCTCTTTGGTTCTGTTTTGAGTGTGTGGAACCGGTATCTTTTCCTAATCTACTCTCTTTGATAAGTCAAGCTTACACAATGTTGACCATATTTTTCATTCACTAACTTATCAGCAAATAAATTTAAAACATGTTCAGCTATGATTAGGCTAGATAACTGAACAAGACATTTGAGTACTAGTAGCGGCATTTAGACTTGCGCGCTTTCTGAATGACTATTTTTTGGAACATGGGGCCCTTTTCTATTTTTCAACTGCCCTCTTTTATATTCTTCTATTGTTTTTGACTTTTCTATTTTATCTATTTTTCAAACAGTGGTATATACAATGATTGAAAATGTTTTAAACTCAAAAATCTTGGAAATGGCGAAACTTAAGCATCTTATCCTCGTAAGGATCTCCTACCATTCTTGGCCCATCTAGTTCTTGAAAATAAAAATTGAGAAAATTTTCTCTTGTAAACATGACATAAGGATTCATGCATGAATCTCTGAACAAACCCGTATCTTCCTGTTGTACCTCTTTGTACCTCTGATTTCCACTCCTTCCTTTACTGTACATCTTCTTTAAGTAATGCATATATTCTTTGTCATTTTTGAAATAAATAATGACATCATCAAGGTATGTTAAAATGCAGAAGTTCAGGACTGGAAACATGGCTTTCAGGAGCATATTTTTGATATCCGGTGGTTTTGCAATTCTGAGTCTGAAATTGGAACTACTTCCTGCATACTGAAAAAAATATTTGAGCTGTCTACTTTGTAAGGGAATCATTTGGCTATAACCTGAAACATCATCTTGCAAAGGCATATGATTAAAAGCACTTATCATCGGCATATCATGGTCTTGGGTAGGAAGGATAAAATTTCTGTTATAGGGATGTGAATTAGTGTTTCTAAAATCAAAACAGCCCCTATGACTAGCTATTTTATCTTTGATTATTACTAATTGGTTCAGATTTTTGTATTTTCTTTTGTCGAAGTTGTTTCTTGGAGTGATGGTAGTGGCATAGTGTTTCTCATTGTTTTCTCTGCATGAGGTAGTATTTTGCATGAGATTTCCAATCCTAGCGGTTCTAAGTCTTTGATGAAATGACAGGATATTAGCTAGTTCAAGTAACTCAAGTATACTTGGAATGTAGTTATCATGTTCGCTCATAAGAAGTTTATCAGGATTTTTTTCTGGATTTTGAGTTTTTATGGCTACAATCAAGGTTTCACTTGCAGTGGAAGAGTTATGTGATGGTAAATATTTGAGGTATGGTAAAAACATTAAGCTTCCCTGCTCCTGAGTTCCGAAAAGGTTTGTGATATGTAAGTCTTCTAATGCCTTTGTTCTGAAAAAGTTTCCTGATGTTACTGCTGATGTTTGACTAAGGTTTGAGAAATTCGCTTGATAGTACATAATGGTTTGTGCTTCTTGCTCTATTCATATTTCAGAAGGAACATACTTACTTTCCTCAAGACATAGTTGTTCACGATCATGGTAGTTTTGAGTGTATTTCATCATAGAGAACTAGGGGCAGCTGATGTGGTGGGTCTAAGTTTGTTTCAATTTCTTCTGACTGTCCTTCAATGTCCTCATCAGTGTGTAGAATAAAAGAGTTCAGGTCGGAATGCAAGGAATACATTGGGGTGTTATCTGGCCTCTCTTGGCTATTGATCATGTATTTCATGTGTGACTCTCGATAGAGTATTCTTGTTTGGTCAAACACAGGAATAGTGGCATAGGACATATCCAATTGAATATTTCCTTGGAGCTTGGCTCCCCAAGATCTGGATAGAAGCATTCCGTACTTGGGAGGAATGCCTGCTACCACTATTTCCATGATCAGATGTTTTGTAGGTATTTGGGCCAAACTAAAAAAAAGATCTTTGATCAAGCCTAGACATTTGACTCTACTAGAATCAAATGAATATAAGTCTTTGTATGGTCTTGTGATTTCTAGGCCTAATCTTTCCATCACAACCTTCGGCATAAGATTATGCGAGGCGCCAGAGTCTAGCATGGCATTGTGAAGGATTTGGTCATGGATATTCAGACTGATGTAAAAGGGGTGAGTGGTTCCCTCTTGGAATTTCCCTTCTATTTTCAGACCAAACAACAATTCAGGAGTGTCATCAACTAGATTAAGGGTGTTTGCATCATTCCCTAGATTCAGAACCTTTAACACTTGGGATTTATAAGAGCCTTGGGCGATGAGCTTGGTAAGAGGCATGGTGATATTTATTTTGGCGATTTCACCCTCAAAACTAAAAGGTAGCTATAGTTTATACATGTTTGTTTCAGCTTTTTTAGCCATAACCTTCTCTATGTTCTGAGTTTGCTGGCTCTGTTTCAGGATTTTGTTTGCCACAGCCACCTCGGGAATCTTTGTGGAAGTACTAGGAGCATCTGAGTCAGGACTAATTTGGGTAACTCTATCTTTGTTTTGGTCATTTTTCCCAACTATGATTTTGTTGCTATTTATTGCTTTCTTAAGGATGGTATCAGGGGTTTTAGCAGTGTCTGAGCTACCTTTCTTGGAGTTGTCTTGATTTTTTCTGCTTCTAATGTCATAATGCCTGTGAGCTTCTATTATGGAATTCCGAAAATCTATGGCAGGATCCTCGGGATCTTCATAGTTGGTCTCATCCTGATTTGGAGAGAAGAATGCTTGTTCTTCTTTCGTGAGGTACACCTCACTCTCATTATCAGACCCTATGAGGTTCAAATTATTTTCATCAATGGGTTCTGTATCCCTATCATCTTCTTCCACATAATTTTCATTAAATGGTGGTCTAATTTGTTGGTCATTTTCCCTTGGTTTTTTTCGAGGCTGTTCCCTCCTAAAATTTTGTTTCCGGTTTCTGTTTGGAGGGTTTGGCTGGTTATCCCTAAGAGGGGTCTTCTCACTTATATTTTCCTACATTTTGGCCATGGACTTGAATAAATCATCTATTCTAGGATCTAGGGAAGGGGATGAAGTGGAGACCTCATCTCGGTATGTGACTTTCCTTTCTGATCTAGTCCTAGCTCTTTTTTCTGCTAAGTTGGCTTCTGCTCTTATGGCTACTTTTTTCATTTCCTCTAAGGTAAGGGGGTCCTTGTCTCTTAGCTGATAAGTCATGTCTGGGTCAAAACCCTCGGGGAATTTTGCCAAGGCTGAACCAAGCAGGGGTTTGAAGTGAGGTGGGAGGGCGTTATACACACTGTTGAACCTAGTGCAGTATCCCTGGACACTTTCCCTGTTTTCCCGTTTTAGATTGTTATATTCTGATAGGATTTGAATGGGGTTGCTTCGGATTTCCCACTTGTTTATGAAGACTTGGTAGAGTTCTGGGATGTTTTGGATTCTGTTTGGAGTTAAGCTCTTAAACCATTTTTTGGGTTCTCCGCCCAGGCTTTGGGCGAACATTCTCATTCTGATGGTCTCGTCTTCTATTTCCATGTATTCAAAGGCATCGCTAATCCTATCTACATGCTGTTGAGCTGTGGTAGTCTCATCTCCAGTAAAGTGTGAGATTTTGGCTTGATAGTCATTTTGTAAGGGAGCCAAAGGTTGTGGCAACACCAAGGGTGCATACCAGGCTGCCATGACGGGAGCTAATGGGTGATGTAAAAAATGAGGGCTTGTGGGATGAGCTGAGGTGGTTTGAACAGTAGTGGTTTGGATAGGTGTGGCGGATGTACTTGGGCTAGTGATCTGATTTTGAGCAGATCTGGGATGGTAGGAGCCAAAGTGATGGAGAAGCTGAAAGTCAGGAGGGGTGGTAGGTGAGGCTTCTCTACTAGGACTCTATGGCAGATCTAGGGGTTCAAGATCGTCAAAGTCTATCTTACTTTGTGAATTTCTTCTAAAAAGGGTTTTTGTTGATTTTAAGTCAAAGGGGGAATCCTACAAGGTAGTGAGATTTTTAGGTACTGATATTTCTTTACGGATGGACCTATTGGTAGCTAGATTGCCAGTTTCGGAAGCTTGCCACAAAATCTTCTCTGGGTCGTCTACTATGATAGGGGGATTTGGGTCTGGATGAGCTCTGGTGTTGATTCTTCGTGAAGCCAGATTTCGGGTCTAGAGTTTAGAGAGGATGATATTTGTGAATGTTTTGGATGGATGGCCTCTCTAAGGTTTTACTAATTTGAAGGATGGTCAAAAATAAAAGGATGGAATAGTGGAGTCGCCAGGTGGATTTCTTATGAGAACTATGGTCCACCACCAATACTATCAAAGATGCTTGGGAAAAAGTTTTATAGCAACTTTGAGATGGAAACTTGCAAAGAAGAGTGATTCACTTGGTTTCAACATTTTTCTAGGCTGTATGGACAAGCTAATGGTTCTCTTGGCAAGAAGGCTTATGCTTATCTCCTATGTTCAGGTGAGGTTTTCTGAATTGCTAAGTTATACTTAGTTTGTCACTGATTACATAATTTCCACCCTAAGTTTAAGTTTTTCGAAGGATGAGTTAGCAGAAAGATATGGTTTATGAATTTTTTGGTCTTTTATGGAGTTTTTAGGCCTATTGGAGGCTAGTGGAGTTGCCAGGTGGAACCTGGTTGTTTTTGTAAAGATGTAGCTATGGTCCACCACTAGTAACTAGGGAAAAACCAATCTAGGAATGTTTTGGGGTTTTTCTGAGTTTTTATATGTAGCCTATGGTTTATTAAAGTATTCTAAACATGTTTCATCACTTTGCTAGGGTGGCGATAACAAGAAGAGTTTACTCTAAATGGTTTTATGGACTGCTTTCCTGTTTAAGTTTTGAAGACTAATGAATCTACAAGAGTTTTCTAGACTATTATGTACTCAGTTAGTCCCACCGTGATCGCCATTGTGTTAGTGTGGAGATGAAGTGGCTAAATGACAGGTATGTTTGAAGATAAGGGATTTCTGAAGTCCTAAGGTGTACTTAGATTGTCACTAACTCAGAGTCCCACTGTGATCGCCATTATGTTAGTGTGGCAATGAGGTGGCTCAATCGGATAGTAGCCTAGAGTCTTAATAAAATAGTAAGGGCTACTAGAGGCTAGTGGATTCTCCAGGTGGATTTTTAATTGTTTTGAGGTATATGTGTATGGTCCACCACCAATACTGACAAAACCCAATCTAAAGGAGTTTTTTGGGGTTTTTCTGAGTTCTTATGTAGTTCTTAGGTTTTTAAGAGTGTCCTACAGCTGGGTCATCATTTCACTAGGATGGTGAGACAACCAGACTTTACTCTTCTAAGTTTGACTGAGATTTTGAGAGTTCCTAAGGGATACCTAGGATGTTTTGACTCAAATTCCCACCGTGATCACCATTATGTTAGTGAGCGGTGGTATAAGTCAGCCAGATAGTATTCTCAAAAGTCTCTAAAGATTAGGGAAACTAAGTTTGTTTAATACTCAGGGTCCCACCGTGATCGCCATTATGTTA